>CM046007.1:74827282-75452299 GCA_025175895.1 Wurfbainia villosa | reverse complement strand
GGATATATGTTTATACATGTTTACCTTAAATCCACTCATGTTTAATCATATGCTTGTACTGCCTTTGACCTTTGAGATATATTATCGTTATTTCATTGATTATCTATCATGGATATAAACTACAAACCCTATTATGTGTTAGTTGATAGATGTTCAGTAAGTACATGTGGTTAGGGTTATCTTTGTGACCTCAGATTGGGTTACTACGTTACATCACTAGGGTTAGGTGATGGTTTGGGTTATGGAGTCAATTGTTGTATCGTACACATATTAGTTGTGCATCTATGGTGGATTTAGCTGTCTGTGCATAGATAAATGTGTGGTTGCCAGTATTTGGCCATGGACTAGAGGTCCTAGCATGATTGTATATCTATTATGGATCGTATATCTGTGTATGGTTATATAGATTTGTCGATAGTATCTCGCTATTGACTAGAGGTCTTAGCGTGGCTGACTGTCAGATGTGTATGACTCTTTGTGCGATAGAGAGAGTCTTGTGGATTGTAGTCCTTGCATAGTTGAATTTTGGTTGACCAGGACTCCTCGTGGGATAGGGAGTGTGGCGAGGATACATGTATGGAGCTATGCATCATTACCTTGCATGCATGTTGTTGACTGGGTCTCCCTTGTGGTTGAGACGGGTCGTCAGTCATCTTGCCTCTCCGCCACTCTAGTAGTGAGGTTGAGGGCAGAGCATTAGATGTACGCACACTTGGTATAAACGATGGTAGCTAGAGTGGCTTGCAGTTTATCCTGACATGCAGCACTCGGCCACTCATGGGTAGTGGTAGCTAGAGTCGCTTGCAGCAGGGGCCCCTAGGGTAGCATAAAGCTTTATGGCAGCTAGCTACCAGTCATACTACCCAACTCGGCCACTCGAGAGTAGTGGTAGCTGGAGTCGGGATAGTTGTCATTGTCGTGCCACCCTGGCCACTCTGGGGTCGTGGTTGGATGGGTCCCCAGACAGTGACCATGCATATGCATTGTCGATATATATGTATGCATGTATTTGATATATGTTTTACATATGCCTGTGAGATGCTGCATTTGTTTCTGCCGATATGTTCGTCAGACATACATGTCATTTGTATATTTTATACCGCTATGTGTTGAGCATGATATATGTGTTGGTCCAGACTGTTGTATGTATTCAATTAGCATCATGTCATAGTGTGGTATGGACCAGATGTTAGTACATGTGATTATAAACTGTTCATATGTCTGAGTGTTGGTCAGGTATGGGACTGACTTTGTACGTTATATATGCTATGTTATTGTATATCTGTTTAGGATGATATAGCTTATGGTGTTGCAGACCGTCAGGTACGTTGGTACATTACTTCATGTTTAGTTGATCAGTTTAGTATATACCTTGAGTATGACTATACTGTGGTTACTTGTTAGTAGATTTAGATAGGACTGTATGTCTATTGGACTTATGTTGTATACCTGTAGATCTTCACATGTATACTTGTAGATCTTTATATCCTTATATGTTGTTCATGCACTTTCTATATATTACCCCTGAGTTTATACTCACCACCCCTGGACCCTGGGTTTCCTGTCGCCCAGATAACATGTAGAAGATTCCTTGGACGTTTGGAGCTCCGCCAGCTGATCCCATCTCACACCGAACAATTGGGGTTTTTCACGTATTTGCTTCCGCTGTTGTTTTGTATTATGACCATGTATAATCAGTGTTGTATTTGGCTGTTGGTTTGTATGTTATTTTTGTGTAGTATGTTAGAGTCACACCGGTGCACACCTTTGTGTTGTTGTGGTTGTATTGTTTAGTATTGTCCATATATATGTTATGTAGTTGTGGGCCTACGGGGCTTGTATTAACCCGATATGTTGCCACGTACAAGGGAGATGCTGTCCGTTTGCTTTTCGACACGGCATACTCTCGGGGCATGGCAATTTTATTGGTATCAGAGCCCTAGGTTGCAAAGTCCATTTTCGAATTTTATTTCGTTCGGATATCGAGTTTTGCTTTACTCGGTTTTGGTTTTGTGAGTTCTGGGTTCTGGCTGTTGCGAACATCTCCGAGCTACAAGGTTTAAGGTATGTTAACAGTTATTACATATCCTTCTATTGGTTATGCATTTAGTTGCTTATAACAGTGCATGACTTGTAGTATGTTATGTTGGTGCAATCGGCCCAGGTCACGATTAACCAGGACTCGAATTTGACTCGAGTGATGTTTTGATGTTTCGACAAAAACATATGACAATGTAATTGTCATGGGAAAGTCCAAGTGGAACACTTGGCATTTGGTAAAGTCCAAGTCTTGAGTACTTGGCATGAAAAGTCCAAGTGGGACACTTGGCACATGAAAAGTCCAAGCATGGGTCTTGGCAATATAAAAGTCTAACATGGGTTGGCAAGGAAAGTCCAAGTGGAACACTTGACATTTGGGAAAGTCCAAGTCTTGAGTACTTGGCATGAGCAGTCCAAGCATGGGTCTTGGCAAATGGAAAGTCCAAGCATGAGTCTTGGCATGAAAAGTCCAACATGGGTTGGCAAGGAAAATCCAAGCATGGTCTTGGCATGGAAAGTCCAACATGGGTTGGCAAGGGAAAGTCCAAGCTTGAGTCTTGGCATTTGAGAAGTCCAAGGGTTTGATGTTGGCAGCATAAAGTCCAAGCGGGAGGCTTGGCAGCATAAGACCAATGGTTGGCGGCGTAAAGTCCAAGCGGAGTCTTGGCGGCGTAAGTCCAATGTGCCTTGGCGGTGTAGACACCGTTAGCATGACATAGCCGAGGGAAGCACCTGGAGGCTAGCGCGATAGATGAACAAGTCATGGATGACTTGGAGGGATTCGAGAGGCGTGAGGCTGATGGAGGTGGCTAGAAAGCTTAGGTCTAGGCTAAGGGTGGTCTAGCAAGTATGGGGGCACCATACTTGGGTTAAAACCTCATTCGTGAGGTTGGCAGTCGACTGGCATTATGGCCGATTCGACTGCCGTGAGTCGACTTGAGTTCGACTGCCACTGAGGTCGAATACCCGGGCAATGATCGCCGAGGATAGCAATGACCGCTACCGAAAGTGTCGAGCATTATCGCCTCAGAGCCGATCGGCCGATTACGGGCGCCGCTTGATCGCCAATGTTGGCACGATCACCAAGAGATCCGTTGGAGTTTTTCCAGGGTGGATCGAGCCGTTGTCTCACGACAACAGTGGCATCAGTCGACTGGTGACTTATGGCAGTCGACTGATGGGTAGAAATCCAGGTCGCGCGGAAGGATAAAAGGAGCTCGATGGGAGGATTTTTGGAAATGGTTTCTTGATCATCTTTGGGGCGATTTGTTGCTGCAAATCAGAGTCTCCAAGACCACTCTTCAAGCAACAAAAAGCAAGCAATCCAAAGCATTTGTAAAGTGTTTTCTTTACTTGTATTGCATTATTCTTCATTGTATTTGCTTGTTGCTTTTAGATTATTGTTGTAATCTATTGTAAGAGGTTTCTCCACCTTCGACTTGTGTCGAGAAGGAGTATTTGTGATTAGTGATTGCATTGGCATCGCTAGAGTTCGTTAGAGCTCAATCTGTGGAGTAGGAACCGTTTCGGTTCCGAACCATGTTATATCTCGTATTGTGTTTGTGTTCGTGATTGTTTATCTTTTCGTTATTGCTTTTATTATTTCTATTCCGCTGCGCATAACGAATTTTGTAGAGACGATCGCGAACGAATTCCATCTTTGTACGGTCACAACGCTATTCACCCCCCCTCTAGCGGCGTCAAATCTCCAACAAGTGGTATCAGAGCTCGGTGGCTCTTCAACGGATTAACAACCGGGAGCAAGACGCTAGAGGGTAAAAGATGGAAGTCCAAGATCAATTAGGTTGGGACATCAACACACCGGTGCCCTACACCTTATACGGACGAGAAGGATTCAATTCTTGGAAGGGAAGAATTGAGGATTTTATTATGATGAGAGACTTTGAGGAATGGTCCATTTTGATGGATGGATTTGAATATCCAAGAGGACCAAGAGGTGGATTCCTCAAGAAGAAGAGATGGACCGAAGAGCAAGTTCAAGCATCCGAGAAAAATGATAAGGTGATAAAATTTTTAATTGATTTAATGCCTAACAATATCTTGTGTATGTTAGGTAATTATGTAGATGCTAAAGAGTTATGGAGCCAAGTGGCAAAGCTCTATGAAAACTCATCATCGGTTCAAGAAGAAGAAGAAGAAGAAGAGTGCTCACCCTCTCAAGCTCAAAAAGAAGCAAGTACATCTTCATCTAAAGAGCTTGAGGATTCGGAGGTTGATAGGGAATCAACATCTGGATCGAAAGAGGTGGAGGAAGTGGAAGAGGCATCTACTTCTAGGATTGAGGAGGAGATTAGGGCATCCTCGATACCGGAGCAATAAGAAGAACCATCTACATCCGGTAAAGAGGAAGAGCAAGCTCAAGAATCCACTCCGACCACCACAACCACCCTAGGTAACTCAAGCATGTCAATTAATAATAAAATGAATATTATATGCTTTGAGTGTAGGGAGAAAGGACACTACAAGAGTAAATGTCCTAAACGGGTTAAGAAGACTCCACCCGTGCCAAAAGTCAAGGAGACCGGTGCCTCAATGAAAAAGAGAAAGGAGCAAGTGATTTGTGTTTACACTCACCGGGTCATTACCGGAGTCAATGCCCGAAGGGGGAGAAGAAGGGGCAAAGGGGAGCATCACAAGTAGGGGGAGCTACTAAGGCTAACCCTAAGGTATATCAAGTTAATAATGCTCTTTCTTTAGTTAATAGACAAAAGCATGCTAGAAATTTCAATTCCCTAGCAATTTGCCATGAAAAGCATGCTAATAGAAATAAATACTTTTGTTTAGGAGCTAAAAATATTTACTTAGATAATAGGGAGAAATTTGAGACTAATGTCCCTAAAAACAACTTATCTAAGGACAAATCTAGGTCAAATAACTCTAGAAAGTTTTTACCTAGGGAGACAATTAGAAAGGTGCAAGAGCACCTAGTTCTAAACCCTAAATGGACTAGGCATATGCCTAGGAAGTCCAATGCCCAAGATTTAAATCAAAATTCTAAAATCGGGCAATTAGAAAAGGAAAATCAAGTCTTGAGGTCAAGGCTTGAAAAACTTGAAAAGACCCTTAAGGTTATGCAAAATCAAATGCAAGGGTCAATTAGTCAAACTTCTAGGTCCAAAAGTCAAAGTCAACACCTAGGACCTAAGAGTCAAAAGTCAACCAAGGGCAAGCAAGGTTTGGGTCACAAACCTAAGCCTAAGGTGGCTTACCATTGTGTTCCATTTGACTATGGAACACAAACTAGGTCTAGGAAGACCAAGGTCAATAGGGAAGTCATCCCTAGAATTGATCAAAGGGTGTGCCTAGTGGCTAGGGTTTCAAGGAAACTTAGGGTGGCCACTAAGAAGGTTGCAAGGGGAGTTACCCCTAGAGTCAACCTAGGTAAGACCCAAATGACCAAGGCTAACAAGCCTAGGAGGGTCATTAGGAAGGTATCTAGGGAGGTTATCCCTAAGGAATACCTAATTAACCCTAGGAGCTCAAATCGGTTTTGGGTTTCTAAGAGCGTGATTGATTCACGCTAGATGGGTTTAGGGTGTGCCAACCTTGATTGGATGGGTAGTTAACTCAACCATGGCAAAGGTGGCATGTTAGGTCATTTTCAAGGTTATGGTTGCCTTGGAAATACATTTGAGTCTTAATCCTAAAAGTTTTAGGATGTGCCAATATTACTTGAGAAGTTTGATAAAATGATCAAAATTGGCACAATTTAGGTTTAGAGGTTAGTGTGTCATTTTGGGTTTTTGGCACACTTGGAAGAAAAATAGAAATATGGCAAAATATATCTAATTATATCAAATGACAATTAATATTAAAATTTGGGTATTACTATACCTATATATTTTATATGTCATGCATTGTTTGTCATATGTCATGTCATGACATCATGCCTAGTTCTATGATTTTATATGTCATGTTCATGTTTAGGATTAAGGTTTTAAATGTCATGTGTTTTTAGATTTCATATTATGCCATGACATCATGATTATGAGCATGTGTTTATCTATATCATCTCAAATGCCATAATCATTCATGTATTTAAGACAATTTGGTTGAAATTGATTTAAGGACTATGGCATGACTTGGAGTCTCATTTATAAGGGAATCAAGTAGGGTTGCCTTAGAGAATGCATGAAACCCTAGTTTAGGGAGAACAAAACTCACATCTCACATCCAATTGACATGTATGTGTATTGATACACCCTAGATACATGTGAGATGCTAGGATATGAGTTAAGTTCAAGGTGCATAGTGTTTGCATCTAGATGAACTAAAACTCATCTAATTTTATTAGTGGATCATTGGGAGAGCATGTGTACAAGTCATGTACATAGAGCCCAAGGAATATGATCCAAAATAAGGTTTTGAAAATATTTTAAAATCATTTTGAAAAACCTTGGTGAAGTCTATCTTTTGATAGCAATCACCATTGATGGAGTTGATACAAAATAGGGCCAAAACATTGAAAATTTCAATGGTTTTGAGTTTTGTATCAAACTCACTATTTTATGGGTAAAATAATTTTCAAATATTTTTCACCCATTGTGTGTGTCATAAGTATTATACGTATGATGAATTTTCACGATTTTTGAATTATGTATAATTATTTATGAATTTTCAAAATGATCGATGTGAGTGGCGCGATCGACATCAGAGAGTCGATCGCTGTGTCTGATTTTGGGGTTAACAAGGTTTGTTTAGCCCGTGTTCACCATGGTAAAGGTCCTAATCACTCCTAACCCTAGGATATGCTTTGGGAAGCATTATAAAGGGTGAAAATCCATTGGATATGGATTAGGAGAAGTGTTAGGTCAAAGTATCAAATTTAAGGTGAGTGAAAGTTCTATGTTGAACTTAGCACCTTAATTTTGATGGTTTAGAGTTCCTATTGGCTTAGGGACTGCCCAAGGACATTGTTGGTGCAATGGTCAAGGGGGAGCAAGCCTTTAGGGGGAGGTATCCATCTTGGCATGATGGATGTGTTTTTCTCCTTGGAGAGGAGAAGTTATTGGGAGAGTATCTTCAATTCGGAAAATTGATGGGTTTTTGATACCCAATTTGGAAATTGGGAGAGTGAATAGGATTGCCTCTCTTGAGTGATATGGGACTTATCACTAGGACGATGGTAGGCATCCTAGATATTTTTAGGTCGAAAAAGGGGGAGATTGTAAGATCTCATTGGGACATGAGACATTGACCTCCTTGGAGAGATAACCTTTTTGATGTTAGTCAAAAAGGGGGAGAATGTTTGGGGGAGAACATTTAAATGAGAAGTCTAATGTTTGGGGGAGAACATTTGGAGAGTGTTTACCAATTTGGGATAATTGGTAAGGGATTTGAGTTAGTGGTCTAACTCAAATGATTTATTTGGTTTTTGTCAAACATCAAAAAGGGAGAGATTGTTGGTGCAATCGGCCCAGGTCACGATTGACCAGGACTCGAGTTTGACTCGAGTGATGTTTTGATGTTTCGACAAAAAAATATGACAATGTAATTGTCATGGGAAAGTCCAAGTGGAACACTTGGCATTTGGTAAAGTCCAAGTCTTGAGTACTTGGCATGAAAAGTCCAAGTGGGACACTTGGCACATGAAAAGTCCAAGCATGGGTCTTGGCAATGTAAAAGTCTAACATGGGTTGGCAAGGAAAGTCCAAGTGGAACACTTGACATTTGGGAAAGTCCAAGTCTTGAGTACTTGGCATGAGCCGTCCAAGCATGGGTCTTGGCATGAAAAGTCCAACATGGGTTGGCAAGGAAAATCCAAGCATGGTCTTGGCATGGAAAGTCCAACATGGGTTGGCAAGGGAAAGTCCAAGCTTGAGTCTTGGCATTTGAGAAGTCCAAGGGTTTGATGTTGGCAGCGTAAAGTCCAAGCGGGAGGCTTGGCAGCATAAGACCAATGGTTGGCAGCGTAAAGTCCAAGCGGAGTCTTGGCGGCGTAAGTCCAATGTGCCTTGGCGGTGTAGACACCGTTAGCATGACATAGCCGAGGGAAGCACCTGGAGGCTAGCGCGATGGATGAACAAGTCATGGATGACTTGGAGGGATCCGAGAGGCGTGAGGTTGATGGAGGTGGCTAGAAAGCTTAGGTCTAGGCTAAGGGTGGTCTAGCAAGTATGGGGGCACCATACTTGGGTTAAAACCTCATTCGTGAGGTTAGCAGTCGACTGGCATTATGGCCGGTTCGACTGCCGTGAGTCGACTTGAGTTCGACTGCCAGCTTGAGGCTGAAAATGCTCTGGCAGTCGACTGCCGAGGGATGACCGACCACGCCGATGAGTGTCGAGCCAGAACGCCCGTAGCCGATCGGGCGACTACAGCGTAGCCGATCGCCAATGTTGGCCGATCGTCAAGAGATCCGTTGGAGTTTTTCCAGCGTGGATCGAGCCGTTGTCTCACGATAACAGTGGCATCAGTCGACTGGTGACTTATGGCAGTCGACTGATGGGCGGAAATCCAGGTTGTGCGGAAGGATAAAAGGAGCTCGACGGGAGGATTTTTGGAAATGGTTTCTTGAGCATCTTTGGGGCGATTTGTTGCTGCAAATCAAAGTCTCCAAGACCACTCTTCAAGTAACCAAAAGCAAGCAATCCAAAGCATTTGTAAAGTGTTTTCTTTACTTGTATTGCATTATTCTTCATTGTATTTGCTTGTTGCTTTTAGATTATTGTTGTAATCTATTGTAAGAGGTTTCTCCACCTTCGACTTGTGTCGAGAAGGAGTATTTGTGATTAGTGATTGCATTGGCATCTCTAGAGCTCGTTAGAGCTCAATCCGTGGAGTAGGAACCGTTTCGGTTCCAAACCATGTTATATCTCGTGTTGTGTTTGTGTTCGTGATTGTTTATCTTTTCATTATTGCTTTTATTATTTCTATTCCGCTGCGCATAACGAATTTTGTAGAGACGATCGCGAACGAATTCCATCTTCGTACGGTCACAACGCTATTCACCCCCCCCTCTAGCGGCGTCAAATCTCCAACATGTTAGTCACTATTCGTAATCGTGGTTTGAGTTGGACACGGGAACTACATGTAGAGGTTATTAGACATGTACCTGCTATCGAAAGGGTAATTACCTTTGAGAGCCGACTGATACCGAGTCGGAAAGCAGGGGTTAGTAGTCACATCTCTTGTGGAGATCAAGGATTACAGTCCTAAGATTTTCACTAATTAGGTTAGTCAGATCATTACCTATGGGGTAATGGACAAGCAAGTATACTATTGCTGATGCAGATAGTAGAGGATTAGTTTGGTATATGGTGTATCATAGGGATTTTTGATCCTTGGGTTGGTCGTTCTAGGTTGTATAACTTTGAGAGTACTTTTGAGTACTTAACTCGTGTTATACGAAGAAAGTAGAGTTGGTTGAATACCATTATCAAGATCAAACCGATACTTGGTGGAAGATATAGGAAATAGCCTTCGGGAAATCACACGTCACTTGGCCACGGTGTAGTGATGTTGTGAGAGAGTATTTCCCCATGTCATCTTCTTTGACTCATCGCCGGATAATTCTTGAACTTCGGGTTGGGTGATCGTTTGGTAATGAAAGTACCATGCAGAGTCGTTAGACTTACGAGGGTTACGACCACCTAATAGCTCGAGAATGTGATCGACATGTCTTAAGCCACCTACGGTTTATCGGTTGACATCTTGATCTGGATCTTCTATTAGATCCTACCGGAAGTCCTTAGACCGAGTCATGTGTATAGAAATGACTCCGTAGCAAGTGTTTTAAGAGTTAGAAATTTGATAAGCATATATTGCAAGTCAAATTATTGGAATTAGAAGTCTCCTAATGTTTGATAAAATGAGCAAGATTAGAGTTATGAGTCACGAGCGACTACTGGAGGTTTTCCGATCATAGAAGACCGACTGCAGATCGTCAACATCTTTTCATGTTTATCAATGAAATTAGAGGAAAGACTCCGAAGAGAGATTGTGTGCGTGCAGTGTGGATCACGACGACACGCAAAGTCAGATTATCAGATTCGATTTTATCCGCTTTACTATAAGCGCCGATCACGAGGAGAGTATGTACTTTGAAGACCCAGTTGAAGACTATGGATGATGCTTTCGAGAGAACGATCCACAACCTCGAAAGCCGAGATCGTTCCAGTTACATGTGCTGATTATCCACTTCTGATCTTATCGAACCAGAGTTCTTTGATGCCATCGGAAGAAGCGTTACTCATATCGAAGACATCTCGAAGGCTTCGATGTCGGACAAGCCCTTCAACGACAACAGCTATTACCTTCGAGCGTGATTTATATTCAGAGGAGAGATTTTACGATGATCGTATCTATACGTATTCTCGATTGCGGCTATACCTTTCACGAAGATGGGCGTGCTATGATGTTGCGATTCTTGATATTCTGATTGTATATTCTCTACGATATAAGTGTTTATCATCTCCCATTTATTGTTCATTGTTTGCCTTGAGTTGATGGTGATTTGGTTCCTCCATGATAGTCTTTTGCATCTACATGAGCTCGGTAGTCGAGCGGATGATTGGCGAAGTTTACATGGTTACTCGAGAAGAGATATAGTAGACCAAAGAATTGGTCATTCGGGGTATTACTTTAGGTTACCCTATTTGCGGATATATCGAGATATACTGTAGTTTACAGATATCTAGGCCTAGAACATTCTTAGATAGGATTAGAATGGTTCCTACCCACTTGTGGGTTGGTGGTATCTCTACCGTCAGGTGAGATGTGGACCAACAATCAAGAAGTCAAAGGATACCCTTAGCCTTTGCTAGACATACCTCTACTATAGACATATCCTTACGGATAGTTGGATTGTTGGAGCTTTGGTATACTAGGACTCTCGGATGTACGTATAATCCGAGAGTATTCGGATGTAGTTACGGATGAACTCTCGGGCTGGTCACTGCATGGGCAAGTGGAATATGCGATTGGGGTGATTTCGGGAATAGTCCTGATATTGGGGACCTCATACCGGGAGATGATTTTATTGGTATCAGTGTTGCTAAACACTGTGGTAATTGGAAGAACGTAAGTTGCGATTATAGGAGGTGTTGGATGGGATATTTATCCATTTCAGTATTCCTTCTAGAGAAGTTCCGGAACTCTTCGTTAAAAGAGAGATAAACCTTTGAGGTTATGCATCGATTATCAATGATTGGAATGCAGTAGTTGAGAATGAGTATCCTTCATTAGGGATAAATGATTTGTTTAGATCAGCTAAATGACACCTGTGTACATCCTAGGGTTGGTCTACGACTGAAGGTTTGATATTGTAGTGACTTAGTGTCATATAATTATCATTGTCGGTGTGATAATTGAGCTATCATTAGCATAGAGTAAAAGGATGCAGGTGTATAGAGCTGATTGATAATGTTGTTAGACTTATCGATGATTTAGTCATTCATGGATTTGAGGAATCAAGTACTCTTAGAGTATTTGGGATCGATTGTCATCATATCTGTGGATGATATATTTTTGAGATATATTCACGATCTTAAGGGAAGTTATGTTTCCCTAGATTGATTTGGTGTTTACTAGAGATAAGGATAGGATGTTCTAGCAATACTATATCGTTGACTTGTTGGACCAAGAAGGTGATGGAAATCACCTGGTCGGAAGTTTGGGAAGCTAGGTTTCAAGGCCTAGAAGGTGACTGACTTTTGTGTCAGTGTTAGTTAATCCGTCCGATATGGATGGAAGGGTATTGTACGCAGATGCATCATTTCAGGGATTGGAGCGATTCCGATGCAGTTGTATGAGACGTGTCTTATGCCTACGTCAGTTGAGGAACTGCGAGATAAGCTGTCATATATATGACGTGGAGCTTAGCAATTATTATCTTGAGTAGTAGATGTATAGAGCAGGAGTGCTCAGGGAGTTTTGGCTAGCTACTGGGTAGCTGTTATAGGGTTGTTAGAGCACGGATATATGCAACTGGGGAGATGGGTCATTACTGTCTTCCAATCACTTATAGTGTTGTGTGACAGAGTGAATTTTGGACATTAGATTAATTTCTCTTGTGAGAATAAATCTCCTTCTCTAGGAAGGATAGTGGTTCCCAGAGTTGCATTCGATTTAGGAAGAGTTGTTTCAGGAGACTCTTCATTCGGGAGTGATGATTTATTCGGAGTGTACCCAAAAATAGTGTGTATTGAGACGTTGATATTGGTGGAACGATATATGGGACACGGTTGATTTCGTAGTTTGATGTTGGGTATGCCAACAAGCAAAGGTGGAATATTGTGATCGGTAGGGTTACGTACCGTGATGAAGTGAGAGCCTAGTATGTTAGACTGTGTTGGGGGATTATCTAGAATTCGGAAAAGGACTTGATCAGATTTGGGTAGTCGATGATCGATTAGCTAGGTCCGCTCATTTTCTTCCAAGCCATAAGATGGACTCCGTTGGATCGCTTGATGGAATTATATCCATGGAGTAACCTTGAGTATCATTTCTGATAGTGATTCATGATTCATCTTACGATTCTGACAAAGTTTCCCATCGGTTATGGGTATAGAGCTCCACTCTGGTACAGTTATTGACCTCTTAATAGGTTGATTGAGAGTGTATATAAGAGCTGGAATGTAATATTCAAGCTCAGTACCCCACTTAGTCACTTGAGGTGTGACTTTGCTCCGGATACTTGAGACGGTTATTGTGACATCTCGTACTCGTACATGAGTCAGAAATTTGGGGACCAAATTTTTATTAGTGGGGAAGAATGTAAAATACGAAAAAAAAATTAATATGGATTAACCCTTTAATTAAGTGGGGTTAATTAGTGAATTAAATTGGGCTCAATAAGTGGACTAATTGGGCTGGTATTGGGTTGTATTGGGCTTGGGCTGAAATTGGGTTTGGGTTGATTGGGCTTGAACCAGTTTGGGCTGGTCTAACCAAATTGCTCGAACGACTTTTAAAAGCTCTGAACGAATCGATCTCTCACGATTTCACCGTCTCCTTTTCTTCTCCGCGTCGTGTTTTCGCTCCGCGTGATTTCCGTCGCCCGATCTCGTCGACATCCCGGTGAGAGCAGTCGACGGCGCCGCCACCTTGGTTGATCTCCGGTGGAGGATTAGTGGGTTCTCTCCTGGGGGATCTTGGCGATACCTTCGGTGGGCGGTGATGCTATCAGCCGGCGTGGTCGATCAAGTGATTGGCTGATTTCCCGGTGAAAAGAAATTTGCCGGTGGAGGTCTTTGAGTTCGCTTTGCCCTTCCCCTATTTCGTTGTCGCAGCTCACCTCCTCCAATGATGTGCCATCGTCGACGTCAAGCTAGCTGATCTCCACTAGATGTTGCCTTATCACCACTGTCGGAGCTCTCGGTCGCTGGCCCTGTCGGATTGTGAGCTGCCTTCGGCTAATTGCTGTCGTGTCACTCTTCCACCGCAGCTTAGATCGGTTGTAGGATTTTCTTCGTGTGAGCTTGATTCGGTTGTTTCCATTGATGCCTTATCTTTTGCTATTTCCGATCAGTTGCCATCGAGAATGTTAATGGTAATACTCTGTTTGTGTAGGGTGTTGGAGCTGTCGTCGGTGGATTAGGTGTTCGGGTAGTCTTGTGATCCATATCTCTAGTTTTTGAATTGTGGGTGCAAGGATCAGGTGATGAAGACGATATGAGTAAAGCTTATCCTTGTCGTGGGCAGAGTTTCATCCATTTGCAGTGCACCGAGAGTGGAAGCATTGGTTGGCTGCCCTATTGGTTTTGCTGTGTTGATGGATTGTGAGGTTGAGAGCTCAGCTCTTTTGAATCGGCAGTGGGTAAAGTGGAGCTGCTGAGGTAATTGAAGTGGAGCTGAGAAGGATGGTTTTGTATCAACAGTATAAGGTAACTATCAATTTGGTTGTATTATAGCTATGCAATCAATTGTGCATGGATATTACTCTTGGATTTAGCAATGGGATGATATTCATGTAGTTACTTTGGACGATGGTTACAGGGTGTATCTACATGATAGTGAGCTGCATAGGGATTGTTCCTATACGATTGAAGATTTTGTTTCAGCTCTACTGGGGATGAATGAATCGAGCTAGGTAAGTTCGATTTGGGATTTGATACCATCGTTGGATTTATGATAGACCTTGTCAATGTTTGCGTGTTGATTATAGGATTTTGATACGAAGCAGGTCCACGACCGTGAGAATTATTTCGAGTTTCGTATCAGGTGGGTAATATCTACCTAGTCCGGTAGTTTTGACCAAATTCCAGTGCATGAATTTGGATATATGTTTATACCTGTTTACCTTAAATCCACTCATGTTTAATCATATGCTTGTACTGCCTTTGACCTTTGAGATATATTGTCGTTATTTCATTGATTATCTATCATGGATATGAACTACAAACCCTATTATGTGTTAGCTGATAGATGTTCAGTAAGTACATGTGGTTAGGGTTATCTTTGTGACCTCAGATTGGGTTACTGCGTTACATCACTAGGGTTAGGTGATGGTTTGGGTTATGGAGTCGATTGTTGTATCGTACACATATTAGTTGTGCATATATGGTGGATTTAGTTGTCTGTGCATAAATAAATATGTGGTTGTCAGTATGTGGCCATGGACTAGAGGTCCTAGCATGATTGTATATCTATTATGGCTCGTATATCTGTGTATGGTTATATAGATTTGTCGATAGTATCTCGCTACTGACTAGAGGTCTTAGCGTGGTTGACTGTCAGATGTGTATGACTCTTTG
The DNA here is from genome assembly GCA_025175895.1 of Wurfbainia villosa. Classification (NCBI taxonomy): domain Eukaryota; kingdom Viridiplantae; phylum Streptophyta; class Magnoliopsida; order Zingiberales; family Zingiberaceae; genus Wurfbainia; species Wurfbainia villosa. The sequence continues at coordinate 75,437,543 of CM046007.1, read as the reverse complement.
TGCGATAGAGAGAGTCTTGTGGATTGTAGTCCTTGCATAGTTGACTTTTGGTTGACCAGGACTCCCCGTGGGATAGACAGTGTGGCGAGGATACATGTATGGAGCTATGCATCATTACCTTGCATGTATGTTGTTGACTGGGTCTCCCTTGTGGTTGAGACAGGTCGTCAGTCATCCTGCCTCCCCGACCACTCGGGGTAGTGGTAGCAGGATTGAGGGCAGAGCATTAGATGTGCACGACCACTATAGGCGATGGTAGCTAGAGTGGCGGTTTTGTCCTGACGTGCAGCACTCGGCCACTCATGGGTAGTGGTAGCTAGAGTCGCTTGCAGCAGGGGCCCCTAGGGTAGCATATAGCTCTATGGCGGCTAGCTACCAGTCATACTACTCAACTCGTCCACTCGAGAGTAGTGGTAGCTGGAGTCGGGATAGTTGTCATTGTCATGCCACCCTGACCACTCTGGAGTCGTGGTTGGACGGGTCTGCAGACAGTGACCATGCATATGCATTGCTGATATATATGTATGCATGTATTTAATATGTTTTACATATGCCTGTGAGATGCTGCATTTGTTTGCTGCATATGTTTGTACATCATGATACATGCTATTTGCATATTTTATACTGCTATGTGTTGAGCATGATATATGTGTTGGTCCAGACTGTTGTATGTATTCGATTAGCGTCATGTCATAGTGTGGTATGGACCGGATGTTAGTACATGTGATTATATACTATTCATATGTTTGAGTGTTGGTCAGGTATGTGACTGACTTTGTAAGTTATATATGCTATGTTATTGTATATCTGTTTAGGATGATATAGCTTATGGTATTGCAGACCGTCAGGTACGTTGGTACATTACTTCATGTTTAGTTGATCAGTTTAGTATATACCTTGAGTATGACTATACTGTGGTTACTTGTTAGTAGATTTGGATAGGACTGTATGTCTATTGGACTTATGCTGTATACCTGTAGATCTTCACATGTATACTTGTAGATCTCTATACCTTATATGTTGTTCATGCACTTTCTATATATTACCCCTGAGTTTATACTCACCACCCCTGGACCCTGGGTTTCCTGTCACCCAGATAACATGTAGAAGATTCCTTGGACGTTCGGAGCTCCGCCAGCTGATCCCATCTCACACCGAACAATTGGGGTTTTTCATGTATTTATTTCTGCTGTTGTTTTGTATTATGGCCATGTATAATCAGTGTTGTATTTGGCTGTTGGTTTGTATGTTGTTTTTGTGTAGTATGTTAGAGTCGCACCGGTGCACACCTTTGTGTTGTTGTGGTTGTATTGTTTAGTATTGTCCATATATATGTTATGTAGTTGTGGGCCTACGAGCCTTGTATTAACCCGATATATTGTCACGTACAGGGGAGATGTTGTCCGTTTGCTTTTCGGCACGGCATACTCTCGGGGCGTGACAGAGTTACAAGGCGAAAATCACAGCTAGGAATAGGTTTGCCCAAGGTCACGGAAGAGCAGCGTTTACCTACCTCCGGCGACTACCGGTAGAAATTTGCGGCCACGAGATTGAGCGGCGGCGGGAGCAGCGGGCGATGGGTAGGCGGCGGTGTGGTGGCTACGGACGCGTCACGATGGAACTGAGTGGAGAAGGCGGCCGCAGGCTCGATCGGCGGCATCAGTGGCAGAGGAGTCGGGCACTGCGGAGTGGCGGAGAAGAGTTGTGGCCTGGGCACAGGGAAGGGCGACCGACCGAAAGGACCTGGGCGACTGAGGTCGGCAAGGTTGGCTCGGGCGGCAACGGTGAAGAGGGAAAACTCGTGGAGAAAGGAGGGGTGCGCCGCGTGGTGAAATGTCGCGGAAGAAGAAGAAATCGGCATCGCGTCGCGTGGAAACAGATCGCGAGAGAAAGATGTGGTCGCGAGGGGAAAAACCGACGGTGCGATGCGAATCGGAAAAACTAAACCTAGATTTAGGTATTTGAAACTTTAGGTTAATATCGCCTATTAACTCCCTTAAATAGATTCCACCAAAGCCTATTGATTTTATCCCCGTAATTCTCTCGTACAAGCTCCATTTAAATCCAAAAAAATTCTGGAAAAATTCCTAAAATTTCTGAAAAATTCCCAGGATTATTTTTCTTAATTTTTGTCCATTTAATTTAGTATTTTAATTTTTTCGTATTTAACAGAATCGAATCCGCTCTCGAGGAAAAAGGGCCAAAAGATAACCACATCAGTGATATCGTCTGTGAGAACTTTTAAGCGAGGATGTTGCGAATGCAATCATGAGAAGTTATTTCTTTGACCTCCACTTCAGAGGAGGCCCCCATAACCTTAACACATGGGTAGTTGGCTATGATTGTGCAAAATGTGGTGGAAGAGGCATTGATGATGACATCAGTTATGCATGATTGCACATGAGTTGCGCAGCCACAACAGCCATAGCAACCAAATCATTAAATATTGACATAAGTTATGCATCCAATGTATTAATGCTTGGAAATGAAAAGTCTTCATCTAAGCTATAAAGAAAGAGGAGAAGAGGTGATCATCCAAGGAGAAAGAGAGGGTTTTGGTGGGTGAACTAAGAAAAGCTTTTCAGCATCGCTCTATGATTGCTTTTCAAGACGGTAAGCAGAATCTGAAATTTTTCTTCGGAGGCATAAAGCAAGATAATCGAAGAATTATAAGTTTTCAAATTTATGCATGCTTTGGTACTATTTCTAACATTGATATCAGAGCGCGTTAGATAAGATTATCTTTAAATCTTACTTGGTTGTTCATGGATTCTTCGTAATCGAATAAGATGAATAATAGAAGAAAAATCTTGGCCGAGTATTTTAGGTGCTCGAAATAGAAAAATCATTCGGCCACGGGGCTCAGACACAGCACGTTGTGCTCGACACGAAATAAGTTTCACTGTCTTATGGTACTCGGGCAAGAGCGAATGCGAAACTTTTTTTCGTACATGGGTTGAAGAAGCACGGTGCTCTGAAAGTTTTTTTTTTCTGTGAAGCTACGAGAAAAGAAATTGGGAACAACCATGGTTTCTTTTTCTCCTCCTCCTTTGTGAAGCGACTAAAAAAAAAGGCGGCTGTGTTTTTTTCTCTTTGTGAAGTCACGAACATTTTTTTTCCTTCTTTGTGAAGCCAGACAAAAATTTTTTTATGACTATGTTTTTTTCTATGAAGCCACAAAATAAAATGGACAGTCATGGGTTTCTTCCCTTCTTTGTGAAGCGACGAAAAAAAATAGATGGTTGAATTGTGAGACTGTGTTTTTTTTTCTCTTTTTTTATGAAGCCATAAAAAAAATGAGATGATGTGAGAAATTTATTTATTTATTTATTATGGTACTTGTAAAGTTAGGTAAAAAAGTTGATTGGTAAAAATTAATGAGGCCAATTCATATCATAACTCAAGTACCGAGTAGTTGTTAAAACAATTTGAACTCGAAATAAAACAACTAAAACTAGAGGAGTTGATTGTTCAATTGGACTCATCAACCAAAAACTCTTGAAATTACGAAGATTGATTTTCGTAATTATTTGTGTAAGGTCTATACCCGTATAAATTGAATTAAGTCGGTTTCATAATGGTTAGTCAGTTTTGTATTGACTTGATTTATTTCAATTACAGATAGCACGGACGATCACTACAATGACCCGTCATGATGTGTTACAAAACCAACTGAGAGAAGCTATCGTAGAGATAGTTTATAATTTTGATGGTGGGGTCATCAGACACATAAGAGGGCTCGATGGTTTTTTCAGGAGACTTGAGCAGCAAAAGTTTCCGTTATAGGACAACTATCGGATATGGGCCTTGGTACGTTCTCTGCCAAATAATCTCATGGTAGTTGCACATCATGTATGGGGCCGCTATGAAGGGAAGATAACATATATCGAGTTGTGCTGGGAACTGCTGGAGCACAAGGTTCGGGATAATCCTGTGGAGGCTGATCCCGAAGAGATTGAAGAGAGTTCTATAAACGGTCAACTTGTTGGTCAACCTGAGTCTACTCTAGTGGAGCCATGGAAAATAGGACTTGAAATAATTACAACTGCACTAGGATTTATCCTAGTGGGAGTCGTAATAAACTATCTTATCCAGTAGATTTGTTTAGGTTAAAAATAAGGAATGTTATATGTTAACAGTTTTTTATTTCTGAAAGTATGAATAAGAAATGATGAGTTCATTTTCTTTTCAATTATGATTAGTCCATATGATAAATTAATGATTAGTTCATTGCATGAGATGTATGTGATATAGTTGACCAATATTAGTTAGATTGGAGCATACGAATGATGAGTGGAAACAAAGTTGCCACTTGATTTTGTAAACTAATTCAAACTTATATTGAGTTAATTAGAAATTGCATACATTGAATTTAGATTGAATAACTAAATAATATGTTTATTTATGTAGATTATGATAATTAAAAATATGATAGCAGAACTCAACAAGGGTGAGAACTTAAACGGGGAAAACTACAAAATCTGGCTCCTCAAAATATAATATGTTCTTGAGGAACAAGAGGTTCTTGAGGTTGTTCATCAGGTCATGATGGAACCTATTGATGGCGACATACTAGATCTTGTTACCTATAAGGTATGGAAGAAAAGGACTCCACTGCTAAGGGCATATTGATTAGTTTAATGGTGGATGACCTAGTTTTTTAGTATGAGTCGTATCTAACTGCTCATGCAATCTAGGTAGCTCTTAGAGAGAGATATAGTGGAGTTAGTCTGAGCAAGCTTCGACAACTGACAATTAAATTTGATAGCTATAAAAAATGCCCGAATGTCACCATGGTTCAACATCTCAGGGAGATGTTGAACATGATTCGAGAGCTTAAAACTTGTAACACCCCCTAGTCTTTCCACTCTCTACTAGGAGAGATGTGCCTACTTTACTGTCTGTTTCTTTAATTCTTTCTTATCTTACTCTGATACCAACTGTATCACCCCTCCCATAAGGGAGAGATCGTTACAGATTTTGTACTTTCTACTCTTACTCTGACACTATACTTTAATCACCACACCATGTAACTATCATTTCTCAATTCGAGCAATATACTAACAACTAAAATGATCATAAGAACCTTGACATTACTTAAACCATAACCATTTCAAGATCTTCACATAACATGCAAGTATTAAGACTAACCCAACATGACTCTAGCATTCTTTGGTCTCAACCATAAGAAATCCAATTGAACTTCAACAATATAAAAAAAACAATTAGAAACTTAAAATCTGGTTTAGACATCTGCACTTAGGATCTTTTATTTCCACTGTTCCGTCGCCGCACACTCCAAGCACTTCATTCGCCATGCCACCTTACTGAAACTTTTCTTTACCTTTATCTACAGTATAAGGAAATGCAAACTGTAAGCAATAATGCTTAGTAAGTACTTGTTATGCTCACAAAAACATGCAACGTATGAAATCATGCAACTAGTTCTCTTACCCTTGATACATTGTTACACATGTAAGCATAACTGAAAATTATAACTTTGAATACATGTCTCTTGTTTAAACCATGCTCTTAAGTATTTTAAAACTGATAAACAGTGTATCTGAACTGGAATGATTAACTTTAAAAAATTTTACTTATGCTTATACTGATACTTCAAATTAATAATCATTCTGAATATAGGCCCGACATAGTACCAATGCGCGCTTTCCTAATAGGCCGGGGTGGTCAACCACCGAACCTACTAGGGTAACTGAAACTGAGGGCCTTGGTCCATGGGCGAAACTGATGTTCGGTACATGCCCTGTCAAAAGTAAAATACTTCCTTTATACTTATATTCTTATACATATTGAAAAAAAATGCTCTTAATCCCCTAAACCACGAATGGGGAGCACCATAAATATCATTATGCTCTTAACCCCCAAAACTGAAATGGGGAGCATACTGAAGATCGTTGTGCTCTTAATCCCCAATTCGAACGGGGAGCATCATTAAATTTTCTTTATAAAGGAAATATTTTTATATCTTACTCTACATCATGCATATAATTGTAAGCTACAACTCATCTACAACATGCATGATCATAAATCACATTCTTATTATGGATCTAAACATGATACTAAATCAAACATGACATAACGGGCAAAAATCATGTAAAAAAAAATACCATGCATAACTGGCTCATATACATGCGTATAAATTGCTCAACCATGTAACTGGAAATAACAAGCACAAAAAAATATATCAATGACATACGATAACTACTTATACTGTAGGTGAGTAATACTTACTTCCTACGTTTTTTCACCAATTTATACCGTTAGATTTCGTAAAGAGAAGATCTCCTACGTGTTCCTTTGCTTTAGCGTGATCCTCAACCAAGTCCTTGAGGAGATCCCTCTTGAAAATCCCCCTCTTGAATTATCCAAAGAGAAGACAATCTTCTTCCTTGCTTCGGCGACTGGAACACGAGAGATAGAGAGAGAGGGATGGCTGGAGAAAACGGAAGGTAGAGAGAGAGGGATGGCTGGAAAAAAAATGGAAGGTAGAGAGGGAGGGATGGCTGGAAAAAAAAATGAGAGAGAGAGAGAAGAGGCGTGGGTGGGCGGCGCCAGGAGCTTAGGGAAGAGAAAATATATATAACTAGGGTTTTTCCTTAACCTAATTACCCCTTTTAAATGATTAGCCAAATTAATCAACTTCTCCCATTTTCCTACCTATAGATATATTCTGTTATATCCTACTCATTGGTAATCTTATGACTTAGTGGTAGGAAGCTTATTCCCCCAAACTAAAGGTTCATGGTTCGAGCCCCGGCTAATGAACCATTTATTCGATTTTTTTTATTCCGATTCTTATTCCTATTATTATTTTTTTCTCTAAATAAAAATATAGGAACTAAAATTTGGACTGTTACAATCCCTTATACCTTATAATAGTTTCGTCCTCGAAACTTAGAACAACTCGAGGTACTTTTGCTTCATGTCATCCTCACGTTCCCAGGTTGCTTCTTCAAACCTTTGACTTTGCCATAAGACTTTTACTAACGACACTTCTTTATTTTTTTAGTTTCTTGACAACTCGATCTATTATCTGTATAGGTCGACTTTCATAACTTAGATTTGTCTGAATCTGTACCGTCTGTGGCTCAATCACTTGGTTGGCATCTGGGACGTGCTTCTTAAGCATTGAAACATGAAATACATTGTGGATAGATGACATCTCCTGTGATAGCTCTAGCTCATAAGCTACTTTACCAACTCTCATGGTGATCAGGTAAGGGCCTACATATCTGGGACTTAACTTGTCTTTCTTTCCAAATCTCATTACCCTTTTCATAGGAGCTACCTTAATGAACACCGAATCCCCGACTTGGAACTCTAGGGGTCTGCGTCGGACATCGGTGTAACTCTTCTGCCGACTCTGGGCAGTCTCTATCCTTTGGCATATATTCTTTATAGCTTTGGTGGCGTCATCTATAAAATCAGTCTGCATCTCCTTCCATACAAGGCTTCATAAGGTGTCATTCCAATTATAGTTTGATAACTATTATTATAGGCAAACTCTGCCAAACACAAATATTTGCACCAGCTTTCTTTAAAATCTAAGGCACAAGCTCTTATCATATCCTCCAGAATTTGATTCACTCTTTCTGTTTGCCCATCTGTCTGAGGATGAAATGCAGTGCTGAATCGTAGCTTAGTGTCGAGGGATTTCTGAACACACTCCTAGAAGTGTGAAGTGAAGCGATTGTCTCTATCCGAGATAATGGTCTTAGGTACTCCATATAGTCTAATCACTTCCTTGACGTACAACTGGGCTAACTTCTCCATGGAGTATGATATTCTGATAGGCATGAAGTGAGCAGACTTTGTCAATCTATCGATAACTACCCAAATAGAATCGTATCCATTGGTTGTTTTGGGTAGTCCTACTATGAAATCCATGGTTATTTCCTCCCACTTCCATTCTGGAATCTGGATAGGCTGTAGAACTCCTCCTGGTCTCTAGTGTTCTGCTTTAACTCTCTAACATGTCAGACAAGCGCTAACATACTTAGCCACATCCCTCTTCATACCAAGCCACCAGAATTTCTCTTTCATATCTTGATACATCTTGGTGGATCCAGGATACATCGAATATGGGGTCTCATGAGCTTCTTCTAGGATCTTCTTTCTTAAGTCTGGGTCCTTGGGGATACATAGGTGTTCACCTAAATATAATACCCCACTGTCAGAGACACGGAATCCTTCATCCTTTCCTTCTTGGATCTCTTGCTTGATCCTTTGGATGCTAGAATCTTTGTCATGTCTTGCTAATATATCCCCAAATAGTGTAGGTACTATGGTCAAGGCGGAGAGCTGTCCAGAAATGGTCTTAACCCCAAAATTCATTATCTCTTTCTCTAGTGGTTGGGATAGTGTTTCTAGGGACATCAAAGTGGTGCATGATTTTCTACTCAGCGCGTATGCTACTTTGTTTGCCTTTCCAGGATGGTAGTGGATTTCACAATCATACTCCTTTACTAGCTCAAGTCATTTGCGCTGTCGCATATTCAGATCCTTCTGAGTGAAGAAATACTTTAGACTCTGGTGATCTGTGTAAATCTTGCATTGGACTCCATATAGGTAATGTCTCCAAACTTTCAGACCAAAGACCACTGCTGCCAACTCAAGGTCATGAGTGGGGTAATTCTTTTCGTAGTCCTTGAGTTATCTAGATGCATAAGCAATGACTTTACCCTTCTGCATAAGTACCGCTCCGAGTCCCATCTTGGACGCATCACTATACATGTCAAATCCCTCATTATTTTATGGAAGGGTAAGCATTAGAGCACTTGTGAGTCTCCTCTTTAATTCAAGGAAGTTCCTTTCGCAATCTTCGGTCCATTCGAACTTCTTCTTTCTGTAAGAACCGGCCAATCTGAAGTTATCCTTGAGAAGTTTTCCATAAACTTTCGGTAGTACCTCGCTAATCCGAGAAAATTTCTGACTTCACTGGCATTCTTTGGTTGACCTCAACTACTGACCGCTTCTATCTTTTTCGGATCTACTATAACCCCATCTTTTGAAATAACATGACCCAGAAACGATATTCGATCAAGCCAAAACTCACACTTGGAGAACTTTGCATATAACTGTCTTTGCTGAAGGGTCTGCAAGACTGTCTTCAAGTGTTCGACATGTTCTTCCTGGATTCTCGAGTAGATAAGGATGTCGTCAATGAAGACGACCACAAACTTATCAAGGAACTCCTTAAATACCCGATTCATCAAGTTGATAAACATAGCGGGTGCATTTGTCACTTCGAAGGGCATGATCACGAACTCATAGTGTCCATACCTCGTTCGGAAGGTTGTTTTCGGTATGTCATCCTCTTTAACTCTTACTTGATGATAACCGGACCACAAGTCAATCTAGGAGAAGACTGTGGCTCCCCTCAATTGATCAAATAAATCCTCTATCCTTGGCAGAGGATATCTGTTCTTGATCGTCACTTGATTCAAGGCTCGGTAGTCTATGCACATCCTCATAGACTCATCTTTCTTTTTCACGAACAACACTGGAGCTTCCCACGGGGAATGACTAGGGCGGATGAATCCCTTGTCTAGTAACTCCCGTAATTGTTCCTAAAGCTCTTTCAATTCAGCTGGGGTCATACGATAGGGTGCTTTTGATATTAGGTTGGTACCAGGAATAAGCTCAATCTTAAACTCAACTTCCCTTCTAGGTGCTAGTCCTGGTAGCTCGTCAGGAAATACTTTCGGGTAGTCACATACAATTGGGACTTCATCCAGCTTTTGGCTTCTTTCTTGCTTAGTATCAACTATATATGCTAAATACCCAGTGCATCCACCAACTAACATCTTCTGAGCTTCCATGGCAGACAAGAACTTCTTAGTTTTCTTCCTTGGTTCTCCCATAAACTCAAATTTGGCCTCGGTCTCGGGTTGAAATACTACTCTTCGCTTACGGCACTCAATGGAAGCACCATACTTGCTCAGAAAGTCCATTCCAAAGATGACATCATAGTCAGGCATGTCCAGCAAGACCAGATCACTATAAAGCTCTCTGTCTGAAATTATGACTGACACGACACGCAACCAGTGTCTAGATGTCATTATTTCACTCGAAGGTAGGGTCATTAAAAACTGAATATCTAGGATATCCGGAGTTATATCTATCTTCTTAGCAAATGTCATAGACATGAAAGAATGAGTTTCTCCAGTATCAAACAGTATGGTAGCATGTTGACTAAGGATGGGTATCTGACCTGTGACTACCGTAGAAGCACTTGCTACCTCTTCCTTGGTGGGGGAGAAGATCCGGGCATTAGGTGTAACTGATGGGGCCTCCAATCTTCCTTGGCTGATGTGAGGACCCTCCAGTGCTCCTTGCATCTGATGTAGCTGAGCTGGTCTACCTCCATACTGAGTAGACTGTAGCGGAGGTAGATTGGTCTTGGTGGGGCACTGTTTGGGAAAGTGTCTCTCGACACCACATATATAACACCCGCTCACGCCCTGGCGGCAAACTCCTGGATGCTTCCTCCCACACTTAGAACATGTAGGATACGTAGGCTGCTTACTGGCTGAACATCTCTTTGCATCATTCCATTGTTTCCTCTTGCCATTGTTGTTTTGCTTCCAGTTCGAATTACTGCTCTGCGGTTTCTGACCTCCTGAACTTCCCTGGCTTTTGCTTTCTATCGAGGCTAGCTTCTAGTGCTTGATACTATTCATGTAATGCTCCGTGATTAGAGCACTACTGACTAGCTCTTCAGTGGTCTGTGGTCTATTAATTCCACTAGCTACATTCAGAGCTATCTCTGGTCTTAACATCTTTAGCATCAACCTAACTCTTTCCTTCTCAGTACTGACCAATTCCGGACATAGGCGAGCCAACCTATTGAACTTCTTTACCACTTCATCTACTGATAAATCCCCCTGTCAAAACTCCATGAACTCATCATAATGCTTGTTGGTGACTCACATATGGAAGAACTCCTCGAAGAACTCCGTCTCAAAGTTCGTCCATGACATTTGGTTCACCACCCTCTTGGCCTTTACTCGCTCCCACCACATTTTGGCATCTCCGGTCAGACAAAATGAGGCGCACTTAATTTTCTCATTCTCAGGCCAGTCCAGCAGTTCCACTATACTCTCTACTGTCTTGAACCATGCCTGAGCATCCCATGGTTCACTGGCACCAACAAAACTCTCTGGCTTCAGCTTTTGCCATTAAATCAGATAAGCCTCTTGTCTCACCCCTCCCACTGGAGTTGTTGGTGGGTCTGGTGGGACAGAAGATGCAGTTGAAATGACATTCTGAGTCCCTAGATGAGTAACAAGATTTTCTCGCCGATTTGTCATCAAGGTAGCTCTGCCACTTCTTGTTTGGAGTGAGTGACTATCTGCATCCAGGCAGGTGGTGGTACTTCTTCATTCATTTCTTGTCCTCCACGGGGTCTTTCTCGAGGCATTTCCTTCTCTTCATAAGATGATAAAGTGAAACCACTATCAGGCTATTATCACTATTTTTTCATCTTTTTTTTATTTTTTTTCATCTTCACATAGATATCTAGGTATGCTCTATTACTTACTATCTATCATCTTCATATATATATATGCAAGCATGTTTAACTCAAAGAGAACATTCTAGGTGAGCATGTTTAGCTTAAAAAAAACATTCCTTACTACTCATAAAGTGAATAAAGCAGATAAATACTTACTTACTTAGAGGCGGCAAGACTGATGCTCGAGATGTGTGTGACGGAAGGGCGGAACCGGCTCTGATACCATCTTGTAACACCCCCCCAGTCTTTCCACTCTCTACTAGGGGAGATGTCACTACTTTACTGTCTATTTCTTTAATTCTTCCTTATCTTACTCTGATACCAACTGTACCACCCCTCTCATAAGGGAGAGATCGTTACAGATTTTGTACTTTCTACTCATACTTAGACACTATACTTTAATCATCACACCATGTTACTATCATTCCTCAATTTGAGCAATATACTAACACAATATGCTAACAACTAAAATGATCATAAGGACCTTGACATTACTTAAACCATAACTATTTCAAGATCTTCACATAACATGCAAGTATTAAGACTAACCCAACATGACTCTAGCATTCTTTGGTCTCAACCATAAGCAATCCAATTGAACTTTAACAATATCAAAAAAATAATTAGAAACTTAAAATCTGGTTTAGACATCTGCACTTAGGATCTTTTATTTCCATTGTTCCATCGCCACACACTCCAAGCACTTCATCCGCCATGCCACCTTACTAAAGCTTTTCTTTACCTTTATCTACAGTATAAGGAAATACAAACTGTAAGCAATAATGCTTAGTAAGTACTTGCTATGCTCACAAAAACATGCAACGTATGAAATCATGCAACTAGTTCTCTTACCCTTGATACATTGTTACACATGTAAGCATAACTGAAAATCATAACTCTGAATACATGTCTCTTGTTTAAACCATGCTCTTAAGTATTTTAAAATTGGTAAACAGTGTATCTGAATTGGAATGATTAACTTTAAAAACTTTTACTTATACTTATACTAATACTTCAAATTAATAATCATTTTGAATATGGGTCCGGCATAGTACCAATGCGTGCTTTCCTAATAGGCCGGGATGGCCAACCACCGAACCTACTAGGGTAACTGAAACTGAGGGCCTTGGCCCATGGGCGAAACTGATGTCCGGTACATACTCTGTCAAAAGTAAAATACTTCTTTTATACTTATATTCTTATACATACTGAAAAAAAATACTCTTAATCCCTAAACTACGAATGGGGAGCACCATAAAGATTATTATGCTCTTGACCCCCAAAACTGAAATGGGGAGCATACTGAAGATCGTTGTGCTCTTAATCTCCAATTCGAACGGGGAGCATCTTTAAATTTTCTTTATAAAGGAAATATTTTTACATCTTACTCTACATCATGCATATAATTGTAAGCTACAACTCATCTACAACATGCATGATCATAAATTACATTCTTATCATGAATCTAAACATGATACTAAATCAAACATGACATAATGGGTAAAAATCATGTAACTAAAAATACCATGCATAACTGGCTCATATACATGCGTATAAACTGCTCAACCATGTAATTGGAAATAACAAGCACAAAAAATATATATCAATGACATACGATAACTACTTATACTGTAGGTGAGCAATACTTACTTCCTATGTTTTTTCACCAATTTATACCGTTAGATTTCATAAAGAGAAGACCTCCTACGTGTTCCTTTGCTTTAGCATGATCCTCAACCAAGTCCTTGAGGAGATCCCTCTTGAATTATCCAAAGAGAAGACAATCTTCTTCCTTGCTTCGGCGGCTGGAACACGAGAGATAGAGAGAGAGGGATGGCCGGAGAAAACGGAAGGTAGAGTGAGAGGGATGGCTGGAAAAAAAATGGAAGGTAGAGAGAGAGAGGGATGGCTAGAAAAAAAATGAGAGAGAGAGAGAAAAGAGGCGTGGGTGGGCGGCGCCAGGAGCTTAGGGAAGAGAAAATATATATAACTAGGGTTTTTTCTTAATCTAATTATCCCCTTTGAATGATTAGCCAAATTAACCAACTTATTCCTTTTTCCTGCCTATAGATATATTCTGTTATATCCTACTCATTGGTAATCTTATGACTTAGTGGTAGGAAGCCTATTCCTCCAAACCAAAGATTTATGATTCGAGCCCCGACTAACGAGCCATTTATTCAAATTTTTTTTATTCCGATTCTTATTTCTATTATTATTTTTGTCTAAATAAAAATATAGGAACTAAAATTTGGGTTGTTACAAAATCGTTGGTCATGAGTTGACCGACGAACAACAGGTTCAAGTAGCTATACGTTCCCTTCCTGATTCTGGGGAAACCATTAAGCAAAACTTAACTCACAGTGAGAGTATCAAGACTTTCACTGATGGCTCATGCCATGTGGAATTAGAGGCGGAGAGAGTCGAATCCGTAAGGATTTTCGGACAAGCTTATGTGGTTGACGGTGTTGTTGGATCATCCAGATCCAAGAAAAAGAAATGGTACAAAAAAGGAAAAGGAAAGGGAAAGGAAGTTGTTGTTGTTGGGCAAGGCCCAAACAAGAAGGAAGGAAAGAAGATTGGAAAGAAATCGAAAATCAAGTTGTCTTGCTATAACTGTGGCAAGAAGGACCACTTCGCTCGGGAATGTACCGAGCTGAAAAAGGTAAATCCAAGTCTAAATTCTTTTCATGAATATTATGTTGCTAGTTTTGTGTTGTTAGTTTATTCTTATCCTTTGTGGATTATAGATTCAGGAGCAACCAACCATATAGTTGGGGAGCGAGCTACATTCGTGGAGTACTGTTGGGTACCAACTAGCAACCAATGAATATATATGGGAAACAATGCAAGGGTTGAAGTCATAGGAGTTGGCACTAGCAAGTCCAACCTTCATGGTGGACGAACCCTATTTTTACATGATGTCTTATATGCTCCTGAGATTCGATGGAATTTAATATCCATTAATTGTCTTCTTAGTTTGGGTTATTATATGAATTTTTATAGCCACTGTGTAGAATTTAAAATTGACTCTGTGTTAATTGGATATGATTTTTTGACTAATGGTTTCATGGTTCTTGATGTGGAGCCCTATTTTTTTTTTCTGTGAAGCTATGAGAAAAAAAAATTGGGAACAACTGTGGTTTTTTTTTCTCCTCCTCCTTTGTGAAGCGACGAAAAAAAAGGCGGCTGTGTTTTTTGTCTTTGTTAAGCCAAATGTTTTTTTCCTTCTTTGTGAAGCCAGGAAAAAAATTTTATGGCTATGTTTTTTTTGTGAAGCCATGAAAAAAAATTGGACAACCGTGGTTTTTTTTCCCTCTTTGTGAAGCCACGAAAAAAAATGGACGGCTAAATTGTGAGACTGTGTTTTTTTTTCTCCTTTTTTTTTGTGAGACCATAAAAAAAATGAGATGCTATGAGAAATTTATTTATTTATTTTTTATGGTACTTGAAAAGCTAGGTCAAAAAGTTAATCAGTAAAAATTGATGATGGTCCATTCATATCATAACTCAAGTATCGAGTAGTTGTTAGAACAACTTAAACTCGGAATAAAACAACTCAAACTAGGGGAGTCGATTGTTCAGTTGGACTCATCAACCGAAAACTCCTGAAATTACAAAGATTGATTTTCATAATTATTTGTGTAAGGTCTATGCCTGTATAAATTGAATTAAGTCGGTTTCGTACTGGTTAGTTGGTTTTATACTAACTTGATTTATTTCAGTTTCAGATGGCACGGACAATCACTATAATAACCCGTCATGATGTGTTACGAAACCAACTGAGAGAAGCTATCAAAGAGATAGTTTATAATCCTGATGGTGGGGTCATCAGACACATAAGAAAGCTCGATAGTCTTTTCAGGAGACTTGAGCAACAAGAGTTTTCGTTATTAGACAACTATCAGATATGAGGCTTGCACGCTCGCCAAATAATCTCATGGTAGTTGCACATCATGTATGGGGCCGCTATGAAGGACAGATAATATATGCTGAGTTGTGTTAGGAACTGCTAGAGCACAAGGTTCAGGAGAATCCTGTGGAGTCTGATACCGAAGAGATTGAAGAGAGTTCTGTAAACAATCAATTTGTTGTCAGCCTGAGTCTACTCTAGTTGAGCCATGGAAGATGGGACTTGAAATAATTACAACTGCACTAGGATTTGTCCTAGTGGGAGTCATAATAAACTATCTTATCCAGTAGATTTGTTTAGGTTAGAAATAAGGAATGTTATATGTTAACAATTTTTTATTTCTAAAAGTACGAATAAGAAATGATAAGTTCATTTTCTTTTGAATTATGATTAGTTCATATGATAAATTAATGATTGGTTCATTGCATGGGATGTATGTGATATAGTTGACCAATGTCGATTAGATTGGAGCATATGAAGGATGAGTGGAAACAAAGTTGCCACTTGATTTTGTAAACTAATTCAAACTTATATTGAGTCAATCAGAAATTGTATACATTGAATAATTAAATAATATGTTTATTTATGTAGATTATGGCAACTAAAAATATCATAGTAGAACTCAACAAGGGTGAGAAATTAAACGGGAAAAACTGTAAAATCTGACACCTCAAGATACAATATATTCTTGAGGAACAAGAGGTTCCTAAGGTTGTTCATCAGGTCATGATGGAACATGTTGATGTTACAACTGTGCAACACAGACTAGATCTTGATACCTATAAGGTATGGAAGAAAAATGACTTCATTGCTAAGGGCATATTGATTAGTTCAACGGTGGATGACCTGATTTTTAAGTATGATTCGTATCCAACGACTCATGTAGTATGGGTATCCCTTAGAGAGAGATAAAGTGGAGTTAGTCTGAGTAAGCTTCGACAGCTGACAATTAAATTTGATAGCTATACAAAACACCTGAATGTCACCATGGTTCAACATCTCAGGGAGATGTCGAACATGATTCGAGAGTTTAAAACTGCTGGTTATGAGTTGATCGACGAACAACAGGTTCAAGCAGCTATACGTTCTCTTCCTGATTCTTAGAAAACCATGAAGCAGAACCTGACTCATAGTGAGAGTATCAAGACTTGCACTAATGTTGCATGCCATGTGGAATTAGAGGCGGAGAGAGTTGAATCTGCAAGGATTTTCGGACAAGCTTATGTGGCTGAAGGTGTTGTTGGATCATCCAGATCTAAGAAAAAGAAATGGTACAAGAAAGGAAAGGGAAAGGGAAAGGAAGTTGTTGATGCTAGGCAAGACCCAAACAAGAAGGAAGGAAAGAAGACTGGAAAGAAATCAAAAAGCAAGTTGTCTTGCTATAATCAGGGCAAGAAGGTCCACTTCTTCTGGAATGTACTGAGCCAAAAAGATAAATCCAAGTTTAAATTCTTTTCATGAGTATCATGTTGCTAGTTCTGTGTTATTAGCTTATTCTTATCCTTTGTGGATTATAGATTCAAGAGCAACCAACTATTTAATTGGGGAGCGAGCTACATTCGTGGAGTACTATCGGGTATCAACTGACAACCAATGGATATATGTAGGAAACAATGTAAGGGTTGAAGTTAAAGGAGTTGGCACTAGCAAGCTCAACCTTCGTGGTGGGCAAACCCTATTTTTACATGATGTCCTATATGCTTCTGAGATTCGACGAAATTTAGTTTCTGTTAATTGTCTTCTTAGTTTGGGTTATTGTATGAATTTTTATAGCCGCTATGTAGAACTTAAGATTGACTCTGTGTTAATTGGATATGGTTTTTTTACTAATGGTTTCATGGTTCTTGATGCGGAACCAAATATCAATAGAAATGATAGTTGTTTTTCAAATATTACTCTCACTAGTGATGCAGATATATCTGATGAGGTTTGACATGCTAGGTTAAGACATATAGAACAAGAACGAATGAATTGATTAGCAAGTGAGGGCTTACTGGGCACTCGTGTTAAGATTAACTTGTCCATATGTGAGCATTATCTTGCTAGAAAGATAATTAGAAAATCATTTAGTAAGACTATTAGGGTTAATTCTCCATTGCAATTGGTTCATTTGAATATTTGTGGTCCGATAAATATGAAGGCTAGACATGGAGCTTCCTATTTCATTACATTCATTGATGATTTCACTCATTTTGGTTATGTGTATTTGATCTCTCATAAATCTGAAGCATTGAATTGCTTCATTCGTTATATGAACGAAGTTGAGAATCAATTGGATCGTAAGGTTAAGACCTTATGCACTGACTGTGGAGGTGAATATTTGTCTAATTTATTTAAGACAATATGTAATGATCAAGGGATTATTAGATAGTTACCAATCCCAGGAACTCCAAAACAAAATAGGGTTGCTGAAAGAAGAAATAGGACTCTTCTTGAAATGATTAAGTATATGATGGCTCAGGCTAATTTGTCAATCTCCTATTGAGGAGATTCATTATTAACAATTACCTATATACTTAATAAAGTGCCTTCGAAGTCAGTTTCATCTGCCCCATATAAACGCTGGACAAATAAAAAATCAAATTTGAGTAATCTGAGACCCTGGGGGTCAGCTGCCTACGTTCATGATAGTTCTCACAAGTATGAAAAACTAGGACCTAGAGGTAAGAAATATATCTTTATAAGATATTCTGAGACCTCCAAAGGTTATATTTTCATTGTTGAGAAACAAGATGAAATCATCTCTAAAATAGAGTCCAAAGATGCAACTTTTCTTGAAACAGAGTTCCCTACTAGAGATGATGTTGATAAAACAATTTCTCTGTATGAGGAGGATGAGATATTGTAAAAAGAGGTGTTACAAGGGATGCCCGAGTCTAGTCAACCGAGTGGGAGTAATTTGTCAAGTCATGAGTTGACTTCTCAACAACCCAACTTATGAAGAAGTGTGCGTAAGATCAAACCTAAGAAAAGGTTTGATATTGAGAATGAGGCAATGATGACACTCCTAGTTGACGATGATGAACCTCAATCCGTTAAGGAAGCATTGGGATGTAGTGTTAGAGAAAAATGGAAAATAGCAATGGAAGAAGAGATGGAGTCGATGATGAAGAATCATGTTTGAGATTTAGTCGATCTTTTTTCTAGCCGAAGAGCTATTGGAAATAAGTGAATTCTCAAAATTAAGAGAAAAGTTGATGGATCGATTAATCGATACAAAACTCGCTTTGTTGCAAAAGGATATATCCAATTGAAGGGTATTGACTATGAAGAGACATTTTCTCACGTAGTAAAATTTATGTCAATCTGAATCATTTTGGCTTTAGTAGCATATTATAACTTGGAGTTACATCAAATGGATATAAAAATTGTTTTCCTTAATGGTGAGCTTGACGAGGCATCTATATAGTACAACCAGAAGGTTTCATTGCTAAAGGTCAAGAGAGTAAAGTATGTAGGCTTAAAAAGTCTATATATGGACTAAAGTAAGCGTCAAGATAATGGAATATAAGATTTAACGAAATCGTTTTATCTTATGGTTTTGAAATGATCAATGATGATCATTGTGTTTTCCTGTGAAAGGAAAAAAGGAAAGTATATCATTTTATTATTATATGTTGATGAACTGCTGATAGCAGGAAATGACATAAGGTTTGTGATAGAAATCAAAAAGTGGCTTTCATCACAATTTGACATAATAGATATAGGAGAAGGTGAATACATCTTAGGTGTGAAGATCATGAAAGATCGGTCGAAAAGACTTTTGGGTCTGTCTCAAGAGACTTATATAAATAAGATGTTACAATATTTCAGCATGTTTGAATATAACATTGAACAAACACCAATAGTGAAAGGTATTGTTCTGAGCAAGAGTATGTGTCCCAAGACTCCTATAGAAATAGCTGATATGAAGAAAAAACCATATGTCAATGTTATTGATAGTTTGATGTACACTATGTTGTGTACACATCCCAATATTAGCTATGTTGTTGGCTTAGTCAGCCGATTCCAGTCAAACCCAGGACTGAGACATTGGAAGGCAGTGAAAAGGATATTTAGATATTTGAAAGCAATAACAAATTATTGTTTATATTTTTCAAGGATCATATATGAGACTGAAGAGCTATTCAGATGTAGATTGGGCTAGGGACCGGGATAATAGAAAATCAACATCAAGTTATGCGTTCTTGCTGAATGGTGGTGTCATATCTTGGACTAGCAAGAAACATACTTGTGTAGCCTTGTTAACAATGAAAGTTGAATATGTAGCATGTTCAGCAGTTGTTCAAGAAGCGGTTTGGTTACGGAGGTTCTTAAAATATTTGAAGATTGTTGAGGATGGGAGTTCGCCATCGCTCATCGCGATAATCAAGCTGCTATAGCTTTTTCCAAGGATCCTAAATATCACAGCAAGGGCAAGTATATAGCTATAAAGTAGAACTTTATAAGGGATATTATTGCTAAAAAGAAGATGATTCATGAGTATATCCTTACATGTGTTATGCTTGCAGATCCTTTTACTAAGTCAATGACTAGAGAGTCATTTAATGAGCATGTGAAGTCTTTGGGACTTCGAAGAATGTAACAAAGTTTTAATCACAATCAGAGTTTAATGAGATGACTTGATTAAGGAATGTCATAATCTATTCAGTGTATGTGTTATGTTACATTCTGATAAAATCTCGGTAAGCATGTTGGTAGGTTAAGATTGATCCTCTCACATGGATAATCATCTCTATTTATTATGTATAAATAGAGGTAAGACCGGTGTTTATAGGCCAGTTTATGTATCTATTAGCTTGTGTGGCCATAAAATTGTTGCATTCCTATGAACTGGGGTCACCTTGATACTTGTATCAAGATAAGATTATCTATAGAGCAATGATCGAAGTAAATGATCCCACCATTTATTAAACTTGTTTAAAAGCCAGATTAGAATTCATGAGTTAGATTCAGGATTAGGCATTGTGAATGTCTAGATTAAAATTTGTATGATGTTGATTTGAAGAAAAACATGCACTCTTTTTAGTAAAGAGAATAACATCGTAGCATGTGATTCATACCACATGTGCTTTGACGACAATATGGGCAGTAGGAGAATGAATCCCTGCTTCTCTACTATGTGAGCCCTTGAGATTATATGTTAATCTTGGTATTTGCCTTAAGTGACTATTTAGTTGTCTACTTTAAGTTTTAATCAGAGTTTGCTACTTTAGCATGTAAACCTATTGACTATGGATGATTCGGTCTATGGAACATAACTAGGAAAGCGACTGATTAAAATGAATAGATTCAAGCTAAAAAGGAAGATTAAATAGATTTATATCTTTTTGAGATTTATTCACTGGTCGACCCATTTCTATTTTGTATGGAAATGTATGTGAATAAGATATATATAACATGCTCTTGACATAATGGTCATTATGAGGGATTAGAGATGTTTATATTAATGTAAATAATTTAATTTGGGTAAATAGCAAAGCATTGATATATCCAGGAGAACGGTTATGTATCACTTGGAGAACAACTGTGTGCCACCTAGATAATGACTACATGTCATTCAGAGAATAGTTATGTACCATTTAATGAGCAACTATATAAGGTGTAACAACTTTCTTAGCAATGAATGCTCAGTATGCTTGTTGTCGCACGAACCATTTTCTCTAAGTATGAATTGGATGTTATGATCTAGTCGTTGTGACTATGAATCTTTATTCTTATTAGTTTATGTGACTCTTAAACTCTATTATTTATGGTCTTTGCAGCCATTTATCTTTGTGGTATAACTTGGATGAGTGAGAGATGATGACATCAATTACGCATGGCTGCACATGAGTTGAACAACCACATCAACCAAAGCATTAAACATTGGCATAAGTTATGCAGCCAATGTATTAATGCTTGGAAATAAAAAGTCTCCATCCAAGCTATAAAAGAAAGAGGAAGAATAGGTGATCATCCAAGGAGAAAGAGAGGGTTTTGGTGGGTGAACCAAGAAAAACTTTCCTGCATCGCTCTGTGATTGCTTTTCAAGACGGTAAGCAGAATCTGGAATTTTTCTTCGAGGCATAAAGCAAGATGATCGAAGAATTGTAAGTTTTAAAATTTATGCAAGCTTTGGTAATCTATTTCTAACAATTGACTCAAGGCAGCAGAAAGGCTATCAGTCCATCACTCCCAATGTAGGAGCGAGGAGGGACCTTGCCCCATGTAACGGAGCAAGATTTTCCTCCTCTCATTGGCAAGGAAAGATGGAAGAAGCAAGAAGAATATTGCGCAACAAAGTATCTGCTGGGAGTATGGAGAATACAACCAAAGTTCCACATTGGTAAGACATGGAAAAGATCATGTGCTTATAAGATAAAAAGATATCTCCATTGAAATGAGACCTTTTGAGTAAAGTCCAAAAATAAAACTATGAGAGCTTAGGCCCAAAGTGGACAATATCATATCATTGTAGAGATATATGAATCTTATAGGCACTAACAATATCGAACGACAACTTGAACTGTTCCTCGATATATTTGCGAGGAATAGAAAGAAAGTCGACTCTTGACGTACAAGGTCCGACGGAAGTTGACCCCTTTTGTGGAATAGATTGTGTTGGAGAAGCTTCCCTCTAATTTCTTCTTTCCCCATCTTGGAGAGTATGATGATATGCTTGATCTAGAGGAGCATCTATGCAAGTTTGAGAATGTAGTCCTGCTACATCAATACTTAAACACCATCAAATATAGGGTGTTCTTCACCACCTTAGTTGGCTCGCCATATAAGTGGTTCCAACTGTTATGACCTTATTCTTTGGCCTCTTTTAGAGACTTGTGTGAGACGTTCTAGTAGCATTTTGGTAGCTGTAAAAAATATCAACAAACAACCTTCAACCTGTTTAACCTAAAGCACGAGTCGACGGAGCCCTTGAGAATGTGCTAGTTATATATGAGAAATGTCATAAGGAAATCACCTTATGGTTGTACCATTTGTTTGATAAATAAAGATTCACTATTTGAGTGTACATGTTTTCATGTATTTGATTGAATCTTAAACTCATTTACTGAATGTCCGCAATACGATTCACAATATGAGATAATTTGTGATTGGATCACAACTAGTGAGTATCTCTATATTGGAATTATCCCTAGTCGATGAATTGATACATTCGGACGCCATGAATTCTATTGAGACTAGCATGAGTAATACTCTTTGGTTTATCCAAGCAGCTGTTTATCACTGGTTGGAGACATTGGGATGCCCGGAGTAAAATGTGGATGCTAGTTATGGTAACTAGTACATTGGAGTAACCGGCTGTAAGACTTCATATGTTTCTCTGCATATACAGATATGTCAATGAAGTTCTTACTACAACTTAAGTGCGATGTTCCTTCGACTTGTGGTGTTCAAGTCATCTTGGTCATGAAGACTTACGCTTTGACATCTTAAGTGAGCATCTCCAAGGAGATGTGGACCCGGGATGATTGGGTATAAGTCAAAGTATCCGAAGGTGTTTGAATAGCTTATAAAGGATTCACCACTCCTTGCAAGGATATGTATACCCTGTGTGTTGGAGTATTGGGAATACAATCAAAGTCTCACATTGATAAGACATGAAAAAGATCATGTGCTTATAAGATGAAAAGATATCTCCATTGATATGAGACATTTTGGGTAAAGCCCAAAAACAAAACCATGAGGGCTTAGGTCCAAAGTGAACAATATTATACTATTGTGGAGATATATGAATCTTATAAGCACTAACACTGTGGTCACTTGTTGGATTGTTACAAAAGTCTTTGGCCAAAGCATTACATGTTTAGAGTATGATGCTCTTGGATACATGCATGTGTAGTAACTAAAATCCGCAGGACGAGGAAATGATACTTGGGCTAAGTGTGACATAGTCAGCCTAGTGGGGCTGACACATAGATCATGTCTTGAACCAAGTGGGTATAAGATGCATGAAGGGAACGGGACAAGATTCATTGTAGTTGCTAAAAGGTTTCAGAAGTTGTTCTGGGGTCAACTGTAGATTTTCCAGTTAATTGGGGATCATTATATACTACTAGGTGTCACTCATGATCGTTCTATAATTAATGGTTAATTATAGATGACCAACATAAATCGGGAACCTATTTGGTCACACGCACTACGAGTGTTATCTGAAGGATTTAAAACGAGCTTGAGAATGAGATTCTCAGATAGAGAGAGAGACTATGTTTGGTTAGACCAAACAAGGAGCGAACATGAAATTGTTCCAGTCGCATCGGAAGCATGAAAGGGTAGAGTATTTTGAAGACATAATGGATGAACCAAATTGGTTTGGTTCTAATCTAATGGTGGATCAAAGGGGTTTGATTTGTTTTAAATGAATGAACCAAAATTGGTTTGGTTTATTTTAACTTAAAATAGACCAACGCAGTTTGATTTATTTTAACTTAAATTAATAGAGCGAGTTAACGGATTTTGATTGTGAACCAATAACCGTTGAGAAAAGGTTTCTTGATGGTCAAGAAACACGTTCTCTATAAGTAAGAGGGTTGAGACAAATTTCATGGAGTTAAGATTTGTGAAACCCTAGCCGCTTTCTCTTCTCTTCTCCTGCTTGTCGCCGCCACCCTTGGTGTTGTCGCCAGACAAGTTTGGTTGCCCACTCCATAGTCGCCACCGAAGCCGCCAACCCGCCACCCAATCGGCGGCCAGCGTCCAACCGTCGACCAACCAGCAGTCGCCAACCAATTTGATTGGTCGACACTTCCAAAAAATAAGTTTATGAAACTTGTTTTGTGATCATCTCTCGATCACAACATTTTCGACGTGATACTAGTATCTCTCATTCAGGCGGGGCTCGTAGCTTGAGAAGCTATCCCGACGATACTCGGCATGGACTTGGATAGAGGCAAAACTTGCGAGGGTCGCTAAGGTTGATGCCCTTTCCGCTACGAGTTATTCGTCACCTAGTGTAATTTTCTTTATTGAAAAATTTTAAATGTATGATTATGTCTACACTGTTGTATCCTGTGTGTGATATAATAAGTTAATTATTACACATTTTTATTTGCTTCCGCTGTGCATGTTTATGAAATATGTTCGAACACACGCCCACGTCAGTGTCTCATAAATCCAATAGTGGTATCAGAGTCCGATTGTGTTCCGACATAATCATAAAATTATTTTGCGATGAATGTTTTATTATAATTGTAATTTTGGAAATTTTCTACTTTTGGAAAGTTTAGAAAAATTATGGAAATTTGAATTAGTTAAGAAATTCAAATTAGGAATTTCTTGATGTGATTAGGAAATTAGAATTTAGAAAATTTATTTCCTAAATTAAATTTGAATTTTCTTAATAAATATTTTTCATAAATAAAGTATGCGATTAAATTTAGAAATTTATTTCCTAATTTAATAAATGAGATTTGATTTAAGAAATCAAATTACAAACATATATTATTTTCAAAATTAATTATGACAATTTGAAAATTACTTGAACATGTCATAATTGTATGTCATGTAATTACATTAGATGCATTTCATTCTGCCATGCATGCCTGACATGTAGATGCATTAGTTGCACATATGTATGTCATGTGTGTCATGTCATGTAGATAATAGTTATTTGCATGAAAAGAGGATAAGACCTCAAAACCCTTACACAATATTAAAGCCTACACTTTTCATTAATATGGTTAGTATCGGAGTTCCGTTTTTCGTTTGGGTTGTTGGACTCTCTCCAAGCCTGACTAAACGATTGAATGCACTCTAACCATATTAAAATTATTTCTTGATTAATGGGTCGATTTTAACTTGGAGCATCGGCTTGTTGGACTCTCTCCAAGGTCGATGTGAAGGGAGGTGAAGTTGGGTGCTATGCATATAATGCATACTTGTTAATGTGTTAACAACCCAATGTTTGTGCGAACATTCAATTAGTTGATACCACAATGTGATAGTTACATATACGTGATATGTAATTGGTATATTTGATATCTACCATCGTAGCTATGAACGACTTGTTGGACTCTCTCCAATGTTGTTCTTATCTATGTTAGATATCAACCCATTCGGAGATGGACCTATGATCTCCCGAATTAATTTTAAGGGTTTTTGAATTCGGAAAAATGAATGGGATTTATAAATGTATGTTGATGCATTTTTAAATCATCTTTCTCATATATGCTCGATTTGTAATTCTAGGTTAATCGCTTGATCATGACGTCTTTAAACTTGCGTTCTATTTTAGATTCAAATAAGTTGACTGGGTCGAACTTCTTGAACTGACTTAGAAACCTGAGAATTGTTCTCAAGACGGAAAAGCTTGCATATGTCTTCTAAGAGCCTCTTCCCACCCGTCCTATGGATGATGCAACTCTGGACCAATTGTTGGTCTATCAGAAACATGTGGTTGATTCTGAACTGGCGAGTTGCATTATGCTAGCCACGATGGTACTCGAGCTTCAGAATCAGCATTAGCATATGAATGTTAATACCATAATCTTTCATCTTCATGAGTTGTTTGATGAGCAAGTGAGATCCGAAAGGTTCGGAGTCTTTAAGCTCCTCTTCACCTCTAAGATGTAAGAAGGTTCATCTGTGGTGCAATTTGTGCTAAAGATTAATGGGTACATCGAGCGATTATCTACAATCGGGTTTGTGATGGATCATGAATTAAGTATTGACTTAATTCTACATTGTTTGCCCAAGAGTTACTCACAGTTTGTGATGAACTATCGGATGAATAAACTTGAATCCACCATTCTTGAACTCCTCAACATGCTGAAGACTGTGGAGAAGTCTGTGAAGCATGAGGAGAAAACGGTGCTATTAATTGATTCCTCAAAGAAAGGTTCTAAGAGAAAATCAAAGGAACAACATAAGGGGAAGAAGAAGGCTAAGAAGGCAGAACTAGCTCAAAAGGGCACTTGTCATCATTGCGACAAGGAGGGTCATTGGCGAAGAAATTGCAAGATTTATCGTGAGTTCGTGAAGAAGAAGAAGGCATCTGATGCCCCATCCTCTTTAGGTATCTTCGTTATTGAGTGTCATTCTATTTCCTTAGACACTTGGGTATTAGATACCGAGTGTGACACACATATATGTAATGACATATAGGGGTTAAGGAATAGAAGAAGACTTGTCAAGGGAGAATCAAATTTGCGAGTTGGCAATGGAGCAAAGGTTGCTACAGTCACCATCGGAATATATTTGTTGAAGCTCCCTACAAGAATTGTCTTAGAACTGGATAATTGTCATTATGTTCCTTCCTTAATAAAGAATATTATTTCTATTTTCTGCTTACATAGAAATGGATACCATTTGACTTTTAGTAACAATTGTTGTTACATAACTTTGAATGACGTTCTTTATGATACTGGAAATTTATGCAATGGTATATATACGTTAGACGTATCCAGTGACATTTTCAATATCGAAGGGAACAACAAACATGAACAAAAAGAAAATCAATTAGTCTCCTATATATGACATTATCGTCTTGGCCATGTAAGCAAGAAACGCATGTCCGAATTACACCGATGTGGAATTCTGAAATCATTTGAATTTGATTCATTCGATACATATGAATCATGCTTAAAAGGCAAGATGACTAAGTTACCTTTTACTGGAAAAGGTGAACCAGTGGGAGAGTTGCTTGGTCTAATACATACTAATGTATGCAGACCTATGTCAACTCATTCTCTAGGAGGCTATAACTACTTCATTACCTTTATCGATGATTACTCACGATTTGGGTATGTGTTCTTGATGAAACACAAGTCTGAAGCCTTTGAAAGGTTCAAAGAATTCAAAAATGAAGTAGAGAAACAACTTGGCAAAAGTATTAAAATACTTCGATCTGATCAAGGTGGTGAATACTTCAGTCAAGAGTTTCTGGATTATCTAAGGGACAATGGTATATTGTCTCAATGGACTCCGCCATATACACCACAGAATAATGGTGTATCTGAGAGGTGAAACCGAACCTTGTTGGATATGGTTAGGTCGCTGATGAATCATGCAAATCTTCCCAAGTCCTTTTAGGGTTATGCACTTCAGATAGTTGTTTACTTGCTAAACAGAGTCCCGACCAAGGTAGTCTCTACTACTCCATATGAGATATGGAATAGTAAGAAACCTCATTTATCTTACTTGAAGATATGAGATTGTCCTGTTTATGTGAAGCGGACTATATCAGACAAATTAGATGCTAAGTCTGATAAATATCTATTTATTAGATACCTTAAGGAAATGAGGGGTTACCAATTCTATCATCCTGTTGAACAAAATGTGTTTGTTTCAAGGCATGTTGTGTTTCTAGAGAAAGAGTTTCTCTTGTAAGAAAATAATGGGAGTGTCATTAAACTTGAGGAGGTTCAAGAGACTCCAATAGACATTGATGAGATACCTGGTCAAGCACCACAATCGATAATTCATAGTGATGAGACATCTTTTATACCTATTGTAACACCACATCTTCGTAGATCTGATAGAATACACCA
Source organism: Wurfbainia villosa (assembly GCA_025175895.1). Classification (NCBI taxonomy): domain Eukaryota; kingdom Viridiplantae; phylum Streptophyta; class Magnoliopsida; order Zingiberales; family Zingiberaceae; genus Wurfbainia; species Wurfbainia villosa. The sequence continues at coordinate 75,409,606 of CM046007.1, read as the reverse complement.
CATTCCTTAGAGATATGGATTTCTCGTAAGTGAATCGAACGATGTGTTACTCATTGATGATAAGGAGCCTACCAGTTATGAAGAAGTTCTGAAAAGTTCAGAAAGGGGCAAATGACTTGATGTCATAAAGTCGAAAATAGATTCCATGTATGAAAATCAAGTTTAGAACTTAGTGGACCCACTTGAAGGCATTAAGCCTATAGAGTGAAAGTGGGTTTTCAAGAAGAAAATTGATATGGATGGACGAACCTTGTGTGTACAAGAAGATTAGTGGGAGTACAGCCGTGTTCCTAGTATTATATGTCGATGACATATTACTTATAGGAAACAATATATCTATCTTACAGTCGGTCAAAATTTGATTATCTAAAATATTCTTCATGAAAGATCTGGGATAAGCGACCTACATCCTCGGGATTAAGATCTATAGAGATAGATCAAAACAGTTGCTTGGTCTTTCTCAATCTACATATATAGACCGAGTGCTAAAGAAGTTTAGTATGTTAGAATCTAAGAAATATTTCTTTCCTATCAGGCATGGGATACACCTTTCGAAGTCTATGTGTTCGCGCACAGAAGACGAGAGGATTTGCATGAGTAAGATCCCCTATGCATCCGCAATAAGATCTATCATGTATGTTATGTTATGTACGAGGCTCGATGTATCGTATGCTCTGAGTGTCATGAGCATATACCAGTCTGATCCAAGAATAGATCATCGGGCGACTGTTAAGACAATCCTTAAGTACTTAAGAAGAACTAAGGATGTGTTCCTAATATATGAAGGAGGTAATATGGTAATATATGGGTATACGGATGTCAGCTTCCAGATAGACAAGGATGATTCCAGGCCTTAGTCTAGGTACATATTCACCTTAAATGAAGGCACAATAAGTTGGAAAGGTTCCAAGCAAGATACTATAGCAGATTTTGCCACTGAGACAGAATACATTGCAGCTTCGGAAGCAACAAAGGAAGCGGTTTAGAACAAGAAGTTCGTCTCTGAACTTTGTGTGGTCTCATCAACGATCCAAACATGTGTTTCGTCGCTATCATCTGATCAGAGAGATCATCAGTGGCGAGAAGATTCCCACCAAAAGGAACTTAGTTGACCCTTTAACTAAGGCATTATCTCAAAGTAAGTTTGAGGGTCATGTTAGAGCTTATGATATTGGATACCGTGGCGATAGACATTAGGAGAAGTGGGAGTTTGTTAGTTATATATGAGAGGTTTCCTAAGACAATCATCTTATGGTTGTACCATTTATTTGATAAATGAAGATTCACTATTTAAGTGTACTATTTGATAAATGTTCGCAATATGAGAGAATTTGTGATTGGATCACAACTAGTGAATATCTCTACATGTATAATTGTGATGTATTGAAATTATTCCTAGTCGATGAATTGATGCATTCGGACACCATCAATTCTATTAAAACTAGCACGAGTTATACTCTTTGGTTTATCCAAACAGTCATTTCTCACTGACTGGAGACATTGAGATGTCCGAAGTTAACCATAGATGCTAGTTATGGTAACTAGTACATTAGAGTGACTAGCTGTAAGACTTCATATGATTCTCTGCATATACAGATATGTCAATGAAGTTCTTACTGCAACTTAAGTGCGATATTCCTTCGACTTGCGGTGTTCAAGTCATCTTGGTCATGGAGACTTATGCTTTGACATCTTAAGCGAGCATCTCCAAGGAGATGTGTACCCGGGATGATTGGGTATAAGTCGAAGTGTCCGAAGGTGTTTGAATAGCCTATAAAGGATTCACCACTCCTTGAGAGGAGATGTATACCCTGTGGTCACTCGTTGGATTGTTACTAAAGTCTTTGGCCAAAGAATTACATGTTTAGAGTATGGTACTCTTGGATACATGTGCAGTAACTAGAATCCACAGAACGAGGAAACGATATTTGGGCTAGGTGTGATGTAGTCATCCTAGTGGGGACTGACACATATACCATGTCTTGAACCAAGTGGGTATAAGATTCATGAAAGGAACAGGGCACGATTCACTGTAGCTACTAAAAGATTTCAGAAGTTGTTCTGGGATCAACTATTGATTTTCCAGTTAATTGAGGATCATGATGTACTACTAGGTGTCACTTATGATCGTTCTATAATTAATGATTAATTATAGATTACCAACATAAATCGAAAACCTATTTGGTCACACTCACTATGAGTGTTATCCGAAAGATTTAAAATGAGCTTGAGAATGAGATTCTCATATAGAGAGAGAAATTAGGTTTGGTTAGACCAAACAAGGAGCGAACATGAAATTATTTTAGTTGCATCAAAAGCATGAAAGGGTCGAGTTTTTGAAGACATGATGGATGAACCAAATATGTTTGGTTCTAATCTAGTGGTGGAAAATAAACCAAAGGGGTTTGTTTTGTTTTAAATGAATGAACCAAAATTGGTTTGATTTATTTTAACTTAAAATAGACTAATATAGTTTGGTTTATTTTAACTTAAATTAATAGAATGGGTTAATGGGTTTTGGTTGTGAACCAATAACCATTGAGAGAAGGTTTCTTGATGGTCAAGAAATACGTTCTCTATAAGTAAGAGGGTTGAGACAAATTTTGTGGACGAGTTAAGGTTTGTGAAACCCTAGTCGATTTCTCTTCTCTTCTCCTTGCTTGTGCGTCACCCACCCTTGGTGTCGTCGTCGCCCAAGTTTGGCCGCTCACTCCACAGCCATCAACCATCCTCCGACCAGCAACTCCTACCATCCACTACCACCCAGCCACCTTGGCCACTCCTTGTGCCAATTTGATTGGTCGACACTTCCAAAAAATAAGTTTGTGAAACTAGTTTTGTGATCATCTCTCGATCACAACATTTTCGACGTGAGACTAGTATCTCTCATTCAAGCGGGGCTCATATCTTGAGAAGCTATCTCGATGATACTCGGCGTGGACTCGGATAGAGACAAAACTTGCGAGGGTCGCTAAGGTTGATGTCCTTTCCACTACGAGTTATTCGTCAGGTATACCTAGTGTAATTTCCTTTATTGTAAAATTTTAAATGTACGATTATGTCTACACGGTTGTATCCTGCATGCGTATGGTGTGTGTGATGTAATAAGTTAGTTATTATATGTTTTTATTTGCTTTCGATGTGCATGTTTACGAAATATGTTTGAACATACACCCACATCAATGCCTCGAAAACCCAACAGAATGTATATTTAGAGGTTCACTTAGGCTGCCTTAGAAGTTCTGATTGCCACTCCAGAATTTCTTATAGCGTGATTGCCCATGGGTTAAAGGGTGAGGCTTTTTTCCATTCTTTGATGAAGAAACCCCTGGGCAACTATGACAAGCTCCTTTGTCGAGCAAAGAAATACATCAATATGGAGAAGACCCAAAAAAAACTTGTCATGCCCATAGAGGGTTGGCTTCAGGTTCGAACTTGGATGAGAAAGGCAACACATCCTGGGTTGCACAACCAAGACCAGATAACTTCAAGTCGTTTTCAGTAAAAATCTCTCAAGGAGAGCTCATGAGAGTGATGATGATCGGCCACCCTCCCTGACCAAGAATTGCCCGAGGTGAGGGGGAATAGAAGAGGTAATGTATTGTTATAGTCTGTTATGAATGTTTGTGAAGTATCATTTTTAATCAAGAATTGCATTCATTTGGCCCAACCAAGACAAGTCGTAAGCCCTTAGTCTAACCTAAGTACTTTTTATGAAGTGAGTTTCCCTCGAGACAGTGAAGTAGGAAGGAGAGATGATCCACTCGGCCTCGCCAAGGCAGATTGCAAGCCCTCAGTCTAGCCGAATTCATTTTAAAGTGTTGGTGTTCTCGTCGTTTGTAGGCCATTGGTCCGACTTGAGTGTCTTTTATAAAGTGTGGTTCCCTCGACTAGTGATGAAGCGAGGAGGAGAGGCATATTCTCTCAGTCCAGCCGAGGCAGCTCATAAACTCTTGGTCCATCCTTAGTACCTTTTAGGAAGTGTGGCTCCCCCGACTAGTGGTGAAGCGAAGATGAGATGTGTATTCACTCAACCTAGCTGAGGTAATTCGTAAGCCTTTAGTCCGGTATGAATGCCTTTTAGGAAGTGTAATTCTTTCAAAGTGGTAAAGAGGGAGGAGCAAAATTCTTTACTTAGCCTACCCGAGGTAATTCGTAAGCCCTCAATTCGACCGAAGTATTATTATTCCTCCAATGTGGTGAATGGGGTAGGAGTGAAGTGCTTTAGTCGACCCAATCATGGCGGTTCATAAGCCCTCAATTTGACCAAAGTGTTATTATTCCCCTGAAGGTAAAGGAGGAGGAGTGAAGTGCTTCACGTGGCCCAGCCGAGATAGTTCATAAGCCCTTAGTTTGACCAAGGTGTTATTATTATTCTGAAGTGGCGAAGCCAGTAGGAGAGACATATCAGTTCGTCCTAGCTAAAACAGCTCATAAGTCCTCGGTCTGACCTAATTAAGTATTTTTTCTATGAAGGGCATTTCCCTCGATGAGTGGTGAAGCGGGGAAGAGAGGAGTAGCAATTTGGCCCAGCCGAGATAATTCGTAAGCTCTCGACTCGACTTGAGTATTTTTTTATGAAGTATGTTTCCCTCGACAAATGGCGAAGTAGGGAGGAGAGGTGCATCAGTTCGACCTTGCCGAGATAGTTCGTAAGCCTCGATGTGACCTGAGTATTTTTCTATGAAGGGTGTTTCTTTTAACTAGTGACAAAGTGAGGAGAAGAGGCATATCAGTTCAACCCAACTAAGGCAGCGGTTGCCTAAGTCTGACCTAAGTGTTATTGGTGCAATCGACCCAGGTCATGATTGACCGAACTCGAGTTTGACTCGAGTAGTATTTTGATGTTTGACATTGATGTTTGACAAATGCTTTGTGGAGATTGTTGGTACAATCGACCCGGGTCATGATTGACTAGACTCGAGTTTGACTCGAGAGATATTTTGATGGTTGACTAGGGTTGACCATATGATGAAGAAAGTCCAAGTCATGGGTACTTGGCATGGAAAGTCCAAGTGGGACACTTGGCATTTGGGAAAGTCCAAGTCTTGTGTACTTGGCATAAAAAGTCCAAGCATGGGTCTTGGCAAGAGAAAGTCCAAGTTTGAGTGTTGGCAATCAGAAAGTCCAATATGGAGTTGGCATGGAAAGTCCAAGGATGTAGTCTTGGCCATGTAAGTCCAAGGGTGTAGTCTTGGCGGTGAAAGTCCAAGTTATAGGTACTTGGCATTTGGGAAGTCCAAGGGGTGATATTGGCGGCGTAAAGTCCAAGGGTGGAGTCTTGGCAGCATAAGTCTAATGGTTCGCGGCGTAAAAGTCCAAGCGTGAGTCTTGGCAGCGTAAGTCCAATGTGCCTTGGCGGTGTAGACACCGTTAGCATGACAATAGTCGATGGAAGAACCTGAAGGCTAGCATATGAATGAACAAGTCATGGATGACTTGGAGGGATCCGATAGATGTGAGGCTGACGGAGGTGGCTAAAAGGCTTAGGTTTAGGTTACGGGTGGTCTAGGGTTAAACCTCATGGTTGAGGTTATCAGTCGACTGACATTATGACTGATTCGACTGATGGAAGTTGACTACGGCTAATGCGGCAAAATAGCATGGCAATCGACTGATGGCAGTCGACTGCCATCCATGGCAGTCAACTGATGGTTTTTTGGTCATGAGCACAGAACGCTCGGTAGCCGACTGGGCAATCGGCTATGGGTGTTGGTAGTTGACTGGCGATGTTGACAGTCGACTGCTAAGTGATCTGTTGGAGCTTTTCCAGCGTGGATCAAGTCGTTGTCTCACAACGGCAGTGTTGGCAGTCGATTGGGACCTTATGGCAGTCGATTGTCAGGCGCGAAATCAGCCCGTTACAGGTTAAAAGAAGCAGCTCGTGGGAGATTTCGGCATTGGTTCTTTGGGAGCTTTCTTGAGGCGATTTGAAGGCGAAGTGCAAGTGCATTTCAAGGTCCTTCAAGCTTATCCAAGCAACCAACAAGCAAGCGCTCAAAACCCTAGTTTGTAAAGTGTTCTTTACATTTCACTTTGTATGCTCATATTTGTTTCTTATTGTTGTAAGAATACTTGTACGAGGTTTCTCCGCCTTCGACTTATTGTCGAGAAGGAGTATATGTGATTAGTGGTGGTATTTGCATCGCTATGGCTCGTTCGAGCCCAATCTGTGGAGTATGAACTGTACGGTTCTGAACCATGTTATATTGTCGTGTTGTGCTTGTGCTCTTGTTGTATTTATTTTATTATTATATATTCTGCTGCGTATAATAAGTTTTGTAGTAAGCACGCAATCAATTCCATCGAATCGATGACAACGCTATTCACCTCCCCCCCCCCCCCTCTAGCGGATGCATAGGTCCTAACAAGTGCTTTTTCTATGAAAGGGGCTTCTCTCGACTAGTGGTGAAGCAGGGAGGAGAGGCATATTAGTTCAGTCTGATCGTGACAATTTGTAAGTCTTCGGTCCTGCCTGAGTATTTTTTTTATGAAAGGTGTTTCCCTCGACTAGTGGCGAAGCAGGGGAGGAGAGATGTATCAGTTCGATCCAACCAAAACAGTTCATAAGCCTTCAGTCCAGCCTGAGTATTTTTTCTATGTAGCGTGTTTCCCCCCACTAGTGGCGAAGCAGGGAGGAGAGGTGTATCAGTTCAATCCAACCAAGGCAATTTGTAAGCCTTGGTTCAGTGAGTGTTTTTCTATAAAGGGTATTTCCTCAGACTAGTGGCGACGTGGGGAGAAGAGACGTATAAATTCGGCCCAACCGAGGTAGTTTATAAGCTCTCAATCATACATGAGTGTTTTTTTCTATAAGGGTGTTTTCCCCAAAGTGGCGAAGTGGGGAGGAGAAGTGTATCAGTTCAGCCCAGCCAAGATAGTTTATAATCCCTCATTCCGACCTGAGTATTTTTCTATGAAGTCTATTTCCCTCAACTAGTGGTGAAGCAGAGATGAGAGGCATATCAGTTCGGCCCAGGAGAGACAATTTGTAAACCCTTAATCCGGCCTGAGCATTTTTCTATAAAGTGTGTTTCTCTTGACTAATGGTGAAATAAGGAGGTGAGGCGTATCAGTCTGGTCTGACCGAGACAGTTCGTAAGCCCTTAGTTCTGACTAAGTGTTTTTTCTATGAAGGGTGTTTCCCCCGACTAGTGACAAAGTGGGGAGGAAAGACATATTAGTTCGGCCCGACCAAGGCAGTTCGTAGGCCCTCGATTCGGCTTGAGTGTTTTTTCTATAAAAGGTGTTTCTCCCAACTAGTATCTAAGCGGGGAGGAGAAGTGTATCAGTTCAACCCATCTGAGGCAGTTCATAAGCCATCGGTCCAACCTTAGTGTTTTTCCTATGAAGGGTGTTTCCTCCGAAGTGTTGATATTTCTCCTAATATATTGAAGCGGAAATTCTCGAGTGTTGATATTCCTTCTAACATGGTGAAATGGAAATTCTTGAAGTGTTGATATTCCTTCTAACAAAGTGAAGTCGAGATTCCCAAAGTGTTGATATTCCTCCTGACAAGGTGAAGCAAATATTCCCAAAGTGTTGATATTCCTCCTGATAGGGTGAAGCAAAGACCTATAAAGTGTGTTGGTGCAATCGATCTAGGTCATGATTGACCAGACTCGAGCGGAACTTGAGTAGGGTTTTGAAGTTCGACAATGATTTACAATGTGGTTTGACCATATGACTAGTAGATGATATGGAACATCCAAGGTCATATGAGGGAGACTATTGAAGAAATTCAAGTCGGTCAAGGTTGACCGGACACTTGGTGTGGAGAAGTCCAAGTATGGTGACTTGGCAAGGAAAAGTCCAAGTATGGATACTTGGCAAGGGAAAATTCAAGTTGGTTAAGAGAGACCGGACACTTGGTGTTGGAAAGACCAACAGGGAGTTGACGAGGGAAGTCCCAGTAGGTCTAGAGACTATGCTTGCCAAATGAAGTCTCGGATGAGGAGTCTTGGCAAATAAAGTCCCGGACAAGGAGTCTTGTCAAATGAAGTCTCGAATGTGAAGTCTTGGCAGTGAAGTCTCAGAGGCGTGGCCTCTTGGCAAAGGTAGACCCGAGAGCATGAGATAGTCGATGGAACCACTTGAAGGCTAGCGCAAAGATGAAGAGTCACGGACTCAAGGGATCCGAGAGGCATTAGGATGATGGAAGTGAGTTGAAGGCTTAGTTCTAGGCCTAGGTGAGTATCAAGTATGAAGGGATCATACTTGGGGTGTTAAACATTAGTGTTAAGGTATAACAATCAACTGTCAGTTCAATTCAGTCGACTGGGCTTCGTTTGTAGGCAAACAGAAGTAAGGTGGCCTCGACTGAGTTGTAGTTGAGGTGGCATCTCGACTGGTAAGGTGGAGTCGGGCGGTGGAACTTGGAAAGCCAAGGTAGTGCTTTGGAAGCACTCGACCAACACTTCGACTAGAGTCTAGTCGAGGTGGCATCTCAATTGGACCACTCGACTGGACCACTCGACCAACACCTCGACTAGAGTAGAACACGAGAGCAACCACTCAGAAGCGAGGCAGGCTCAACCAACACCTCGACTAGATGCTAGTCGAGGCGGCGCCTCAACTGGATCACTCGATTGGCACCTCAACTAGATCCAAGATAAGCATGAAAATAGTTGATCAGAAGTAAGGCAGACTCGACTAGCACCTCGATTGGGATATCAATCGAGGTAATGCCTCGACTAGCGAAGCGATTGTTGTGCTGCAACGTTCAGAATCGAGAGGCTTCAATGGGGCCTTATAAGAGGAGTTGTGAACATCTTCAAGAGAGAAAAGAGGAATGATTTGAGACAAAGTGATGTTGCATTTCAGAGTCTTCAAAGTCATCCCAAAACAATCAACAAACAAGCATTCAAAAGCCCTAACTTGTAAAGTATGTTCACTTGTTTTTCATTTGCTTTGGTAGTTGTTGTATTTGCTTGTTGTATCTTGTTCTTATTGTTGTAAGAGACTATAGTAAGAGGTTTCTCCACCTCCGGATTATTTCTGAGAAGGAGAAGTTTGATAGTGGTGGTGCGAATCACTAGAGTTCGCTAGGGCTCGACCGTGGATTAGAAACTAAGGTTCTGAACCACGTAAAATTTGTGTGTCATGCTTGTGGTGTGTATTTGTATTAGTATTTATATTTTCGATGCATAATGATTATAGACAAGCATGACGAATCCAAGCGAAGCAATAGACGATCGACGCTATTCAATGTTGGTGTAATCGGCTCAGGTCATGATTGACCAAACTCAAGTTTTACTCGAGTAGTGTTTTGATATTTGACATTGATGTCTGACAATGTGTTGAGAAAATTGTTGGTGCAATCCACCCAGGTCATGATTGATGTTTGACGATGGTTTGACCATTGTCAAGGGAAAGTCTAAGCTTGAGTCTTGGCATGAAAGTCTAACATGGGTTGGCAAGGAAAGTCCAAGCATGGGTCTTGGCAATTGGAAAGTCCAAGGGGTTGATATTGGCAGCATAAAGTCCAAGGGTGAAGTCTTGGCAGCATAAGTCCAATGGTTGGCGACGCATAAAGTCCAAGCGGAGTCTTGGCAGCATAAACCCAATATGCCTTGGCGGTGTAGACCACATTTGCATGACAATAGCTGATGGAAGCACCTGAAGGCTAGCATATGAATGAACAAGTCATAGATGACTTGGAGGGATCCGATAGGCACGAGGTTGACGAAGGTAGCTAGAAGGCTTAGGTCTAGGCTAAGGGTGGTTTGACAAGTATGGGGGCACCATACTTGGTGTCAAATCTCATGATTGAGGTTTGTCAGTCGATTGGTCAAGTGTTTTGCCACTTGGCAGCCGAGTCGACACTCAGTAGTCAACTCGGATTATGGTCGGTTCGACTATTGTGAGTCAACTAGTACTCGAATGTCGTTTAAGGGTCGAAAAGGCATGACAGTCGACTGATTATTGGATCAGTCGACTGTCATATATGACAGTCGATTGACGATTTAATCGCAAGCACAGAATGCTCTGTAGCCGACTGGCAGTCGACTACGGGCGCTGGAAGTCGATTGCTAATGTTGGCAGTCGACTGATGAGAGTTCCATTGGAACTTTTTCAGCGTGGATCAAGCTGTTGTCTCACAACAACAGTGTTGGCAGTCGAGTGCCAGGCGAAAATCCAGCTCGATGCAGGTTAAAAGGAGCTATTCGTGGGAGATTCGGCTAATGGTTCTTTGGAAGCTTTCTTGAGGAGATTTGAAGGCGAAGTGCAAGTGCATTTCAGGGTCTTTCAAGCTCATCCAAGCAACCAACAAGCAAAGCGCTCAAAACCTAGTTTGTAAAGTGTTCTTTGCATTTCAGTTGTAGTTTGCTTGTATTTTTTTTTATTACTATTGTAATTACTTGTACGAGGTTTCTCCACTTCCGACGTGTTGTCGAGAAGGAGTATTTGAGTAGTGGTGTGTGTTGGCATCGCTAAAACTCATTTGAGCTCAATCCGTGGAGTACGAACTATTCGGTTCCGAACCATATTATATCGTTTGTCTTGTGTATTGTATTTCTATTATTTCCGTTGCGCTAACAAACATTCTAGAGAATCAAGCACGCGAGAATGATCAAATTTCGTGAAGCGACGAAACGCTATTCACCCCCCTTCTAGCGGGCGCACATGTCCCAACAAGTGGTATCAGAGCTTGGAGCTCTTCTATGGACTAACACCCAGGAGCAATATCGCTAGAGGGAAGATGGAATTCGAAGAAAGACTAGGATGGGACGTCAACACACCAATTTCGTACAATTTCTATGGACGAAGGATTTAACCAATGGAAGACAAGAATTAAAGATTTCTTGATGATGAGGGATTTTAAAGAATGGTCCATTTTGAAAGAGAGATTTAACTATCCAAGAGGACCAAAGGGAGGTTTCCTCAAGATGAAGAGATGGACCGAGGAACAACTCCAAGGGTTTGAGAAAAATAAGAAGGTAATGAAATTTTTGATTGATTTAATACCTAACAATATTTTGTCTAGTTTAGGGGACTACATGGATACCAAGGAGCTATGGAGTCAAATGGCAAGATTCCATGAGAACCCTCAATCGGTCCAAGAAGAAGAAGAAGAAGAAGAGTGTTCATCCTCTCAAGCTTAAGAAGAAGCAAGCACATCTTCATCCCAAGAGTTTGAAGATTCGGAGGTTGATAGGGAATCAATATCTGGATCGAAAGAGGAAGAAGAGATGGAAGAAGCTTCCACTTCAAGATTTGAGGGGGAGAAGAGACCATCTACTCCGGAGTAAGGGCAAGAGCAAGGAGAGTCATCTACTTACGGGAGAAGTGATGAACAATCTCAAGAGGCCCTCACCACCACTCTAGGTAACTCAAGCATTCAAATTAAAAATAAAATCCATATTATATGCTTTGAGTGTAGGGAAGTTGGGCACTATAAGAGCAAGTGTCCTAAGAAAGTCAAGAAAAGTCAATCGGCACCTAAAAATTAAGAGAAGTCAAAGGAAGCTGGACCCCCGACAATTAAAAGTAAAGAGTATGTGGTGTGCTTCAAATATCAACAACATGGCCATTATAGAAGTCAATGTCCTAGGAAGAAGAAAAGCAAAGGCAAGGAAGGAGCATCACATGTAGGGGGAGCCTTAAAAGCTAACCCTAAGGTAAAATTTAATAATGCTCATTCTTTAAGTTATAGGCAAAAGTATGCTAGAAATAATTTTAGTAATCTTGCTATTACTCATGAACAAAAGCATGCTAGAAATAATAGGTTTTATTGTTTAGAAGCGAAACATGTCAACCTTAGTATAAGGAGAAATTTGGGACTAATATCCCTAAAATAATTTTACCTAAGGACAAATCTAGATCAAACAATTCTAGATCTATCCTTTCTAGGGAGACCATTAGGAAGATAGAGGATCACCCAGACATCAGCCCTAAATGGACTAGACATATGCCTAGAAATAAGAATATCTCAAGAGTTAATGAAAAATCAAAAATTGAGATATTAGAAAAAGAAAATCAAGTCTTGAGGTCATGGCTTGAGAAAATAGAAAAGACCCTTAGAAAGATACAAAATCAAATACAATGGTCAAATAGTCAAAGCCTAGGGTCTATGAGTCAAAGTCAAAGACCAAGGAAACAAGAACCATCCAAGGGCAAGCTTAAGCCCAAAAAGACCTATCACAATATTTCATTCGATTATGGAACTCAACCTAGGTCTAGGAAAACCAAGGTCAATAGGGAAGTCATCCCTAAGGTTGATCAAGGTAGGTGCTTAGTGGCTAAGGTTTCAAGGAAACCTAGAGAAGTCATTAAGAAGGTTACAAAGAGAGTTACCCCTAGAGTTAACCTAAGTAAGACCCAAATGACCAAGGGTTCTAAGCCTAGGAGGGTATCTAGGGAAGTTATCCCTAGCGAATACCTAGTAAACCCAAGGAGCTCCAATAGGTATTGGGTTCCTAGGAGCGTGTTCGATTCACGCTAGATGGGTTTAGGTGTGTCAATCTTGAATGGATAGGTAGTTAACTTAACCATGGTAAATGTGGCACTTTAGGTCATTTCCAAGGTAATGGGGTATTTTGGAAATAAGAATGATTTTTAATCCTAAAATTTTTAGGATGTGCTAATATATTTTGAAGATTATGAAAAATCAATCAAATTAACACAATTTAGATTTAGAGATTGAGATGTGTCATTTTGGGTTTTTGGCACACTTGGGAGATAAATGGTAATATGGAAAATTGAGTTTAATAATAACAAATGGAAACTAATATTAAAATTTAGGTATTATATACCTTTACATTTTATTTGTCATGCTTGATTTGTCATATAGCATGTCATGACATCATATCTATTTTTAATTATATAATATGTCATGATCATACTTAGGATTAAGGTTATAATGTCATGTATATTTAGATTATCTCATATGTTATGACTGTTGGTGCAATCGGCCCAGGTCACGATTGACCAGACTCGAGTTTGACTTGAGCGATGTTTTGATGTTCGACAAAAACATATGACAATGTGATTGTCATGGTAAAGACCAAGTCATGGGTACTTGGCATGGAAAGTCCAAGTGGGACACTTGGCATTGGGAAAGTCCAAGTCTTGAGTACTTTGCATGTAAAGTCCAAGCATGAGTCTTGGCAAGGAAAAGTCCAAGCATGGGTCTTGGTATGGAAAGTCCAACATGGGTTGGCAAGGGAAAGTCCAAGCTTGAGTCTTGGCATTTAGAAAGTCCAAGGGGTTTGATATTGGCGGCTTAAAATCCAAGCGGGAGTCTTGGCAGCATAAGTCCAATGGTTGGCGGCGTAAAGTCTAAGCGGGAGTCTTAGCGGCATAAGTCCAATGGTTGGTGGCGTAAAGTCCAAGCGAAGTCTTGGCAGCATAAGTCCAATGTGCCTTGGCGGTGTAGACACCGTTAGTATGACAAAAGCCTATGGAAGCACCTGAAGGCTAGCGTATGGATGAACAAGTCATGGATGACTTGGAGGGATCCGATAGGCGCGAGGCTGACAGAGGTGTCTAGAAGGCTTAGGTCTAGGCTACGGGTGGTCTAGAAAGTATGAGGACACCATACTTGAGGTTAAAACCTCATATTTGAGGTTGTCAGTCGACTGGCAATATGGTCGGTTCGACTGTCGTGAGTCGACTAGAGCTCGACTGTTGGTCAAGGGCTGAAAATACCTTGGCAGTCGATTGATCGTTGATCGATCGGTGATGGCGATCGGCGCCATGTATAGCGATCATTCTTTGGGTGGGTTTTTCGATCGCGAGCATAGAATGCTTCATAGCCGATTGGGCTACGGATGCTAGCAGTCCACGGATGAAGTCATCAATCGATTGCCAAGAGATCCGTTGGAATTTTTCCAGTGTGGATCAAGCCATTGTCTCACAACTACAGTGTTGGCAGTCGACTGTCAAGGCGAAATCTAACCCGATGCAGGCTAAAAAGAGGAGCTCGAGGAGGATTTCGAAAATGGTCTTTTGGGAGCTTTCTTGTGGCGATTTGAAGGCGAATTGCAATTGCATTTCAAGGTCCTTCAAGCTCATCCAAGCAACCAACAAACAAAGCGCTCAAACCCTAGTTTGTAAAGTGTTCTTTATATTTCCTTTGTATTTGCTTGTATTTCATTCGTTTATTGTTATAAACACTTGTACGAGATTTCTCCGCCTCCAACTTGTTGTCGAGAAGGAGTTCTATTAGTGATGTTATCATCACTCGAGCTCGTAGAGCTCAATTCATGGAGTATGAACCATTCAGTTTCGAACCACGTTATATTGTTGTGTAATTGTGTGTTTGTGCATTTTGTTTTTCTTATTAACATTATTCTGCTGCGCACTAACATAATTTGTAGAAACGATCGTAATCCATCTACGACGATGCTATTCACCCCCATCTACAACTGCCTATTATGAAGTGAAATATTCCACCGAGCCTAGCCAAGGTGGTTCATAAGCTCTCGATCTAGCTCGAGCATTCTAATGTGAAGGGGAAGTGAAGTATTCTTCTCCACCTCAGCTGAGGTGAATCATAAGTTCTTATTCTGGATCTCGCAAACAAGAATAGTGGTTTTCTCTATCATCTCCCATAGAGAATGATCTACTGACGTTAGACTTATTGGAATGTCTGACTATTTCGGAGGGGGTGACTAATAATACCAATGGGAAAAGCTAATGGGTTGGATCCACAAATAGAGGGGTATATAGGGAGTGGACTAGGTATGAAGGAGTTCAAAGTCCAACGGAAAAGAATCGGAAACATCATAAGTTGGGAGTTTCGGAGGCAGGAGCATGAGGAGTCAGGGTCGAAGAGTCGAGAGTTCAAAAGTCAAAAATTCAAAATTCATGAAACTCAGAGTTCCAAAAGTCGGGAGGCAAAGTCGATAGCCGGAGGAGGCGGGATCATGAGAAGTTGAGAACTCAAAAGTTGGGAGCCAAAGGAGGTAGGATCATGAGAAGTCGAGAATCTATAGACCACAAATAAGATTCTTTCTCAACAGTTGTCACATTCGATCTCCTAACATCCCTATCCAATGATAGCTTCGAAAATATGTGTCATGTCAGATGGAGATTCCCTGCAACAGTTATCCCCTAATAGTCTGTCAAAAGACTCCACTGGTGAGGTAATCCTGGTCAACGAAAGAATTGGAGCTCCTATATAAGGGTTGATTGATGTAAAAAAGAGGGTTTTGAGTATTTTCACTCAGAGAACTACACTTTCTGTTTCATTTCTTATATCTTCTTTTATCTGACTTATGCATCGGAGGTGTATCGCATGGAGTACCGATGCCCTCTGACCTGTGTTACATTTGACAGAATCTATTGCGGTCGGATTGAACCTGCTCTTTAGGAAAGAGGGTCAAAAACTAACTGCATCAATTAACATAATTCATATTAAAATTGACTTTAGTTAATCCTTCGTATAATCAATAAAATATAAATTCATATTTGAACAATTAGAGTAAAAAAAAGTTTAAATAAAATAATAAAGATGCAAATAGGAAATACAAAAAATGTGAAAAATTATAAACCTAGATTTATGTTAAAGTACTTAGTCGCTTATAGTGTCAGTGTAGTAGTGAATAGTCACTCGCGATTTGAATTTATATATGTGCTGACGCTATATTATTAGTTTTAGTGATTTACTTCTTATTGTATTACTTGATAAATAACTTACTATATTAGTATCTTTAGTAACATATACACAATATTGATATATACTTATATTATCAATGTTATTTATACATATATGTTGTTTATATCATTGATACTATTTAAATATGATGATTAAACCAAAATTATGTTAAGAACTTAAGATGATGATAATTAAAAAATTGATAATATTAACTTTTAAATATTGATAAACAACTAAAATAAAATAGTAAATGATTATAGATATATTTATATATATATATATATATATATATATAAGCCAAAAAAAAAACTTACAGAATAATTTAAAGTTGCTTCAATTCATGAAATTATGACCTCTTTTAGTTTCTCGTCCTTTTAACAAAATTAAATTCGTGTATATTTTTTTTTATTACTCAGTTGATAATTTATGTTTATTATTTATTTTCATTATTTATGTATATAATGTCAGTGAATCCAAGGCCACCATGACTATTGCTTCACAATGTCGTTGCGGTGACAAGTTCATGGTGTGACCATCCATTTTCGATATCATCATCACAAGTTTACGGCGCCATCGCAACTGTGAGCCTACAACATTCAATTTTGATTAATTGTCCATCCAATTTTGAATGAATGATAAAATAGACTAAAGTATGTTGTGACGGTAAAATAGTAGAATGATTTTTCATGTAATAAATATATAAAAGATTGAAATTTGTCAATCTAGTAATCCTTGTCAATCCACTTCTGAATCATCATAAGTGAGATCTTTGATCTTTGAGACTAATAATTATTGTATGGAAGAACGACACTTTTACATTTACGAGTGATTAGTTTGTTATCCTATATATGATACAATGTCTGTATACGCTAGACATTTACCCTTTCCACATGGACATTTATAAGTAAACAAGACATTAATTATAAGGATGGTTGGTCACTACAAGAGTAGTGATCGATCTCACTCTCGACTAATCTTTAGGCATTAATTTCTTAGTTCGATTATAAAAATATATATATTAAAAATCTACTTCGAAAATAGATAATTTTTGTCCATTAACAAATAATTAATTAATCCTACTTCGGTAAATATTGGCCATTTGCAAGTGTATGTATATATACCGCGATCAAGCTAAATTTTCCACAAATATCATACGAGAAATTAAGTAGCTAGAAACACGCCGGAGCTCCTTCTACCCTTCTCATTCTTAATTACATTCGTCGGAGCAGGAGAATAAAACGAGCATGGCGAAAGAAATGAGATTAGAGGGGGAAGGAGATGCGTATAATTAATGCATTGCCGGCGATGCTTTTCCAGCATTCACAAATGTGTGCCGACGGGCAGCCAAGCGTCGATCCCATCACATTCAAAGATCGATCGAGCTTAATTAGCTCTCAAAAGAATTTAGACTCTGATTCTTTAATTTATCGTCGTCCTCAAGAGCCGTTTCTATATACAACCATAACGAGTAATTAATCTCTTTTCCCTCTCCGGCGCAAACCTTCCGCCGTCGGCCGCCTCCAGTACAGTACCGCCGCCTCGATCGTTCGCCCTCCTGCTCCATCCTAACCTTTCGCCATGCTGATCTTCTGGGATCCTCAACAGTTAACAAAGTAATTAAGTTCGACGTCGTTAACTATGTTTTGCTTTAATTCACTGATTTAATTAGCTTTTAAGTATAAACTAAGCTCTAATTTGAATGTTCTGCCGAGTAATATGATGAAAAAAAAACACGTAATATTTTCTCCCACTTTATCACAACCTTTTATAATTCTTATTAGTTCTCCCTGACGGTTTCAGATATTTCACTGAACATGCAAAAGCCCTGGCCAGATGGATCTGTTAAATTCATATGAATTAATCCTATCAAAAGGATGATCGAGATCGTATGAAATTATAAATTGCCAATGAGTTGGTTAGGGTTCTGTGTTAATACTGCAGCTTCATACGTTGCACATTAATTGTTTTAGTTCATTTCTGTAAATTATCTCTGACAATCTCATGTACTGCATGGGAATCAAATGCTCTCTGTAATGTGATCGATCGAGGGAGGTAGCTTCTTCAATTCATATCATCATTAAGGTGTGTTTCGACTTGTATCGTCTGATATTATAATATTGGTGGCTAATTGAAATATATCCTGCTGAAAGAAACATTGTGATCATTAAGAATATTGAGAGAGAGAAAATTATTCTGCTAATTTTTCATGGTAAAATAGAATGAGAAAATTAAAGTAAAAGGAATCATGCACGAGCACCAGCGCAGCGGAGGAAATATTGGGATCCGCTGTTCTTGATCGGCGACAGAAGGCACGAGGGAGCTAACGAGGGACGTTGACGTTGGTCCAAGGCTACTGTTGTGTCTCGGATAAGGCTGCCGATCCTACTAGACAAGGAGAAGCCGTGGCCCACCACCATTCGGGCTAGCTCCATTATACATAGATCCTTCGCCCGGAAGGAAACAAGTAAGTCTGCGAGAGCGAGATCGGAATGAGGAGGAGCAGCAAAACGGCGGCGAAGGAGGGACGATCGCGGCGGGGAGGAGGAGCAGGAGGATCCGGCGGCGGGCCGAGGGCGTGCTGCAGCAAGGACGAGATATTGAAGCGGGGCCCGTGGACGCCGGAGGAGGATGAGGCTCTGGCGAGCTTCGTGCGGCGGGAGGGGGAGGGCCGGTGGCGCACCCTGCCGGCCAGAGCCGGGCTCCGCCGCTGCGGAAAGAGCTGCCGCCTCCGGTGGATGAATTACCTCCGCCCCTCCATCAAGCGTGGCCCCATCGCCCCCGACGAGGAGGACATCATCCTCCGCCTCCACCGCCTCCTCGGCAACCGGTACCGATCGTTAATTCCCTTCTCTGTCTCTTCCAATCCAAACCAATTCAACTTCAATCGAGAAGAACCAATTATGGCCACAGGTGGTCGCTGATTGCCGGCAGGATTCCGGGCCGAACCGACAACGAGATCAAGAACTACTGGAACACGCACCTCAGCAAGAAGCTTATCGGCCAGGGCATAGATCCGCGCACGCACAAGCCCTTGCCATCTCCCTCCACCCCCTCCGTCGCGGCCCCACCAGTGGCCCATGCCATCCCACGACACCCACCTCGCCCTCGCCATCGCCCTCGCCCTAGCCCTAGCCCTAACCCTAAACCTAACCCTAATCCTTACCATGCAGGAGGAGCATCCGCAGGCGATATCCGCCGGGACTTCTCCCCTCCTGTCGACGACGACGGATGCCGGAAGGAGAGTGACCACGATAAGTTTATCGACGCCGACGTGGCGGAAGCAGGAGAGCGGCTAGAATCAGAACTGTATGGCTTCGGCGAGGACAACATCTTCTCTTTCCTTGACTCACTCATCGGCGACGTCGAAAATGATCGCATTGACGATCATACTCCTGACGATCAATTTGACTTCGTTTGGGAAAAGGACCTCGAGGCTCATCTAGATCTGGAGGACGATGCGCACGAGCAGTTTCCGGCTGGTGATCCTGATGCAGGAAACTGACCATTTTAAGCTTGTTTAATTCATATTATTCATATGTGTGTGCATGCTGTAATAGATCTTTTCGATAAATGCTTGAGAAACCAGTATCATGAACTAAAGATCAAAGCTTTGCTCCATTATGTTTATTAATGCAACAATATTATTTCAACAATTGTCTCTTATCTTTTTTCCTCTTCTTCTTCTTCTTCTTCTTCTTCTTCTTCTTCTTCTTTTTAACTTTGAATTAATCTGCAATATGGCATGAATTGTCTCAGTTTTTTTTGTGTTACATATTCACATAAAATGTGTAAAGATTTAATCAGTTTACTTAATTATAAGCTTTTGCATGCCATCTGTTAATAATAAGTAATGCTAATACAAACGTATGGTCAATATATATATATATATATATATATATATATAGGAACCAATACATGCATATGGTACATAACTAAAGAAAATAAATATATACTTCCTCACTGCAGTATTTAATTTGCAGGAAAATCAATACACTATATATATATATATATATATATATATATATATATATATATATATATAATTCCAGGGTTTGCTTTTTGGATTTTAAGGCTTCAGTCTAATGTAATGCCCAGCTTGTCTTCTGCATTGATCGAGTGCTAAATATTCTTGCTTAACTTTAATTTGATTGTCCATGGTTTTTAGTAAAATTCATTCTAGTTATGGATTGCTATAGTAACTAGGAATTCTAATTACTGTAGGCAATTTAAAATTGACTGTTATATTCGACAAAATTAAAAAAAAAAGTACTAGAGATAAATTTCAATATAATTTCAACCAGACAACCACACCCTAATTGAGGGGCAGGACGATCGAGCACTCAAAAATATGAGAAATGGAATTATTGGAGGCCATGCAATGACCTAGCTATACAAAAGTTCCTTTCATCCTGGATCAAGTTGTCGAGATCTTTGATGTCGTTAGAGGGATTTGGTGAACGGATTTGGTGAACAACGATCGCATTCCATTTTGATCGTCGTTTATTCATGCTCCTCTAATAGGGCTAATACACAGAGAAAAATAAAACTAAATACATAAAATTAATAGAACAAAGCACACAAATCAATTTACATGGTTCAGAATCTTGATTCCTATACTATATGTGACATGGAGTCCTAACAATATCACTACTACTCTTTCTCCTTGTTGAATACTTTCTGAATGCAAAAAAACCTATTATCGCATTAGTTCTTACAAATAATACAAGTCAACTACAAATGTATAAATGAAATAGAAAAAAATTGAAATAATAAATTTACACGAATGAACTTGTTTTATATTGTTATTTATCACTTTTGGATTGTCTTATGAGATTTGAAAATGTAGCAACACTCGTCTCCGAAGCTCTCAAGATTCAACTTCTTTAAATCTCCTCGAAACCCTCTTTTATAGGATTATTGTTAAACTAATTTTTGTCAATCAATCGACCATCTTCTACCATCAATAGTTCCTCTTTTATAGTTCAGTTGACTATTCTATTGTAGATTTGAGTATTGTTCTGACTCCATCTATATTCCAGTATCAATTGACTATCATTCATTATCAATTGATATATATATATATATATATCTAATCAAATTTCGCAATCGAATTTTGAATTTTCTATTTGATGTTATAGTGTCATTAGTCGATTAAATTGAACAATCAAATTTTAAACTCTTTATTCTCTCAAATAGTAACATCAGTCGACTTCTAATCCTATCAATATTGATTGATCACATTTGAAACCTCTTATAAACCTTCTCAGCCTCTTAATTCGGAGTTTAAGGTTTATCAGTCGACTGATGCATCAGTTTCAATCGTAACTAAAGCTAAATTTTTTGTTTCACTTGGTATTAAATTGATATCAACTTATTAGGATTTCTGATCTCTAACATTCAATTACTCTTGATTTGTCGAGACTTCACTTATTTAGCATCTGATCATCCTTGATTTGCTAAAATTTCATCCACCTAGCATCTGGTTACTCTTAATCTATTAGAACTTCATCAACACCGAACATCTTATCCTCCATAACCTATTTAGATTTTCATTCTCATGTCCAATATCTGATTAATCTTGATCTGCTAAGACTTCTCTCATGCCAAACATATGATCCTTACTAGCCAATCTATTTGGACTTTCACACTCACCTAATATCCATCTAAACTTATATCCATATTGGTTAGCTTAATCCAAGATCTATTGCATTAACAATTTTCTTCTTCAAAACTCTCTATCTATTATCGAACCGAGCTTGGTCACCCTTAATCAAAAATATCCCTCTTGAGAAGTATCACCCGATCACATATTATTCAAATATTAAACCTCAACTCGAATTTATTCAACTTTAATTAGAGGTCGATTGTACCAACATAACATGATCCTTGATCTTAAAATAGTGCAATTAAAAACCTTAATCTAATGTATAAAATTATAAAGTAGATGGATAAAGACACTTATTAGAACTAAATGGCGACAATTGTAAACTGGTATAAATTTACATATATTAACCAAACTACTTTAAGATACGTACATAATAGATATCATGGACCTTCACCCTATCTAAGTTAAAAAAAAGGACATATTTTTGATCCCCTGATCACTATTACATTTACTGTTAGTGTTTATAAGAATCATATATCTCTACAATGATATGATATTGTCCACTTTGAACCTAACCTCTCGTGATTTTATTTTCGAGTTCTACCTAAAAGGTGTCATTCCAATGGATATATCTTTTTATCTTATAAGTACATGATTTTTTTCATATCTTACCAATGTGAGACTTTGATTGTATTCTCGATACTCCCAACAATCCCTCCCTCCTCCTTTCCTCAAATGAAAGACCACATTGATCCCCTTCAAGTCTATCCGTCCTCGAAAGGCTTCCTCTGCTTGATGTCCGATCATCAACCCACCAAAACTTCTCGTCAATTGTCCTGATCCAACTGGGCTTCCTGTCAGTTGTCCAGCCTTTCTAGTCCAACTAGACTTCCTGTCAATTGTTCGGTTCTCCCGACTCAACTGGACTTCTTATCTGGTGTCGGGTTCTCTTGATATGGGAGCTCTATTTTCTTCGTTCGAAGTTCATAACTTGACATGAACCATGACTTTGATGTCGATTGTTAGTATATATAAGAATCATATATTTCCACAATGATATGATATTGTCCACTTTGAGCGCCTAAACCCTCATGATTTTATTTTCGAGTTTTACCTAACAAATCTTATTCCAATAGAGATCTTTTTTTATTTTATAAGTACATAATCTTTTTTATATCTTATCAATATAAAATTTTAATTGTATTTCTCATACTCCCAACACCCAACATGTACTCTAAAACTTATATTAAATTGCCTAAGTAATGCATTGTTCAATACAGTACTAAAGACACATCCTTGCTGCCTGAGTCAAGGCTATCAGGACTCTTGCCTAGAGCTTTGACCTAGGGACCATAAAAAATCTTATTATAAAGGGCTTTTAAATAAGGGACAATAAAAACTAACCATATCTTTATAGTTTTTTGCCCAGGGCTTTAAAGCAACAAGATCGACTCTATAGTACGATGTATTCTTTAAAACATATTTTGTTAACTATTTTAAAGAAATATAGTTCTCCCATTCAACCCTAGCTACATGGGGGCATCGACCATGCCAACTCCCACTATAAAAAATCTATTTTTTGACAACGAATTTTGGCAACGAAAATAATTCGTTGCAAATCTGTAACAAATTTTACGACGAATTTTATATTTCGTCGCAAATTTGTAACGAAATTTTCGACGAAAAAAAATTTGTTGCAAAAATTATAAAATTTCCAACATTTAAATTTCGTTGCAAAATTCGTCGCAAATTGGCGACGAAAATTATTTTTCGTCGCCAATTTGCGACGAAAAAATAAATTCGTCGCTAGTTTCTGCAACGAATTCAAAATTCGTTGTAAAATCTGCGACGAATTTATTTTCGTTGCAAATTCTGCAACGAAAAATAAATTCGTTGCAAAAATTTGCGACGAATTATGAATTCGTCGTAGATTTTTATTTTATTAAAAAAAACAAGTTCGTTAATGAGTTTTTTTTAAATATTTTGCAACGAATCTACAAACTCTTATTTAAAAAAAATATTAAAAATTCTTCGAAGCCGGTTAAGTGACTTAGAGAGTTCGGAGTGAGATGAAACAAGTTCCTATATGTGTTCGTCTAGTTCCCCTGATTATATATATATTTTTAAAAATCAATTTGACCTAAAATATTGCGATACGTGATTTTTTGAACGTGAATTAGATTTCTCAGACACACCGATATTCAAAAATGCACTAATTAAATTTTTTTTGACGATATTGATCCTAATTAGACACTTAATAGTTACTCTCAAAAATGGGTAATGATTCATTCTTAGTTTTGAAGGTGTTTAACATTTCTACAAGAATCTCACACATTAGACATCTAGGTGACAATCATTTTCATGATTAATCACCTTTCATTTAAGGGGTTATAAAAAAAAAGTCCAATAACATTAAAACACCCTATCTAGCTCCCATCAATATAGAATCTCAAAAATAAATTTATCATACGTAGTCTTAATCTATTTTTACAAAAAAAAAAAAATTATCACATAATAATAATTTTATCATTCCATAAATTTCCTCTTCTAAAAAAAATATATAATCATCACATTAATGACACTCGAGGTAAATTAGAATCTCTGATAACAAATACAAAGGAGAAGGTCGATCAATAGTCCAGAGAAATGAAATCTTATCTATTTTTTATATTTATCAATTAGAATAATCCTGAGAATAAATTTCTCTTCTAAATAGTACAAGTGTTGTCAAATAAAGTAAGAGAACTTTAATCTTTTCTCTGGATTAAGTAAAATAAAAAATATTTTTTTTCCTTTTCCCATGTAAAGCACAAAATAATTTATAAAAAACTCGAGAAGAAAATAATTTTTGTAAACAAAACAGTTAATACAAATTAAACAAAAGCCTAAGCAAATTAAGAAAAACACTTCAAAATTGAATCCTATGAATATCACTCGTTGACCAGTCGTTTTCAGAACCGGTGGTTGCCTTTGACTAGTCGTCCCTATCTCTCACCCGACCATGCTTCAACTATCCTTCAACGCTCAAAACTCTCGCAAAGCCAATTAACAACGCTAATGAAATGCTCTCGTGAGCACTAAAACGTTGACCATTAGGTGTGCGTATGCTCGAGATGAATGGCAGTTAGGTTAGGGTCCACTAAAACCACGGCTTTAATTTGACTCATTCCCGAGGTCAAACGAACACGATCCCCTGGCACAATCTGAAAACTGAAACAGACGATCAGCACTCTGCCGGCTGCTATTGTTCTTGTGCACGGCAATGGCAGTCCGTAAAAGTGCATGAACTATAATATCTATCACTCGCCGAAAGCATAGAGATCAGTAAACTGCTCCGATCGAATTGGCTGGGCACGAACGAAATAAACAAAACAAAACAAAAAAAAAAAAAAAAAAACTCACCTGTGACTGTGAGACTGCCGCCCTTCCATTGCCAGCGGCCGGCGAAGCTTCATTGCTCGCCTCGCCTCGATGGCCGGCCGGCCGGCCGGCCGTCGAGCTTTTGGATTCGATGGACGGGAGGGAAGTGGAGCGGCCTTAAATTGGGGTTGCAATTAGGGAGGACGGGTAGCTGAAGCTAGGAACGAACGGTCCGAACCATACTTCACAGCACCGCAACCACCGTTCCACACGACGCGCTGATCGATCTGCGAGCAGCGGGTTAGGCAGAGAGGCACAGCCCCTGACCGCGGTGACAGGGACAAACATAACGAGCAGCTACGCGAGGAAGAAACGTAGACTGAGTTGTCATCTAGTTTTTTTTTTTTTAACATACAAATAAACGATTAATTGTTAGATTCTTCGAATCAAAAAGTGTTAAATCTTGATCCAATAACCGATATATTAATGAGAGTTGAAATTTTTTTTGTGATTTTATCTGACCGATAAATAAAGACCGCTAGATTGATAAATTTCAATCTTTGTTCAAAACTGAAAGATCCAAGATCATCGAGACAACTATGCCTTCCCTAATAGATCAGCAAGCTGGCTTTAAAATCAAGTTGCACGGACAGATAATCTGCTTCATACATAATATGGCAGAGTCAGCTCCGAGCTAATCTCCGGATTAATCATCGAAAGGAAAAAAAAAATACCCAAAATTGAACTCAAATTAAATGGGATTATTTCTCCCGAACTAAAACTCGAGTAATCCTGTACGTAGCTTCGCCCTTGTTCATACACATTCGAATCGGCGGAGTCACGGATCGACTTGGAAGGAATCAATAGATGATTCTTATGGACAATAAGTCAGATTCTGAAACATGAAAAATAGAAAATAAGAAAGAACATAATAGAATAGTAAAAAAGTTAAAGGTATATTTTTCACCGTCGTAAATACTATTTTTATATTGATACGGTGGCGATAAAAATAATCATCGTACCTCTTTTTTCAAGTGCTATAGCTCTAACAATTAATCATTTTTAATTATTTTAATCATATTCTGTAGAGATTGAAATTGTCAATTTAATATCCCTATTGATTCATTTTAGAAAAATAAATCAGGACAATTGAGAGTCACCAGACTCCGAATTATTTTAATCATATTGACATTATAATCACTTGAGTACCTATTTGAAATAAGTAAAATATATTATCTCTTGAGTCATAATTGTTGAGCCTCGATATCATTGTAGATTCGAGAGGAGAAATATTCTCGAGTCATAAAATATGAAACTCTAGTTTTAAAAGGAAATGCCGTAATAGTTAGTTTGTAAATAAAATCATTATGAATGTAATACACGAAATCGAAAATTTTAATTGTAATTACGGTTGCTAGCTCGAGCTTATTCAGTTAGGCAAGTCCGCTTGTTTGATTTGTCAAGTCCGTGGAGTTCGATTCGGCGAATGAGATTGATTTTGATTCGATTGTGTTTTTTAACCTAATTTTATGGTTAGATTACAGTGTTGCGGCCTGTTTGTGTGCCCGATCGGGTGAGCCGTTGTGACGCCGGCGGATTACCCGACGCGGCGAAAGAGAAAGCTACTCAGAAGCAGCAAGCGGCTAGAGAGTCGAGAGGGGGAGGGGTGTCGGGAAACATGGCGAGTGCGCCGGAAGTGACCGTCGATGAGTCGGCGCCGAAAACCACATCGCTGAACTGCATCAGTCTCTCGGAGCCTGAAATCACCAAATCCGTTTCCCTTCTCAAGCAGGTGCCACCTCTATTAATGGATCTCGTTTTGAGTTTCGTTTCTCGAGGGGGAAAAAAAAAAGAACTTGCTTTGTGATGTTCTTGATTAAGCGTGTATTTTACTCGCCGAAGATAAACAATCTGTTCTTTTTTTCTTTCGAATTTACTTTCAATTTGAGGTTTTGAATGTTTCCTTCAGTTTTTTATTTGCTGATGATTCTTTTTGTTCGAGAAAATTAGAGGAGAGAATCAAAAGTTCACTCAATAGAACATGAAAGATACCAGGGTAGCTAGCTGCAACAGAGAATCTGACTGATAACAAAAACTGAAGAACATAACAAGACATCAGTCAACCAAGTTGGAGAATGAGAATCATGGGACCAATTTGCTTATCCGCGCCAGGAGGAGGAAAAAAAAAAGGACACAACTTCTAGTTTAAAACCTCCAAAAGCAGAGACACAACTTCTGGTTTTGTTCTTAGTGCCCAAAGCATGATGGAATCTTTCCGGGAATATCTGTACATGCAGCCACATATAGAAGTTCGGATAATGTTCATCCAAGCTTGAATTAGAGAATTTCCCACCTTCACTTGTTTCTTATTCTTTCTTGCTGCCCAATCCTGCTAGTTTACAAAAGAAAATGGGGGAATTATACCAGCTGAGCATGAGTAACTCACCGTATCTGAAAGAGCTAAGTTGCAACTGACCATAAGGAGCAATTTGGTCTTAGGAATAGAAGAATTACACAAAACTCATCCAAAAGTGGGACATGCTTGTGAGATAATCTAACCTTGGTATTAATGCCACAAGAAGAACCAACTAGGAGAAAATTTGAACTTTCTTAGGAGCGCATGAGTTCCATATTGATAAATTATTGCAGCTCACAACTCCATCGGCAGTAAAATCTCATAAGCTGAGCTCACTATGAACACTCTGTGGCTATTGCATCTCTATATGTGCTGCTCCACTCCATTCAAAGTGAGATCATTCAAACACACTTTAAAATAGGAGTGACCATGGTTCTGGAATCGACGGTTGTGGTTTTGGACTGGTTCGGTTTATCATCTAATGGGCTGGAACCGAATCGTTCATCGACGGTTTGGTTCAAACCACGATTACCGTTCCTACGGTTCGATTCGATTAAACCATTGGTTCTAGTTCATCATCCACTGGAACTAGAATCAGATTAGCAAGCGGTTTTGGTTCCTACGGTTGATTTCGATTGAACCGTTTAGAACCGAAATTTAAATTATTTAATTTTAAGTCTTTCATTTATTTAATAAGTGATTTAACTATATTATTTTTCAATTCATTAATTCAGTCGATTTATTTTAATTTAAATTATATTTAAACTTAAGTTTTATACGTGGGGATTTAACTTATGCCGATTTATTTATTTTATGTAACTCTTTAAATCAAATATTTATTATAAAAAAATTATCATCGAAATATATTTAATTAATAAATTCACATCAACAAATTAAAAAGAAAGAATATGTATATTATCATTCTTATAATTACAATATATTACATCTCTCATTTTTTGATTTTACAATAAAAAAAAGAAAGGAAAGGGCTTATACTGAATTTATATAAATTAAGTTGTCAACGTATCATTTTGGGATCTAAAGGAATCAAAGCCCTTATAGTTCACTTATTTGAAATGTTGGTAGAGCTAGCAATTGATGTACCTTTCGGTTGTAAGGTCATATAAGTCTTCATTATTCTTTTTCTTTATCTCTTATTGCCTAAGATCTGTTCTACGCCAATCATCCAAACAAGTTTGTGCCTCAATTGATTCGAGAGTCATACATGATTTTGTATCATTCAAAATGTTTTCTCCCACACTAAATGTTTGTTCAATTGCCACAATTGAAACAGGAGTTGTTAAAATTTATTAAGCAATTTGTGATAATATAGGAAAATTATTTGCATGTTCTTTCTACCATTTAAGAACTAGAAAATCTTTCAAAGATGGATAGACACTAAACTTAAAAGAGGTTATTAGATATAAATCGATTTCATATGCAGAATTTGAACTTCTCAGTTTCTTTTGCCTTTGAAATAATAATTGTTTTGCTCTACTTATTTTAAAAAATTCTTCAATATTTATAGATTGAGAAAATTGTTGAGTAAAATTATCAAATGCACACTAAATTCAACATACATATCAAAAATTAATTTTTTAATGTAATTTATTTTTTGTGCAATATTATAATCATTTATTCCTAAATTTTCAATATAAAATGTTATATAATCGAATAAATCATCTAATTTACATCTAGGATAAAAAACAATAGCAGCAAGATAAACGTCAGGAATTTTACAAAAATAATTGCACCATTTTATATTCATTATATAAATTGTATCTTTTAAATCCTCATTATTTTCATACTCTTGCATAACATTTACAATATTGATACTTTCTAATAAAAATAATGAAGATGTAGGATAATAAACACCAGACAATGTATATGCAGCATCATTAAACACTTTTAATAAATTTAACATTTTTTCACAAATAATCCATTGTTGTGGATATAAAATAATAGAATTAACATTATTTGCAAAAAAAAGTACGAAACAATTGTTTATAAGAAAATAATTCATTTACTAATTCATAAGTTGAATTTCAATGTGTTGAAACATCTTTAGAAAATCTTTTAGGTCTTTTTTTCGTTTTCTTTACAAAATCTAGCCTAATCTTCCATATTTGTGGATGAGTCCATAAATAAGAAATTATTTTTTTAATAGGGGTAAGATAAATTTCAAGAGACTTTAATCCATCTGGAACACATAAATTTAATACATGACATGAACATCTTATATGGAAAAATTTACCACCAAAATTAGGTTTACAAATATTTTCTAAATCTCTAATAGAAGTCATATTAGTAGAAGCATTATCGAAACCAATAAAAAAAAATTATTTACTAAATAATATTCTTGTAAAATTGAATTAACAATCTTATAAATATTTTCAGTCGTATGTCTTTTATCAAAAACTCTAAATGCAATGATACATTTTTGGATGTTCCAAGTATTATCAATCCAATGACAAGTAATAGTCATATATGAATATCTTTGCTAATGATCACTTCAAATATCACTAAATATATAAACTTGATCATTCAAATTTTTGAAAAGCTTTTGTAAATTATTTTTCTCTCTTTTATAAAGTTTATGAATTGTATGTGTAAGTATTTAGGGACACGTTTTGCAGAAGGATTTAAATTATTTTGACAATAATTAATAAATCCTATTTTTTCACTAAAATTAAAAGATAAATGTTTAATAGCAATCATTTTAGCTGATCCTTCTCTATTTTTTCATCAGAATAAATAAAAAGAGAAGAAGGATTAGAAGAAGCAAACTTAGATATTTAAGTTTGTGTTCTATCCATGGTTTTAAAACTCGAGTCGTTTAAATCAAAGCAGACGAAAGCAATACCGTTAAAGTGGTGGGACGAAACACGGTATGAAATCTCGCGCGACGAAGGGTTGCGTGCGAAGGGTTCACAGCGATCGATTAAAAATTCGTTCACGCGCGATCGATTAAAATTCGTTCACGCGCGATCGATTAAAGATCGCGTGAGTTATATAAAAAACTATTTCGCGAAGGAAGCGGCGGCGCGCGGCAGAGCGCGAGCATGGCGTGGCGAACGGCGGGCGTGGCGGCGAGCGGCGGCGGCAGCTGGCGAACAGCGGCGGCGGCGAGCGGCGGCGGCGACTCGAATACGATTATGCATTATTATTCGCGCCCGATCGCGCCGATGGCGATCGCGATCGGCGCGATCACGAAGCGCGATCGCGATCCGCCATCGGCGCGATCGCCGCGAAACGCGATCGCGATCCGTGCTCGCGCCCGATCCGCCGATCGCGCCGATGGCGATCGCGATCCCGGCGCGATCCGCGATCGCGTTTCAATCGCGCCGATCGCGCGCCGATCGGAATCGCGATCCGCGAACGCGATCGCGATCGGTGATCGCGGCCTTGGCGGATCGATCTCGGGATCGGTGATCGCGGCGAGCGTGGCGCGATCGCGATCACCATCGCGATCCGTGATCGCGACGGCAATGGATCGATCACGCGATCAATAATTAAACGATCGCGATCAATATATATTAATATATTAATATATAAATAATTAATTAAAAATTATAATATAATTATAATTAAATAAATTATTATTTAAAATTTTATTAATATTATAAAATAATTAAACGGTAAAATTTAATTAAATTAATTATTAATTTATTTATATTTTTATTTAAAATTATAAAATTAAACAAATAAAAAATATTTTAATTAAATTCTAAATTCAATTTATAATTTATTTAAAATTACATCTTTAATTATTTTTAAAAATTAATAAAATTTAAAAAAAAATGAAATAATTTTAGAATTTTATAAAAAAATTAAAATATTTATATTTTAGAAATTTTAAAATTTTTCTGGTATATATATAATTTTAAAATATAATATAAATTATATATTAATAATATATATAAATTACAGTATTTAATATAATTATTATATTTTATAAATTTTAATATATAAATATATCAGTATAATTTTAAAAAATTAATAGCTAATTTATATAATTATTTTATATAAATTAATATTTTTATTATTTTATATTAAAAACAAAATAAATATAAATTATAATAAAAATAAAAAATATTTAATTATTAAAAATATCTAATAATATATATTTTTATTTAGATAATATTTTTTTGAATAATTTA
Organism: Wurfbainia villosa; assembly: GCA_025175895.1. NCBI lineage: Eukaryota > Viridiplantae > Streptophyta > Magnoliopsida > Zingiberales > Zingiberaceae > Wurfbainia > Wurfbainia villosa. The sequence continues at coordinate 75,378,524 of CM046007.1, read as the reverse complement.
ATTGAAGATGTATTAATTGATTGAGAATGGGACCGAGACTAAAACGATAAATTATATAATTTTTATTTTAAATTTTTTAATATTGTAATTATGAATATTCATTGTGAATTATTTTTTTAGTATTTTTTTTAAATTTTTATAATGCATAGGTAGGTAAATGAAACCAAAACAACATTCTTGTGATCCAAATTGAGACACGCATCGATTAGAAAATCGATTTCATTGTGAATGTTTATATTGCGATATGATTGGGCGTGGCGGTGGAGCTACACGCGTAAAATAACATCTTCTTTGGTGGATATCAGGATGTTTCTAGATGTTTACAAGTTCGATGGAATTCGTGATGCGTAAACAGAACTTGATGAAAAAAAGAATTGAAGTATAGCGGCAATAACAACAGAAAAATTTTGATAAGCGAGCTTGAAGCACCGGTTTATGATGAATTTGAAGGTCGTGGTGAAGATGTAAATGAAGAAGAATTTTTGACTCTTTCGCTTACAGAACTCAATATGCATATGATGAACATATGCGATATGGTGTGAAAATAATTGGTGCTAGTGGTAGTGGCTCGTTTTGGTGCTAGTGGAAGTGGCTCTAGTGCGTGACACTAGAGAGAACTTCTGAAGTGCTCGCATTGTAATAGCGGTATTGGTCGTTTCTTTCCTTCTACATCACGGCGTGCGATTGATATTCTTGATGTTGATCGTTTGCGTTCTCGGACCAAGCTAGTAAAAACTAGGATTGATGATGCTTATACAAAAGAAGAAGAAATCGATTGCGAAAGTATTGCTAAATTTTTTCATTTTAATCGAATTCCTTCAGCGTGGCAAATAGACATACTACGCGGCGTAGTATCTAACATCCAAAAATGTGGTCACGGTATTGACCTCATTGCGTGAAATTCTTTGGTCCATATTTAGATGAACAGTGGAGAAATTAAGACTTGGATTCTATCACGCAAGAAGCAATGGAACTTATATGGGGTTACATTGATGTGTGATGGTAGACGGACCTACTGGCGGATGAGCATTATCAACTTTCTACTATATTGCAATAGAAGGTGATATTTCATAAATCCGTTGATCTGAATCGAGAATATCATGATCGTCTTATATATATCATTTGATGGATAGTGTAGTCTGAGATAGGCGTAGAGCATATAATACAGGTGATTACAGATAATGGTGCTAACTTTAAAAGAGCCGGAGAATTACTGGAACAAGAGTATCAAACATTATTTTGGACACCATGCGCAGCACACTGTATTGATTTGATGATGGCAGATATCGGTAAACTCGTCTGAAGAAGGTAGTAAAAAAAGGTCAATTGTTAACGAAATTCATATATAATCATCATTGGGTTCATGGATTAATGAGGAGATTTATTGACGGAGAGATTCTTCGACCAGGAGCAACTAGGTTTGCAACTCACTTTATGTTATTAAAGTCGTTGTTTAAAAAAAAAAATGGATTGAAGACCATGTTCGCCGAGGATTCGGAAACCTCTCGATACTCTAGCACGATTGAAGGTAAGGAGCGCGAAAAATTATCATATCTACTAGATTTTGGGATCGCATTGCGAGGATTCTTACAATGATAGAGCCTTTGTATGTTGTTTCGTAAAGTCGACGTGAATAAAAAAGCCGCGGATGGCGATATTTACCACGATTAAAAGCAAGAGGAAATTAAAAGGCGTCTGATCGACTAAATATCAACATTATATTGATATAATCACTTCAAGGTGGAGACAATCAATGGGAAAGTATATTCGTTTGGCGGTGCGTATTTTTAATAATAATTTTTAATATTGCTATTAATAATTATATATCTTTAATTATTTGGTTATTATCTCAATCCAAAGATATCAATATCGTTATAATCTTGCCACAAATGATAATTTGTTAGTCGCCTCGAAATGTAATATTAAGACTCTGACGAATAGAGAATTATTGTTGAGGCTATTAATGAAAGTCGATTATTTGAGAGGATATGGTTCTTTCTTTGATTCTTTTGCAATATCATGCGGATATAAAATGGATCACAGTAAATGTAGTATAAATTATAACTTATTATTATTTACAAATGAAAATATTATGTTAAGTTTGATTTTATTTGTCTTTCAATTTGAGTGGTGGTTCTGATATGGAGGATCATTAATTTGAAAAAAGATTGCGACAGATTCTCTCTCACAAACGTCTTGAGTGGTTGTGAAAGAAATTAATCGAACTTTCTCCTCATTCGTACCGAAATCTGAAATCGTCTCTTTCTTATCGTCGTTTGGAAAAAATGGTCTATGTTTATTATAATACGCGTCTTCAACTAAGAGCACAATGAAGAGCGGGAAGAACAAGAATCGATAATGTAGACCCATTTGATATTGGATTTGCCCAAAGTGATAACGATCCGATGATGGATTGGTGGAGTCTATTGAGGCGAAAATCCTTTACTTGATGAAGCGAGAGATCCATCACAACCATCTCGGTTTCTTACTCGAAATTGAAATAATACAAGCTAAAAGAGTATCATTGAGGAAAATGATGACAATGAAGCTTGACCAAGAATTTCGATTTTCTAGATCTCAACCCAGATGTTCTCAAGCATCTCAATCCAAAATCCAACAAACATCTGTAGATAAAGGCACAGACAAAGACAAAGCTCTGACAACTTTTATTAAAGAGAAGAGAAAGGGCATAATTCCTACTTTTAAAGGAAGGAGTCAACTCAGAATTAATGAAAATCCACTCGATGCAATTGATGAGCAAGAACATGATGATAGTAATGAAACATCATCACCTTCTGATACTGCAATCCGACGAGAAGTTCAAAATGATGATAGTGATGTTAATAGCAGTGCAAGTACTCATGGAAGTAATGATAGTGATGGTGCACCCGGTGGTGGTGAAACTTATATTCCATCAACTTCAACATCAGAGCCTTGGACATGTGAGCAAAATTTCACACATGCAACTCAAGATGTAGTGCTAGAACTATTAAAAGTCAGTATCAACGTCGATATAAGGGTGATAGACAAAAAGAAGCTCATGATTATCGAGATATGCGAGAGAGTTTAGTTGAGATTGATTCTGATCGGAGTTCATCATACTCTCGGCCTTATTATAGCTCTGATGCATTATATGGTGATCAATCATATCCAACATCGGGGACGTATGTTTATCCTTATCCTGTACCAGTTCCGATTCCAGTGGCAGCAGTTCCAGTCCAACTTCCAGTGATGAATCGAAACACATTGATGGATATGTGGAGAAATCAATATCAATATTCCATGTCATGGGATAATTATTTGATTTGGGCGTTAGAGAATTATGGGATTGATCTAAGCAGAATGTCGCAAGAACCAATGTTTTCATCTGATTCACGACACTCTTTTTGGTATTAGTAAAATAACATGTTATGATGTATCAATTTTAATTTAAGTTATTGATGTATCAATTTTCTTTAAAGAAAAGTATATTTATTTACTTTTATCCCTTTGATATCAATTATTTCAAGAAAAAAATCGAAATATACTTAACAATAAATATTTGAAATTAAATGAATAATGACCTTTAAAATAATTAAATATTAATATTTAAAAATTTATAAAAAAAGTATCGAAACAGTATCGGCACGCACGATACGATACCGAAACCGTATCGTTCCGGTCATTGACCGAAACCTCGGTACGGCTCGACATTTAAAACCTTGGTTCTATCGATACCAGCTTCAATTGGATGTTTGTTATTCAAATGCTTTCTAAATATTTCATATCCTCTACCTTCTTTGAATTTGAATTGTTGCCCACAGTAATTACAAATAACTTGTATTGAATCATTTGGTGAACGATTTTTTTTAAATGTATCTTAAAAATGTTGGATCTCAACATTTTTTCTTTTTCCGTACATAGCTCTTCTTGATCATCATTTTCAGCTTTAAGGTTGACGTGTTGATAAGATTCTTATGTTGGAAAATTCTCGAGATAAAATTGCTCATTTTTGAAAGATTCTCCAACCTTACTCTTACCTCTATCATTCGACATAATTGATAAATGAAATTGAATAAAATTAAAAATTTAAAGAAAAATAAACAATTGAATATGAGAGAAATTAGAGTTGAGAAATTGAGAGAGTATTGCCAATAAAAAGTAAGAAGTGAGAATTGATTTGTAAAGGGAAATGGACTTAAGTGGTGTTTATAGAGATCATGTCATGAAGGGTATAAAAGTAATTATAAATAATTGAAAATTTGAAATTTATGACACAATATACTATTCATTATTCTGATTGTGATACAACAACAAAATTTTTGAAATTTTAAATAACTTTAATCATTGTGCATATTGATTGTTGTGACACAACAATGAAAATTTTGAATTTTAAACGACTTTGATTTTTATACATGTTTAGTTTATTATTGTGACTTGTCACATCAATGAAAAATTTAAATTTGAATAACTTTGAGCATTGTGCATGTTGATTGTTGTGTATATTTTTTATTATGATTATGACACATCAATGAAAAATTTAAATTTTGAATAATTTTGATCATTGTGCATATTGATTGTTGTGCATAGTTTTGATTTTAAATTTTGAATGATTTTGATTTTTTTACATATTTTTTATTATGATTGTGGCATATCAATAAAAATTTTAAATTTTAAATAACTTTGATCATTGTGCATGTTGATTATTGTGTATGACTTTGATTTGAATTTTAAATAACTTTGATTTTTAAATGATTTTGATTTTTGTGCATGTTTTTTATTATGATTGTGATGCAACAATGAAAATTTTAAATTTTGAATGTTTTAATTTCTGTGCATGTTGATTGTTATGATGTAATGGTGAAAAATATGAATTTTAAATGATTTTGATTTTTGTATATATTTATTGTTATAATTGGGACACACTAATAAAAAATTAAATTTTGAACGAATTTAGTTTTTGTTAAAAAGTAAAAAGCAAATCATTTTTAAAAATTCAGTTTCGAAGTCAACAAGAAAAAATACTCGGTTTTTATTCTGATTTCGGTTCGGTTCCGATGCCAATTCGGTTCTAATTTCGATTTCGGTTCGATTCCGGTTCCAAAAATTTAGGAATCGGAACCGAACCATATATCTCTGGTTTCGGGACCATAATCAAAAAAGCGGGTCTGGTCGATTTTTGAGCTATCGATTCTGGTTCGGTTCACAATTCGAACCGAATCATAGTCATCCCTACTTTGAAAGGGAGATCAGTTACTAATCTTTCAAAGGCAAAGGAAAATCCTCCCAATGCGGACAGAATACTGAAATCTTTGACCCGCTTGTGGCATCACAGGTGGCGAACAAGTTGTGAAGGTGTCTACTCAGCACAAATCCATCTGCCCATCTCACAAACCAGAACAAGAATTTTCTGTGACTTTCTACATCAATTGTGAGCCCTAAGATATAGAAATTGTGCTCCTTCAAACAACTTCTCCAAAATCATCCAGTCTGAAGCTTTAAGTATGAAAGACACAACAATTAAACCCAAGGAAGCACAGGTTTAGTCTGCCAAATTCACCGCCATCTATAAACATGTGCAAAGTTAAATATTTTTAGATTAAGAATGCCCAATCCAACATGAAGCTTAGACCTGCAGATGATGCTCCATGAAACCAAGATCTTAGCTCTTGAAGAAATGTCCGCAACCTTAATGTCAAATGAAGTTCGTGCTAATCCTATCAATAGCCTTAATAACCCAAGATGGAAGGATAAAGACAGAAGCAGAAAAGAGAGTCAAAGAGGAGAGTGTGTTGTTGATGAGCATCAATTGGTCTTAGAATGATAAGAAAATATTTTGCCAAGGCACCAACCTCTTGTGAACTTTTGCTATCAGCCCATCCTAATAATCTTTAGTAGGCCTATCTAAGCCTAATTAGAGTCTAAGGCATGGTTGGAAGAATTGACTGATTCAGATTCAAATTGGCTGAGTTGGATTGGGATGGGCTGATTCTGAGTGAGATCTTGGGACACCCTTCTGAGAAGTGGTAGAAAGATAGATCTGGAGTCTTACCTATGATTTCAAGCGAGCATTTGAGAAGAAGAGAGCTCCTTGAGGCAATTTGGATTTTGCATCATGGCAAGGAGAAGAGGCAGGAGTTGGATATGTCAATGTTTGTTTTCTAGCTTTCTCAAGGAGGAAGAAGATAGTGCTCTCTTCTTCTCATCTTCTTCGGGTCATCACATTCTTGAGGAGGAAGGCGAAGGCAACCTATTCGTTAGTGCCTATTTGTGAGTTGTGAACTTGTGACTCTTGTAACCGTGTGACTATATCATCTCCTAATTCTCTTTAGTGAGATGAAGTGATTATCACTAAAATTGTATGCTTTATTGAGAGTAGACTTTGATGTTCACTAAAACTATATGAATTCATTTTCAATAAATTGTGACCCCTGCTAAACTCAAACACAATGAAATTTTAGACTTAGTAGAGTAAAAATATAATATATGAAATTTAAGTTAGTAATAGTAGAAAGAAAGGGAATTATTAAGATAGGAGATGAGTAGTACCTGTAACTAAGATCTTTAAGCATCTAGTTTTGTTTTTGCAAAATGATGAAACAGTTGATAGAAACACTTTACATAGATACAAACATCATTGAAATGGAGGAGGGTGTTGGACGTTTTATGAATTGAGCACGTGAGCTAAGCTAAAGATGAGAATCGCAGAGAAGAGAATATTAAAATGGATGTATGAACATGTAAGAATGAACATGATAAAAAATGAAAACATTAACACTGCTTTAAAACACACGCTCATCTATCATCCATTTCCTAGCAAGTTGGCAAATGAACAGTACATATGGCTTCTTTTTCTTTTTTTTTTTGTTTTGCTTTCCCTGCTGTTCTGGCTTCTTAATATACATTCTCATTATCTGTTGGTCAGGCCTGCCTAGATTCTGGATTTTTTTACGTGATTGATCATGGAATTGACCAAGAGCTTATGGAAGAAGTTTTTAGGCAGAGTCAGAAATTTTTTGAGCTACCTTTACATGAGAAAATGAAACTGCTCCGAAACAAGAAATATCGAGGTTATACACCTTTTCTGGATGAGACTTTGGATCCAGGAAATCAAATAAGTGGTTGGTACTTCTTTTTTTTTCTGGTTCACTTTTTTCTATTCTTCTTGTTAAGGCTCATTTCTTGCCTCTAACCCTTTGTAGGCTTTACTTGTTAGTTATTGAGAAAATTAGTATATGGTTTGATTTGGACGAAAGTTATGTAGGGATCGATTTGTGCGTGCTAGAGGGGGGTGAATAGTGGTTCGTCGATTTCTTCGTTTGATCGTGTGCTCGTCTATAATACGTTAGTGCACAATGAAATATAGAAATAAAATACACAATAAAAATAAAGACAAACACAATCACAAATAATACACGCGATTTTATGTGGTTCGGAACCCTTATTCCTACTTCACGACCGAGCTCTAGTGATGCACACCACCACTAATAAACTTCACCTTCTCGATATGACATCGAAGATGGAGAAACCTCTTACAATAAATGTTTACAACAATAAACAACAAGATACAAGCAAATACAATAGGTAAATGAAAACTAGAAGTAAAAACACTTTACAAAAGATTGCTCTGATTGCTTACACTTTGGTTGCTTTGGATTGCTCTTGAAGGTCTGGAATGCAACAACACTTTCCCTTCAAAATCACCCTAAAAATCATTGCAAAATCCTTCAACTCGAGCTCCTTTTATAACTTGCATCGGGTTGGATTTTCGCCGAACAGTCGACTACCAAAAGACATCAGTCGACTGCTCGCCTATCTGTTGTCTCACAACGGACTAATCCACGTTGGATTACTCCAACGGATATCCTAGCAGTCGACTGCCCTTACCAACATTCGATGCCAAGCCAGTAGTCGACTACCAGACATTCTAGGCTCGCATGACCGATCGTTCAACTCTAACACGATCGATCAAGGCCTACCTATACATGACGATCATTCAATGACTACAATAGCAAATGAGCCGCAATGATCGGTCATAATCTCACCAATGTAAACCTCAAACATAAGGTTTAACCCAAGTATGATCCCCTCGTACTTGATCGATCATCCTTAGCTTAGACCTAAGCCTTCTAGCCACCTCCATCAATCTCACGCCCTCAGAGTCCATCCGAGTCCTCCACGACTCCTTCACCCTTCGCGTTAGCTTTCAAGTGCTTCCATCGGCTATGTCATACTAACCGGGTCTTCTTTGCCAAGGTTCATTTGGACTTATACCGCCAAGACTACCTGCTTGGACTTTACGCTGCCAAAAATCTCACCCTTGGACTTTTCGATTACCAAGCCTCAATGCTTAGACTTTCACCGTCAAGACTACACACTTGGATTTACGTGGCCAAAACTTAAAACTTAGACTTTCTATGTCAAGACCATGCTTGGACTTTCCATGCCAAGACCATTCTTGGACTTTTCATGTCAAGTATCCAAACTTGAACTTTCATACCAAGATCATGCTTGGATATTCCATGCCAAGACCATTCTTGGACTTTCCATGCCAAGTATCCAAACTTGGACTTTCCATGTCAAGACCATGCTTGGACTTTCCATGCCAAGACATTCTTGGACTTTCCATGCCAAGACCACTCTTGGACTTCCCCTCGAGTCTCACTCGAGTCTGGTCAACCTTGACCTGAGGTTTGATTGCTCTAACAATCTCCCTCAAATACTTTCCCCCATATGACTTTGGATATCCCAAATATCCACTAGTCATTTGGTCAACATATGGTCAAACCATATCCAATCGTATTAACAAATATCAAAACACTACTCGAGTTCCACTCGAGTTTGGTCAACATTGACCCAGGGTCTATTGCACCAACAAGTTGAAGCTTGAGCAACTGAAACCTGTTATGTGTAGTTGTGTATCTTTCTGCCTATCTCCATTTAGTTCACGATTTGTTGCTTTTAGTTGTACTTTTTTGCCTCATTTGAACTACTGATATTTGTATCAAATTGCCTTCTGCTTATTTTCTGTATGATCGATCAAATGCAGATCTCTTACTCATCTTAGTTTTCTTACACTTTCTACTCCATGAGATGCACCATCCACATGTGAATTCCATAACTCAGTTTTATCTATTGCGTAATTGAAGGAGCTGTTTGAATATTATGCAGTTGTGAAAATTTGGCAACTGAGATATTTATTCTCTCTCTTTCACGAAGCAGTATCTTTGTGGGTTAAAAGAACACCCTCAACAAGTGATCCTAATAGCTGTTTGATTTGCTTTTAGGACTGTTGTATTAGATACAGACTGCATGTTTGCAAGTGATCTTTTGAAAAGAAATATCTAGTATAGCTTAATAATGAATCAATCAAATTTATATGGCTGCCTGACACCCATCGCTCAGTTTTTTGAAAACAGCTTTGATCTAGAAGTTGAAATTTCTACAGATGTTTTATTATCTTGATTATCATTATTAACATTCGTCTTGTTCTAGGTGATTATAAGGAAGGATACTATATTGGTATTGAAGTACCTGGAGATGGCCTAAAAGCAGAAAAACCATTTCACGGACCAAATTTGTGGCCATCTACAGGTAAGTTGTCTACTTCTTGTTGCCTGTCACTTTGCTAACTTGTGGAATTAGATTTCATAAGTTGACTATTTTCTTTTGGATGTTTTTTATGACAGTAGCTACATATAAGGTTTATTCAAATGCTATGTTTGCTTCACCTACTGGATTTTCTTGTATAGTGTAGTTTTATGTACAGGAGCATTCTTTTTTCCAAGGAGCCAAGAATTTACTCTTTGAAGTGGTTTTTATGAACTGGTTAATGGGGACTGTATCTGAAAATTTTCAAATTTCTATTCTGATTTCATGTTTTCTTTCTGAAGATATATTACCTGGATGGAGGGAGATTATGGAGCAGTATCATAAGGAGGCACTGTAAGTGTTTCTCTTCAATTTAACATTCTGATGATATCATGTTCGGTGCCTTAATCACAACCTTTGAGATTGAAGATTTCAATTTGCCATCTGTGTGGATAAACATAGACTAAAAAAGAGTTGCTGTGTGACATATTGCTTCCTTAAGACTATAATTAATCATCAGAGTGTTTATGTATGTCATCACCTTTCTTTTCTTCTTGACCCTGTTCCACTTGAGAAAACTCCTAGAGGAAAGGAACTGAGTGTCCTTTATTTGAACGATATTTCTTTGGTGCTTCGTTGGCATCCACTGTGGATTTATAGGGATTCTTCACCCTTTCTTTTCAAAATGGATTGCAATCTATCACCTAAGTTCCACCATGGAGCTCTATAGGCTAAGAACCTAAAACCAGCATTTTATTAGAAATTGAATAGTGTTACTTTTTAAATTCTTGTGAACACAGTAGCACTTATCTTCATGGATATGTAGTTGCTATATGACCAGTATAATGACAGAAGTGTAGTTCTTCCAAATACTTCTTTACCCTACTATATAGATATATAGGTGCTAATAGTTGAGCAAGATGGGGTTTTGGTCTTATAACTATCTATTCTTTCACTGTCAGGAGGGTGGCAAGAGCAATTGCTAGAATCATAGCGCTTGCACTTGACTTGGATGCTGACTTTTTCGATAAGCCAGAAATGCTTGGTGAGCCTATGGCAACTTTGCGGCTCCTACACTATGGAGGTATGAAACAAGTTCAGGTCATGTCTTAGTCTTATGTTTGTGGAATTCTTGCTGATGCAATACATGCCATGATGATGTCTTTTCTAACTATCAGGTAAAGTATCATGTCCTGAAAAAGGAATATTTGGAGCTGGAGCACATTCTGATTATGGATTAATAACTCTATTGACTACTGATGATGTGATGGGTCTACAAGTGAGTTCCAAGTACCCACACCATTAATTGGCACAAGTACAAACTCCCATATGCTTCTAATGTTCTATGATTTAATTGGGTTTTTCCTTTTTTTTTCTTATGGCACAGATATGCAAGGATAAAGATGCCAGGCCTCGGGTGTGGGAATATGTGGCACCAGTCAGTGGGTTAGTTCTTCGTCATCTATAAGCTTTAACACGTTAATACCTCCTTAGCAGTATAAAAATCGTCTCTCACCAATGTTTTTTGAACTCATCAATATCAGTGTGTATCTTTCCTTTGATGTACTTTATGCAAAGGTTCTAGTCGATATTTTGTACATCTTGTGCATGAAAGATTTTGTCTAAAATTTTCCTGTGTTGCTAGCTTATTTTCCATGTTTGTTCCAGAGGGTTCATCGTCAATCTTGGTGACATGCTAGAACGTTGGAGCAATGGGATTTTCAGGTAATCAAATATTCCACATGCAGAATAGCTCATGTATTTATACACAAGGTGATTGATATCTAGTTTGGTTAAATCGTCTAGATTTCATTTGGAAAAAGGAAAATCTAAATTACAAATTTGTTGGTTAATAATGTTACCTGTAATGCCGTAGAAATTTCTTGATAAAACAATATAAATAACAATATTCTTATGGAGTCTTTTGGTGGTGCTATTTGGACTCTTGTAATCTTGCTAGTGAAGTTAGAAAATCATCTGAATTATCTGGTGTTAGATATTGAAAGGCACGATAATCTAAGAAAAGTTATTTTATTCATATTCTTATCTTCAGATTTTAACTAATATCCAGCAGACAAGGCAAACCATATATTTGGAAGAAAAAATGCTAAGCAATGATATATTGGAAGAAAAAATTTGACCCTTATTGATTTCTCCTGTTGCATGCATCTTTATTTTGCTACTGACTAGATTATGCAATGTGATCTAGCATTTGCAAAAGAAATCATCGACGTTCTTCTTATTTGACATGCAGGTCCACGATGCACAGAGTAGTTCTAGATGGGAGGGAACGCTATTCGGTACGACATTTATTTCCTCAATCTCTATTTCTTCAAGGGAGTTAGTTAGATATTTGCTTGAATACTCTGCCAACTGAATGGTCTACTTCTATTTGGAACAGATTGCTTATTTTGTGGATCCAAACCATGATTGTCTTATTGAATGCTTGCCGACTTGCAAATCTGAGGCAAACCCCCCCAAGTAAGTTTCCACTCTGTCATGACATAGCTCCAAGGGAAGACTTATACCATGTAAAGTTGATTAAAACTTAAAAGATTTTGCATCTGATGATGAAATGTGGAAGTAATGTATAATCTTTCTTTTCTTTCAATGACCAAGATTCACTGCGCAAACGTTTTAATGGTTGCATGTCCTTATCAATCAGGTTCCCTCCAGTGACTAGTGCAGCATACATTCTCCAAAAATACAACGATACTTACGCAGACGCGAGCATACACTCTAAACAAAAGCCTTAAAGTTTGATCCAATTGTTTAACGAGATAGAAGACATGGAGACGTCCTCAAGTCAGGTTGTGAAAACTGCAGGTTGCCAAAGTCTAAACTCGTAATGCCACCTTCATCCGGACGTTGCACAATAGTGGTATTTGTTCTTGACATCTATGATAATATTTGTTGCTGTCATACAAGAAAGTGTGCCATTTTCCTGTGTTTTATTCATAAAACTTGCCTCCTCTCCTAACTTTTGGGAAGATCAATTCTATAGTTGGACGAGCACGGTTTCTGGGTTTCATGATGTAAAGGGTATCATAATTTTATGATATAGAACCCAAGTTTGGTTAAAAATGACTTCAACTGAAAAGAGGATAAATATGACATTAAAGAATGACAAGGTCACTGTAAATCTCTCTTTAAATTCTATGCCCTTGTAACACAAGAATTCTGTTGCCTCTGAATTAGTTTAATCGATCGTCTTGCTTCATAATTTGCAGCCCTAACTGAATGGATGCAAACCTATTGAACTTAGGCTACGTTTGGTATGAGGTAATGTAATCAACCTTGTAATGTAATGTAATATAATGTAATGTGTATTATATTACTGTGTTTGGTTAACGATTGTTGTGTAATCTTTGATTACAAAAGTGATTACATTCGTTTGTTTGGTATCCATATTTATTATAAGGAATGTAATTTGTATTATTATAAAATGACAAAAATACCTTTATAATTTCTTCTTAAGGTAATATAATTCTTAGTCGTTGGTCACTGGCCACCGGTCCGTCGTCAGTCGTCGTCGACCGTCGTCAGTCGATCGTCACGCCGATCGCTAACATGCCATCAATGATCGATCGTCGGCCGACGGCGATCGATCGGCCGACGGCTCGACCGATCGGCCGACGGCATGACTGCGCAATCGCCGGATCAGCCGGCCGGTCGGCGATCGTCGTCAGGCCGTGGCCGTGAGCATCGGCTCGTCAGAGTCGGCGAAAGACGGCCACCGCCAATCAAGCCGGCCGATCATCGCTCGGCCGACCAATCGCCGACGGTCGCCGATCGGCTGTCGGCCGATCGCCGACGGTCGATCGATCGTCGATTGACAGTTGTTTCGGCCGCCGATCGATCGCCGATCGATCGACCGATCATCGATCGTCGGCCGTCCGTTTGGCCGTCGGGCCGATCACCGATCGAGAAAAATAAAAAATATATATATATTTGTCATGATAAATATTGAGTTCGTAATGTAATCGGATTATATAGTTTTTCCTTCGTAATCGAGATTACGGATCTTGGCTCTTATTTTGTAATGCAATTACATTACATTACATCTTTGAAATATTACCAAACAAACTAAATCATTTTGTAATGTAATCCTGATTACATTACAAATCTGATTATCCCGTATCAAACATAGTCTTATCGTGTACCGGTTCTTCTGTACTACAAACTATCTTCTCTTTTGGATGTCTTAATTTGTCCACACAAGGGAGCTTATGTTCCAAATAGCAAAAAAATAGATACTGAGAAGAAATTTTGTATGTCATGTTGTTTATTAGGGCAGAAGAGTATGAAAATTTTATGTTACGGATTGCTTTTGAGGGAAGAAGATAGTGAAGGTGAAATATGAAAATCTATTTCTATGAAATAGTTATTCTAAATAAATAAGAAATAGTTATTTCTTCCTTATTATATGAGTAGCTACGTGGTAAATTTGCCAAGAAGTAGGGCAGATCTAGATGAGCCTAATAGGCGCCAGTTCAATTGCATCGATTGTGTCGGGTGGTTCGATAGGGTTGCATGTTCCGATTGAGTCAGTTGTGCATGTCAAGTCGATCGATTCATCTGGACATGTTAAATAAAATGGTCCGATCCGTTTGAATAATTGAGAGGATCAAATGAGCTAAACGATCTGAATGAATGTGGATGTATTAGTTGGAGCAAGTGAGTCAATCGAGTAGGGTAGGTCATTGATCGAGCAAGTCACATGATCGATCTAGTTAGCCAAGTTGATTGGGTTTATCAAAACTAGTAAGATATTGCCAATATATTACTAATTATACTCAATGAATAGGTTGAGTTTGACATGCAAGGTTAGATAGTCTAGCTTAAATCTATTGATAGATCATGTGGTTGAAATGAGTCAAGTAAACTATTTACGAAAATGATAATTTTTTTCATTATAAAAAAATCATTCCTTATAAAATTTATTATAATTAAAAATATGAATAATTATCCTAATGCCAATTAAAGCCAAAAAAAAGAAAGACTTTTTCTTTTAACTCTATCTTCTCTCTTTCTCTCTTTTTCTTTTCTTTCCATTCTTCTTTTCTTGTCAATATTCTCGCTATCATAATTGAAATAAAGATTCGTGTGGTTTGCTCAAAAACAACAGGACTATTTTAGAGGACACGCTGAGTTAACAGTACTCAAATAGACTTAAACACCATGCATGTGACACAGTGGATGTAGACAGATGAACACTTAGCTAAGGATCAAATCATCATTTTAGTCACAGTTCATGCACGACAAAGTCATCATATTTTTCTTCTCGCTTAATTTTGATGGAACTAAACCACTCAAATCATCATCGATCTCATCAACTTTCAATAAAAATAGGCCATTATTCATGTTGTTATCGCAGGCCCTGGCTAGGAATGATAGGCATGGAGATGGCAAAGGTGAAATTGTCTTTAGGTTTTACATTCTTCTTTTACCACACACATCACCATTATTTGGTCCTCTTCCATTGCAAGGAATCGAGAAAGATTAAAGACAACCAACAAGTTGCAATTTAAGCGAAGAGATAAGATCAAATTAAAAGAATGGTACTTAATTAACCCCTGAACAGTAAAATCAAATCAGAAATAATAATAAATTTATTTTCATTGTTCATGTTTCACTTCATGGGTCTTATTATATTAAGTTGAATGTTGAATAACAAGTCAAAAAGACCGATGAATATACAAATTAATATACGAGAATGAATAACATTAAAAATGAAAATATTAGAGAATGAAAAAAAATAAAGAAAAATTTCAACCGACTCATTTAAGATAGTATAGATATATACATATTTAAAGGAAGATTTAATTAGTGATTATATATAAAAGAGTATAAAATTCAATTGCATAGGAAGATTCGTGATCCCACTCATCCCACTCAGTGTGATAAAAAAAATTAATTATTATTATTAGGGTTTTGGAAGAAATATGTGCTTAATTATCTGCTATCTCAATTAGTTGTTTTTTTGTTTTTCTTTAATTTTGGCGAAGATAATATTGAGCAATAACAGTGGTGTTAGCTTGTTTTGAAGAAGGCAAGTAATGTATGTGAAGACAATTGCATTGCATGGCCAGCAACTAGCAGTTAAGGGATCGAGCTCATTGATGGTACTGTACAGACTGGAGTTAGCAGAACATTGATATCTGATCATTAAAATGGGACAGAAACAAACAATCTCTGCTTAAGCATGTGCATGCCCAGTGAAGCTCGAAATTTAACACCTAAATAACTCCAAGAATGGTGCACCACTGCACGCCAGTTCTTTCACAACTTATATAGAATAATTAACGATATCTTCTGTAACTTTCCAAAATGAAAAAAAAAAAAAACTCTACTTTAATTTCTCCGAATTCAATATAGCTACTGGATCACCACACCACCTTTAATCTCTTCTCTCTCTTTCTCTTTTTTTTTTCCCACTTTTACCTGATTACATTAATTATATCCCAAACTATCATTGTTTTAGACAGCATAGAGAGTGGGAAAGCTAGTCTAGTTAATTCCATTTCACAAAACATTGCTAAAGTCACTTTTAGCAATCGTTTAATTAATAATCGAACTGAACGAATCGATTGAATCAAAATCGAATAAATTATTTTTTTTTTAACAATTCAAACCTACCAAACTTTTCAACAAATTGAACCAATAAAAAATTATTTAATTAGGTTAAAAACTGAACAGATTAAATAAACTGAATTTTTTATCATCAGTCGATTGATTATGATAGAAATTATGAGGCTCGAGACAATCAATCGATTGAAGTTCATCAGTCGACTAATAGACTTTAATTCGATTTAACTGATTATTTTCGTTTCGAAATCGAAATGAAACTGAATAAATCGATATTTTTTATATATAAAAAAAAAACTAAATTCCTGAATAAACCAAACCTAAAAGTCAAGTTCGATTCGGTCTATTTATTCGATTTAATCGAATTTTTTTTGCTCACTCCTACTTTAGCGGAAAAGAGAAGTAGCTAGAGGTTTAATTAATTACTTTCACATTATATTCCAATCTGATAGAGGTGAATTTCAAACTTAAAACTGTTGGTATTTGGACTATTTTAGATCGTTTAGATCATTAATTTTAGGCAAATTAAACAATGGAGTTCAATTAATGAAGAGACGAAGGTTTCAGGCTATACATTGACTAAGATCTTCACCATATTTTTCTAAGATGATGAAGAGAGCCTTCAATTGAATGAAGCAGAGGGGCTTCACTACTTCTACCCCATAAATTGCTCATGCAGAGAAGCAGAATTTTTTTTTTTTTTTCTTTTGAAATTTATAACTCTTCAGCTGGTCGATCGTCAAGATCTCTGTTGAAGCTTTGCAAAAGGCAGAGAGGGCGCACAGTGCCCATGCTCGACGTGAGAGAAGGGCCACCATCCACTTGACAGTACTGCAGTTGTAGTGCTCCCTTTACGCAAGTTTTTGCAGGGATATCAAACGCAAACAGGCATGAGATTTGCTCGTTGTTCGATCAATGAACAGTATTGGCTCGAATACCTTTCCTGTCACTGATGACTTTGCTGCGTGGTGAATTCAGATCACTGTGGACATGGGCAAATATCACTGTAAGGTACAGATGTTATCTTGGCATGCATGCATGCATGCAACCGTTCGAATGAATTTACAAACAACATCTATATATATAATTTTGTTATCATTATCATATATTGCATCAGTTTTTTTATCATTGATTTATCACATCCATGGCATCTAACCATCTAGTCAGATGTTCAGTTTGATTGACAGTTGTGCTACCTCAAAACAAAAACCACTAGCTACGTACCCTATGCATTGGTCGTTCCTTAAACAGTTATATATACCAATCTATAATATAAGATACAAAACTATGATAGATAGACGAATATACAAGAGCATTGGAGGCCGGCGCATGCATGCGAATTGGAGGCATCGAAATGATCTAAACAATATCAAGACAAGAAAAGAAAAGAAAAATCTTTTCTCTTCTGAATACCAGCGTGCAGTAGCTAGATCCTGGAGTTTGTTGGGTGGCAATAACTGTAACTGGATCGTGGATGGCGATCGGTCAGGTGGAAAAGGAGGTGAGGCATGGAGAGGGAGGAACAAGGCAGTTTGAAGAAGAAAGCAAACAATTAATGTATAAAACAAAGCAAGAGGCTCGATCGGATCGGATCGGATCGGTTCGCCTCAGCTCTGTTCAGAGTTCAGACTGCATGGATCACTACTCCTGCGTGATCAATGTGGGCGTGAGAGCGCCCGCCGTCATTGCCAAATTATGATGGGAAATTAAGCGAGGGGAGGAGGGTGGGAAGTCGCTTTAACAACACACGCTTAGATCTGCTTCGCTACTGATAAAACGCCTCCCCCTTTCCTTCTCCTCCTCCACTTCAAAATTCCTTCCCCCTTCTCCTCCTCTTTTTCAAGTGGAGAAGAGTTTTCTTCCATGGCACTAGTGCTGAATCCGTTGTCATAATTTGTTAGAAGTCGACGGGGAAAAAAAAAAGAAGGTGTCTTTGGCTTCCGCCATTGTTGTTGCTTGATCTGTTGCCTGCACCACTGGAACAACGGGAAGATTGCGTCAAAAAGTTCGCTTTTTCCCACCAAAAGTGTCCGAGAGGGATTGCGCACTCATTGTGAGCTCAAAGATCGGATTTTTTTTTATTTTTTTTTTGTTTTCTCTTTCACGACGACAATGGCGACGAAGAGCGGCGGGGGAGCAAAGCGAGGACGGGACGGGAGCAAGCTTCGGCCGGCGTATATGGGCGTCCGGATGCGGGCGTGGGGGAAGTGGGTGTCTGAAATCCGGGAGCCGCGCAAGAAGTCACGCATCTGGCTGGGGACTTTCTCGACGCCTGAAATGGCGGCGCGGGCTCACGACGTGGCCGCCCTCAGCATCAAGGGCGCTGCCGCAGTGCTCAACTTCCCCGAACTCGCCGCCTCGCTGCCCCGCCCGGCCACCCTCTCACCTCGCGACGTCCAGGCCGCGGCCGCCAAGGCAGCCGCGATGGTGCCCCCGACTCCGCCGCAGAAATCTCCCCCCGAGGACCCGTACACCTCCGACGACCTCGGCGAGATCGTGGAGCTGCCGCGCCTCGGCGGCGGGTACCTCCTCGACTCGGCCGATTCCGGGGGCGAGTTCGTGTACCACGACACTTGGTCCCCGTGGGCAGATCAGACCGGATTCGGATCCGGGTTCGGGTTCGAGCCGAATGATCCGATTTTGATTCGCTCGGACGCCTGGGAGTTGACCGGGTTCGGATCCCTTCTATGAAACCGTTAAACCTCAA
This sequence comes from Wurfbainia villosa, assembly GCA_025175895.1. Lineage (NCBI taxonomy): Eukaryota > Viridiplantae > Streptophyta > Magnoliopsida > Zingiberales > Zingiberaceae > Wurfbainia > Wurfbainia villosa. The sequence continues at coordinate 75,359,659 of CM046007.1, read as the reverse complement.
ATCTCACTCTAATGAAACTTGCAAAAGCTTTGTAATTTTACATTGAAGCTCAAAGTCTTATAACTCGTGTATTTTATCGTAGTTTTCCAAATTAAAAAAAAAAAACGAATTTGTATAGTTCTTATGAAAATGATTAAAACAATAAAATGCGGAATGTGTATGAGAAATACAAAAAATTAAGGGCTACTTAGAGTCGAGTTTAGTTTCTCCTCCAATAATAAATAAATAAATAAACCTCTAATTGACATTAACGCAGCAAAATAACAATAAATTGGTCAATTTACAATTCATTTTTTTTTCCAAAAAAAAAAAAGAGTAACTACAATCTGTTCTTAAGTTTTATTAAATTGGACTTATTTAATATCTAATGAAGCAGTAAGTTCGATCCATTTTTAAGAAAATTAAGTTTATTATTGAGATGGAATAGATCCTTTAACTATTTATGGAAATTATTTCAAAGTCAAACACACTGATATTCAAATAGTGCCAAAGTTCGATGACCTTTATAAAGAAAGTGGCGAAATGCCACAATAAACACGCTAACATTTTGTATTTATTTATTTATTTTCATGTAAAATGCACCGACCATCCTCCAATTTACATAATTAATGTATTTGATAATTGAACACTAAAATAGTGGGAAAATTTTCCAATTTTATAAAAAAAATTGACACGAGGATGCATATTAGTTAAAGACTTTTTTTTTTTAATAACGAAAATCATTTATTCTTTTAGCCCATCGCTATTGCCAACATCAATCTCATCACGTCGTAAGTTACTAAATGAGCCGTAATATAATTAAATATAGGGTCGTAAAGGAGCTGAGTCGAATCGAATTTAATGATTTTTAGGATTATTTGATAAAACAATTAAGTCAAAATAAATCGAATTTAAAATTAATTAATCTATTGAAATAACGATTTAAGCTAAAGTTTGGTTTGATTTTTTTATATCGAATTTGTTTTTTTTTAAGATCTAAATCAAATTTATGTTTAATTAAAATTTTAATATTTATTTGATTAGTTAGTATAAATAATTCAAACGGTATAAATAAATTTCATCATGAATGCAGTAATTTTATTTATGGACATAATTTATAAATTATATTGAGAAGTATCTTTCACAAATATGATTTATAAATATTAAAAAATCGAATTATATATATATATATAGACTACGCACTTCATCCGTACGCGATTCACTTTCAACCGTCAAATCAACGCGCGATTGAGAAATGCACAGTGCCCATTCTTCCTCGATGCGCCAAGCTGGAAGTTCGAAATTTGCGACGAACGGGTGGATTTCGGCCGTGATCCGGTCAGAATTCGGCCATGATCCGGCCGCAATCCGACAGAAATCTAGTCGTGATCTAGCCGTGATCCGGTCGGAATTCGGGCGCGATTCGATCGAAATCCGTCGCGATCGGTAGCCGGATTTCGATCGGACGGCGACATCCAAGCCGATTCGATAGAGCGATTGTGATCAGGGCTACTAGTGTCGCGGCCACTGGCGGTAGTTTCTGCCCGAAATCCAATCGTCGTCAAGCCGGCATCGGATTCCGATCGGAATCTGGCCGATTCGTGATCGGGGCCGCCAGTACCGCGACCACTGGCGGCCGCGATGCAATCGGATTTTGACCACCCGATCACGCTCGGAATCCGAGCGTTCGCAGGTGATTCCGTGCTGCAGTGCTTGCAGCCGAGAAGAGCTTCGATGTTGCGTTTCCGTTTTCGCGCACGAGTGCATAGTAACCTGTGCGCGCAAGAGATCAATATTGTATATATATACGAGTTTGTTATCCTGAGCATCTTCGTCTATGCGACTCGTGCGTGACGATTTTTTCATCGTTCGATCAATTGCGATTGCACAGTAATGAAAAATGTACAGTATTTCCTCCACATGCGATTTCATAGGCTGTGGGCACAGATTCACCAGTGCCCGATTGGATTCCGACCGAAATTGTGATCGTCAGTGGTGCGCGCCAATGACAGCTGCAATCGTGGCTATTTATTTAATTAGTTAGTATAAATAATTCAGATGGTATATATATATATATATAAAAGTTTATTACCCTTAGCGTCTTCATCTGCGTGACTTGTGCACGATGATTTTTCATCGTCCAATCAATCTCGATTGCACAGTAATAAAAAATGTACAACGTTTCCTCCACGCGCGATTTCATAGGCAGTGGGCACTGATTCACCGGTGCCCAACCGGATTCCAATCGGATTGCGGCCGCCAGTGGTGCGCACCATTGGCGGGCGTAATCGTGGTCGTTTCTAACCATAATCCGATCGACACTGGAGTCCGATTGGCGCACGCCGCTGGCGGTTACAATCGTGGTTGTTTTCGATTGTAATCCGATCATAATTCGATCGGCATCGGAATCCGACTGGATCACGGTCATTTTCGATCACAGATTTCGACCAGATCATGCTCGAAATCCGACCTTCCATCGACAAGTTCGAGCAACGTCGGACGCACAATTACTATACATTTCTCTTCGTCGCACATGGGATGCGCAAACATGAGTGTTCAATATATCAAAATACTCTCTCTCTCTCTCTATATATATATATATACATTAAATCATTAAAAAAAATATTTTTGGATAAAATGGTTATATGAATTTAAACCATTTATTATCAAATTTTGCAAACGGTCAATTTAGAATTCGAAGTAGATGCGAAATGACGGATTTGTCCTATCTAAACATTTACTCAGAGTCGCTATCGCTTTTTGGGTGCTGTACAGGCTTGACTAACACGGCGTTGTTTTCCTTTTTCCCAACACAGCATTAATTGCCATCGCCGACGTGTCGTATGCTCATCTACGAATCATCGCTTCAAGAACAGTGCCGGCCAATCTAATTATTTTTTTTTTGACAATATATAACTTGAATTATCTGAGGATCTCAAATTTTTGACTGGATAATTCAATTCCATGGAGGGTATCCAACTCGAGCCGAAAAGGAGACGATGACAGTCCGAAGGTGTCGATCTTGTCGGCAATGCATCGCACGAGATTCTGGCACACTGCTCTTCTAAGTTCCACCACAGCACATTTTATTTATAATGCATGCCGACAAGGAAGAAGACGAAGAGAAAAAAAGAAGCAGAAGGGAATGATCGTCTTTTACAAAGCGAAGCAATGATTCCTTCCAGAACCTTAATAATGGTCCGTCTTGTTTGTAGAGAATAGAGCGGTCGTCTTTGCTGGACGTACGGCGGCCACGGGAAGGAAGGACTGCAGCTAGCTAGCTAGCAGCGCCATGGTTAGGTCGTCTTCTTTCAGGCTGACCGTGGCGGCCGGATCCGGCGAGAGTACTGCATGCAGTGGGGTACGAATGGAACCGTCGGCGCCGTGGCTGCCTGCCACGTAGGGCCGCATTCTGCAGTCAAATTTGGCGAGCGACACGTCACGAGTCGGACGTGTTTTGTGATGATGGATGACCCGAGTCTGCTGGGCGCAGCGAAAGAATTGCTGGATCGGTGCAGCTCGAATGGGAAAGGCGAGCAAAATTTCGATCCGACTGAACTAATCGATCGACTGAATTTATTTATTTTAAATATGTAGATGATTTCGGTTAAATTAATTCGATTTTAAAAATAAATTAAATCGTTTTTTATTAAAATTTTAAAAAATATATTATTATTATTTTATTAAACTGATTAAATTTTTATTACAAAGTTAATATTTTTTATTTTTTATTTTTAAAATCAACTAATATTTAAATTAATTTTTTTTTATGATTCGATGGGTTTTATTATAATAGTAATAATTAATTTAAAAAATTAATTAATTTGATTTTAATCAATTTAGTTCATTGGTTTGATTCTAATTAATAGAGCAATAGATAAATATCCATAACCTTTACGGACACAGTAACAAAAATAAAAAGAAATATCATAAAAGAACTAGTTTGATTCTGTATTAAGATAATATTCGACGACGAATTTCGAAAAAATCTATAAGTGTAATCATCTGTATAAGAGTTTGTCCGATGATAAAATAAGATTTCGATGTTAGACAATCTTTTAAAAATAACATAACTATAAAATCTAGATTAGACCGTAAAATTATGAATATTTTTTTTATGTATTCAAATAGTGGATGAAGATTTATAAGGGGTTGATCTTTTTCGAGCTGTCAAATAGATATTTATGTAAAATCATAGGATTGAACTTACCATTTTTAGAGATTATTCGAACGGAAGACTTATAATTAAGATACTAATAAAAAAATAGAAAAAAAATCCACATTTAAAAAAAAAAGTGCAAAGAAGAAAACCTAGGGAATCGTTTCCGGTCAAGCTGCAGCTGCAGGCGCAAGCCCATGAGTTTGCTGTTGGGCTCACAGTAGTAAATCGAGGGATAAAAAAGGAAAAGTGAGGGTTCTAAATGGAAGAAAAATTAAGGGTGAATAATAACAATAATAATAATTAAATTTTATTCTATCGAGTAGAATTGATTATATCACCAAGCCACCTTCATTGTCGTCGTCGCCGTCGCCGCCGCGCCGTCCGACCACCGCTGGCCGTTGGACCGGACGCGATCGACGCCCGACTCGCCCGGCGGTCCGTCGGTGACCGATTTCCGCCCGGTTAGCGCCCGGAATCCGACGCAAATCGGCCGTTCACCACATTGCGGCGCCGCCATCTTCGACCGCGATCGCCGATCGAGATTACGGGTTCAACCGGACGATCGAATCGCCGACCGACGAAGCCGCCGACCGTCCGCCAGCCGGATCCGGCGGCAAATCCGCCGCCTGTCGGCCGCAATTCACCCGCCGACGACCCGAAGCGGCTCGATACCGCGATTATCTCGACGAAGACGACGGCTCGCCGCAGATAATCGAGGCCGTCATTCGGCTGCCGACGGCAATTGCGCCGTTGCCGTCGGCCGAATCGCGGCCGCCGATTATACTGACGGCCGGCGTCGTCGATCGTCGACATCGGATCCCGGAATCCGGCCGATCGCGGCGGTGGCCCGATGCGCGCCATTGCCCGCGTGATGAAGGTTTCGATCGATTTGCGCCAATCGGTAAGCAACCGGAACCGGTCATCATCGATCACGGCCCGTGAAGTCGTCGATCGCGCCCGACGGCGAGGCGAGTCGGCAGGCGTGGAGGTAGCTTCGACGTCGAGACGAGGCGCGGATGGTTCGATCGCGCAGCAGAAGAAATTCATATATATATATATATATTTAAATAAATTTTATTTTTATTTTTCTCGTTAATCAATTGAATATAATAATAATTTTATAATTTTAAAAATATCAATCGACAATTAAAATATAATAATTTAATCCATATTTTCTCGGTCCCAAATAAACATCAAAAGTTAACTCAAAATAAAAGAAAAATGGTCCACTTCCGATCAGAGCCGTACCTGTGTTAGACAGGGTCTGAAACGAATAATAAGAAAATAGATCCTTTTATTATGATAAATTACTATAAAATTTAATTTATAAATAACAAATATAATAAATACATAAATATATTAGAAATAATATATTACATCAATAAAAAGTTAATAAATATTTAAAATAATTATATAAATACTAGTCGTCTGGCTTTCATAAACTTTTCTTCCTTTCCTTTGTCTCTTGGATATTTGAATTATTAAAAAAAAATATCATTTTTTAAAATCAAATAAATTCAATTTCGACTCTTGCTAATATATTTTTGCAAAAAATAAATTAAGAATCGTTTGTGTATAAAATAACATTGCACATTGCATTGTAAAATAATAATAACTTTATGATAATAAAAAAAGAGCAATTTAAAATTAATCATGATAATTTGCTCGGTATAATATCTATAAAATCATTTTCAAGTGCTCTTTAAAATTAAATCTACTTATAAATCATGTCATTGACTTTCAATTTCTCTCTTACACTTCGTTGAAATCAAACAAGTCACTCGGTAAATTTTTTTTATTAAATAACTAATGTTCTATAAATTATAAAGTTAAATTTAGCTATCAAAGAAATTTATTTATCAGTAGGATGATATGGATGAAGTATTCTGCTTAAAATTGAGAAAGTTGAATGTATAGATTCTTAGGAATTAGATTAAGAATATCGATTCTATTTGAATTATTTAAATGCAAAACATATTTTTAGGAATTAGGATTAAGAATAACATAACTAACAAAGTCATATTTCCCCTCAAGATTAACTCCACCTCAAATCCCCAATGATCAATTTAATATGAAGTGAGACGACGACGATGCTAGCAATCACGGTCCAATTGTACAACGATAAAAATGCTGATGATAATTAGGAGATGAATTAGAATTTAATAAAAATTTTAGGATTAAAAATAGAGAGAAAAATTAAAGAGGTCGACGGAAAAAGATATTGCGAAGTATTAAGGGGGAGGAAGAGGTCAGTCTGTACCTTTTAATCTTTTTGTAATATTATAAAAAACCCTCACAATATTTTAAAAATTATGATTAAGCCCTTTAAAATATTTTTTCCATAAAAAGTAAAAGTTTTTTAATCGGTTGTGAAAGTGAGTAAGTTTACTATGCACTTTAATTATTTTTTATAATATTATAAAAAACTCCATAATATTTTAAAAATTACGATTAAATCTTTAATTTTTTTTTCTATGGGCCCCTTTCTAAGTCGGACCCTGAGGCGGTTGCCTTTTTGACCTCTTGAAAGTTACGGCCCTGCTTCCAATGGAAGGAAAACAAAAAACTAAAATTGATAAATTATGAATCTATTATCTTTTTTTTTTTGTTTTAATTTTAAAAGAAAACTATCTGTATTCATATTTAATATTAATTGTTCATGCGTTATATACCAAGCAGTACTGTAGCATCTCCTTCCCGGCCCAGCTAATGAAGCCTACAACTAAACTGGGTTGCCTAAACAGCATGAAGTTTAGTAATTTGTCTATTATCAACTATCAAAAAGAGGCGAAGCATATAGAAGACATCTAAAGCCTCCGTCCCTCGTGTGGATACGATGTAGCGGTAAAATAAGACGATATTTTATAAATTAATATGGTTCGATTTTTAATAGAGATAAGTTCAATTTTGAATTTTTAAAAAATTTAGACAGGCGATTCCGAATTAAATATGGATTGGAAATTCATCTTTTCAAACAGAATACATTTTCAACGTCAAATCTATCTTACACGACAGACGATTGTATCATCAGACTTAATTATTGAATTATAAGTATTTTTTTGATATACTTTAATGATCAATAAAGTATATCTCGTCTACTTAATCAAATTCATAATACGAGATTAATAATAATAATAAAATATCTATTATTATTTTTCGTTCTCTCTCTTTTGGAACTCTCTTTCTCTCACTATTTTCACGTGGTTGTTCTTCTGCTACTGTAATTTGAATTTTAGATCTGTTTTTTTTAGGGTTGATGCTTGTGTTGAGATACAGATTTTTTGTTTAAATAATAAATCAATTTAAACTTATTTATTAAATATTTTTAACAGATAGATTAAACTGTCGATCTTACAGAGAAAGCTATTGAGTGTAAGTGGACAACTGTTTTTAATTATTTCGATGAAAATTAAATAATTTTGATAAGTTGATAAATAGTATTTTGAAATAATATGTTTTATGTACAATAATTTTGATTCAAATAAAATAATTAATTTTGTATACTATAGCCACTCTCTAGCTACGTAATGCTGCTGTGAAATAAAATAAATAAATAAATATTTTTTTTAATTCAAAATATATGATAGGACACCCTTTTAATTGTTTTTTTTTAAAGGAACGTCTTTTTAGCGATTTACATAATCTGAGATGCTGTTTTTTTTTAATCTTTGCCCAATTTATATCAAATAAAATTTGGAAAAAAATTTAATAGTTGATTAAGCAATAGTACGGTTCAATGTTTTAGAGTTTATAATTTAGAATTTAGTTACGACTATATAACAAGTAGTTGATCAAACTATTTTAAAATTATTTTGATGAAATTTAAGCAATTTCGATCCAATTGATAAAAAGTATTTTAATATAATATATTTTATGTATAATAATTTTGATTAAAATGAAACGATTTTACATCAGCATCGAAAGAAAAGGTATTTTTGACATAAAACATATAATAGGACCTTTTTGACTTTTTTAATTTAAAAAATATTAATATTCTAAAAAAATATTAATGGTTTAATGATTTACTATTTATATTATTAATTAGGAGTGTAGAATCCATACCAATCGACTAAATTAAATCGAATTTTATAAATAAGTAATTAGACAATGATTTCAGGGGTAAACTGAAATTTTCCTCGCACTATATATATACGAGCGAGTGCGGTCAATGCCGTTCTCCTTGAAACCAATCATTACTTGATAATAAGCGCCAACGATTAAGAGGTTAAAAAGGAAACTTTTTTTTTTTGTTTTTTTTGTTTTAAGTTCAGTTCAGTTCTGTTCTGTTACTTCCCAGTGAGCGTCACCCTCACACGCCTCTCACGTTCACTGTTCCACACGCTCGTCCGTGCCCTACCCCGATGCCGAGTGAGCAGAGCGGGGCAGAAACCTCATCGGCTCGATCCCTCTCTCCAGTGAATCCAGGGAAACTCTAGAAGACGTTCTTTTCCTCCCCGATCCATCGTCTTCCCTTCCAAAGCGGCGTCTGCGTCGCCTTCCGCCTCGCCTCCGATGCGGCGAGGAGGAGGTCTCTGTGTACTCGATTGAGCCGCGGTGACCTGGGAGTCCGGGATCTTGCTCTCGGTGAGCCATGGGTTGCGCCTGTGGCAAGCCTTTGGCTGACGAGGACAACCGAAGGAGGAGCCCACGGGAGAGGTCGTTCCTCCCACCTCTGTCGTCGTCGTCGGCGGCCTTGCAGGTTGATGCGCCGGCCAAGAGGTCGGCGGCGACGGTTTTAGCCGCCTCGTCGTTGAGGCGCGACGAGGTGGTTTATGTCAGAACGGAGGCGGGCGTGGAGGTGGCGGCGGCGGCGGGGAAGAAGGTAGCGAATAGGCCGGTTCGGGCTAATTGGCCGGATGCGGAGAGGAGGAGAGTCGCAGAGAGACAGGCGCAACGGAAACATCCGATGCAGGTGTTCGGGAGTGTTCCTAAGGCTGTCGAAGGAGAGCAGGTGGCGGCTGGGTGGCCGGCTTGGCTGTCTTCGGCTGCTGGAGAGGCCATCATGGGTTGGGTGCCACGAAAGGCAGATTCCTTCGAGAAGCTCGATAAAGTAAGTTCTATAATTTGACCTTGGTATCTCTTCCTGTCTCTATTTTCGGGCGGTCTCGGTGATAACTGGTCGCGTTTGACTTTCTAATATAATAGTCATTCATCAATTTTTTTTACTGGAGTAAAGTTGCTAGGCTGTCTGGAAGTTTGAATATGTGCGACAATTGACTATTATCTGACGGAGTTAGTTTAGTTGAATGCTGTAGTATGTTCCTACGGACTTGGAAAGTTGCTGTGGTTGTACTTCAATAATTAGTTGATTGCTTAGTTGTCCAAGTCAAAGTGGAGATCCTTAAAAATTGTAGGAGGATTAATTTGATGTATCGGTAGTTAGATAACTAAATGAATGTAAGTTCAATCATATGTTACAAATTTATATGATTTATTTTAACAAGAGATATACTATATCCTACACATTGCCCTGCGTTGCTTTTAAATGGAGTTATGGAGATGATTTCAGATGTCATTTTTATCACCCACTTCTATTGTATTGGATGTTCCTGTCATTGTATGACTTGTCAAAATTAAAGAGGAAAAACCATCATGATCGATGGAGGGAAAGGAATACATAAAAAATAGATATTTATCAAGCTGGCATATTTGTTATCTTTTTCATATTGCATTCATGCAGAAAACTATCTAGTTTTTCTTGTAACTTGCCATCAGTAGTTTACTTCTACCTGTTTCATTCCTCAAACAATCGACATTTGTATTCTAATCTTACATTTTTGGGGAAGTCTCATCTCTCTTATACATAATCATTGTTATCAAGCAGCCAGTTAACTGAAAAGTCTTGCAAAATGCCTTGTTGCTTTCTATTCACCATCTGGGCATCGAGCCCATTCTACCCACAAAGAAGATGATGGCTTATGTTACCGAAACATGAAACTTGGATTCACGATATCTAGAGTCAAAGTTAGGACAGAACCATTTTGTAGGAATTCAATGCAGGAATTCATCACAATGTAGGAATTCAACCTTTATTTTGTTTTTGTGATCTTAGACTTCCAAGTACCTAGCATTAAATCACATAGATCACTTCATTCCCCATGTCATCATGGGCACAGTTGTCACTCCATTTTAGTGCATTTAACTTAATTAATTCCGCTTGGAGGAGTTTTATTTTTTATTTACGAGTTTGGTTCTTTCTATTACATGTCTATGGTTACTATCTTAATTCTAGAAGGTTTTTCTTGACCCTGAAAATAAATCTAACAAGTATGTGAACCGTGCAAATTGTTCTATAATTCATGTGCTTCCATAAATTTGATATTCATATATGTCTAACACATGTATAAATTAATTGCTAATATTTTCCAATAGCAAGATACCATGTGGGTTGAGAATCAACTCCATTAGACCCCAAAGTTGAGTCATCAGTAACAACTATGATAATTAGAGTATAGCATGTGGAATAGAGGCACATAATAAATTGATAATGATGGTATAATATGAGGGATGAACTGCCATGTATCTCTGTAAACAGAAATGATGTTGCTAACATATGCTGTCTCAAAGCATTTAAATACTTTCTCAAATAGATGGGAATTAGTTATACTTGGCGGCAACTGGTCCATCGATATCTCTACTACTTTATATGTTTGAAGGCCGTTATAACACTTCCATGAGACCTGGAGAGGCATTATCTTGACACAACGTTGTTGGAGCTTCTATGATATTTACCACAAAAATGGGTATTGGTGGATGTAATATTGTCCGTCTATCAACCCCAAGTGAGCTATGTGATAAAAGAAACTATGACAGAAATAACAGACCTAATTACACGGGAATAAATTATAATTGACCTTTATTATTATGTATTTTTATTTCTGTTTGGTTTCTTGACTACTTTATTATTGGAATTGGATAGTTGTGACGTATTATTATTGTTGCAGTGTCATATTACCTATCTTATTAACTGATTATTTCGGTCACATATGTTTTATATTTGTAGCAATGATGCATTTCACTATTGTAGATTGGCCAAGGAACATACAGTAGTGTATACAGAGCACGGGATCTTGACAATAAAAAGATTGTTGCTTTAAAGAAAGTGCGTTTTGACAATCTGGAGCCTGAAAGTGTAAAGTTTATGGCCAGGGAGATTCTCATTTTGCGCAGACTTGATCATCCAAATATTGTGAAGCTGGAAGGTTTGGTAACATGGCGCATGTCTTGCAGTTTATACCTTGTTTTTGAGTATATGGAACATGACCTTGCTGGTCTGGCTTCTTCCCCTGGGCTGAAGTTCAGTGAACCCCAGGTGACTCAGAGTTAATTTATTATCTGTTAGATACTTGATTTGGTTACAGGACGATCAGTCAATCTTTTTAGTTCATCAATAAGTGAATATTAAAAGTACATACAAACGAATTTCTCAATCTAAGGTCACATCATTTCGCTGTTTGAAACTTGCTATTCATTCTCAATTTCTTTTGTTTATTCTACAGGTTAAATGTTACATGCAGCAACTTTTACATGGTCTTGATCATTGTCACACTCGCGAAATTCTGCATCGGGATATCAAGGGTTCCAATCTCTTAATAGACGACAGTGGCATTTTAAAGATTGCAGATTTTGGCTTGGCAAGTTTCTTTGATCCCGAGCAACGACTTCCATTAACTAGTCGTGTAGTTACCCTTTGGTATAGGCCACCAGAACTTTTGCTAGGAGCAACTAATTATGGGGTCGCTGTTGACTTATGGAGTGCTGGATGCATTCTTGCAGAATTATATGCAGGCAAACCTATAATGCCTGGACGAACAGAGGCAAGTAACTTTGTGGCTCATTCTGCCTTAATAGCTGAGTCATTATGATGTCATCCCAGCCTAATGACACTGGATTTTTTCGGATAATTATTCTGTCTTCCATCATACTCTACAACTGCATTATTATCAAACACCATTATTATGTGTTGTTTTGGAAAAGAAAAATATTCCTTCTTGCTCTTTTGTGAATTGTGGTAAATATGCCTCGACATACAAACATCATTTTAAAAGGTAGGTGCTTAGATTGCCTATGCAGTTTTGGCAATGAACTGCTTTATGTAGTTGCTAAGCAATTTCTATTAGGCTTCCCTTTTAAAAAACGACCTATGTTCTCCCGCGCCTAGGTGATCCTAACATGTCTAAGGTAAAAATTAGATTTTTTTTTTTTTTTTTTTTTTGTATATCGTTGGGTCATTTGATATTAGAAAGTAATTCTACTTAATGCTAACATCCCTTGTTCAATTCAACCTCCCAGCCCATGCGACTTCTACCTCCTTTATTGTCTCTGGCTTGCATTTATTTATTTACCATTTTTATACTTCTTTTCTTCTTTCTCTTGGTTTGTTCTTTCTCTTCTCCTTTTCTAATTCATTGATAATATTTTTATCATTTAATCTCATGAGGGTATTTTTTTCTAGATTTTGGGATTGTTTTTATGAAATGTGTAGGTGTTGTTAGGCCTGTAGTGCTTACTTATATTAAAGATATAGTTGTTTATTTATATTAAAGACATAGTTGTTATATACAGATACATTAATATTAGTTAGTCTTAGTGTAATATATTCCCCTTTCTTATTTTAATACTATTTTAATGCCAACCATCTAGGCTCCAACCTAGGCACTTGGTAGTGGGTAGATCGCCTACTGCTTGAAATCATGTTTACATACATTGCCGAGAAACTAAGGCGGTGTTTGGTTTAGTTTTCCTTTTCTCATTTTCCGTGTTTTCCTATTTTCCAGAAAATGACTTTTCCGCGTTGTCTAGTTTTCCAGAAAATGCCAACCAAACATATTTTCTCTTTTTCTCGGAAAATGAAAATGGAAAATGCGATATTTTCCACGAACCAAATGCTCCCTAAAGGCTTTTAAATAAATAGAATAAAAACTGAATATATAAAATATAGTTTTATTTACAGAAAAAACATTGATGGAATAATTGAAATGGATGGATATAAAATTCCTATAAATGCTTTAGGGATTTTAGATCTACTCTTTTTTAAAATATATTTTGTTTCTCATTTTTTAATTTCCACCATTTAATTCTAGCAGTTATTTTTCTTCTATTAATATTGTACTCGAGGGGCATATTTAACACTACGAATTTATATTGAATAGTCAAGTTTTCTTAAGGAATGACTTTATAATCTTTACATATTTTTCTATTCTTCTTTCTCACCGTAAGAAAAAAAAAATCTTATTTTTATCAACAAGGTGTCAACTTCAATTCCCTATATCAAGTACCTTTGCCAAAGAGAGCACATAGTTAAACAAAACTATATATTACAGTGGGACCTAACATCAGCTGCTGTATAAGCATCTATTTCTGCCTGATAATTGGATCCTTTTTGCTATTTGATAGAAAGCTTCTTTATCCATGAAATCTTCATGATAAATGATAATTGCATTTTTCCTGAAGAGTTTTAATCGGTTCTGACATATTGATTTTAAAGTTGCTGTGTGTTTAATTGATCATTTCTAAATCTTCTTGTGTAGGTAGAACAGTTGCACAAAATATTTAAACTTTGTGGTTCACCTTCTGAAGAGTATTGGAGGAAGTCTAGATTGCCCCATGCTACCATTTTTAAACCACAACAACCTTATAGACGATGTGTTGCCGAAGCATTTAAGGACTTTCCTCCATCAGCTCTTACATTACTCGAAGTTCTTCTTTCAGTGGATCCTGCAGACCGTGGAACTGCAGCTTCTGCCCTAAAGAATGAGGTACTTCGTCACTCAAAAGGATTTGTCATTAAGTATGGCATTGTTTAGGACAAGTTAGTATTTTGATTTTAGTTTTTTTAAATAATAAATTTCTTTACACATTACAACTATTTGGTTAATGTAGTTTCTTTCATAAATCATCCTCTTCTGGATTTAGATTGCATACATGGATGTAGTCTTTTTTTTTTTTTTTGCAACATACCCTGAATTGTCATGGGAATTGGGTGCCCTGTTTGTTGGGCCTTGCACACTTTGAAAAGCTGTCCTTGCAATTCATGTAGCCATGGGTTTGGAATTTGTCAAATGTTCATAGTCGATCTAATTGAGGGACATGTAAGTCATATAGTTGTATATTATTTGACTACACTCTTGCCCTACCTGAACCCATACGGCTAAGGTTTAAAGCAAGGTTTTAAAAGCCGATTCGTTTCGCTCGAAACGGACGAAACATTTCATTCCGACGTGGGATTGAAACGAAATGCCGCGCGAGATTTTGCACGACAGATAGAAGAAGTGTACCTAGAAGACGCAGAGCGGCGGCGACGACAGAGTAGGGGCGACGAGGCAGGTACGACGCAGAGGCGGTGATCGCGTTCCCCGTGCGATCGCGGGATCGCGATCGCGTTCCCCGCGCTATTGCGTTCCCCGCGCGATCGCGGGATCGCGTTCCCCGCGGGATCGCGATTGCGTTCCCCGTGCAATCACGGGATCGCGATCGCGTTCCCCGTGAGATCGCGAGATCGCGGGATCGCGATCCCCGCGTGATCGCGCGACCGATCCGTGATCCCACGTTAATTAAAAATTAAATTTATATAATTAACTAATATAGATATTATAATATAATTATAATTAAATAAATTACTAATTAAAATTTTATATATAATATAAATTAATTAAACCGTAAATTTAATTAAATAAATTATTAATTAATTTATATTATCGAAACAGTATCGGCACGCACGATACGATACCGAAACCGTATCGTTCCGGTCACTGACCGAAACCTCGGTACGACTCGACATTTAAAACCTTGGTTTAAAGTATCATTTTTCCCCTTCAATTGAGAAGGTGCATTTTTGGTATTATGCCTTTCTGATAATTAGCATGCTTTAACATGCTTCAAAGTGTGCAGAGATTGACTCATGAGTTTAGTTTTAATCTTATAATCCCCTTTCACTTAGCTTCTTTACCTCTAAATATAAGCCTATAATAATTATAAAGTTAATTGAATTAAAATTTTAAAGCAATAAATTATAAAAACTAACATAATCAGTATCCTTTAGTATAAAAATTCAGCAGAATCAGCATACTTTATTTAGCATTAGGATAAATGTTGTGCAAACGGGAGTATTGGTTCTTGTAAGATCATATTGAGATCAACTCTAGATTTTTCTAAGTTTAAGATTAAATAATGCTTCTAAGACATCTAATATTGGTCTCTGCTTGTGTAAATGTATCTTGGTTAAATACTCCAGTTGGGCATGGACAGACATAACTAAAATTGGAGCATATGCTACTACATGATATGTATACATCTTGGCTTCTTTTTTCCAATGTCTACCTCTGAATTGCTATTGGGAATTGGGTGACTGTTTGTTACTTGCCTTTAGCTGTCCTTGCAATTCCTCAACAAATGGAATTGAAGAAATCAAATGCATGTCGATCTAATTGACATGTAAGTCATATAGTTTGATTATTTGAACACTCTTGTACCAATATGACTGAACATTTTAACATTTATGCTACTGACAAACATTCGTTTGACATTGAACAATGCGGCCGGCTCACTGACTGATATGATTATAATAGAAACATACAAATATGGCGATGATATAATTTCGTGAGATAGAAATACTTGCTTTTGAGAAGTATTTATATTGTTGATGATATATGTTTAATCAGGGATGGTATTTGATAATCGCGAAATGCGGGATCGCGATATGATGGCGAGATAGTGATATATAATTAAAAATTAAAATATAATTAACTATAGATATTATAATATAATTATAATTAAATAAATTATTAATTAAAATTTTAATAAATAAATTAATTAAACCAGTGAATTTAATTAAATAAATTATTAATTAATTTATATTATTCAAAGTTGATTGGAAGGCTACGAATGCAGCTTCTTGAGCTGATCAAAACAGATGATGATCAGACATTTACAGGTAATATCATTTTCTTATTGAGAAGGTGCATTTTTGGATGATTATGCCTAGATGGTAGCATGCTACATGCTTGATGCGAGATTGACTCATGAGTTTAGTTTTAATCTTATAATCCACACTGGACCTCTAAATATAAGCCTATAATAATTATAAAGTTAATTGAATTAAAATTTTAAAGCAATAAATTATAAAAACTAACATAATCAGTATCCTTTAGTATAAAAATTCAGCAGAATCAGCATACTTTATTTAGCATTAGGATAAATGTTGTGCAAACGGGAGTATTGGTTCTTGTAAGATCATATTGAGATCAACTCTAGATTTTTCTAAGTTTAAGATTAAATAATGCTTCTAAGACATCTAATATTGGTCTCTGCTTGTGTAAATGTATCTTGGTTAAATACTCCAGTTGGGCATGGACAGACATAACTAAAATTGGAGCATATGCTACTACATGATATGTATACATCTTGGCTTCTTTGATTCCAATGTCACTCCTCTTTGCTATTGTTGGTGCGGTGTTTGTTACTTCCTCTCTTCTTGCCTGTTATAGTGTTGCCTATTCCTGTGATCAACAAATGGAATTGAAGAAATAAGCATGGAAAGTGAATCTTAATGTATGGTTTGATTTTTGATGGTACCAATAAAGATAGAACCTATCTGAACATTTATCTATGCTGACATAGTACCAGTATCGTTTGACATTAGAACAATGCATTGCCGGCTCACTGACTGATATGATTGACACTTGAAACTATGCATATCACAAATGTTGATAATTTTGAAGAGAGATAGGAAATACTTGCTTTTCATAGGACAGAACTGTATTGATTGTTATTGATAGAATATATGGGGTAATGGTATTGTATTTGATATCAGAAAATGGCACGTCAAGCCCATTTATAGGGGTGGTAATATAATGATAATGGTAGAAAATGCAAAAAGGTAAATGAGTATTTGATGGAAATAATGTGCTAGGATAGTAACATATAATGACCAATACAGGTGGTGGCAAAGGTAAAATATTAAGAAATAAGGGGAGAATTCATGCGAATCAGGTAGGAGATCAAAGGATAATTTCCTTTAAAAGACTCAAACAAAAGGTCTTGATGCAAGCATCTTCAGTTTGTACCAAATAAGATGATGATGATCAGACATTACAGGTGTACTAATTATTGACAGAAGTTGATTGGATGATACGCCTAGCCTAAAGAATGGTCTACATAAGCTTCGAGCTGATGGAAATCTACAACACGCCCAACACTGGAATTCTTGATTATTGCCTATGGAAAAATTAATCGATGCACCTAAACTTATTGATAAGCTGCACCTTTGTTGGATGATGGGATGGCTAACAAGAATTGTCTAATGATGCGGTTGATAATGGGCTTTGCTTTAGTTTGAGAGGAGCAATGATCACATGGAAGATGTGATGGCTAGGTGATGTTTAATCCAAAATCTGCAAATAAAAGCACAACGAAACAGATTTGTAAATCAGATCATTTGACTATCAATTTTGAATGGCTTGCCCCTTGTGCATGGTGATCTGCTACTAGATCAGGTTGTGCATGTGGGTGCAATAAGCCTCAGGTCAATGTTGACCAGACTCGAGTGGAACTCGAGTAGTGTTTTGATGTTTGTTAATACGGTTGGATATGATTTGACTATATGTTGACCATATGACTAGTGGATCATTGAGATATCCAAAGTATTATTTGAGGGAGATTGTTGGAGCAATCAAACCTCAGGTCAAAGTTGACCAGATTCGAGTGAGACTCGAGGGAAGTCCAAGTTTGGATACTTGGTATGGAAAGTCCAAGAATGGTCTTGGTATGGAAAGTCCAAGAATGGTCTTGGCATGGAAAGTCCAAACATGGTCTTGGCATAGAAGTCCAAGTTTAGATACTTGGCATGGAAAGTCCAAGAATGATCTTAGTATGAAAAGTCCAAGTTTAAAGTCTTGGTCACGTAAGTCCAAGTGTGTAGTCTTGGCGGTGAAAGTCCAAGCATTGAGGCTTGACAATGGGAAAGTCCAAGGGTGTAGTCTTAGCGGCATAAGTCCAAGCATGTGGTCTTGGTGGCGTAAGTCCAAGTGGATATTTGCAAGGAAGTCCAAGGGTGAGGTTTTTGGCAGCATAAAGTCCAAGCATGTAGTCTTGGCGGCATAAGTCTAAATGAATCTTGACAAAAGAGATCCGGTTAGTATGACATAGTCGATGGAAGCACCTGAAGGCTAACACGAAGGGTGAAGGAGTCGTGAAGGACTCGGATGGATCCTGAAGGTGTGAGGCTGATGGAGGTGACTAGAAGGCTTAGGTCTAGGATAAGGGTGGTCGATCAAGTATGAGGGGATCATACTTGGATTAAATTTCAAACATGAGGTTTACTAGTTGACTGGGATTATGGACCTATCGACTGACCAAGTGCACGACACTTGGGAGTCTAGTTTGACTCGAGCAGTCGACTGAGATTATGACTAATCGACTGGTCGTATAGTTGACTAAAGCTCGACTGCTATTTGTGGCTCTGACAGTCGACTGATAGAGTTTAGCAGTCGATTGACCACTAGCAGTCGACTGATCATAGGTGGCTAGAGCACAGAATGTCTGGTAGTTGATTGGTCAATCGACTATTGTCTTGATCATGAAAATTCAGCCCGATCCAGGTAATCTTCTTCATTTACATTTTCTATGATAGTTGTTTATATTGTGATATGCATGTTGGTAATAACCTAATAGTTGCAATACCACTTTTCACACTTGAAATATAGATTTTGTGGATCAGTGTTTATGTTTTTTTATTTTTTATTTTTATTTTTTGAATTGGTATTGTTGTTCACATGATTTTTTTGCTTCTTTTTTTTCACAATTTTTTTCTTTTGAAATTGTTTACCTTCAAATTGATAGTAATATATTTTCTATTCATTTTTCAAATTATTTTGCTGGAAAACAAAAATTGAAACCAGAAAGATGGAAAGCCTTCTGTAAGCAAACACACTTGCAGATCTGTATACACTTTCCAATGGTTACACTTCTATTTGTCATTTTGAGTGATTGTTGCATAAAGTTCCTTTTAATTGCTAGGTGCATTATTTTCGCGAATGTTATTCCGACATCTGAGTGAATTGGTGCATGCCCTCTCTAAGTGTTGCTTGGTGTATTATTTTCTCGAATGATGTCTATAAGCTCATTATATCTTTTGTAGTCAATTTCTAATATAAAAGTTTGTTATGGAGGGATAAGATCCTTGTAGTCAGGCCAAATTGTTAGGAGTAATGCCTTAATGATGTTGCTGCTTGTTTTGCAGTTTTTTACAAGGAAGCCTCTTGCTTGTGATCCTTCAAGCTTGCCAAAATATCCTCCAAGTAAAGAGTTTGATTCAAAAAGAAGGGAGGAGGAAGCTCGAAGGTCTGTATCCCTTGCTAATATAGATCTTATATGTTGCCGTAATCTTTTGATATTTACACCTTGTTTTTGCACTATTTAATCTCTTAGTAATTTTTTATAATTTGAGCCTGAAAGAGACTGTCCACGTCCAGAATTTCAATAGGTGGAAAGTTGGGAGATGGCAAGTGCTGTCGAAGAACTGTGATTATATTAGACCTTTCAATACTACCGTATGTCTGTGTCTAATTTTTTGATACAGTTAGCAGCTTACTTCCGGTGTAAGATTTTTCATATAATATTTGCAATATACAACACTGCTAATACTATTATATGGAGTGAGGGGTATGCTAGGGCTTTGGGATGATAGTTAGGTCCATACGGTATACAATAATATACTTCAGGTACACATGTACTTTTTAGAATTGTCCCAAGGAGTAAGGAACTAAGGATCAATCTCCGTTGCAAAACTTTTCGGAGTGCCTATCCTTCCACCGTACTAATTTTTGGTTGGACAAAAATGTCTCTCGTGATTTATCTCCATTCATCTAACTGTGAGTCCGACGATGAAGGATGTCTGAGGTGAGCGCATCACCTTTTGCTCGGTGTACATGTTCTTTTAGAAGGATTCTACTAGTACAGTGTATATAGATAACGTCTCCTCTTGTATTATATGGTTTTATATTGTACAAGTTGCATGAGTCTATTCTCTCTTCACCACCCTATTTTTAGTATGTGCAAGTGGTGAATTATATTTTTGATTAATTCTGATCCTTATCTTCACTGCCATAATTGTTGGGATATCCAGTCCATGGATGCGTGCTCAGTTGCGTTTCACAAACACGCGCAGTGGAAAAAATGCATAATAAATTCATAATTTATTACAACATACATCCACGCATGCAGGGTACAACATGTGCAGACATAACCGCAAACAAAATTTTTACGAAAAATTAAACTAAGAATAATGTTTATTCTAGTTATATCTATTGGATGATGCGGAGTGGGAATGACATCAATCGTAAACTCGTCGGAGTTTGTCTCTACTTGTGTCTGTGCCGAGCTCCTATCAGACGACTTCCAAAGCCCAATTTTCATTCTTGCGAAAGGCACTGGCCTTGCTTGCAAGGACGGCGTTTGTGCCCGGCAGCATACACAACCAGACGATACAAACGGAGAAAGAATCTGTTCGGGACAGAATCTGTCCACCCGGTGCAAACCAACTTTCCGATGCTTTAGCCGATGACAACAGTTGTTGACGGCGGGGAATTCATCGGAGAAGATTCCTCCAGGAATTGGGAGGTCGGAGGAAGGCTATCGATGCTTGAGATGGCCAGCGACAGCTGGTTTTGGGCGGCAGAAATGGAGAGGGCAGCAGCTTGGTGGGCTGTGGCCGGTGACTAGAGAGGAGGAGATGAGGAGTTGCTTCCTTAGCAATGCTAGGGTTTCCTCCACACACGCACACATATATATATGTGTGTGTGTGTGTGTCTCTCTCTCTCTCCCCCTCCTATTGAGTTAATGGATTCAATTCCAATAGGAGTGGTGGTAGGTAATACATTCTTTGGAATAGGGTGGGTCGATTCCTAGGAGGGTCTAAAATCCCCTGGGTTGGATAGCCCCCACTACCTTACGTGTCAAGGACATAGTCCCCCCGATTTACCTCTCTCTCGACTGGTGGCGGGTGGCTAGTTAGGGGATTCCCAACTTTATTGGAATGGATTCAATTCCAAACCCAAATCCATTAGCCTAATAGCCTTAATCAATAGCCTTTTTGGTTGAAAACCAAACCATTTGATTCATTTAACCAAACCACCCTTAATTCAAACCAAACCATTTTGGCTTAAAATTAAACCATCATGGGTTTAATCCGTCTTCATAAGACGTGACTCAGCTAAGTCTCCATTCCGATGAAACTCTTTTCATCCTTGCCCTTCGTCTGGTTCAACCAGACTCAGTCTCTCTCAATCTGAAAATCCATTTCTTAAACTCGTTTTAAGTTCTTTGGGAAATAATTCGTAGTGCGTGTGACCTTATAGGTTTTCAGTTTATATTGGTCGTCCATAATTAACTATTAATTATGAAATGATTATGAGTGACACCTAGTAGTACATCATGATCTCCAATTAATCGGAAAATCAACGGTTGATCTCAGAACCGTTTCTGAACCTTTTAACAGCTACAATCAGTTGTGCCTCGTTCCTTTCACTCGTCTTATACCCACTTTGTTTAGGACATGGTCTATGTGTCTATCCCCATTAGGCTGGCTACGTCATACCTTGTCAAAGTTATACTTCCTCGACCTGCAGATTCAAATTACTCCCACATGTGTCCAAAAATACCGTATTCTTAACATGTAAATACTTTAGCCAAATATTATGAGTGACAATCCTGATGAGTGACCATAGGGTATACTTCTCCTTTACAAGGAGCAGTGAATCCTCTGTTGGCTATTCAAACACCTTTGGACACTTTAACTTATACCTAATCATCGTGGGTCTATACCTCGAAGGAGATGTTTGCTTAAGATGTCAAAATATAAGTCTCTATGACCAAGATAACTTGGATACCTCAAGTCGAAGGAAACTCGTACTTAAGCTACGGTAAGAACTTCATAGACATTCATATGTGTAGGGAGCCATATGAAATCTTACAGCAGGTCATTCTAATGAACTAGTTACCATAACTAGCATCCACGTTTTACTCTCGACATTCCAATGTCTCCATCCAATGAGGAACAATTGCTTGGATAAACCAAGAAGTATAACACGTACTAGTCTGTCAGAACTGATGATGTCTGAAATCATCAATTCATCGACTATGAAATATTTCAATACATTCATAATTATACATATAGAGATGCTCACTAGCTGTGATCCCATCACAAGTTCTCTCATGTTATGAATCATATTGTGGACATTCAATAAATGAGTTTATGATCCACTTAAATACATAATGAATGTACACTCAAATAGTAAATCTACTATTTATTCAATAAATAGTATAAACCATAAGGCGATCGTGACGATTACCTTAGGATACCTCTTAAATATAATAGACTCCCACTTGGCCTAATGCCAATTGCCACGATATCCAATATCGTAGGCCTGTACGTGACTAGCCGTAATGTATTCTGTCTCAGTGGTAGAATCAACGAAGGTATCTTGTTTAGAACTTTTCCAATTCACCACGCCCCCGTTCAAAGTGAATATGTATCCAGATTGAGACTTGAAATCATCCTTATCTGTCTAGAAGCTGGTATTAATATACTCATATATCACCATATCACCTTCTCTATATACCAAGAACATATTCTTAGTTCTTCTCAAGTACTTAAAGATTGCTTTGATAGCCACTCAATGATCCATACTTGGATCCGACTGGTATCTTCTCGTGACACTCAGAGTATATGATAAATCATGTCTTGTACATAACATACATATATGATAGATCCTATTGTCGACGCATAGGAAATTTTACTCATGTAAATCCTCTCGTTTTTTATACGTCGACACAGACTTTGAAAGGTGAATTCCATATCTCATGAGTATGAAACTTTTCTTAGATTCAGACATGCTAAACCATTTTAGCATTCTGTCTAGATATGTAGACTGTGAAAGACCGAGTAACCTTTTCAATCTATCTCTATACATCCTTATCCTAAGGAAGGTTGCCTCTCCCGTATCTTTTATAAAGAACACCTTGGACAACCAAACTTTAACAGACTGAAGAACAAGCATATCGTTTCCTATAAGTAATATGTCATCGACATATAACATTAGGAATACGACCTCACTCCCACTAACTTTCTTGTATACACAAGGTTCATCTAGATTTTGTGAGAAATCAAACTCTTTGATTGTCTCATTAAAACGAATATTCCAACTCCTAGATGCTTGCTTCAATATATAAATAGATCGTTGAAGCTTGCATACTTTATTTTTGTCAACAGATGTGAAACCCTCAGGTTGTATTATATAATACATCCTCAGATAAGTTTCCATTAAGGAAAGTTGTTTTCACATCCATTTGTCATATCTCATAATCATAATGGGCTGTTATGACTAGGAGTATTCGAATGAATTTAAGCATAGTTGCTGATGAAAAAGTTTCATCATAGTCAATGTCTTGCCTTTGACGATAACTTTTTGTCACCAACCTTGCTTTGTAGGTAATCAGATTACTATTCATCTCAGTTTTCTTCTTGAAAATTCACTTGCACCCAATAGATGTAATACCTTCAGATGGATCTACTAAGTTCCAAATTTGATTTTCGTACATGAAATCTATTTTCTACTTCATGACAGTAAGCCACTTGTCCCTTTTTGAACTTTCATAACTTCTTCGTAATTAGTAGGCTCCTCATTTTCAATGAATAACATGTCATTCGATTCACTTACGAGAAATTCATATTTCTCACGAATATTATGTGTCCTACCAGATATCCGAAGAGGTTGTGTCTTTATAGGTTCGACTGATGGCTTATCACTATGAGTAATCGATTGTGGTTCTTGATTAGACATCTCTTCAGTGTCTATTGGAGTTTCTTGAACTTCCCTAAGTTCAACTTTATTCCCACTATTTTCCTGTAAGAGAAACTCTTTCTCTAGGAATACAACATGCTTTGAGACAAACACCTTTTACTCCAAAGGATGATAGAATTAGTAACCCTTTGTTTCTTTAGGGTAGCCAATAAATAGACACCTATCAGACTTAACATCTAGCTTGTCTGATATTGTTCTCTTTACATAAGCAGGACAACCCTATATCTTCAAATAAGATAGGTGAGGTTTCTTGCCAGTCTATTTCTCAAATGGAGTATTAGAGATTGCTTTAGTCGGGATTCTGTTTAGCAAGTAAATAGGTGTTTCAAGTGCGTAACCCCAAAAAGATTTAGGAAGATTCGCATAATTCATCATCGACCTAACTATATCTAACAGAGTTCGGCTTCGCCTTTCCGATACACCATTGTGTTGTGGCATATAAGGCGAAGTCTATTGAGATAATATTCCATTGTCTCTTAGATAATCTCGAAACTCTTGACTTAAGTATTCACCACCTTGATCGAATCAAAGTATTTTAATACTCTTACCAAATTGTTTCTCTATTTCATTTCTAAACTCTTTGAACTTTTCAAATGCCTCGTATTTATATCTCATTAGATATACGTACCCAAATTGTGAGTGATCTTTGATAAAGGTAATGAAGTAGCTATATCCTCCTAGTGCATTGGTTGACATTGATCCACATACATCAGTATGTATAAGGCCAAGCAACTCTTCCACCAGTTCATCCTTTCCAGTAAAAGATAACTTTGTCATCTTGCCTTTTAAGCATGAGTCGTATGTATTAAATGAATCCAATTCAGATGATTCCAGAATTTCATACTTGTGTAACTCGGATATGCGTTTCTTACTTATATGACCAAGGCGACAGTGTCACGGGTAGGAGGATAGCCGATCATCTAACCGAGCACTTTTATTGCTCGCTTCGATATTTTATACGTCACTAGATATATCAACGTGTATATCCCATTGCATAAAATTCCAATGCCGTAAAGAATGTCATTCAAAGTTATGTAACAACAAATGTTACTAAAAATCAAATGGAAACCTTTTCTAGTTAGACAAGAAATAGAAACGATATTCTTTATTAGTGCAGGAACAAAATAATAATCATCCAGTTCTAGGACAAGTCCAGTAGAGAATTTTAACAAATATGTGTCAATAGCCACAACATCAATCTTTTCTCCATTGCCAACTCGTAAATTTGATTCTCCCTTGATGAGTCTTTTGCTATTCCTTAGCCCCTATATGTTATTACATATATATATATATGAGCTACACCTAGTATCTAATACTCATGTGTCTGAGGAAATAACATGACAGTCAATAACAAAGATACTTGAAGAGAATGGGACATCGAATGCCTTCTTCTTTAAGGACTCAAGATAGATCTTGCAGTTTTTTCGCCAATGTTCTTTGCCATAATGATGGCAAGAACCCTTTGTAGTAGGTTCTTTTTTCTTGACATTTTTCTTCTCTTTGGGCTGACGCTTTGATTTCCTCTTAGACCCTTTCTTCGAGAAATCAACCAGCAACACCGTCTTTTGCTCTTTCTTA
Source organism: Wurfbainia villosa (assembly GCA_025175895.1). Lineage (NCBI taxonomy): Eukaryota > Viridiplantae > Streptophyta > Magnoliopsida > Zingiberales > Zingiberaceae > Wurfbainia > Wurfbainia villosa. The sequence continues at coordinate 75,334,081 of CM046007.1, read as the reverse complement.
ACAGAAGACTCCACAGTCTTGAGTATGTCGATCAACTCAGGAATAGTGGATTCAATATTGTTCATTCGACAGTTCATCATAAACTGTGAATAACTATCAGATAAATTGTGCATAATTAAGTCAATAACTTAATTTCTGATTCATCGCAAAACCTAATGATCTTAGTCAATCAATATAACCATCCATCATTAGTACAAACTGCACTGCAGATGTACTCTCCTGCATCTTTGAGCTAAAGAGAAGCTTTGTGACTTCGAATCTTTCGAATCTAGCTTGCTCATCGAAAAGTTCACGAAGATGAAAGATGATAGTATAAACATCCATATGCTCATGTTGCTTCTGAAGCTCATGAGTCACTGAGGCTAACATGATGCAACTAGCAAGCTTAGAATCAACCAAGTGCTTCTTGTAGACCAATCTTTGGTCATTAATAGCACTGTTTGCAAGAGCATCGAGAAGAAGCTTTTCAAGGACATAGGCTAACTTTTCAAATTTGAAAACAATTTTCAAATTCTTTAGCTTTAAAGACATCATGATCAGATGATTAACCTAGAAATACAAAATCGAGAAAAATATGAGAGATGATTTTTAATGTGATGTAAACAATTTACATATTTTTTAGAATTTCATTCATTTTTCAAATTCAAGAGCCCTTCCTTTGAATTCAGGAGATCGTAGATTTATCTCCGAATGATTTGATATCCACCATAGATAAGAACAATCTTGGAGTGAGTCCAACAAGTCATCCTTAACTACAGTGGTAGATATCATATATACCAATTATGTATCACTTATACATAACTATCGTATTATACTATCAACTATTTGAATGTTCACATAAACATCGGTTTGTTAACTCATTAACAAGTATACATTGTATGTATATCACCCAACATCGCCTCTATCCACATTAACCTTAGAGTGAGTCCAACAAACTAATGTTTCATGATAAAGCCAACCCGTTAATCGTGAGATCGTATTTCAATGGTTCGGACATTTCTAATTTCAGGTCGAGCTTGGAGTGAGTCCAACAATCCAAACAAGAACTCAGACTCTGATTCTAATCATATTAACGGAAGGTGTAAACTTTAATATTTAACATAAGTGATTTAGGTCTCATCATTATCATGCAAATGACATCACACGCATATAACATAAATAATGACATGCATCTAATGCACTATATGACACCATATAATATGATATTTATAGTTATCATAATATTATCTGAAAACTATTCCAATTAAAAAAAATCTAATTATTAGGAAACAATTTTCTAACCAATTAGGAAATATTTAATTAGAATTTCTCAATTAATTTAGAATTTTCAAACTTGGAAATTTTCTAAAATTATTTTAGAAACTTTTCACGATTGGAATTTCCTAACTAATTAGAAAACTTTCCAAAATAGATTTTTCATAATAAATTCAAAATCTTTCCAAAATGAAATATTCTAAACTATTTTAAAGAATATTTCCAAATCAAAATGTTCCAATCGGTTCTAGAATTTTTCTAAAATTGGAATTTCTAACTGATTAGAAACTTTCCAAAATTGAAAATTCTTTATAAAATAGAAAAATTCCATAAATTAATATTTACGACTAATTACAACTCGTAATTTTATGATTATGTTGATGCATGGTTGACTTTGATATCAATGTTGGAATATCCAGCCGACGGATGCGTGCTCGGTTGCATTTCACAAACGTGTGCAGCGGAAAAATATATAATAAATTCCTAATTTATTAAAACACACATATTCACGCATGCATGATACAACATGTGCAGATAGAACCGCAAACAAAACTTTTATGAAAGAACTAAACTAAGAATAACATTTATTATATTTATACCTGTCGGATGATACAAAGCAGGAATAACATCAACCGCAAATTCGTCGGAGTTTGCCTCTACTCATGTCCACATTGATCTCCCTCCAGACGGCTTCGAAAGCCCGAGTTTCATCATCGCGAAAGGTACTAGCCTTGCTTGCGAAGACGACGTTTGTGTTTAGTGGCGTGCGCAACCAGATGACACAAATGGAGAAAGAATCTGTCCGGGACAGAATCTGTCCACCTGGTGCAAACCAACTTTCTAGCGACTTTAGCTAGCAACAACAGTTGCTGCCAGCGGGGAATTCGCCGGAGAAGATTCCTTCAGGAGTTGGGAGGTCGGAGGAAGGTTGCTGGTGCTTGAGATGGTCGGCGGCAGTTGGTTTTGGGCGGCGGAAATGGAGAGGGCAGCAGCTTGGTGGGCTGTGGCCAGTGGCTAGAGAGGAGATGAGGAGTTCCTTAGCTCTGCTAGGGTTTCCTCTATACATATTCTATATATATATGTATCTCCTATTGGGTTAATGGATCAAGTTCTAAATTCAAATTCATTAGCTCAATAGCCCATATCAATAGTCTTTTTGGTTCAAAATCAAACGGTTTGATTCATCGAACCAAACCACCCTTAATTCAAACCAAACCATTTTGGTTTAGAATTAAACCATCATTGGTTCAGAATTAAACCATTATTGGTTCAATCCATCTTCATAAGATGTGGCCCATGTCTCCATTCAGATGAAACTCTTTTCATCCTTGCTCTTTGTCTGATCCAACTAGACTCAATCTCTCTCAATTTGAAAATCCAATTCTCAAACTCATTTTAAGTCCTTCAGAAAATAATTCGTAGTGCGTGTGACCTTATACATTCTTGGTTTATATTGGTCGTCCATAATTAACTATTAATTATGGAACGATCATGAGTGACATCTAGTAGTACACCATGATCCCCAATTTTTAGAACTGCTTTTGAACCTTTCAGCAGCTACAATTAGTTGTGTCTTGTTTCTTTCACTCGTCTTATATCCACTTGGTTCAGGACATGGTCTATGTGTTTGTCCCCACTAGAATGACTACGTCACACCTAGTCCAAGTTATGTTTCCTCATTCTGCACACCAAGATGACTTGAATACTTAAAGTCGAAGAAAACTCGCACTTAAGTTGCTGTAAGAATTTCATAGATATATCCATATATATAGGGAACCATATAAAATCTTACCGCAGGTCACTCCAATGCACTAGTTACTATAACTAGCATCTATATTTAACGCTCGACATCCTAATGTCTCCGGCCAGTGAGAAACAATTGTTTGAATAAACCAAGGAGTATAATACGTACTAATCTCTCAGAACCGATGATGTCAGAGCTCATTAATTCATCGATTAAGGAATATTTCAGTACATTCATAATTATATATGTAGAAATGCTCACTAGTTGTGATTCCATCACAAGTTCTCTTATGCTATGAATCGTATTGTGGACATTCAGTAAATGAATTTAAGATCTAATCAAATATATAATGAATGTACACTCAAACAGTGAATATACTATTTATCCAATAAATAGTATAAATCATAAGTTGATTATCTTAGACCACCTCTCAAATATAACAATAATTGCATTTTGTTTTGCCACGGTGGCTTCTAATTCTTAGCCAATCATGTTCAGCATGGATAATTTAAGACAATGATTTCCTGATTCCCGTTCCTGCTTTTTCAACGTGACTAAAGATAGTAGTAGTATGTCCTGAAGATATTTTATCTGTATAAGCTATATCATATATATGAACTTTTGATGTGTATATTACTAATATTGACTTTAAGGATACCGTTGGATTTAATTTATTATTGGGGTTGCACAAGTAACTGGTCTAATATTGGTGAGTGTTTTTATTTGGCAGTTCGCAGGATCTGCATTACCAGCATTATATTTAAATGAAAAATTCATTCGGTATTTGTAAACAAGATGCAAGTTCATGTAGTTATGATGATATCGTTTGTTTTTTAGTGTACTAAGTTTTGAAGCAACCCCACTACTCTTCAGCTCTCCGAGTCAGACACTAACATCCTCTGCACCCTCATTGATCTTATGCAATTTATTATTATTTTAATTTAATAAAATGAGGCATCAGCCAGATTCCTAAATATTGGATATATAGAGTTCGAATAATATATGATATTCCCCTTCCTTTGTCTTTGGTAGCTCATGGCTTCTCTTTTTATAGGCAAGGCGCTACTGGGGGCAATGTACATAAGCTTGTTTCCGAAAAGGGAGTCCAGAGGGAGTCCAAAGCTATTCCTGCTCCTGATGCCAATGCCGAATTAACAACATCACTGCAGGTTCACTCTTAAGTGCGCTTTATTTTAATCATTAAACAGTTATTCTTCATAGCGAGTGTTATTCTACCTGATGTCTCTCTTTCCCACTTCCTGGATGCAATTTATTGGATTTGGATTTTGGACTAAGGTTTACTGTGTCACTTCCAAGGTTTTTTCCTTTCCCTTTTTTGTTGTATCTTCCATTTTTTAGTTTTCTCATTTCTTTATGGGTAATCACTAGCAACTTCTGTAGGATCGAGAAACGCTAGAGGGGGGGAGGTGGTGAATAGCGTTCCGAAAAACTTTTCTTTTCGTCGTTAAAATGCAAAGTACGCAATGGAAATAAAGATAAATAAAAACAAAATGACGCAAGTTTGTTTTTACTTGGTTCACAACCAACTAGTTGCTAGTCCAAGGCTCCACAATCCTTGATCGCTTCCGATGAACAATTCATTAAAACGATCTCTTCCTCATTGGAGGTAAGAGACAAGCGATTACAAAAGAATGTAGGGGAAAAGGCAACAAGTCTACCTCTCCTCCATAGCAACAATAAGTACAAAAAGAATTAGCAACTAAGTATACCGACTAAGAGGATGAAGATGCACGTGTTGTCGACGTTACGACGTCGTGTGTCGAAGAGTACTTGGATTGACGGAGCACTTTGGAAGCCTTTCAAGATGATAGAAATGAGTGATTTATATCTCCTTTTATAGCCATTTGAACCCCATCTCATTGAGATTCATATCTGGGTCAAATCTCCACATCACCCCTTCTTTGGTGGATCGTATCTTGACTCTCCTCGAAGTGATCAGCTTGACCAACAGTCGATTGATATCATACAACAGTCGACTGATTGTGGTTCAGTTGACTGTCATTTCCCTCCACTGATAGCTTAATAACTCATCTGCAATACATGGTTAGCACAAGAATCTTTATTGATGGTAAAATCCGACGGTCATGTACTGTCAGATCTCGACTTAGATCTTTCTCAGGAAGTCTTAGTCGGATCGCTGCCTACGGTCGTTCTCGTACGGAGGACATATCCTTACCATCACTCTACACCCGGAGCTTACCTTTGGTCATTTTGACCTGTCACTTAGCTTCCGGTCACCACCGAGGTTCCTGGACTCTCCAAGGTTCTCATGGTGTTACCCGACCACCAAGGTTTCTCGTCCCGAGATTCTCCTGGTGTCGTTGACCTTAGCAAAGCCTAACACATTACCTGTACACTCAGCTCAACATATGAGATAACAAGAATGACTTAACTTTGAATCTTTGTCATTATCAAAACCTAAGTTCGATTATCTTGTGCCCCTGCACTAACAATCTCTCCCTTTTTGATCTGTGACAAACCAATTTAAAGTTAAAGAAATAGTAAGCCTTAAAGAACTTGTTTTTCAAAACCTTCCCCCTAAGGTTACCTCCCCCTTAACCCTAAGTGAGTCTTGAATGACAAATTAAACAAGTTACAAGTAAACTTTAACCTTGTCTCCCCCTCAACTTTAACCTTTTCTCCCCCGTTGCCATACATCAAAAAGAGGTTTGGGAGTGCATTTTTAAGGTTAATGTTTTAAACATATATGTAAATTAAAAGAAACTTTAATAACTTTTTGAAAGAGCATTAGAAATTTAAATGATAGAGGAAATGAGTCCAAGCATGTCCCATTTTTATAAAATAATAGTTTCAACATAACTCATCTAATAAGAATGTTTAACTCAGTTTGACTCAATTGATATCAGATGATCAATAAGTCTTGATTAGAATTGATTATTTTGAAAAATTATACTCCATGATTCATCTTGATGCACTTGTTCTACATCTGGAATCAGGAGTAAGGTCCTAACATCTCACACCCATCTATGTGACTCAGTACACAATCACATTTAATTTATGTAATGTGAGATATGTTGGCTCCTTAAAACTATAGGTTCATGCTTTCTAAGGTAAGTCTTAATCTAGTTCCACGTAGAACAAAAAAATAGATAATAAGTAAAAATAGGTCCTACTCTACTACGCACATTCCTAATCTTCGTCTAAGCAAACTGAAGTCTGCTTCAGGTAATGGTTTGGTAAAAATGTTCGCTAGGTTCGATTTCGATTCTACGTATTCAAGGGTTACATTTTCATTAGCTACATGTTCTCTTATAAAATAGTGTTTTACTTCTATGTGTTTAGTTCTAGAATGATATATAGGATTTTTAGTTAAGTTAATTGAGCTAATGTTATCAATCATGATTTTAGTATTACTAAAGTTTAGTTGGAAGTCTTTTAGAGTGTGCTTCATCCAAAGAAGTTGAGTTACACATTCACCTATGGCTATGTATTCAACTTCGTTAGTAGACAAGGCAACACAATGTTGTTTTCTACTACACCAACTGACTAAACTTAAGACTCTCGAATTCTCCACTATGATCACTTCTAATTCTTTTAATCCTTAGGTTCTTTTCATTTTCTATTAGTTTACATAAATTAGTAAGTTGATTTAATGTTTCATTTTATGTTTTAAGAATTTTACCCAAGTGAATCTAGAGTAGTCATCTACTATTACTAAGCAATACTGACTCCTGTTTAGTGACTTGACTCCATGTGAGTTAAATAAGTCTAAGTGTAGGAGCTCAAGTACATTTTTAGTTCTTTCTTGATTAGTTAGTTTATGTAGAGTTCTAATTTATTTTCCTTGTTGACAAACATTCATATTTTATTTTCTAGGTTACCTAGTTTGGGTAGACCTCTAACTACACCATTTTGACTTATTTTATGTATGAGTCTTGGATGAGAGTGATCGAGTCGTCGGTGCCACAACTACGATTCCTCTTGTTGTGTCATTAGACACTTGGCTGAGAAGTTAGGTAGATCTATTGTGTAAATATTATTATTCCTAATTCTCCTTAAGTATAGTTTTTGAGCAATCATTATTTTTAATTAAACATTCATTTGACAAGAATATAACCTTATAACTATTATCACATAATTGACTAACACTTAGAAGATTAAACTCGAAATTTTAAACTAATAGTACTTGGCGTATGTTTAGCTCAATATTACCTGATCCGATGATTTTGAGCTTTCCGTTGTTTCCGAAAGCTACCAATCCTTGATTTTTGAATTTGAACTTCGTAAATTTCAATCGGTCTTTGGTCATATTTCGGGAGCATCCACTATCGAACATCCATTGATCCTACACATATAGTAGTTGGATCGGATATTGGAATTTTAAAATAAGTTGGAAATTTTTACCTTAAGATTCATCTCACCCTTTCTACATGATCAACTATGTTATCCTTATATGTTTTGTGAGACTTAGTTAAATTTAATGATTTGAAGACTAATTAACCTTGGGTTAGATTTGGATTTAACCTTTAGTTGGTCAATTAAGGCGATTTGGGTTAGATGCGGATCCGTGGCTTGTCTTGAATTGTAGCTCGGTGTCGAATCCGAAGTCGGACTCGGACTTGGTTGGTCTTGCTATGAATGCCAAATTGGTGAGTTGATCTTCCTCTTCCTCCGAGGATTCTTCCCAAGTCGCGTTGAGTGCCTTCTTAGTTTGTGGTTGCTTGTTCTTTAGCCTCGGACACTCGGATTTGAAGTGACCTCTCTTATTGCACTCGTAACACTTGTAATTTTGATTTTGATCAGGTCTCTTTTCCTTAGTTGGCTTGATGGGTCGCCTTCTATTCTTGATCATCTTCCGAACTAGGTTGACTAGCTTGGTCTCCATCTCTTCGTCTACCTCCGATTCATATTCGTCTTCTTCGGGAGGAGGCTTGCTTTTTGCCTTTCTTCTTCCTGCATACAAAGCAATACCTTTCTCGACCGGAGTCGAATTAGATTGCTCGTGAAGTTCGAATTCGGAAACAATTCATCTAACCTAATTTTTGAAAGATCTCTAGAAATTTTGTTAGCATCAACCATAGATGCCCACAAAGTTGTCCTAAGAAAGACTCTTAGAGTGTGCTTTATTACGTTGCGGTTCTCCACCTTTTGTCCGATGGCATGTAGGTCGTTTAGAATGTCTTGAATACGAGCATGAAGTTGGCTCGCGGTCTCCTTTTTTTGCATCTTTAGATTATATAATTTATTAACTAGTAAATCTCTTTTACATATCTTCGCATCGGATGTCCCTTCATGAAGTTCAGTTAGCTTGTTCTAGTGGTCCTTGACACTAATAAATGGTTTAATTCGGTTGAGCTCCTCCTTGGACAAGCCGCATTGCAAAATTTGGGTTGCTTTTGCATCGGCTTCGATTTGTCTCTTGGTTGCATTGGTCCATTTGTCGAAGTCCAATGGTTCCCTTTGATCGTTGATGGGTAGAGCAAAGTCACATCTCGACTTGTGTTTTCAAGAAACACTCCATCCGACTATTCCAATAACGGAAGTCATCTCCATTAAAGAACGGAGGTCAGGCGGTGCTATACCCCTCAAGATGGGCCATTTTGAAATTCTAGCAAAAACACGAAAAACAAAAATTTCCAAGACTTTGTCTTGGATTAGTAGTGCGAGAAGAAAACTTAAATTAAATAAAAAAAGTAAAAATACGAAAAGAAAAAAAAAATTGCTCGACTGGTGGTTGCACCGAATCTGAGTGCTCCCACTCTGATACAAATTGTAGGATCGAGAAATGCTAGGGGGTGAATAACGTTCCAAAAAACTTTTATTTTCATTGTTAAAATGCAAAGTATGCAGCGGAAATAAAGATAAATAAAAACAAAATGACGTATATTTGTTTTTACTTGGTTCACAATCAATCGTTTGCTAGTCCAAGGCCCCACGATCTTTGATCACTTCTGATGGGCAATTCACTAAAACGATCTCTTTCTTGTTGGAGGTAAGAGACAAGCGATTACAAAAGAATGTCGAGGAAGAGGCAACAAGCCTACCTCTCCTCCTTAACAACAATAAGTACAAAGAGAATTAACAATTAACTAAGTATACCGACTAAGAGGATGAAGATGCACGTGTTGTCGGCGTTACGACGTCGTTGCGTGTTGAAGAGCACTTGGATTGACGGAGCACTTTGGAAGCCTTTCAAGATGATAGAAATGAGTGATTTATATCTCCTTTTATAGCCATTTAAACTCTATCTCGTTGAGATCCATATCTGGGTCAAACCTCCACATAACCCTTTCTTTAGTGAATCTTATCTTGACTCTCCTCGAAGTAATCAGCTTGACCATCAGTCGACTGATGTCATACAGCAGTCGACTGATGGTGGTTCAGTCGACTATCATTTCCCTCCAGTCGACTGATAGCTTGATAACTCACCTGCAATACATGGTTAGCACAAGAATCTTTATTGATGGTAAAATCCGACAGTCCTGTACCGTCCGATCTCGACTTAGACCTTCCTCAGGAAGTCTTAGTCGGATCGCCGTCTACGGTCATCTTCGTACGGAGGACATGCCCTTACCATCATTCCACACCTGGAGCTTACCTTCGGTCCTTCTGACCTGTCGCTTAGCTTTCGGTCACTACCGAAGTTCCTCGATTCCCCGAGGTTCTCTTGGTGTCATCTGACTATCGAGGTTTCTCGTCCTGAGATTCTTCTGGCGTCATTGACCTTAGCAAAGCCTAACATATTACTTGCACACTCAGCGCAACATATGAGATAACAAGAATGACTTAACTTTGAATCTTTGTCATTATCAAAATCTAGGTTCGATTATCTGGTGCTCCTACACCAACAACTTCTCCATAACTTTTATGCTTTCATGTGATGTTCTGATCTTTCGTGAAATAGGTATTCTTAACATAAAAAAGCCTTGAGATTTTTCAATCTTGTTTCTTATATGTCATTATTTTCCTTTCATGTTTCTTTTGTATATTTTAGAGTTGTAGATATGTTCCTTTTCTACCCCTATGAGATTGGTTGTGTTGAGCCTGTGACAATTCTATTGAATTTATTGTGTTCTTCCCTGACAGTGTGTTGGTTTATGGGAATAGTTATTCTGTTTCCCATGGAGTAACTATTTTTGATTTTGTAAAAGTGATAATGAATAGTTGGACTCTTTGGGATGTTCGAGCAGGTCAGTCCGAATAAGAAGGCTGAGTCGGTTAGTTTGGACAAGTTGGTTGGATTTGTCGAGCCAGTCTAGTTGGACGGATTGACAACTGATTGTCCTGGTCGGTTTTGACGGGCTGGTCATGCTTGTCATGCTAAACTGCAGGTTGCTCTGGTTGATTGATTTGGGTGTGTGGTATGGTTAGGCGAGACTAGCCGGATAATCTTTGCAGGTTAGGTTGGACTGACGAGTCGATCGAGCTGGACGAATGGAATCGTGCAAGTTGGTCTGGCTGGATGGGCTGTTTGAGCATATCATGCTAGTTGGTTGAGCTAGAAAAATTGTGTGTAGGAATATATTTTTGCTTTGTGGCCGTATGTATTTCTTATAGCATTCCTACTAGCAAAAGATAGGATTAATTATTCTGTCTATTTCATTTAGTGAAACAAACTAAGGAATATTTATGCCCTATGTGTTCTTTGTGAATTTTATTATTTAGGAATAATTATTTTATTTCTTATCTATTCTATTTTATGAACCAAACACCCAATGAATGTGAATGTTTTGTTTGGTAATGTGTGATTACTCAAGTGATCATTATTTTCTAACATACACTGGTCCAATTTTCTCTCAGTAGTTCTTTGGGCCTTTTAATTTTTTCTCATTCTTAGGGATTATACAGGTTTCTTCTTTCAATTTTTTGCTTGTATCTTATATCTGTGATATTTTCCCAACTTGCTTTTTTCCTTTTGACTATTGTATCTACCGATTGTTAATTTCTTTCTGAAATGTATTTGTTACCAAATGACTACTTGTGAACTAGTTTTTCCTGTCTCTTCCCAAACTTCACGAACTTGGGCATAAATGGATGTTGTGTTTTAAAAGCAACTTGAACAGTTTCTCCAAGACTGTGTTCTAGTGAAGCCTATTTTTGTGAATATGCTTCTGTAAAGTAGTCCTAGTATTCTAGATGTAAAGCATCATAAATGGAGGAATGTGTAGGATGTGTTTAATGCAGGTTCCTCTGTCTGCTTTAGAATTCAACTAGTGAATAGTGATGCTTTCAACTACTAGAATTTTGTTGCATGGGAACATATCATGAATTTATGTTTGTTGTGGCATTTGCTATGATTGACAATACCTGCATTAGTTTGGGTATTGAATGCATAGACTGATTGGCTATATCATATCAGTAGGATCAAAATTGACAAAGACAAAATTTTAAAATAGAGAAAAATGTTCAAAATAATAATAATAGCAAATATTCTTTTAAATAATTTGATATTTTATAGATTGATAAGTACTTATGACATGTATATATATTGTGTATACGATTGATATATATTATGCATGTTTGTATGTAATTTAGTACACAATTCATTCTTAATTTCTAAATTTTAGCAGCTGGCTTCTCAAAAAGGTTTCATATTTAGTTTATTTAAATTCTCATTTATTACTTTATTACACCAGAAGAGACAAGCCCAAGCTAATTCCAGAAGTCGGAGTGAGAAGTTCGATCCACGTCGGGAAGATATTGCTTCTGGTTTTCCAATTGAACCTCCTCGAGTAGCTCCAGTGCTGGAAGTAGCTGAAGAACCTCAGAAACAACTTTGTAATAGGTCCTTCCATTCAGGACCTCTGGCTCATCGTAGTCAATTGCCAAAAGCGTGGAAAAATGAGGAAAATCTACCTAAGATTTTTGCCGCTGCAGACTTATCAGGGTTGCCAGAACCAGCAACTGGAAGGAGGAAAGTTTTAACAGATGATGGCGATGATGATCTGATCACTCATTTAGGAGGTTCTCCAACAGGTAGGTTATCTGAATCTGGAAATAAATCTTCAAATACTGTAAAGCGTGATCAGATTTATCATCAGAGAGAGGATGAGAGCAGCTACAAGATAGATCAACAAACTGTAAGTATCTAATGTGCTTTACTAAGATCCAAGTATTTCATCTATTTCTATTTTCATTTTTGACAAGGAAGTTCCTTTGCATAGTATAATTGCTTAGTGAGTTGATAAAATATTGGATTCTAAATTAAAATAGTCTATTCTGAGTTCATTGTATTTGTAATTATAGAATTAATGAAGGGCTGGCTGTTAATATTTGATTAAACTGCCAAGATCCAAGTTCTATCTTTTGTCAATAGACAAATAGATCATACATGTCTTAGATAACTGATGGTCCAGTTAGTAATTATTTCTACTATAATGATTTATCCCTGAAGCTAATTACTTTTTACTATCACAGTCCTACACTGCTCAATACATATTAAGTAAAAGACCATCTTTTTGTTGGATATTCTCCATTCTAGTTGGATTGGATGCATCTTTAATGAAGGATAAAATGATATTAGACCATTTATTGTCGAGAGCAAAATTTCAAAAAGTGCATACAAACAATATTCGGTCAATAAATATGTCATCTTCATCAAGCCATGATCCCTTCATGTGCGAGCGAATATACTTGACTATTCAAATTCAACGAATGAATTGGTGGGACAATATTATCGCCATAAATCAGATGATTAGCTAACAATTTATTTGAAAAGCTCCAGTGGTTAGAATGGAAATCAATTTATACATTTAAAATATTAATAGTCAGCAAAAAAGATTCTTAGAAGAAATGTCTAGTGAAATATAAATGCCATTGTAGCTGGGAACTACCTGTTCAACACTATATGACTACAACTAGCTGTGCACAACGGATCTTCGTTCTTCATACAAGATAGGTTGTAGACTTACATAAACTATCAGATATGTTGTTGCATGAAATTTTCACTTTGAATTCCTTAGTTTACTATGATCACTAACTCGGTAGATATTTTGGGGAAAAAAAAACATCTGCAGCAGCAGGGCTACGAACCAAAAGGAAACAAGATGCATTACTCTGGGCCACTGCTGCGCCCAACGGGGAATGTTGATCAGATGCTCAAGGATCATGATCGTCAAATTCAAGAGGTATTCAGACGCTCTCGAATTAACAAGACAAAGATTAGGAAACATCAAGGCGATGGGAACCAGTTTGGAGTGAAACCTAGTGACTTCATTCCCATGCCATTATATCCTTCTACACGTGGCTCATCCATTCCAGTTTTTACATCAAGCCGTGGATCCGCACAGTAAAATATCGCTGAGAAGGCACTCTGGAAACAAGTAATTGGTTGGCAAGTTGGAAAACACCCGTCTATTTTTTTTATTAGTTCTGGGTATTCTGTATTATTCTGTTTTGGTGGATGGGGTTTGGTGATACATGCCGACCCAAATAGTTACGACGACGAATACAAGATTTATGATGTAGATGAGGACAACAATGATCAGGTTAGGTGATGTGTAGATTTCTTTGTATTGCTCGTAGGTACAAGAAATGAGCTGTTGATTGAGTCGATGACACATTGAAGTGCAGATCTAAGATCTTGTAAACTTACGAGCTTCTCAAAGTTTCGGCTGTTAACGTTTTCCACCACTCGGCTCTGTGACCGAATTGGGTTAACCATTTGGTTCACATTAGAATGCCTACAATGTGCAGATACTACTGTTGCACATAGAAGGGCTTGTGACTTGCTATGTCAAAGCTGATGAATATGACAGACCGAAGGGTGCATCAGGAGGGTCTATCAAAATTAAATGGGGTAAGATAATTATCTTATTTACCTTGTCAATTGCATGCATTTTCTTTAGTAGTCATCTAAAGCAATTATGGTTCACTTATTTTAGGTCGACTTTAACTTTTATTTATGGCAGCCACGTTTTTATTTATTTATTTGTTTTATTATTATTTTAGCAAGAGTGTCAAGAAACCTGAGCAGCATCCAACTTGGGACGGTATTACATTTACACCTCCTCCTTATTTATGCTTTAAAGAACAGTGTTTAAAAAACCTAAATTCTAGGTCATGTCGTTAGGATCCCTAATAATTGATGACAAGGGGCAAGCAATGATAGTTAAAGGACACTAGTATCTTGCTCAGGGCAACCGGTAATTACTCACCATTATAAGGCTCCTACCATGCTCAACACGATAATCTAATTTGCAATTGACGTGCTATCCTCCGCAGCTCCGCTAATTCATTAATACTTGTAACACACAAGGTGCTCTATCGCTCGGATGTGAGACTTCTTTGTTCTGACTAAAAGTTATTATATATGCATTATTTTTCAATTGTATCATTATATAGATTTGAACATCTATGCATTTACGGGAAGACTTAGCTTGGTGCATTTAGTTTAGAATTTTTATTCTTAATTTTAATTGTCTATATTATTTCACCTTATTTGATTCAAAATAATCGATGATTTCTAAGTAATGAATGATGTCTACCATATCAACAAAGGAGTTGTATTTAAAATTTTGATGGTCTTGAGTCGAATTTTAAAAAAATATATTAATAAATTAATTTTTGGGTATTTTTTTTAAAGTGATTTGAACCATTTTAAAAATTAGGTCCGAGACAACCGTCTCTTTGGGGTATGACTATACAAAGAGTGTATATAATTTGAAATTTGATTATTTTGGAAGTGCAAGATTTTATCGATGCTGGAGTCAATAAAGATAATGTAGTTAATTATTCGAAATTTTCAAAAGTCTTTTGAACACTTAATTAATATCATTCAAGAATAATATAATAAAATATTAAATTAAATTTTAAATTAAATTTTTTAAAAAATAAGTTTTTATGACATTATTTTATTGAATCATATGTTTTATTCTTTATAATTTTAGTGTTGATTATAATTACATAATTAAGATTATGCATGATTATTTGAATCAAATGCATTTTTAGATTTATCTAGTTTATCACTAAACCAAACAAGTTGATATGATATTTGGCTGTAACGACTTCATTGCATTCTTATCATTTCTTTCCTTCTCCATTGCATTTGTTTCATAGAGTCCATGTTGTTGGTAAAAAGAAAAAAAAAACGCAAGAAACAAAAGAAGAAAAGACAAGAGAGGAATTTGGATCGAGTCAACTATCAAAGGGTATTTTTTTATAATTCAGATATTTAAATTTTATAATTCAATTAATTTTAAAAATGATCAATTCTATTTATTAAAAAACATCAATAATTAAGATAAATTTGAAAATCACAATTGAATTTGATGATTTAGTATCATGAATGATTTAAATATCGTTAACGAATATATAAGAATTGAATCAGTATTATATGAGTGTTTTTGTTTCACGATTATTAATTGGTGTAAAAAGAGAATTAGTTTGTCTTCGACGTCTTCGTCAGTCGATTCCGTAGTCAATACGAAAGAGGTAAATTACGAAGATCATATTATTTAATTCATAACTAGTGCGATAGAAAGACACACACTTCAAAAGACTTATTGTCTTCAGAGATTGATCTTTATTTATTAGAACAATTTTATTATCATGCTAGTCATAAGACTCCGCCGTGAAAAACAAGTCATTGTTAGCAATGCACCATGCCTCGAGGGATAATTAGCAAAGGCATTTCGAAAAATATTTGAGAGGAGCAGGAGTACTCGGCAATGATAGCCGGAGCAAACACTGGATCTCAAGCTAATGGACAAGTGGCTGCCATGATAGATAAGATTAAATATACAAAACTCAAATATATGCCAGATCAGAGCTGGCTCGGAGAAGGACTATTGGATCCCCGGTCAGGGATCAAAAATATTTTATTATTAAAGAGGATTCAATTTTCAAAATTTATAATAGAAATAGAGTTTAATTGGGGTTTTAAGTTCAAATTTTAAAATCAAAATCGATTCGACAAATCAAATAGCGATTTAAGTTGTTCGAGTTTATTTAACAGTCACGGAATCTAAAATAAATTAAACAGTTAAAATCGAATTTAGAATAAATTAAATTGTTATTCAATGCCTCCATATCCGGCGGCAGTGATGTGCGACGAGACCGATAGCGCATGCTCCAAGTCGCAGAGGAGCCATCAGCCATGATTTTAATTATAATGTCCAAGTTAAACGAATTTGTCCTGATTTTGCGCATTACTAATCATGTCTGTACTCTCAGCGAACAAACCCCAAACAAAAGTTTTTGTCTCTGGAAAAGTTTTGTCACTTTAATTAAATCATCAAGATCTAAAATTATCGAGAGGCGTTGTTTTTGTAATTGTCTGCATTTTTGGTTGCGGCACACGAATCGCGTTTAATTCTGATCTGCACTAAAAAAAGATTTCTCTGGAAGATTTAATCGGATCGAAAATTCGAATATTTTAATATATATATATATATATAATTTTCGATCCGATTAATTTTTAAGAGTGATCGATCTTGTCTCACGGACCTTCAAAACGTCTCAATAATAATTGAGTCAAGTAAGGTCAGAGTCCAAATAATCTCTATTGGCCATCAAGGATAAATCAAAGAAGCGTTCACAGTTTTCTCAGTCCGAACTTCGCAGTCGCGTCATCCCTGAACGAGGGTCCAATATCGAAATCGTACTTCGTCCACCGAATAAACTCCTTAGTCCCAGAGTCATCCGAATGATTTTTTTTTTAAATTCATCGTCGAATGATATCGTAATAGAAGATCGAACTACGTTCTTCTATAGCAAAGCCGGTCTTGATTTTCAAATTTAATCTTAAGGCTCTGGACAAAATTGAAAAATTAAATTCCATTTTCACTATAAAATTTAAAAAATTGAGCTCTATAAATCTTAAAAATTTTTGGACCTTAAACGAGGACTCCTGCAATCCTCCCCCAGAGCCAACTCTGTTCTATAGAATATCTTTTCAATTTTACTATTGTACCATACCTCTTGGAGCAACACATATACTTATTAAACAATATAAATCAATCACGCTTTAAAATTTTCAAAGCGGAACTAAAATTGCATGCATAATGAATTTTTTTTCAGCCCATTTCACCTCCTTTTCATTCATATTTTCCAACACTATTTTTTGCATCATTCTCTCGACTCGATGGTTTGTTCGTGTCATGTTCGTGCAAGTGTCACAAGCATTAATTAATTATCGATCGTTTCGATTTTATTTTGGGAAGAGAAGTTCAAAATGCATATGTTTCAAATACTCTGCTGGTATACGTTGGGATCTGAAGTTCAATTATATATAGGAGTTCCCTTTCTTTCTTTCTTTCTTTCTTTTGCAAAGATTGGATGCTTCTTTATTGAATATCCAAAACTGTGAGCTGAAAGAAAAGCCATGATGATTATGAATCTTAAAACAGAGTTCCAAGAATTTGGATCGCCCACCATTTTCATGGCCAATGCTGCAGATGATTCAGAGCTGAAATCAGTGGCGATCACTAAAATAATGAGAAAAGGCCAAATTTTTGTTTATTATTTATTATTATTTTGGTGTTTGTGTTTATTGTCCTTACAGTTAGGATTTCTAGAAGCACGTTGCATGCACTGATCGCCTGAAGCTCAATCTATACATGGATGGTACCACAAAACTCTGCCAAAAATCGAAGAAATAGAACAAGAACAAAAAAAAAAAAAAAAAAAAAAAAAAAAAAAAAAAAAAATCGAGAAACGAGGAATTAAAAAAGGAGGCTTTATTTCATCGGAGCAGGATTGCCGCCGCCGCCTCCTCTTCCCTGCCTCCTCATTAATTTACAGGCCAGGCAGGTGCAGCAGGTGGCGGTGCGGCGCGCCGTGTCCTCTGTTGCTGGGGCCCGACGGCGGGACGCGCTTCGCGGCAAACACCTGGAAGGCAACTGCCTTGCCCTCGGCCTCGCTCGCGGCGGCAAGTGTCAGAGCCCGAACAGGTACGCCAGCAGGGTGTGGCCTGCCGGAGGATACGCCGCCGGCGATCAGGACAAAGAGGAGGAGCAGGGCCAGTTTGGGGCAGAGGGCTGGAGGCACGACGGGAGTGGCGGCCATGTCATGACCGTGACCGGCCGTGGCTTGAAGAAAAGGCAGGCCTGCGAGGGGCGATGGATGGGCGTGCAATGCACCGCCCTGAGGCTTAAATACAAAGAAGGGGAGAGAGGGAGATCAGCATTTGAATACAACTAAACAGCAGCAGTCAAATATCATAAACAAAAATTTAGATTCTCTGAAGAATTAGAGAATTGGACGGAAGACCCGCAGGTCAATTCATGGAGTAATCAAAGACGGCGGGCGTGGTGTCGAGATGGTCAACTCGACAATTTAAAATCACCCTTACGATACCCTCAATTCATATTCGAGTAATAATTCAAAGTCAAAACCATGTTTTTCTCGAGTTAAAAAAAAAAAATTATGAACCTTCCGAAGCAAATTAAATCGAAAGAAGTGCTCGAGTGGGCATACTCTTAATTTTCTTCTCTTCTCGCCTTTCTTTTGATGCTAATCTGATGCACCAAACCACTCAACCGAAGGTGAGGTCCATCGACTCCTTCACGATCGAATGCGAGCACCAATTATTGAACTCGACCACATCGTCCTCTCCCTATGGCTATAGACCACGCTTGCATCTCCCTATCCATCTAAAGGCAAATGACGATGCACTAGGAAGGCAGAAAAGTCGATCGGTCGGTCACGGGCTCATCGACGACTGCTCACCCTCAGCTGCTTACTAGTCACCCCTTCAGCCTAGCCGGCCGGGTCGACGTCCGACGCTTTACGACTTTAAGATAACCCATCATGGGTCAGTAGCACACCGTCTCACACACCACGACTGGTCCACATCGCCAAGTGTGAGCGAACAGAACTACATATAGAAATGGGGATCCAACTAAAAGATATTCCACTACCAAAAATAAGTGGATAAAGGAGCCCCAAAAATGGTGCATGGCTAATTGCGTTGCGTTTCGATACAAAGCTCGCCTAATATTTTTTATGGACAAGGACCAGAACTGGACAGCAACGTGGGCAAAGTTGCATGCGATAGTGGAGTGCATTGTGCATTTGTCGAGCAGCCTGTAAATTGCATGGATAAGCGCTGTGGAATACTGGAACCAGAAGCAAAGGTGATGGATCACAAAAGTCGTTACGTTGACAATCGGAGCGAGCTATACGCGTCTCATCTTATCTTTGCTTTTCGAAATGGACACTTCCGCCACTTTTTTTTTTTTTTTTTTTCCCTTTTGACAATTTTGGATAATCGGATACACGTTATGAATGATCTGGTTTAGTTGATTTAGTCCTATCAGTAAGGCCTTAGATACTATTTTAATATAAAATTTAAAATTCTCATGCGAATTTAAAAATTCTTCGCTGTTTCTGAACATTTATTTCATTTTATCATCGTCGAAAGATCGACAATGAAGGATATGAAGTGAACATAATAGTCTTTTACTGTTACAAAATTTAGCTGATTTAATTTAATTTTTTTTCTTTCCTTTTTTTTTTTTTAAATCATTATTCTTGAGATGGATGATTCGATCTTATAATATTTTTTCATCTATCATCAAAATAAAATTCAAATAATACAAATGAATCAACAGATGATCCAACCGTACAAATTACTTAAATACCTCTCGAGCTTGAACTCTAATAATTTTAAAAAAATAATCTGGGATTCGAACCTTTGCAATATAAAAAATCATTCTACAACTCTACCGTCAAATTTAACTATTTTATTTTGATTAACACTGAATTTCTAAGTCTTTGACCTGATTAGTCATGAAGTAACCGATCTAGCTCCACAATTCTCTTGCAAAATCTCCATCTACCATCGAGAATAAATTAAAAAAGTATTTATGGTTGGACGATAAAACTCGATCTTTACAATCATATTGTCCCTATAAAACTGTTCAACGCTGAAATCATAAGCAAACTTCCAAATCCAACCTACCCAAAGTAAGTAATCCAATATAAATTTTTCTATTCAACATTGAACATACTTTAGTAGAAAATCGAATTATGAAATACTTCAATCATCTTGCTGCTGCACTGTGTCCAAGGGGAAAAAATGTTTTATTATTTAGAAGCCTGGTTTTAAACATTTTTTGCTCTTCTTTTATTTTTCTTTTGAAATTGCTATCGTTTAGTATCTTTTTCTGCTTTTCTTTTTAGGACAATGCAGTCAAAAAGATATTCATAGGCTAACGCTGTCGTGACTCACCATTGATGGAACAGTGCGCCCTCTTTTTGCACAGATGCTGATTTGAGAGGAGAGAAACAAACGGCGCTTGTTGCTATGCTGAAGATGAGCCAAAGCAATAATAATTCATATGCCATCTTCTGAATTACAATTTTTATTCATCTCGATTTCCCTGTGTTGCATCATGAGATTAACTCAGAGCAGTATTTATTCATGAATTCCAAAAGGTTGTCACCTGCTGCTTGATATCGTGGGGTATTGGATAGGAGGGCAGCATCCCCGTGGCCTTCAATTCCTGGAAAGAAAGGATACTTGTTGGCCTTTGTTTGGATGCAAAAAGATGATGAATACATTTCATGTACCTGATGGGACTTTGTGCCTCTCTCATGGAAGTTTTAAGGTAAGCAGAGACGAGATGCCCCAGCACTAAATGCATCAAAATTGCACTGCAACAAGACAATGCTTTAACATTAGATTTAGACTAGTTTGGGTCTTTATTTTTTTTGGCTAAAGCTGTGGTGGTGAATGCTTCAGCGCAAAACTATTTCAAGTGAGACACCACTTTACAAGATAGCACCATCCCAATGCTGCTTTTTGACAACAGACGTGGAACTGATGGCTCCTCGCGCAACCGGTGCCTGCTCGTGCTGGAAGTTGCAAAACAGGTGAGGTTAGGGCTCACGGTCACCCATGTTTGAAACTTGTCTCTGCACAATTAGCAACGACCAGGAACATTTACTCCATTAACCAGATATTGCAGTTCTACGTGAGAATCATTTGGTTAGCAACAATAATGCTGTTTGCACGTGCTATATGAGTTGTGTTCGTTGGAAAAATTGATTAATTTTCTCAATTATATGAATGAGAAATTAATATGGCTTAATCTAGATCATTGGATTAAGATGGATAAATCTGGTTCATTCAAATGAAAGGGTATAAGTATCTTTTGGGAAGGGATGCAATCTAGATCATCCATTTTTAATTGAATGGATGAGATTTGATTGAACCAAGAGGTGCCTTTATCCCTTCACAAGTATAAATAGAAACTCTTAGATGATGGAATTCACTCATTCACTCAAGTTCTCATCTCATCCATCCCATCTTCTGCATCCAAAGTCCAAAAAGCCTACGAGTAGGTTCGCCGGTCTCGGAATTTGTAGTGTTACTATTCCGAGACATCATCGTTGTATCTTGGAAACGAATTGCTGCTATCCGTAAGCACCTGAGTGGAGCAATATCGTTTTACAGAGATAGTGTCGAACATTAGCCTCGACGAGATCATATCAGATTGTTGTCTCCCCGATTATTTCGGAAAATCTTTATCAACAACCGTAAAACGATATTTGGTGCAATCTGATATGGCCGTGATCAACGACGTTCCGACCACCGGAGTCACAATCTCTGTTCCACCCGGAGAGAAGCCGGAGAAATTCAACGGAGCCGATTTCAAACGATGGCAGCAGAAGATGTTGTTCTATCTGACAACGCTAAACCTCGTACGGTTTTTGCATGAAGACCCGCCAGCTGCTAAGGAAGATGATTCCGATAGTAAGGCTGCTTGCGATGCGTGGTCGCACGGAGATTTCCTGTGCCGTAATTACATTCTCAATGCATTGGACAACACGTTATATAACGTGTATAGTCTGATAGAGACGGCGAAATCTCTGTGGGAATCACTAGAGAAGAAATACAAAACCGAAAATGTCGGTTTGAAGAAATTCATCGTCGGCCGGTTTCTGGATTTCAAAATGGTGAATTCTAAGAGTGTGACATCTCAAATCCAAGATATGCAACTGATATTGCATGATCTGGATGCCGAAGGTACGGTCAACGAGTCGTTCAGTAGATGATAATTGAGAAACTCCCCGCCGTGGAAGGATTTCAAAATTACTCAAGCATAAGCAAAAGGAGATGGGGCAAGACCGATCCTCGAGGCTACGAATCAGAGCAGATAATCGAAGATTCTCGACTAAAGGAACGCGGACTATCGGCGAGATGTCTAACTGCCGAGCCAACAACACCAAAAAGCCAAGAAATTCAAAAGAAGGCTCGGAGCAAGAAATTTAAGGGCTCGTGCTACAATCTGCGGAAAGCGGGACACGTCCAAAGAGTACATAGCCAAAGAAACCAACCAAGGTCGAAGGAAGTCGAACCAGTCACAACTTACGACACGGAGCTTGATCGACCGCGGTCGTGTTTGAAACCAACACGGTGGTGACAACCCGGCAAGCGTGGTGGATGAATCATCGAGCAACACGTCGTATTTGTTCGGATAAGGCGATGTTCTCCAAGTACACTCCGATAAATGGAAGAAAGCTCTATATGGCAATTCCACAACATCGCCGATCATTTGGACTCGAAAGTTGTTTCAAAATGACGTCGGAAAGGAGCTAACGCCATCGAGCATATGCTCCATGTTCACGACGTAAAAACCTAGTTTCGGATCGGCACTTGTTAAAGCGGGTTCGGACTAGTGTTCAATCAAATAATTTTGTACTTACGAAGAACGGTGTATTCGTAGGTAAAGGATACTTAGAACAAAGTCTGCTCAAGATGGTTGTAATGATCAGATACCGTGAATTTGATGGTAATAAAATAAAAGCTTCCAAATTTATATTGTCAGTGTTTTAATTTATGGCACGATCGACTTGGACATGTTAATAATAACACTCTAAAACGCCACAAATTAAATTTATTACCAAATATCGATGTGTAAAACACACAAATGTGAAGTCGTGGAAGCAAAATGGCGAGACTACATTTTCATTCGGTGGAAAGGTCAACGACTCCTCTAGAGTTAATACATAGTGATCTATGTGACTTAAAATTCGTCGAAACCGTAGAAAGGTAAAAGTATTTTATTACCTTTATCGATGATCGCACGAGGTTCTATATGTCTTTCTTTTAAGAAGTAAAGACGAAGCCTTAGAGGCTTTAGAACCTATAAAGCGAAGTTGAGAATCGACTTGATAAGCGAATTAAAATAATTCGTAGCGATAGAGGTGGAGAATATAGTGCACCGTTTGATGAATTTTGTTTAGAATCCGCATTATCCATCGACAATGGCGCCTTACTCACCTCAATCAAATGGTGTCACGAACATAAAAATCGGACACTCGAAGGAAATGATGAATGCCTTGTTGATAAATTCAGCTTACCCGTAACTTGTGGGGAAGCCTTATTATCTGCAAATTACATTCTCGATAAAATCCTCACAAGCAAATGATAAAACACCATATGAACTATGGAAGGCCGCAAGTCATCGTGACAAATACTTGAAAGTGTGGGGGTGCACGAAGTCGAAGTACCAAGCCAAGCGAATAAAAATCGAACCTAAAGCGTTCGATGCAATATTTGTCGGATATGCCCAAAAAAGTGCGTATCGGTTCATAGTTCAAAGTCGACATTCACGATATTCATATGGAACAACCGTAGAATCTCGAACGCGATATTCTTTGAAAATGTATTCCCAAATAAAGGGAAACATTCAAAATTGATAGAACGGAAATTCTAACAACAATAACGTCCTCGAACTTAATTGTCGTAAAAGGACTATCGACTATCAAAATGAAGAGTCACGCCGAGCAAACGAGCTAGAGTTGAGAAATCGTTCGGGCGGACTTTATGACTTTTATGTCGAAACGGATCCAAGAACATCGAGTGAAGCTCTCTAGTCCCGACGCCCGTTATGGAAAGAAGCGGTCGATAGTGAAATCGAGTCCATCGTGAATAATCATACTTGGGAATTAGTGGACCTTCCTTCCGGTGCTAAACCATTAGGTCGTAAGTGGATACTAAAGCGCAAGTATAAAGTTGATGGATCTATTGACAAGTATAAGGCAAGACTTGTAGCCAGAAGTACAAGCAAAGAAGACATTGATTACTTCGACACCTACTCACCGGTGTGAGGATTACTTATACGAAAGTCCGATAGCCATATGACATTGTATGACCTTGAAATACATTAAATGGATGTTAAGACTGCAATTTTAAATGGTGAGTTGGAAGAAGAAATCTATATGGAGCAACAGGGGGTTAATAGTTCGAGAAAAGAGGAAAAGGTGTCAGACTTGTTAAGTCGTTATGCGAACTAAAACAAGCGCTAAACAATGGTACGAAATTTGACAAAATAATCGTCACAAACGAATTCAAAAATAAATGAATGTGACAAATGCATTTATGTCAAAGACACACCTAAAGGTTATATAATCGTCATGCTCATCGTAGCGATATGCTTATAATGGGTAGTGACGTGAGATAATCATAGTACAAAGAAAATGTTGATCAAGAATTTCGATATGAATGATATGGGTCAAGCAGATGTTATATTGGGAATTAAAATTCTCGGGACGTCCGAGGATAGTTTTGACACAATCTCACTATGTAGAATCGGTGTTGAAGAAGTTCAACGTCACGATCTCTCTACAAGAAAGACACTATGGATCTAAGTCAACACTTAGCGAAAAACCAAGGTGAGCCCATATCACAATTAGAATATTCTGGATAATAGGCGGTTTGATGTATTCACAAATCGCACACGCGTCGGACATCTCGTGTGGTTAACAAACTAAGTCGCTTTACAAGTAATCCAAACGACACCCGTTGGAAAGCACTGACGCGAGTTCTTAGATATTTGAAATATACTATGGACTATGGATTACATTTCGGAAAATATCCGTTGTCTTAGAGGGATATTGTGATCTAATGGATATCGGATACAAAAGATTCCAAATCCACTAGTGGATATGTATTGTGATTAATGGAGGAGGAGCGGTATCTTGGAAATCCATCGAGCAGACGTCGTTGCTCGATCAACTATGGAATCCGAGTTTATAAAGAGACAAAGCGGTGAAGAATTTGAACGATCGCGGAATTTCTTGGAAGATATTCCGAAATGACAAAACTCTGTAGTACTTATACATTGTGATAGTCAATCGGCGATTGGAAGGGCAACAGTAGTAGTATGTATAATGGTAAGTCACGACATATACGTCGTAGACATAATACCATTAAATGATTGATCTCGAATGGAGTGATCGCGATCGACTACGCTAAGTCTAAAAATAATTTAGCAGATCATCTTACGAAGGGGCTAAATCGAGATCATGTATACTGATCATCAAGAGAAATTGGATTAAAAATATACAAATAAAATGACTGTAGCTGTAAACCAACCTTATTGACTGGAGATCCCAAGATCTTGGTTGATGGGACAACGGTTCTGAAGTTGTGTTACAACACAGAGATATATTATCTCTATCCCAGTCTAGGATGAATATGTGTTGTCTACCACACGTATAGTGAGGTTGCTTATGCTTTTAATGACTTACATACCTTTATAAGGTGGAGTATGGTAGGATACTCTTGATAGAAGTGTCACCTATGTGAGTGTGAAGACGCAGCTTGAACGAAACACTCGTGAATCCAAGATGGTGTCGTGGCAAAACGGAACCAACCGTGAGAACCAAAAGTAGGTGAGATAAGTCTTTGTGTGCGTGTTATTGTCTAAGTATACACAAACAATTTGAACAATTCAAGACATCATGTCTCAGCAGAACTAGTATGCTCGATAAGATTCCACTACTAAGGTTCAAAGCCACAAGCCTCTCTGATGCATTGACTTATCGATTGGACTCTTGTAAAGTGTCAGCATGCATACACGTATTAATTTTCATTCAAGTGGGGGATTGTTGGAAAAATTGATTAATTTTCTCAATTATATGAATGAGAAATTAATATGGCTTAATCTAGATCGTTGGATTAAGATGGATAAATCTGGTTCATTCAAATGAAAGGGTATAAGTACCTTTTTGGATGGCTTAATCTTGATCATTGAAATCAAAATGAAAGGCTTAGATGCATCCAAATGAAGAGACATTATGTCTTTTGGGAAGGGATGCAATCTAGATCATCCATTTTTAATTGAATGGATGAGATTTGATTGAACCAAGAGGTGCCTCTATCCCTTCACAAGTATAAATAGAAACTCTTAGATGATGGAATTCACTCATTCACTAAAGTTCTCATCTCATCCATCCCATCTTCTGCATCCAGAGTCCAAAAAGCCTACGAGTAGGTTCGCCGGTCTCGGAATTTGTAGTGCTACTATTCCGAGACATCGTCGTTGTATCTTGGAAACGAATTGCTGCTATCCGTAAGCACCTGAGCGGAGCAATATCGTTTTATGGAGATAGTGTCGAACACTAGCCTCGACGAGATCATATCAGATTGTTGTCTCCCCGATTATTTCGGAAAATCTTTATCATCAGTGTTTACTGAAGAACTAATCATTAGTTGTTAGTGTTGGGATCACATGTCTCTTTAATAGAGGTTGGAGATCATTCTAGCACCACTTGTTACAATTCACCATTTAAAACTATATTTTTAGATTCTAATATAATGTCTCTAGAATACATAATAACCACCACCACAAGTCTACAACATGAATTATTTTGTAGTTTATAGACTTGCATCCATGGAGAGAATATAAGTCTATTTTGTTTAAGGCAAAATTATATTTAAAATCCACACTATGCATAATATATCTCAAGCTAACTTGTACTCTTTCTCAACATCAATAGAGAAAAAGTAGAAAATCTCACGCCTAGCACTCCAGCAAACACCAAAGCTCTTTATAAGAAGAAAGCTCTCTTCTCTAAGAGCGTGTTATTATTATTATTATTTTTTGAAATCTCCAAATGCACCCACAAAATCTTGTATGCTTTTGAACACTCTAGTTGAAAAATCACAACACTAAGAAATCAAGCTCACACTGCTGAAAATCTGATAGAATCTAATCAGTTTTGCTCATCCAAATTTCAACTGGTCAAATACCAAGCTACTACATAGAGTGGCGGTGGTGCAGCATCCCACCCACCATCTCATTGACCTACAAATCTATATCTCAATGAGATGTTGCTCCACTATCCATCTGACAATCCAAGGTCTAACTACAATGTAGTTCTCCTTTATAGACTTGCTCCACAACTATGCACAAGTCAAAGTAATTCAGACTTGCTCCACAACTATGCACAAGTCAAAGTAATTCAGACTTGCTCCACAACTATGCACAAGTCAAAGTAATTCTCCTTTATAGATTTGCTCCACAACTATGCACAAGTCAAAGTAAGCTAATCAAAATTTCTGATTTCATCTTAGTAAACCCATGCATAGTTGACCTGTTAATGGTGACTACAAAAGGAGATCCTCTAGATACCTTCAACACATGGCACAATCGAAGTGATCTACATGCTAACCATCTTATGTACTAAGTCATGTCCCTAAATGATATGTCTTTTTCCAGAACTCCACTACCTGCCTAGTAGTCATATTCCTATGAATTTGACCAACTCAATGAAATTGGATTTTTCTTCTCCCTTATATTTGGGACAAAGGTCACCACCCCTAGAGATGTTGTGATACCTTCAGTCCTTCGCTTCCAGGTCATCTCCCAAACTTATAGTCTTGGTCATACTTACATCAAATATGCTAAATAACTTCCTCCCAGTACAGTATCATACAAGTTAGACTCGAACCTATAGACTATAGAAGGAGCATTCTTTTCCTTAACATGATAAAATGGCAACAACAATCTCTTCCTTAATTATTTGCACACTCCTTTGTGTTTCTACCTTTCTCTTTGGATGATGCCTTTTGATGCGACCATATGTTTGCACCTGTAATATTGTACATCCTTTGAAGACTTTGATATGAATTTAGATTTGCACAAGAGATCATCTTTGCCTTTGTTTGTCCCTTCCTGCTCCTACTTTAAGCAATTAGTGCATTATTCAAATCTAAAATAGCAACTCTATCCTTTGGTTAGCATATGCAATAGATTCACCGGTAATAACTGAAGAGTCTCCAAAAAGAAAAAGTTAGCTTCAAATCCAAATTGCCCTTTAATTTAAACCCACGATGAAAAATTCACTACCATTCATCTGTACTCTCACTTTTTCAAACAAATAAAAAGACACACAAAAAAATACCCCAAAATTTTCTAGAGTTTAATACAACTACAATTTTAGAAGAGAGAATTAAGACTCTCTCCATCCTTTAGCCCGCATGACCAAGGAATCCATGCCAAATTTAACCTAAACAATCAAAGTGGAAGCAAGGATGATGATGAGCTTGAGGATGTTGTCAAATTTATTTTCTCTAGTAGACATTTTGCTCATGAATGTTGCAAGAGATTTGTTGGAATTTTATTGGTGTTTTTGCATACTCACCTTGACTTTCACTCTCCCCCTCACGGCAATATATTACTCCACCAACCTAAGTAAGAACACTCTTTGCCATAATCACCCTTGATATGGCACCTTAGTCTTCAACTACAGAATGGTACCAAAATTTTGGACCTGTGATATCTTTATAGAAGCAATGCCTTACAATGAATCTGACGTGATACAAATAAGCAATGACTTAGATTTGCAAATTGCTCACCTTAGAAGTGCATAGTTTCATTCATTTGATTGAACTTTTCACATGTGCAATACTCATCATATCTTTTGATTACTAAAAAGTTACTCTTAATTGGTCAATTTGTTAATGTATCTTTTTTGAATTTCACCTACACTTATGATTGATTGTGTAACTTCTACTCTACTCTAAGGAGAAAATATACACGATCTTTATTATCCTCAATCTTCTCCACCACAATTCCCAATAGCGAATGCACAAATTTTCCTAGCATGCTCAACTTTCATCCTTCTCTACATCTTATTTCTTCCTCCCATTATGTCAAGAGTGCATGCAAGCTAAAAGTCATCCTTCATTTGACCCTTAGGGCTTCATGGTTTAGGGTTTTACAGTTTAGGGTTTAGAATTTTAGGGTTCACGGTTTAGGTTCAAGGTTCTGGGTTCACGATTTTCGGATTTATTGTTTTAGGATTTTAGGGTTTAAAGTTTCAGGATTCAAGGATTAGGGTTTAGAATTTAGGTTTATGGTTATCTATAATTCTCCACTAGAAATAATTTATTTAGGTATTTGGCGCTACTCATTAATTTTTTTGATTATTCAGGTGTCCTGGCTTATATACTGGCTAAATTTAGAGCATAGATTACCTCTAAAATATTTGTTTCTAATAGAATTTGAACTCTGATGCTCTTACTTATTCTCTTAAGGCTGCGTTTGGTAGGACGTAATGTAATCTAAGTTGTAATGTAATCCAAGTTGTAATGGAATGCAATGTAATCTTGATTACATTACATTGTTTGGATACAAATTGTATGTAATCTTGGATTACAAAGGTCATTACATTCTTTTGTTTGGTGCCCATTACAAAGACGATAGGAATGGATCGACGACGATGACGTAGACAACGACGACGATAGACGACGGCCAACCGGTGATCGACTCGTCGGCCATCACTCGGCCACCGGCCATGATCGATCAAGGCCATTGCGGTATTGTTTGCCATCACGGCCGGCCACGGCCGCTCGGCTATTGTTGTCGGTAGAGTCACCACACCGGCCGTTTGGCCGGGTCCATCCGCCACCGATCGGTCATCGCCGATCGATCGCATGGCGGTCCGCAATGGCGTCGACAGTCACCCACGGCCATCGCTTGGATCGCCGGCGGTCGGCATCGGTCCGCCGACGGCCGCCGGCGACCGCCGCGGTCATTGGCGGCTGCCGGTCGATCACCGTCGATCGCCGCCGATCGCCGACCGACCGCCGATCGACCGTCGCCGATCGTCAAACGCAGCCTAAATCCCATTTGCATGCAATAAATCACATTTGCATGCATGCAATAAATCACATTTGCATGCATGCAAATGTAATTTATTGCATGCAAATGAGAAGCTTGTAATGTAATTTGGATTACATAGGTTTTACTTTGTAATCCAGATTACAAAACTTTAGTGCCTTTTGTAATCCAGATTACATTACATTACAATTCTAAGACAATAACAAACAAAAGAATCTGCCTTGTAATGTAATCTGGATTACATTACAAGGCAGATTACGGCATACCAAACGTAGCCTTAATGTTTTACCATTGCACCACATCCATAGGCGTGACACTCCTCATATTTTATCTAATTAAGGTTTTTTTCTATTCTGTTATTTTTATTGTTCACTTTCACTTTGCATTTCTCCATAGATTTATGTCTTTGGTTTTTTTTTTTTCAAACTCATTTTCATATACATGTTAAATAAAATCCTCTATCTCTATTAGGGATGTAAATATATGGGTTTTCATCGTTGTCTTACCATTATCGATTATGTTTCTGAGCTTTACCCTGATAATCCTAGAGGTAGACGACATTTTCTCTGGTTCACCTACTGTATAAATTTAGAATACAATTTACACACGCTTAGAGGTCGACCTTCAAAATATTCATCCTTAGTAGGATTCAAATTCTAATCCTTTTATTTGTTTTCCTGAGTACTTCACCACTGCACCGCGTTCATAGGGGCTTGTCATCACACTCCTGAGCAAAGTGGCTATGCAGGCAAAAGATATCACCATATAATCAAAATTGCCTACCTTTTTGTCATCATGCTTCACTCCCAATTAAATTTTGAGATGACCTACCTATTCAACATCGTTGTTTCCCTCATCAATCATCTACCCGTCCCGTTACTCTATCAGAAAAATATCCTACACAAAAACTTTATAATCAGTCTCCTAGCTATAAATTGCTTTGTAGTCCTGGCGTCCAGGAGATCTTGTATCTATAAGACCTTGGCCTTAGCATGCATTTTGCCCTGAGCTAGACGAAGACCTACCCCTAAAGTAGAAGGCATCTTTGATGTCGCGAAATAGGGTGCCCGCTCCAACCTACGCTTAACTTCTCGCGATCAAATTGAGGCTCCAACAAAATCCATCAGAGCAGCCGAGCAGGGCATGAATCCATGTGACTAGAACACCAATGGCTTATTGATTAGAAAAATGTCTGAAACTTTGTATCGATCGTTGGACTGTAGTCGCCAACATCGACCAAGAAAACGACGGCCCACCATAAACAATGCGCTAATTGATTAATTAATTCACAACCATAATTATTGCTTACCTTCGCACGCTCCTCCGCCACCGCTGCCACTGATCCCCTCCACGATGGAGGACGCCGCCGCGCACGTGCTCCACCTCCTCGATCTTTACTGGTTCCGCCAACAAATCCTGCTCCCACCTCCTCCGCCACCGGCCGATCCGCAGCCTCCTCCACCTCTCCTCCTCCGCCACCGCCGCACTCTTAGCCACGAGTCCTCCCCGGCCCCTTCCGCCTCCCTCGCCATCCAACCGCCCCGGATGAGCACCATCCTGTCCGGAAAGGAGGCCCTCTTCCCCGCCGCCCACGCGAAGGGCAACGGCGACCGGAGGCAGAAGAGGTGGAGGCTGAGGAGGAAGAAGAGCAAGAGCTTGACGGACCTGGAGTTCGAGGAGCTCAAGGGGCTCATCGATCTGGGCTTCGCCTTCTCCGACGAGGAGGCCGCCGACCCCCGGTTGCTGGAGATCGTACCGGGGTTGCGGAGGAACAAGGCTGGGGATGCACCGGGCTCCGTCATGGTCGCCAGGCCGTACCTATCGGAGGCGTGGGAGACGAGGCCGGAGGCGGATCTCCTGAGTAACTGGCGGTTCCAGGCCGCCAGCAGCGGCCGGCCGGACTTGAAGGACCAGCTGAGGAGTTGGGCGCACGCGGTCGCATCCACCGTCGTACGATGAAGGTTCTCCAGCCATTTAGGACCGTTCAAATTCCGCATTAATATATTGCTCTACGTCCATACCGTTGCTAGTTCTGAAATTTGAACGGCACGTGAGATTTGAGATAATGTCGTGATTAAGGATCAAGAAGTGCGTATCCATTTTATTCTCTTTGCCACTTAATAATCGTTGTTCGTCGGCACTTGTTACTAACTGCGTTACCAACTGCAATAGTTTGCAGGGGTTTTTTTTTTTTTTTTTCAAAAACATTTTTCTGGAAATTATCTTCTAAAAATTAATAGATGGCACTTATCCAATGAAATCTTGAGAAAAAGGGGTGGATTACGATTCATCCCTCGAATAATTAATTATTTTTAATAAAATAAAGAAGAATATTCTGCAATCTCCCCCCTTCAATAATTAATTAATTTGTAGTGAGTAAATATCTTCATTCGGGTTTAATTTTGACGTCGCTGTAGCTTGAAGTAGTATTCCCTTTTCTTTACGATACAACATTAGAATACAACCATGCATTCTATCTTCTTAATCATTGCACCAGCACCAGCACCAGCACCAGCACCAGAGGATTATCAAGGTTTCCCATTACTTCCACGCTTAGTGCTCTCTCGACAGAGTGCCATATCGCTGTAATTCATCTTCAGCTAGCCATGATGAGTTGATGACAGATGAACCGATCTAATAACATTTAGCTGCAAAAAAAAAAAAAACATCCATTCACTTTCCTTCTAATGCCTCTAATTCTCAGTTTGAAAACTGATCTACCTGCTGTGTTAGCTTTACTCTTCTTAATTACGCTCTGTCAGTATAATCTGATTCCTGTCTCTCGATCGATGGCATGCATTTAATGAGTCTAAAACGTTAGTTTAATCCAGTGACAAGCGTTCTTTTACTAAATCATTGTGATGAATTCGAGAACAAACTATTCTAATTAATGAATTAATCTTGACGATCCAAACGGTTCTTTTCCTCGAAGCGGCCAATTAAGGGAATCTGTAGCCGCCTTTAATGACTGTCATTTTTATTTGCTAATTCATCATCTTCATCGTGTGGACGATCGTCTCCATTCAATGCGCAGACTGAGCATTTCGACAACTCGCGTAATTGTCTATTCATTCGGTAAATTAATCGGCATAGCTAGATGTGGTTGTCCTCCTCACATGGCGATGGCGATGGCGTTCGGTGGCCGTGCCCGTTTCTTTTATATCTAAACCGCTTTGAGCTGTTCTATCTTGTGCATTGTCACAACGCTAGATATAAAGCAAGCAGAGCTACGCTGCGCAGCCACTGTGTCAAGATACTTCACGACGATGTATTTCACGGCCACCTCAGCCACCGCCGCCGCCTTCCTCCTCCTCCTCCTAGTCGTCTCCCCCTCCGGCGCCCATCTCTCCCATAAATACTACTCCACCGCCTGCCCCGGCCTGCAACCCCTCGTCCGCCGCATCGTGGACCAAGCGCTGTCTCAGGATCCGACGCTGGGCGCCTCTCTTCTTCGCCTCTTCTTCCATGATTGCTTCGTGAATGTGCATTTCTTTCCTTGAGTTGCCGTTGGTTATTTGTGGGTAAAAGAGAAAGAAGAAGTGATTAATTAATGAATTCAGGGATGCGACGCTTCGGTGCTCCTCGACGACACCGCAAACTTCACCGGCGAGAAGAACGCCGCCCCCAACATGAACTCCCTCCGGGGCTTCGGGGTCATCGACGCCATCAAATCCAGCGTCGAAGCGAAGTGCAACCGGACCGTGTCTTGCGCCGATATCGTCGCTCTCGCCGCGAGGGACAGCGTTGCCGCGGTAATTAATTAATTAGTTCGTCTCGTGGCGTGCCGTATCGATCCCTTGCATATTTAATTAGATTTTGGTCGGATTCTATTCGATCAAATCGCAGCTGGGAGGTCCATACTGGGCGGTGTACCTGGGGCGGCGCGATGCGCGGACGGCGAGCCAGAGCGCGGCGGTGGCGAACCTGCCGCCCCCCGGCGCCAGCCTATCGACTCTGGTGTCTTCCTTCGGGGCGAAGGGGCTGGTGGCGGGGGACATGGTCGCGCTCTCCGGGGCCCACACCATCGGCCAGGCGCGCTGCGCCAACTTCCGCCAGCACATCTACAACGACACCGACATCGACACCGGGTTCGCCTCAGTACGCCAGCTGGGCTGCGAGGCCTCCGGCGGCGACTCCTTAACGGCGCCGCTGGACGTGCAGACGCCGCTGGTGTTCGACAACGAGTACTTCCGGAACCTGGTGGCGCGCAAGGGGCTACTGCACTCCGACCAGCAGCTGTTCGACGGCGGCCAGTACGACTACTTGGTGCGGCGCTACAGTGTCAACCAGACGGCCTTCTTCACCGATTTCGCCGCCGCCATGGTCAAGATGGGCGACATGAGCCCCCTCACAGGCTCCAGCGGAGAGATCAGAACGAACTGCCGGAGGTGGAACTGATCGATTCATTTATCCATCTCGAGATGAGATTTTACGCTGCTTACTTTGGGATCGGGAATTGGGTTGTATAATTCAATTAAAAATTGATCAGATTCATGCCTAAATAAGTAAATATAATATCAGTATTTCCGGACGCCATCATTTTGGCAAGGCGGAATCTCTCGAAGCAACTGAACTTCAAGTGGATGGAAACAGAGCACAAATTAAATAATACTTTTTTTCTTCTTTTTTTTCCTAACGAAAGTAGGGCAATAATGCTTTGTCTTTGCTTTTGTTCATGTAGCAGAAAACGATTAAAAGTCGTCAAACTTTATGGAAATACGATGAATTAATAAAGGCAGCCTAATGAGAATAGAATGCTTCGCCCTTAATCAAAGATGATTTCTTGAAGTTCTCTTGAATTTTAAAAGAAAAGTTTCTAATCTTTTTTGCTTCCTTAACTATCAAGAATCTATGAAAAGAATATATTAAATTTGAAATTGAGTACGGAAACTATTTTTTTTAATTAAATAAAAATTATTGAGATAGACTATTGCTTGGGCTACTTTTAAGGTTTTTTTTTGTGACAAGATTCAAAATAAACCGTTGACTATTTTGAATTGCTTGTGAAGTGATCATCACAATGTTTGCCTCGTGGGCGATCATCATTTACTATTTCAACGATCATTTCTTGAGAGACTGATAGTCATAAATTTTTTATTGGCGATGAAATTTTTTTAATAAGAAATAAATTAATTTAAATTATTTTTTAAGAGTAAATTTTTACTTATTATAGAAAAGAAAAAAGACGGTGCAAAAGATAAAAACAATGTTGCAAGTAAATTAGGATAAAAAATTAACCAGGTTAAAATTAATATGTTAATTAACTTATAAATATAATGATATATAAAGAATTTATCATTTTAATTTAATATGTTATTTTGAAAATTAATTATTTTTGTTTTGATATTTTAAAATTTATAATGAAATAATGGTCGAAATTTATCGTGACTTTTAATTTTTTTTTTTTTTAAGTAGATGGAGCTGGAGCCATCCTAGTTCGAAGGCCTTTTCCATAACATATATTTAATCTTCATTTAATTTTCGAATTAATTAATTTATTTATATTTTAATTAAATAACTCACTGAAAGGTTATTAATCTAGTTAATGTTTTATATTATTTTTTTTAAAAAAATTATATATATTTTAAAATACTTCTGTTTTAAGATAACTGAAAAAAATGAAAAAAAAAACAATTTATATATTTGCCGCATTTCCTTTCCTTCGGCTTCAGCCAGTTGTAAAAATCAAAGATCACAACCGTCAGATGGAATTCATGGAGCCCGTTGGATCTAGGTCATTGCCTTAGCGCAGCTGATCGTCCCTTTTATAACCATATCGCACTGCGGCGGTTTGACCTCTCTGGGATCGACGGCGTTGGGGCTTCTTTGAGATCGGAAGAGCCGGCGAAATGGTGCAAAGGTTAACCTACCGGAAGAGGCATAGCTATGCCACCAAATCGAATCAGACCCGTGTCGTCAAAACCCCTGGTAATGATCCACTCTTTTCTCTTTTCCAAGTCATTCTGGGTTTTCGGTTGGTTACCCAAATTTCTTTCAGATTCATTCAATTTTTCGATTTGTTTGTGTTATTTCATTCCCTTGTAAATTTATTACAGTTTTGATTGTGATAATATAGCATCTGTGTATTTCTGGTGTATTTATTGCTCTTCATCATAGATCGCTTGTCTTTAATTGTGTTTGATTTCTTGATGTAGGTGGGAAGCTGGTGTACCAGTATACACACAAAAGAGCAAGCGGACCTAAGTGCCCCGTTACTGGAAAGAGAATCCAAGGGGTATGCACTTAGGCTGCTTCTGGATTTTATTTAATAACTATCATGCTTGATTTTTTTTTTTTAACTTATACTGTTATGGGAACTTTTCTAGGTTACTAATGCAATTCTTCATAACTGCATTTTTTTTTTTTTTTTGCTTTCATCAGGTGTAAATTGCAGTAAATACTGTTCTACAACTTTTTTTCCCCAACAATTACCGCATGCTACAATCTGCTTAGCCATGATTTAACAAATATGCTCCTAGGATTTAGTTTTTGTATTTTATTCTGAAGTCCGAAATAATACAACTGAAACTCAACTCAAGTACCATACCTTTATAATTTAAATATGGAAGTAAAAAGGTTAGATCCTTCTGATAAAAAAACAATATTAATCAGTTTATTTCTTTGATTATTTTACTAAATTTATATTTATATTTTATGTATTTTGTTGTTTCAAGATTAAAAGGCCCTTGCATTGTGTTTTTTTGTGTGTCAAGATTAACAGCATGTCATACAATTTAAGATCAGTTGGCTGAAAAAAAAATGCTGGTGTTTTTTTAAGATCAAGGTATAAGTGTGGAAATGTGATTTTCCTGCATTTCAGTTGCTAACTTCTATTTGTTTCTGTGACTTTGTGGACCTGTAGATGTCATTTCCTTTGATCTTGGGATCTTTAGGAGCTTACAAATGTTGTTTCATGTAAGATCAGTGAATCATTGTGAATGATCATTTACTGTTGCTGTGTTCGTTCTTGATTCTTTTGCTCCAACATAATGTAATTTGTAGCTTAGGAATAGTAATTATATCTCTGAAGGGTTTTCCTGTTTTTGGAGTTATTCAAACTTAGAATTGTGAACATCACTCCCCTTTGTCAAATCTAAACTTTGATAACACTATGTGGACTTTGAAGGATGTCTAGCCTTTGATAATTGTGTGCTGGTGGTCATTTGTAAGGATGTCTTATTTTTTGTACTAGTGATAGGTACAACGTACAATGTGTTTGCCATATGTTACCTTTGAGCGTGAACTACTTTTGGCTTCCAACGTAATTCCAAGTTGTTGTATTTAGTGTTATTCCATGGGTGTGTTTTCTTCGTAGTGTAGATACTCACAGAAAAAACAACACTATATTAATTATGAAACTTCAAAAGTTAGTTTACAAGTTCTCCTTCATAGTTTTAAGTGACAAAAGTTCTTGTAGAAGAATCATTTTGGTGTTTATATCTGCATTGTAACGATTTGTTGATGTACAGGTATGCTCACCCGTATTCATTTTCCTTGAGACTTTATCATATGGTGCTCATCCAGTCTAGTGTAACATCGGTGCATTTTAGTGTTTAAGTGACAAATTGTTGGTGCATTATACCCTTGTCGATTACACTGGTGTTCTTGTTTCATTTCAAAACATCTGGTGGTTTGCCTAATGAGTTCCTATTGTTGATCAAATGCTTTTTTTTGTTGAGGTCTTTTTTTTTCTCGCTTGAAAAATGGAATGACTCTTGCACGTCCAGATTCCTCACTTGAGACCCGCACAGTACAGAAGAACTAGATTGTCTAGAAACAGGAGGACTGTGAACCGTGCTTATGGTGGAGTCTTATCTGGAGGTGCCGTCAGAGAGAGGTGGGATAGCTACGGCTTCTGTATGCGCGTAATTATAATCAACTATTTTGCAGATTACATTCATCTTATAATATATTGTTGGGTCTCCAGGATCATCCGAGCCTTCTTGATCGAAGAGCAGAAGATCGTGAAGAAAGTTTTGAAGATCCAGAAGGCTAAAGAGAAGCAAAGCACCAAGAGCTAAGCCATTAAACTACACAAAAGTTATGTTCTGAGCCTTTTTTTATCTAGAAATTTTTGTTTGACTCGGTGAACTTTGTTGAGTGGCATCATACGTTGCTTCCGACCGCCAATATGAGTCATGAAGACAGCAAGTTCCGTTGTCACTTTACTACCGTGGCAATGTGCGTTGTACTTCGATTAATTTTCTCCTATTGCATGTGTATGGATTGAGAGTGTCTTGCATACCAGGGCTTATTGCGAAGATGAGTTTATTTTTTTGGCGTTCCTGATTAAGTTTCCGGGTTAAGAATGGCAATGAGTATTTGATTGATCTATAGTTGTGGGTAAGGCCTTTTAAAAATCAGATTTAGATGTTGATTATGTTTGACAATGTATTTGGGTCAAATTTAGATTTGCTTTAATATTGGTCTAGCCATAGTGGTCGCCTGGTTCAAGAGATTTATTTGCTGGTAGAGATGGAGAGACGAAATTGGCAAGAAAAAAAAGGCTACATTGTTATTTTTTTGATAACCCATGTATTTAGAGATGAGACGGTTCTCAACGGTTGTTCTTATTAGTTCTGGAGGTGTGTATTCGGTTTCACAAAAGCTCTCTCTCCACCAACTTAGAGGGCGAAGCAAGCTCTTGGTGGCTGTATAGGGGCTTTCTGCAAAGCTGCTGTGTGGGTATGGTGGTTCTTTGGCGCGAGCAGTCCGGAGTTCTTGGCTGATAGGCGGCTGCCGGAGCTCTTCTGGAAGCTGCTGGCTGCTATGGGGCGGTGCAATGCGCGCCTTGGTGCGGTCAAGGGCGGGCGGTGGTGGTGTGGAAAGTGGGGGTGCAATGTTGTCTAGGCGGCTTGGCAGCGCTCTCCAAGGTGCAATTGAGCTGTCCTAGGCGTTTTTGTGTGCTCTCAGTGTTTTTCTGGGCTGTCCTAGGTGTTTTTGTGTGCTCAGCGTTTTTCTAGGGTGGCAGCAAGTTTCGCGGGGAGCTTTGGCTGGCTGCTTGGGGTGGAAGGAGGTGCAGAAACAGACAGAGATAGGTGAGGGCTGCAGGCAGCAGGTGCTGAGGTGCAGCATCCTTCTTGGCCTGGGCAGGGCTGCAGACTAGGCACAGGCAGCTGCTCTTGGCTCCTTTTCACCAGAATGACTAGGCGGAGACATGGGCAGCCAGGCGACAGGGCCCAAGGCCAACCAGCGGCTTCCACGCGGGCTCGAGAAGCTGGACAGGTGCAGGACGCAGAGGCTGTTGCTGAGTCATCTGCACGTGCAGAGGTGGCATTGAGACAAGCTGAGGTGGCAGGAGTGGGGGCATGTGGCTGCTGATTTGGCAGAATCTACTGTTGTGGCAATCACTGTTGATGTGGCAGTGCCTGCTGACATGGCAGGGGCATGCTGAGGTGGTGGTTCATGCTGGTGTGGTAGGAGACTTTGACGATATCGATCCGGGGGAGGCATCTGGAAAGACAGGGTGTGGCAAACATAGCCAAGCGATGAGAAGTGCCCAGCAGTTTCTATTTGCAAAAAAAAGCGCGGCTGTATGGTCTATAAATTTGACAAGGTGGAGGATCGGGATCAGGATTGCATTCTGATCGGGGGCCCTTATTTTGTATTTGACATCCCGTTGTTCCTGAAGCACATATCGTCGTGCTTCCTATTTAATGAGGATGGACGATATGTCGCGGCATGGATCCAATTTCATGGTCTTCCCGTGGTTTGTTGGATGCCCCACGTGTTGAGCTAATCGGTTCAGAAATCGAGAAGTCACTCTACACTGATAAGTTGATATGCATGAGATAGAGGCTCGCCTTTGCACGTCTCTTGGTAGAGGTTGATGTCATGGAGGATAAGCTTCACAAGGTCCAAGTTGAGCTACTGATTGGTGCTGCCATTGAACTCACTGTGGTGTACGAAACGATGCCAAATTTCTATGTGGTCTGTCAGCGTATTGGTCACAAGGATGGCACATGCAGCAAGAATGCGAAGCAAGGTGGGCAGACCACTAGCGGAGCTTCTGGGGTGATTGGACAGTCCACACAGGGGGGTTGGACAGACATTTTTTGACATTATAGGGCTCGACAGAATAGAGGCTGACATTGGACCGGACTAGGCAGGGGCTAGGGTAGGGCGCTCCCGCTCTAGATGGAGGTCCCACACACGGACACAGCAGTGGGGAGCGTACATTTCAGAGGTCACTGATGCAAATGTAGCATCGACCATTGATGGTGGCACACAGGGCCAGGCGAACAGTGCATCGCGGGGAGCTGACGACAGTGTGGTGCCGCTAGCACAAGCAGACGAAGCCCAGTAGCAAGTAGGCAGTGGCGCCCAACAGCAGGCCGGTAGTGGGCCACAAGGGGCTGACGATGCCCCGCGGGTGGCAAACGGTGGCTCGTGGGCGATTGAGGATGCCTCCCGAGAGCCAGATTGCAACATGTAACGACAAGAGCAGTCAAGTGCATCCTCCTTTGTGGAGTGTAGCGAGACGACGGACAACACGACCATGAGGGTGACATTGGGTTCATCATACACTAGTGTGCACGCGAACAGAGCGAACAACAATGAAGCTGCCCCCAAACCTCCGCCAATGTTGGGGAGGCAGTTTAGTAGGCCAATGGGCAGGGTGGAAACGACAAGCGAGAGAAGTTCGCACCCGTTGCTCATGAAGATAGCAACATGGAATATCAGGATCTTCCACACGACCCTTAAGCATTAGGGGGGGGAGCGACACCTGCTCAAGAGCAAGAATGTTCAAATGTTACCTTTGTTAAGACTAGGACCGGTTGACCTCCATTGGCCGGTCTCGTTTCTGAGGTATGATTTTCATTCACAACTTTGGATATTCTAATCATGGGAGTATTGTTCTTCTTCGTGACGTGCAACGGTTTTCTATGGAGTTGCTTGAGATGACGGAACAATACATACATTGTTGCCTTCATTGTCTTATTACAAAGTGGAGCTTCTTGACTACCTTCGTATATAACCACTCCATTGTCACCCAGCGACCACTTTGGAATGCTCTTACATGTCTCAGAGATCGCATATTGGACCCTTGGATTATTTTGGGTGATTTCAACTCATTATTGTCTCATTGGTTGACAGCGGATTACGATGGCATTGCAGAGTTCACACCGCCAAGATGTCTCTCGGATCATTCTTGTTGTCTAGTGTCCACTCTCATACGGGAGCATGCCGCTAAGTAACCCTTCAAATTTTACAACATGTGGGCCTTGCACAACGGGTTTCATAACTTTGTGGAGACGTCTTGGGGCGAATTGATGCCGGTATATGCTCAATTTGCCCTCAAAACTAAGCTTACTAGGTTTAAGGGTCGGTTGAGAGAGCTTTATCGACTTTATTTCAACCACATCTCCAAGCAGGCTAAGGAAGAGTTGGAGGCGGAGCAGAGCGCACTATTCGATGGTGCTATCGGCCTGGACAATGACCATGGCACTACCCAGGGCCAAGTAGGAGTCGTGTTAGGCTGGCGAGCGCATGTGCCAGGTGATTAGCTCGACGGTGGTCTGCGTGGGGGTGACGGTGGGTATACAAAGGGTCGATGGTGTCATATGCTCATTGCGTTGGTGCCGAAGATTAACCACACCCTGATGGTGCATGACTGCATGCCCATTTCTTGTTGCAACGTCTTCTATAAGTTCATATCGAAATAATGGTGGTGCGCCTAATGGATGTGATGGATGACTTATTGGATTTGGCCCAAGCGACCTTTATCCAAGGCTACTTGATCGAGAAGAACATGCACTTGGCTTAGGAGGTCCTCTAAAAGTATGTTCGGAAGAGGATTTTGTTAGTGTCTACAAGATTCACATATCTTCATAATGGTATGATGTTGTCTATTTTGGGTCTAAGCCCTCATTCTTTTATTTTTGGGGTTTACCCGAAAGGTCTCATATCCATGGAGATATCTTTTCATCTTATAAGTACATGATCTTTTTCATGTCTTATTAGTGTGGAACTTTGATTGTATTCTCAATACTTTCAACAATCTCCCCCTCAAACGAATGACTACATTGGACTCTCCTTAAGTTTATCTATACTAAAAGGACTTCCTCTGCTTGATGTCCGATCCTCAACCAACCAAGATTTTCCGTCAAATATCTAGTCCTCCTGACCCAACTGGACTTCCTACCAGTTGTTTGGTCTTCCTGACTCAACTGGACTTCTTGTCAGTTGTCCATTCTCTTGATCCAACTGAACCTCACGCATAGTGTCTGGTTCTCTAGATTCGGACATGGGAGTCCCACTTCCTTCATTCGAAGTGCATGACTTGACATGGACCATGACTCTGATACCAATTATTAGTACCTATAAGATTCATATATTTCCACAATGGTTTGATATTGTCCACTTTGAGCCTAAATCCTCATAGTTTTATTTTTGAGTTTTACCCAAAAGGTATCATACCAATGGAGATATCTTTTCATCTTATAAGCATATGATCTTTTTATGTCTTACTAATATGAAATTTTGATTGTATTCTCAATACTCCAATAGATCTCTCCCTAGTGCATGCTCAAGGTGGACCTTCGGAAAGCCATTGACACAGTGAGTTGGGATTTTCTTATGGAGGCGCTTGTCGGTTATGATTTTTCCTGACAATTCCATGATTGGATCTATGCGTGCATCTCCAACGTCACCTACTCCATTAACATCAATGGCTCAATCCATGGTTTCTTTAGTGGTCGGCGAGGTCTTCGATAACGTGACTCCTTATCCCCCTTGCTTTTTGGGTTATGTTTAGAGACTTTTTCTCGGCAAATGAAGGTGGCTTCACAAAGGACGAGCTTCCACTACCATCCTATGTGCGCAGAGGTCCAGATCACCCACCTAGCTTATGTCAATGATCTATTGTTGTTTGCACGTGTGGATTCTTCTACCCTTGCGGAGATCTCACAATATTTGGAGGACTTTGGATCCATGGCCTCCCTCTGGGCCAATCAAGGGAAGTCCAACATATATATAACGGGGGTTGATGAGCGAGTGAAGGTGGATCTCCTTCGGATTATGGGCTTCCAAGAAGGTACCTTTCCCTTTAGGTATCTTGGCATTCCTTTAGCGGTGTAGAAGCTTTGGATCGCCAACTATGTGTCATTGCTTGAGGCAGTGAGGTGGAAGATCATGGTATGGCCAAAGCACACTCTCTCCTATACGGGGCATTTGGAGTTAGTGTGATCTGTGCTCCATGGAGTGGAGTGATATTGACTTTCTATCCTACTGATTCTGAGCGACATGGTGGACAAGCTCTATGGTATTTGTTGCTCCTTCATGTGGTCCACCAAGCATCCGAT
Source organism: Wurfbainia villosa (assembly GCA_025175895.1). Lineage (NCBI taxonomy): Eukaryota > Viridiplantae > Streptophyta > Magnoliopsida > Zingiberales > Zingiberaceae > Wurfbainia > Wurfbainia villosa. The sequence continues at coordinate 75,290,936 of CM046007.1, read as the reverse complement.
GGTCTCTTAGACTACTCTTTGTCTTTCTAAGGAGGATGACGGATATATTCTCCGTGATTTGCATGCATGGAATTCAACCTTGCTATATCGGACACTATGGAACATTCAATGCAAGGTGGATTCATTATGGGTGAGGTGGGTCCATCTTCACTACTTCTATGAAACCGACTTATGGCGATGGCAAGTGAAGGCGGCGGGATCCCTATTGATGAAGCGGCTTGTCCAAGCCCGGGATCAACTTGTGCAATGCTTGGGAGGGACGACAATGGTGAGTGCAACCTTGACAGGCTAGTTTGCAGCAGATGACCAAGCCCCAGTGGTGGTTGCGGCATGGGGAACAGACAAGCCACCGCAGGGGGTGGACAGTGCCCCTTGTGGTAGGGGTGACCACGGTTTCAAAATCGTCGGTTCCGATTTATCATCCAATGGAATCGGAACCGAACCGCTTATCAACGGTTTCGATTCGGATTTCAGAACCATCGATTTCGGTTCCTTATAGTTCAGTTTTGATTTCGGAATCGTCGATTCATCATTCATCAGAACCGGAACCAAATCGTTAACTGATGATTTCAGATCCTTATGATTCGGTTTCGATTCAAATCGTTTAAAACCAAATTTAAATTATTTAATTTTAAGTCTCTCAATTTAAGTATATTATTTTTCAATTCATTAATTCGATCGATTTATTTTAATTTAAATTTTATACCTGGAGATTTAACTTATATCGATTTATTTATTTTATATAACTCTTTAAATCAAATATTTATCATAAAAAATTATCATCAAAATATATTTAATTAATAAATTAAAAAGAAAGAATATATATTATTATTATTATTATTATTATTATATGTTACCTCTCTCTCATTATTTGATTTAACAATAAAAAAAAGAAAGGACAGAGTTTGAATTTAATTTTTATAAATTAAGTCATCTACGTATCCTTTTGAGGTCCAAAGGAATCAAAACTCTCGTAGCTCACTTACCATTTAAATATGACCCCCTTATCTTAATTTAATTTGAAATATTGTCAAAGGTAACGGTTGATGTATTTTCAGTTATAAGATCATATAAGTCTTCATTAATTTTCTTCATTATCTCTTATTGTCTAATATCTGCTTTTAAAAATTAAATTATGATTTCAAAAAAAAAATACCCAGTTCCGATTTCGATTCGATTTCGGTTTCGGTTCGATTTCGATGTTAGTTCGATTCCGGTTCAAAAAATTTAGAAATCAGAACTGAACCATATGTCTCCGATTTCTATTCCGATTTTCGAAACTAAATCGAAAAAATGATTTCGGTTCGATTTTTGAGCCATCTATTCTGGTTCGGCTCACGGTTCGAACCAAACCATGGTCACCCCTACCATGTGGGGTAGATGGTGCCATGTCGTGGGTGGACAGTGGGCACCAGTGCGAAACATACATGCGGCCTATGGGGGTTGTTGACGGCAGGAATGGTTCGAGGTAACATCTCCTGTGGCTAGCAAAGGCCTGGCACTACAAAAAAATTGCTTTTTGGCGACGAACTTTGGCAACGAATTATTTTCGTTGCAAATCTGCAACAAATATAGCGACGAATTTTATGTTTCGTCGCAAATTTGTAACGAATTTTTCGACGGACAAAAATTTGTTGAAAAAATTAAAAAATTTCCAACATTCAAATTTTGTTGCGAAATTCGTCGCAAATTGGTGACGGAAAATAATTTTCGTCGCCAATTTGCGACGAAAAAATAAATTCATCGCAAATGTCTGCAACGAATTCAAAATTCGTTGCAGAAATTTGCGACGAATTTATTTTTGTGGGAATTTGGCGACGAAAATTATTTTCGTCGCATTATTTTCGTCAGAATTCGTCGCAGATATTTATTTTATTAAAAAAAAATAGAAAACAAGTTCTCGTGAACGAGTTTATTTTAAATATTTTGCAACGAATTTGTGGATTCGTTGCTATTTTGCAACGAATCCGAGAATTCATTGCTGATTTTGCAACGAATCTGAGGATTCATTGCAAACTCTTATTTTTAGAAAAAAAAATAAAAATTCGTCGAACCCGATTAAGTGACTTAGAGAGTTCGAAATTAGATGAAACAAGTTCTATGTATTCGTCTAGTTCCCTTGATTATATATATATTTTTAAAAATAAATTTTACCGAAAATATTGCAATATGTGATTTTTTTAACGTGAATTAGATTTCTTAGACACACCGATATTCGAAAATTCGCATATTATAACATTTTTGACGAATCCGTGGATTCGTTGCAATTTTTTAAATTTAAAAAAAAATATTAAAAGAATTAGTTAACGTTTTCAAATGTTTAAATTTTTTTTTTTTAAAGTTTGTAACGAATCACAGATTCGTTGCAAACTTTTAAAAATTTTCTATTTTTTTTTAAAATTTGCAACGAATCCAGGATTCGTTGCAAATTTTTTGCAAGGAATCCTGGATTCATTGCAAAATTAATATTAAAAAAATCGGTTAACATTTTAAAAAGTTTAAAATTTTTTTTAAAATTTGCAACGAATCCTGGATTCGTTGCAAATATGTCGTTGCAAAATTGCAACGAATCCGGGATTCGTTGTAAAATTAATATTACAAAAATAAGTTAACGTATTAAAAAGTTTAAATTTTTTTTTTTTAATTTGCAACGAATCTGTGGTTCGTTGCAAATTTGCAACGAATCACAGATTCGTTGCAAATTTGCAATGAATCACAGATTCGTTGCAAACTTTTAAAAATTTTCTATTTTTTTTAAAAAAATTTGCAATGAATCTTTGGATTCGTTGCAATTTTTTTTTAACTTTATCCCCGATGCCCTATTCCTTTTCCTTCCCCTCGCGTCGCGCCCGACACGATCCGCCGCCGTCGCTCTTCCCTTCGCGTCGCGCTGCGTACAGCCACGACCGCCGTCCGGCCACGCAGCCGGCCCGGCCAGCCGCCCCAGACCAGCCCACGCCGCCAAACCCGCCCGATGGCGCTTCGATCGGCAAAGGGCCGCCGCCGCCGAGTCGCCCGCCGCCCTCGGCGGCGCCTGGCCGCGAGCCGCCGCCCGCCCCTCGTCGTGCGTGCCCCCGGTGATCGCGACGCCCGCCGCCCGCCAGCCCGCCCGAGCCCGCCGCCGCCACGCGAGCCAGCGGCGCCATGAGCTGCGCCGCCCCCTCGTCCGGTCGCGTGCCCCAGTGGCCATGAGCCCGCTTCCGCCTCGCCCGCGCCGCCTCCACTGCCGCCGGTGCCGCCTCCTGGGCGCCGCCGATCTTCGCCATTGTCAAACGCCGGCCGCAGCCTCCTACCTGGCCGCGAGCCTCGCCGTCGGTGTCCGATTCGCGGCCGCCGCGACCACGCCGGCGACCACCGGCGGTATCGAGGCTGCCGTGGCCGCGACCACGCCCGCCGGCCACGGTAAAACCAGTTAGGTCTCTGTCAGAGAGGTCCGTGATGCGTCGCCGAGAGCCGTCAAAGCGACCATCAGCCGGCTCGAAGGCGCGCGACCACGGTGGTATACTATTTTTTAAAAGTTTAAAATTTTTTTTAAAATTTGCAACGAATCCTGGATTCGTTGCAAATATGTCGTTGCAAAATTGCAACGAATCCGGGATTCGTTGTAAAATTAATATTACAAAAATAAGTTAACGTATTAAAAAGTTTAAATTTTTTTTTTTTAATTTGCAACGAATCTGTGGTTCGTTGCAAATTTGCAACGAATCACAGATTCGTTGCAAATTTGCAATGAATCACAGATTCGTTGCAAACTTTTAAAAATTTTCTATTTTTTTTAAAAAAATTTGCAATGAATCTTTGGATTCGTTGCAATTTTTTTTTAACTTTATCCCCGATGCCCTATTCCTTTTCCTTCCCCTCGCGTCGCGCCCGACACGATCCGCCGCCGTCGCTCTTCCCTTCGCGTCGCGCTGCCGCCTCGGCCACGACCGCCGTCCGGCCCAAGACCGGCAGCCGGCGCCGACCCGCCGCCCGCCCGAAGCCCGCCGCACAAACCCGCCGATGGCCGCCCGGTCGGCCAGAGCGCCCGCCGCACCGTCGCCGCCGCCCTCGGCCTGGCGCGCCCGGAACGCCGCCCGCCCCCTCGTCCGACGCGTGCCCCCAGTGATCGCGGCGACCGCCGCTTCGCCCCGACCCGCCGCCCGCCCAGAGCCAGCCGCCGCGCGCAGCCGGCCGCCGCCCGCCGCCTCGTCGGTCGCGTGCCCCATGGCCATGAGCCCGCCCCGGCCCGCCTACGCCCCGCCGCCGCGCCTCCACACTGCCAGCCGGTGCCGCCTCCCTGCCCAGCGCCGATCTTGCCCGTCAAACGCCGCGTGGGCCGCCTCCTACCCCTCGCCGTCGGTGTTTTTTAAATCGTGTTATTTTTATATTGAAATTTATATTATTGTTAATTTTCGTGTTGATCTAGAGTGGTATGGTATAGGTTAATTACGATGCATTCTATTCAAAATCATCGACTCCATGATATTACCATAATCTTGCGATTTTTATGCAGGCTCAATTCATTGATACCTTAATGCCATGGTGGTTAGCATAAGATAGTGAGATGTCTTTTTATAACAAAGGATAATGTATACTAAATGCAGTAATACATGGAAACATATTATATGTTTTTTGAAACATTTTGCAAACATCCAATTCATGTAACATATATAATATAAGTTTTCAAGCATGATAAAATTCAAGGATATGACACATAACCATTTCTAAAACATTCACATACACCATCAGAATCTACAACCCATTACAACTATTTTATATTTTTGCCAAACGTTATGCATTTTCGAAATGCAAAATACCTTAATTACATTCAAACTGTGCTATTGATTTGTTGACGTCTATGGTCCTATGCATCTGCAAAATCTGTTGACAATGACATTCAACAACATGGTTTTGTGTGTGCCCTCTCATCCACATGAACAAAAAATTCTCTTTCCAAAAATTACGTGTTAGTTCTCCTCAATGTTGTTAGTTTGCCAAGGAGGCCACACTATGTTCTGAACTGTTGTCTTTCTTCGTTTCTGTTTAAAGATAGTTAAACATAGTGAATTCATATGTGAACTAACTGTAAATTCGTATTATTGTATTTTCTAGGAGTTTATATTAATATAATTGATTGAAAATGTATAATAATGCAAAGGAAAGGAGTTGGATGTATAATAGGAATTTACCTGAACGTCGGGGTTTAACTGATGAATTTATGAGTGGGTTGAAAGAGTTTTTAAATTTCGCAGCTAATAATGTTGAGTTTATGGATGGTAATCAGATAAGGTGTCCGTGCAGAAAGTGTCACAATGGTAGATTTTTACCGTCTAGCAAAGTTTCAGAGCATCTTTGTAGATTTGGATTCGTTGCAAATTACTATAACTGGACATGTCATGGTGAACCATTTATATCTGATGAAGATTATCATAGACACAACACACAAGTCTCTAGGGATCAAAGTGATTATAATCAATTAAATCCATATCAAAGGATGATATATGATGTAGCGGGCCCGAATTTGATTCCCTAATCACAAGGTGCAACTTCAAGTTGTCCTCCAACAATTGAGCAAATGTTTACTAATGCATCACCCTTGGAAGAGGTACAAGTAACAGATATCGGTCAGAATATGAATAATGAAGCATATCTCAAATTTCAGGAGGTGTTGAGTGCTGCAGATGAACCTTTATGGGCTGGTTGTGAGACTTACACTAAATTATCGTTCACCGCAAGAATGTTGAATGTCAAGGCAGAGCATAATGTGTCTGAAGATTGTTTTAATAATTTTGTTCAAGCTTTTGAAGAGGCATTGCACATGATCATATCTTGCCCAATGATTGTATGCAGATGAAAAAGCGATGAAAGAATTAGGTCTCCCAGTGGAAAGAATTGATGTGTGCAGAGATGATTGTATGTTATATTGGGGAGATGATGCAGATGTGGATGTTTGTAAATTCTGTAATCAAGATAGGTACAAGAGCACTAGTAGGAGGCAGTAACGACGTAAATCATATAGTCAATTGTTTTATTTGCCTTTAACTCCTAGGTTACAAAGGCTTTATGCATCAAAGACAACTGCTGAACACATGACTTGACATGCAAATCATCGAACAGAAGAGGGACTAATATGTCATCCATCAGATGCAGAGGTGTGGAAAAATTTTGATAGAACATATCCTGATTTTGCGAAAGAGACTCGAAATATTAGGTTAGGTCTCTGTGCTGACGGATTTGCTCCATTTGGTAAATCAGGAAGACACTATTCTTGTTGGCCAGTTATATTAACTCCGTATAATCTTCCGCCTGGGGTGTGCATGAAAACACCGTATATGTTTTTAACATTGGTTGTGCCTGGCCCAAAAAATCCGAAGAAGTTAATAGATGTTTATATGCAACCATTGATTGCAGAGCTAAAACAACTATGGGATGAAGGTTTTCCTACATACGACGTTCATACTAATCAGATGTTTGTAATGAAGGTTGCTCTTCTTTGGACCATAAATGACTTTCCGGCTTATGGTATGCTATTAGGTTAGATCTTTGCGAGGATCTTAGGATGCCCAATATGTATGGAGAGATCAAAGTCGATTAGATTGAAGCATGGTAAGAAGCCGAGTTATTTTGATTGTCATAGACAATTTTTACCACTATATCATAATTTCAGAAGGAATAAAGATGAATTCACTAGGAATCGAATTGAAAGAACACCTCCGCCATTGAGATTGAGAGGTCAAGATATTTGGTACAGAGTTCTTCACTTTCCATCTGTTATTGAAGAGCCACATGGTACAACTTATGAATATGGAAGCAACCATAAATGGACCAAACGAAGTATATTTTGAGAGTTACCGTATTGGTTTAGTAATTTGATTCATCATAATCTCGATGTTATGCATATTGAGAAGAATATTTTTGATAATCTGATAAATACAGTGATGGATATCACCGGAAAAACAAAAGATAATCTGAATACAAGAAAAGATATGCGACTCATTTGTAAATGACCCACCCTTGATGTTGATGAAAATAGTAGAGGACCAAAACCAAAGGCAGTTTATACATTGAATAAGGAACAGAGACGTGTTGTTTGTGAATGGTTGAAGTCATTGAAATTTCCTGATGAGTATGTTTCTAATCTTGGGAGATGTGTCGATATGAAGGAATGCAAATTGATGGGTTTGAAAAGTCATGATTGTCATATATTCATGAAAAGACTAATTCTTATTGTCTTTAAAGAACTCTTACCGAATTTTGTATGGGGTGTCATTACAGAGTTAAGTATTTTTCTTCATGATATATGCTCAACAGTTTTGGGATATTCACACATAGAGAAGTTAGAGAGAGACATTCCAATCATTTTGTGCAATTTAGAAAGGATTTTTCCGCCAGCATTTTTTGATTCAATGGAACATCTTTTGGTTCACTTGTCATATGAGGCCAAAGTTGGAGGACCAGTTCATTATCGATGGATGTATCCTTTTGAAAGGTATAATTCGCATATTCTATACTTCGTTATTATTGCATAAAAATGTATAATTTTTTTATATATTCATTTCTAATACAATTTGTTATATTACAATCAGATTCTTATATCATTTGAAGGAAAAAGTGAAAAATAAGACACATGTTGAAGCCTCTATTGTGAATGCATATATTGTGGAGGAAGTAACAACTTTTGCATCATATTATTTTGAGCCTCACGTTCATACCAAAAGACGGAAATCCGGAAGGAATGATGAAGGTTCTGTCGATCCCAATTTGAATTCATTCTCAATTTTTAATTATCTTGGTCGACCAAGTGGACCGTGTAAACAACGATACTTAACTGATCAAGAATGACGAGCAGCCCAGACATATGTTTTACTTAATTGTCCAGAAGTATCGTCATATTTCGAGTTAGTATATATTTTCTATTTCTTCGTTAAGTGTTAATTTTTTTATGTTATAATTCAATTTTTTATTATAGGATTTTCCAAAACTTATATTCTGAAATCCCGACACATGAGTTTGATCAATTCTGCGATCAAGAATTTGCACCATGGTTCAAATCATATGTAAGCAATTTTAATTACCTCATTTTTATTTACACATATCTTAACTTTTAAATAAATATCATTTTCATTTGAGTATAGGTTTTTGCTAATCAAACTCACGTTCAGCAAGAATTGTTAATCCATCTATCAAGGGGTCCAAAAGCAATGGTACGCACTTGGCCAGCATATTTCATAAACGGCTATAATTTCCATACTCAAGAATATGAAAATGGAAAGAGTACAATGAATAGTGGAGTATGTGTTAAGTCTTCCAATGATGGAGGTGCAAGCAATGAATTTTATGGTTTGCTGGATGAAATAATAGAGATTGAATATCCTGGTCCAGAAATGCGAGTTATCTTATTTATGTGTCGGTTTTGACCGTCACGAGGGATGAAGGTGCATCCACAGTATAATTTGGTTGAAATAAATCATAAAAGATTGTATAAGAGATATGAACCATTTATTTTGGCACAACAAGCGATTCAAGTTTTCTATGCTCCATATCCTAGTTTGAGGCGTGACAAAAATGAATGGTGGGTTGTTTGTAAAACAAAAGCACGAAAAAAATTGAAGCGAAGACATTGTATATCAACAAGACAAAGTTACAAATATGTTTCATACCGAGGAATATATTATTCCAACGCGTTACGAGATCCCAAATGAGTAGTGATAAACGTGGATGCAATCAAATTGATGATAATGATGAGGAGGAGGAGGGGGGCGAGGAGGGGGGCGAGGAGGAAGAGGAGGAGAGACCGATGATGAGGAGGATGAGGATGAGGAACCGATAATGAGGACTTTGAATTTTTGGATAGGGTAAGTTTTTATATATAATTTTAGTTTTAAACTATAATTTTACCAAATTTCTTAGCTCAATTATTTGTTTATATAATGTCTCATTGTTAAATTTATATCTTTTGTCTCTCAGTATGTGTATAATTTGTTCTTATAGGTTATCGAGGTGACATCATCGTAGCTTCTCGTCTCTCATATCTTTATTATGAATATTGTAAGTTTTTCATGTTCTTCATTAAGCATAAAAGTTTTATTTGCTTTATTCTAATTTTGATTTTGGTTGATAGTTTTGACGTGGTGGCCAGAGATAGAGTACTAATCGCCGGCTGATTCACCGCCAACACTATACCTATATGCCCCGATCAGCCGACCTTCACATGATCGGGCCAGCATTTATCTCATTCTGCCGACGATTCCCATTCTCGATTCAATTGCACCCCAGACACTCTCTCGAGAACATCGAAAGTCGTCGAGTATATTTTTTTCGATTGGAGATTCGTAAGTAATATAAATATTATAAATTTTAAACTATCTTAATTATTTATTCAATTTTTTTTCACTTTATCGTAGGTTTGAAAATTCTGTAACTGTTATTCGCGAGATCAATAAAATCGTGAATAACTATTGGAGAGGAGATTCTTTGTCATACTCAAGTACGTCAGGACCTACAAAAGAACTATGGTGGTGCGAGTTTAAGGTATAATTGATTCATTTTATATATTAAATAAGTGATTATATAATCAATTGTTTTTTTTCCATCTCAGCGGACATTTATTTGGGACTCTACTCAAGACTTGGAAGTTAAAAGAATTTTTTAAAAAAAATGTGGCGATCATATCCGGCATGTATTGAGTCATGCCAAAAGTACTGGAAAAAAAACCAGCCTGTGTCACGTCGGAAAATTGGAGTAAAATCTCTAATTATTGGCAATCTGATGAGAGCAAAAAAAGGAGTCAACAGAATAAATTAAATCAAGCATGTAATTCTGGAGACTTATCTGCAACATATGCGGGAGGATCTATAAATATCGAGGAGCATTCACGTAGATTGGTAATTTTTTAATTCTACAATTAGTTTTTAAATTTATTTCAGATTATTTTTTTATTTCTAACATTCTTATATTTAGTCTAAGGAATTGGGAAAGGAGCCAGAATTTATAGATACTTTCGTTCGCACTTTCCAAAAAAAAGATAAGACTTGGAGTGGAGATAGAGCTAGGAATTAATCTTTAAACTTATTTTATAATTTTAATTCTGTTAGTTATGTAAATGCTCTGATTAAAATTTTAATTTTGTGTAGGAGAGATATGATCAGTTATCCTCATCTCAGAGAATTTCAGGAGATGACGGTGATACTGAGGGATCTGAGCCATCTGTTAGTAATAATTTGGATTTATGGCTTGAGGCGAGTGGAGGATCAAAAGGAGAAAGGATATTAGGTATGGGTTCTCTGAGCAGAATGCATAATGCTCCTCGTAGATCTATTTCTTCTACTCCACCAGCAGTAGCGGCACAGATACATAACTTAACTGAGGAGGTTAGCAATTTGAAAGGCATAATACATGAAAGAGATCAACAAATTCTAGAAATACAACAACAAAACTCACAAAGGGATCAAGAAATGATAGAAATGCGACGACAACAAGTCTTTCTTATGCGACAGTTTCAGCAATTTAGTTCTGGTCTAAGTCATATTCCTCCGAGTAATGACGATGATGGTGGCGACAATGATGATATTGTATGCATGTTTGTAATTAGTACTTTTAAAATTTTTTAGTTTATTGAGTTTGTTAATCCTTCATTTTTTTAATTTTTGATTAGTACTTTTTATTTTGTTTTAAACAGGAATGATCGATGAAGTCAATCCTTATGGCGGTTGAAAATGCACATCATTGTAAGTCTTTGCATATTTATTTTCGTGTTAGTATATAGTTTTTTTTTAATGTATGATACTTTTTGTTTGTTTCTTTTCTAATGCAGGTAGAAGAATGTCGGCGATTGCTTACCAGATTCTCTTTTCTTTTTTTCTTTCCCATGTGTTGAGATCTTTTGTGTGGACATTGTTATTTGGATATCAGAACTATGTTGATGTTTGAAATGTTGTAGGATATAACTTTTTATTTTGAATGTTGTATTGTTCTTAACTTATTGTGTTACTTTGTATTTATTTGGATATGAAATATTTTTGGATATTATTGAATATTATTTTGTTGTATTGAATGTGTGTGTATTTTGTTTGTATTGAATGTATTTATTTGGATATTAGAACTTATTGTGTTTTATTTTGTGTGTGTGAAAATTTGTATATACGATAGAATATCGAAACGGATGAAATCTGGTAAAAAAAATTTTATTTAGCGACAAATTTAGCGACAAAAATACAAATTCGTTGCTAAATTCTGAGAATTCTGCGACGACTTTTGCGACGAATTTAATTTTCGTCGCAAATTAGCGACGAATTTAGCAACGAAACCAACCTGCGACAAATTCTGCAACGAATTTTGCGACGAAAATTTAATTCGTCGCAAATTTTTGCAACGAAAAAAGAATTCATCGCAAAATATGGTTTTTTGCGACGAATTTAGCGACGAAATTTGCGACGAATTTGTATTAGTTGCAAATTTACCAACGAAATCATTATTTCGTTGCGAATTTTCTGCGATGAATTTATTTTTTATCGTAAAGTTTTGCGATGAATTTTTTATTTCGTCGCGAAAATTAGCGACGAAAAAATTTATTCGTCGTAAATTTTTGCGACGAATTTTTGAATTCTTCGTAACTTCTGCAACAAAATTAGCGACGAAAATTTAAATTCGTCCCTAATTTTCGTCGCTAAAATTCGTCGCAAAAATTCGTCGCTATTTTTGTCGCTAATATTTGCGACGCTTTATCCGCAACAAAAATATTTTTGTCGCTAAATTCGTCGCTGATTTATTTTGCAACGTATTTTTTTTTAAAATTCGTCGCTAATGACTATTTTTTTTGTAGTGTGGCAATGCCCCACCGGGGGGTTGGGGGGGGGGCTATTAGCAGCTTGGATTCGTCGCACAATGCGCAAAAGGGCATTAGACATCACTAGTAGTGCTCTGTAGGGGCATGATAGTTGCCTGTGGGAGGCTGCCAGCAACCAAGGTGCGACAACAGGCAGACTAAGCTCAGTAGCAGCCCAGGCATATGGATTTTTTCAGTCGCGAGGTGAAGCAGCATACTGGGCAGCGACGGTCAGGCATCATGCCCAAACACTGCTTCACCTATTGGCTAGTTGCGCATGGATGATTACGGACGGTGAATTGCATGCTCTACGAGCCTCGAAAGGAATGCTCACTATATCACTAGGCGAAGGAAACCAACGAGCACATCTTCTTTCGGTGATTGTAGGACATGGTGCAGGTGTGGCTACACATCCGATTGGAGATCTTCTCTATGACTCGTCTATTTCAAGCGCTTCGACGAGGGCTTCGGGGCAAAGGATGGCTGAGAAAGCATGTGACTTGACGATTTCCTATTTGATTTTTCTTGTATGACAGACTCATAGCAAGAGCTATTTTGAGGGGCCTTGAGTCTAGTATTGAGAGATTATTCATTAAAATACAAACTCGTGTCTACCACTTTGTAGACACCTAGTCTTTGTATATATTTCTTAACCTCGTTTATACATATTTATCATTCTCAAAAAAAATAAGAAGCACATGTGGCTTAATTTCAACTTTTTGCCATCCAAAATTCTCCTCTCATTTGTCAGGCACAAGCTGCAGTTGGACGTTGAATAATGATCCCTTGGATAGTCTACTTTTGACTTTACCATATCACCATGCTTTGGAGGGTTATATATTTTTTTTTCTTAAAAGTTGTGAACGCAGGTCGAATCAAGTGCTAGATAGATAGCTCTTGGTGGTCAGGTTTAGATATTTATAATTTGATTCGTAGTTATGATTAATTTATAAAAAAAAAATTCCGAATAAAATAATAAATTAAGCGAGCTAAAGTTGTTGAGACTATCCACGTAGCACTTTTTGATTAATTTCAAGTATGGGACAATCGTAGGCCATCAACGGTTTTAATTTTAATTTATTGTTTTTAAGAGAAGGATCGATCGATGGTCGGCACTGTTCGCATAAATTGTGGAGCGCCAAGCCTCTCATATACTTTGCTTGACATCCCACCGCTCAATCAAGGCAACAGGGGAATCTCTGTCCCTTGATGAAAAAAGAAACAAAAAGAAGAAGAAAAAGTGAACGATTTGCATTAAATAAAAGCATGAGAAGAGACGAGCAGCAAGAAATCCTTATTCCTTCCTCTTTCCACAGGCCATTTATACCATTCCAGACACGTTCGTCAATTCATGGAGTCCCTCAGCATCAGCTCACAGACTCTCCTGCTCCATCACCAGGCATTTAGGCGCATCGATCCCGCGCCTGCCGGCCGGCGACTCCATTTTCCTCGGCCGTCGGCGCCCCGGCATCACACCGTACGCTGCTCCCACAGGCCCCCGCCGAAGGAGCGCGAGGTGAAAAAGAAAGGCAGGTGGAAGGCGGCTGCCGCCGGGGCGGCCGTGGCCGTAGCTTGCGCGTTGGGCGCAGTCTACTTGTCGCGCGCCGCACCGGACCCCGGCCTCGCGAAGCAACAAGGGACCGTAATACTCGACATCAAAATCGAAGGCGATTCTGATCAAAACGATGAATCTTCTGGAAAAAAAAATCCAGTGCTAGGCAGAACGCGTGACGAATTGCGCAAAATCTTGTTCCAGAAGGTCCATTCGATGCTAATTAAACTTATTTCTAGTCCCTCAATTCTCTACCCTGCTGATGAGAAGACATCTACATGACTACATTCTCCTCTCTTTGTTTCCAACTGCAGGAAACCTACAGCGCGCTTCATCTGGTCGATTCCTGGATGACGGAGCCGACGAGATTCGATGCTGCTCTGATGGTGGTGCAGTGGCACATTGCAAAGGTGATCGAATCGCTTCCCCATGCCATCGATCGACAAATTAAAATTCCAGCGTTCTAACACACGCGTACGTATATAAACCAAATAACTGCAGAAACACTATCACTCGGCGGAAGAAGTCTGCGAGCGAATCAGACCACATGGCTCGCCGGCTGATGCACGTCCTCTTCTTCTCATGGTGATCGTCCTCTCTGATTTTTCTCATACAAATTATTACTCACTGATTCCGTATCGATCGAGATCGCATTTGAAATTAATCGAGTGACGAATATAATTATATATATATATATATATATATATCGTGCAGGCTGTGATTAAGATGATGCTGGCAGTGGAAGCCATGTTGAAACCTGAGACAGGAAAAGAGGATCTGGAAGTGTTCGTGGACAGCGCGATGAAGTGGTGGAAGGAGTTCCACGAAAGCATCGGTAGCGAGGAACCAAATGTTAGTCGGTGAATTAATCAATCATGCATTTCTTCTTTTTAATTTATCAAAGAAAACAGTATAATGAGATTGATCATAAAATTATTGTAATATTGATGTACGTTTAGTATGTTTCGTACGTCGTAATCCATCTTATATTATATTAAAAGATTGATTATTTTGTTTGGTATCATTTTAAAATTGTAATGTAATGTAATCTTGATTATAAAGATCATTAAAATTTTATAATCTGAATTACAAGATAAAACCTATGTAATTCGATTACATTACACATAATAATCTGAAAAGTCATTGCCCACCATCGCCCATAACCGCCATCGTCCGGTGCCACAACTCGTTGCTATCCCCATCGCTCATCGATGATTGATCGCCACCGGCCGACCATCGACGTCGCCATTGACCACCGACCACCGACGTCGGCAATAACCAACCGATCGTCACCGCCGTCGTACATCGATCGCTGAGCAGTCAAGCTGCCATCATCGCTCGTCATTGTTGCCGATCGATCATTATCGTCCTTGTAATAGACACCAAATAAAAGAATATAATATCTTTTGTAATCAAAGATTACACGTAACTCTATGATTAAACATAGAAATGTAATCAAGATTATATTATATTTCATTACAAACTTGATTACATTATCATCTTCATTGTATTATGTCCTATCCAACATAGTTTTATAATTTTATTTTAAGATGGTCGACTCTTCTACAACCACAAGGATATTTATTTCAAAATAAAAAAATAATAATAATAAAGGATAAAAATAAAAAAAGACGGTCGTTATTATCATTTTTGTCAAAAAATAATAATAATAAATAATATAATTAAATTAGAATTCTTATATATTGTTTATCTCGAAAATACTCTTATTTAACACTATTATAACATGTTAAAATAAATTAACTCTATTTTATCAAACACATGCATGAAGTGGGTTGTTACTTTAAAATATTTTTTTATTAAAATTGTTTTAATTTAATCAAAATCAATTCAAATTATTATAGTAATTTTGATCAAATTGATAAAAAAAATATTTTTAATATAACAGAATTTGTATATGTATAATAATTTTGATAAAATTA
The DNA here is from genome assembly GCA_025175895.1 of Wurfbainia villosa. Taxonomy (NCBI): domain Eukaryota; kingdom Viridiplantae; phylum Streptophyta; class Magnoliopsida; order Zingiberales; family Zingiberaceae; genus Wurfbainia; species Wurfbainia villosa. The sequence continues at coordinate 75,275,638 of CM046007.1, read as the reverse complement.
AAATAACTTTATAGTGACCTTTAGAATAAATTTAGTTTTAGGACAAAAAATACGTTGGACGTCATTTTAATTTTTTTTTTTTTTAATGAGGCCTTTTGATTTTTGCCAAAAAAAAAAAACTACAATCTGTACATTCAAACGGACTTATAAAGTAATTTTAGTTAAAATTATTAACTCTTAAAAAGCATAAAGTTAAAATTTAAAAATAAACTGATATTAATGCTATCATAAAATTAAAAAATTATCATGTGAATTATAAATTAAAACACGAATTTAAAATTTCTACATTTTTATGATGTTCATTTTAATTTTGTAATTTTTAAAAAAATTGTAATTTATGTAATATTTTTTGTAGAAAAATTATGATAGATTTTGTAGCACTTTATTTCTTAAAAATTTATAAATTATAATAATTTTATTAAAAAAAATATAATTAAATAGAAATTTCGAATAAAATTGGGATATTTGTAATAGCAAAAAGCGTATGATCATCGTTGATCTCTTAGTGATGATAAAGAAAAATAAATTACAGAGAACTATATCTTCCGTTGATTAAAAATAACGAAAGACTTTTAAATTCGAATAAGAGTTTTAAATTCTACACTGAAATTTGACCTTTGCCTGTTTATGTTGTTCTAATTAAGAGGTCATTCTGAGATAACAAAATTGGGATATCCAAACAAGTACATTAGGGCGATTAAGTGATCAATTTAATTTTTTAAGAGGGGCGAGTGAGACAAACAAAACAGCAAAAAAGAAATCGGATAGCTGCCATTTTTTTTGTATTTTTATTTTAATTTAATTAAAAATCAATTTCTTGTGCAATATATATATGCTTCTTCTTTCACTGTAGATAATCTCTCTCATGCTGCATCTTAATTAAATGAACAACCAAGATACTGAACTCGATCGAGCATCGTTTATTGATGGTTCAAAAATCTACTACTTGCATGCATGTTTGCCTCTTTTCTTAAATTGTGATGGCTTCTGGATGAAATCGATCCCCTAACCTATGCATTCTTTGTCTTCTACAATTTTTCATGTTTCGAATGTCGCCCTTTCTTTTAATGCTGATTTAATTTGTTTCTTTTTTTTTCCCCTTATTTATCTGTAAATAGTGAGTTCCATACAAAATTTTCAATTCAAATCTGCTACTTTAGAGCTGTATCTGTAAAGAAATGTTCCTTAACTAGGGCAATGTGGAGAATACTTTGTAGGTGCATGGAATTGTTTTTAAATTCTTCATCTTGTATTTCAACAGATTATATTGCAATTCGTGTACTTTGTTCATCAACCTTGAAGGAAAGTAGAGAATGTCCTAGCTAGCAAATTAATATATCATGTTATATATGCAATTGAAAACATCACTAAGAAGTATTCTTCTTTGTATCCGACGAGCATAGATCACCATAAATTGATTTCAGAGGATTTGATTACTTGATTAATGGAAATTAATTAAGAGGAGGGAAAGTGATAAAAAAGAAAAGTACATAAATGGAGTTCTATATATGATTTTGATGGCCTTTTCCTCTTCTCCCTTGTATCCTTCCTCCACCTAAGTAATCAGACCCTAATAGTTGGGACTTGGAATTGATGGATTTTTATTCTTATATGGGCTCCTATTTTCAAGCCGTGAATTGTTCTAGGTGCAGACGAATGCGTGGGGCTGTAAATTAATCTGTAAGATTAGAATCGTCAATTTAATAGTTCCTATCGATTTGTTCATAATCATTGTGAGGAAGATAAATCACGAAGAGTCCTATAGACTTTGACGCAATGACCAAGATACGTGAGAGTCATTTGAATCCAGAAAAATATTTTAGACATTTTCCGAAATCGATCCATATCATTTCTACAAGCACCATTATATCTTAATCACCATGTCATTCCACGAAGACAATCTGTAATAGATTCAAACCACAATTAGTGGTATATATTAGAACTGTACGCAGTTAACTTTACGTCTTTAATAGGCCGGAGGCTGAATAGGTGTCATTCATTGAGAATCGAAGAATGTTCTGGATCGATCGTCTTCTATGGTTTAGGTTAATTAAATTAAGGATCAGTTTGGTGCAATCTTTATGGAATCTTGTTTGAACCCCCTAGCTAGCTGCTATCGTTATAATATTGGCCGTACGTAACTTGCAAATATGGTGAAGGTACTGGTGCTAACATGATTGCAGGAATATATATATATAGAAGCTCCTACACTAATATATAGAACCTGAATAAAAAGTTTCATGTAGCTCAACGATGAGATTTGACAGAATTTACATGGTTTCTTATTTTCTTAATGAACAATCCAATTCTAGCTTGGCATGCATGTGCATTGTTCACAAGATAGTTAGGCCATCATCATGCCTGCTTGGTTGTCAAAAAATCTTGATTATATATTTGTCTGATCCCTCTTCTTATTATGAAATCTAAAGCTAAATACCAACTGGTCATGATGGTCCATAACACAGCATCGACTTTGATTTCCTGGCTATTTGCAGATTAATTAAACTTTCAAGATGCATGCCAAATGTAATTGAACTTTTATATCAGCTATTATTTAATTTGGATGAAATTACTAAATATATCAGTGCATGTTAATTTGCTTGAATTATATATGCTCAATTTCAGATATATAATTTTCTCCTATTTTATCATCTTATTCCTTAACCTACTAGTCTAATGACAGCAAAAAAATCGAGTCTCGATCTGCAGGGGTGAAGCATCCAAAAGCTAACTTCATTTTTCTAGGTTCATTGCGAAATAGTCTTTGGGCTGAGGTTATTTATAAAGTGTGCCGATTTTATTTGTTATTTTTTGAGCTTCGAATGTTGATATGTAAGGTAGAAGTAATTACAGTATTAATTGTTTCTGCCTAGTAATTACAGTAATTCCATAGTTGAGATATCAAAGTGAAAAAATCATCGAAGATGTAAGCCTAAAAGACAGTGTAGAAATGATGAAAAATACAACTTCTCCATATAAAGTTGAATATAACTTAATATTGTTCCATTTTCAAGGATAAAAATATGAGAATTGTCCTTCTGCATATAAAGTTGAATATCATATATGAATTACTCCAAACTTGAAAACTATAGTATTATTATGACTGAAACTATTCGATCCCAATGGCGATTCATTGCTGGCTTTTCTTCGAAATCTATACCAATAACTTCATCTAGTTATTGAGATACCAACATGGAAGAAACCATCAATTATGTAAGCCCAAAAAGGAATATAAAAATGGTGGAAAATGTAACTTCTGCATATAAAATTGAATATTATTTAATCTTACTCCATTTTATAGGGTAGAAATATGAGGATTGTTCACCTGTATATGAAGAATTGAATATTGCAGAGAAATTTCTTCTAAACTTGAAAATATTAGTGTTATCAATGGTGATTCAATGCTAGGTTTTGTTTCCAAATTTTTACCAATAACTTCATCTAGTGATTGAGAAACAAAAGTAGAAGAATCCATTGAAGAAGTAAAACCAATAGGGAGTGTAGGAATGATGAAAAAAATACAATTTCTGCATACAAAATTGAACATTATTTAACCTTGTGTCATTTTCTAGGGTAGAAGTATGAAAATTATACTTCTGGATATGAAGTTAAATATTATAGAGGAATTATTTCCAAAATTTAAAATTATAGTATTATCATGACTATAACTATTCAATCCCAATGATGATTCATTGCTATGCTTTATTTCCAAATTTATACTAATAAATTCATCTAGTGGTTGGGATACCAAATTGGAAGAAACGGTCAAAGATGTAAGTTTAAAAGAGAGTATAGGAATGATGAAAAATTTAGATTATGTCTATGAAGTTGAGTATTGCTTAACTTAATGTCATTTTCTATGGTAGAAGCATGAAAATTGTTCTTCTACATATGAAGTTGAAAATTGTAGAAGAATGTAGGAACTTCGATAAGCACTAGAGGGGGGTGAATGATGCATTTTCATTGACGTAGATGGAGTTCGATCGTGCTTACATGCTTGTCTACAATATTTATTAATATACGCAGTGGAAATAATAATAAAGCATAAATGAAATACACAAGCACACAATACACAAGAATATACGTGGTTCGGAACCTTAGGTTTCTTACTCTACGGGGCGAGTTCAACGAGCTCTAGTGATGTACACACCACTAATAAATCTTCTTCTCGGTGACACACCGGAGGCGGAGAAACCTCGTACAAGTGTTTACAATAATAAACAAAATATACAAGCAAATACAAAGAAATACAATCGAAATGTAAAGAATACTTTACAAACTAGGGCTTTGAATGCTTTGCTTATTGGTTGATTGGATGAGCTTGAAGGATCCTGAAATACGCCTGCACTTCGCCTTCAAATCACCTCAACAACCTCCCAAGTAACCATGGCTGAAATCTTCTACCAGTTGCTCCTTTTATCCCTGTATCGGACTGATTATGCGCCTGACAGTCGACTGTCATAAGGTCTCAGTCGACTGCCAACAGTGTCATTGTCTCACAACGACTTAATCTACGTCGACATTCCAGCCAACGGATACACTGATAGTCGACTGTCATTCCCAGCAATTGACTACTCAAGCCCGTAGCCGACTACTCAGTCAGTTACCAAGCGTTCTACCTTTGCGATCAAAACCAACAGCAGTCAACTGCCAAATGCTGGCAGACGACTGCCAAGGCTACTTACCGGAGTTGAATGTCAATCGACTCACATCAATCGACTGGTCATAATCTCAGTCGACTACACAGTGTCGACTCAACTACCAAGTGTCAAAACACTTGACTAGTCGACTGTTAAACCTCAACCATGAGGTTTACCCCAAGTATGATGCCCTCATATTTGTTAGACCACCATTAATCTAGACCTAAGCCTTCTAGCCACCTCCATTAGCCTCATGCCTATCGGTTCCCTCCAAGTCATTCATGACTTGTTCATCTATACGCTAGCATTCAGGTGCTTCCATCGGCTATTGTCATGCTAAGCTGGTTTACACTGTCAAGACACATTTGGGCTTATGCTGCCAAGAGATACACTTAAACTTTACGTCGATAACCATTGGACTTATGCTGTCAAGACTTCACCCTTGGACTTTACGCCGCTAATATCAAACCTTGGACTTCCCAAATGCCAAGTACTCATGACTTGAATTTTTACCACCAAGACTACACACTTGGACTTACGTGCCTAAGACTACACCCTTGGACTTTCCTTGTCAACCCATGTTGGACTTTACAATTACCAAGACTCAAGCTTGGACTTTCCCTTGCCAAGATCCATGCTTGGACTTTCCATGTCAAGTACTCAAGACTTGGATTTTATCATGGTCAAGACTCATGCTTGGACTTTCCATGTCAAGTACTCAAGACTTGGACTTTATCATTGCCAAGACTCATGCTTGGACTTTCCATGCCAAGTATCCCACTTGGACTTCTTCATCATATGGTCAATCCCATGTCAACCATATAGTCAATTCATTGTCAAACAATGGTCAATTCATCGTCAAACATCAAAACACAAACATCAAAATACTACTCGAGTCAAACTAGAATTTGGTCAATCATGACTTAGACCGATTACACCAACAACGAATTATTTTCAAACTTGAAAATTATTGTGTTATAATAATTGGAATTATTCGACCACAATTGTAATTTAATGTTTGTCTTTTACTTTTTAATTTGTACTAATAATTTCATCCCATAGTTGTGATGCCAAAGTGGATGAAATTATCAAAGAGATATAAGCTTACAAGAGAGTGTAGGAATGGTAGAAAATACAGTTTTTACATATGAAGTTGAATATTGTTTAATCTTGTGTCATTTTCTAGTGTAGAAGCGTGAGAATTCTCTTTTATTATGTGCAATGAAAATAAAGATCTTTTAGGTCCCATAGAGCCCAATATAATAAAGGAGTCATACTTTGTTCTTTTAGCAACATATATCGGCTTATGAGTTAATGGTCCTAGCATAATAAGTGTTTGTGATGTTTAATAAGTAAAGGAAGCAGACAAGTAAGAAAAAAGTAAAATCTTGGTATAATTGGCAAAAGAATCAATGGAAGGTTCTGATTAGATGTCATGGAAAATAAAAATGAGGAGGGAAAGTTTGCAAGTACTATTGGAGTAGATCTCTCTATTTCTATTAATGATGATGGGATACCTTTATACTAAGAAATCTTCAACTTATCTCTATGTCTAAGTTCAGATGAAGGATCCACCTATTGTGAGAAGCTCAACTAGAATTTCATGTCCTATTGTGAGTGCATTATCATACCTCATTTTTAGGGTAGAAGTGTGAAAATTATTTGTATGTATATAAAATTTAATATCGCATTGAAATTACTTCAAAACTTATAAATTTTAGTGTTATTATGACTGAAACTATTCGATCTCAATGGCTATTCATTGTTATACTTTGTTTATAACCAATAACTTTATCCAGTGGTTGAGATATCAAAATGGAAGAAACCATCGAACATGTAGACCTAAAAAAGCGTGTAAAAATGGCTTCTAGATATAAAGTTGAATATAGCTTAACCTTGTTTCATTTTATAGGGTAGAAGTGTGAGAATTATCCTTCTGCATATTCAGTTGAAAATTACAAAGAAGCTATTCCAAACTTAAAAATTATAGCGTTATCGTGAGTAAAACTATTCGATCTCAATGGTGATTCATTGCTATACTTTGCTTCCAAATTTGTACCAATAATTTCATCTAATAGTTAAGAAGTCAAAGTGGAAGAAATCATCGAGAATATAAGCTAAAAAGCGAATTTAGGGATGGTGGAAAATATTACTTTTGCATATGAAGTTGAACATTGCTTAATCTCATGTCATTTTCCACATGGCAGAAGCGTGAAAATAGTCCTCTGATATGCAATCGAAACTTACAGAGGAATTACTTCCAAATTTTAAAATGGAAGTATTATTATGATCGGAACCATTCAATCCAATGGTGATTCATTGATTGATTTTCCTTTCAAATTTGCATCAATAATTTCATCCAGTGGTTTAGATACCAAAAGATGGAAGAAACCATTAAAGATTAAAGCTCAAAAGAGCGTATATAGGAATGGTGAAAAAATAAAACTTTTGCATACATAGTTGAATATAGCTTAACTTTGTGCTATATTTTAGAGTAGAAGCATGAGAATTTTTCTTTATTGTGGTTAATAAAAATAAAGCTCTATTAGCTTCCATAGAGCCCGAGGTAAATAGAGATGTCATACTTTTCTTTTTTTTTTTTTGCAACACTAACTTTTGTGCTAATGGTCCTGGCACAATAGGTGTTGGCGGTGGTTGAGAAGGAAAAGAAGCCAACATGAATTGAAAAGTAAAAGCAAGGGAATCAATGGAAGGCTTCAAATTAGATGTCATGGAGAATAAAAATGCTAAGAGAAAGTTTGCCAGAGAGTCGATCCTTAAGTTCTTGTTTATGATGATTGGATACCTTTATACTAAGAAATCTTCAACTCATCTCCATGCTTGAGTTGAGATGAAGGATATACTTATTGTGAAACTCTATACTAGAATTTTTCATCCTTCTAATTGGTAAGAATTCAGTGCTTTATTCTCTATTTTGATTCTCTCTTCTTACTCACAATACTCACAATCAGTTAAGTATGAGTGTTGGCAATAAATAATGCAAAAAGAACTTGAGACTTTTCAAGGTGATTATACTTAGACATTGTTCTATGCTCATTCAGTGTCAAATCTATTGAATATAAATGGGATTATTATTTTTAATCCTCAGGACTAATCTAATTCATAAGTATAAAAGGATAACTTTTAAATGAACCGGAGTCAATTCTCAAGAAGATATGACTCTGAACTATCGATCGATCTACTTATTTGTACTTGTCACTCGGGTTCCTGATTTATCTCCTCCACTAATAGTAATAGCCGAAGAAGGTCACTAATGTAGTGACTCTATATTTTTTTAAAAAAAAATTGAGTGTAAATAAGTATATTCTCTTCGAACCTTAAAAATCATCCAGGCATTTAATTAAAAAAATTATTAAACACAATCGAAATTAACTTAACATCCAATAAATTAATTTACAAGCTCAGCTTATTCTTACATCAGTCCAAAATGTTGGGATCTAAATTCTGCACATCGCCCGCGTACTATTACGCTATTGGGCATGCAAGGAATCTAATATAATCCTTGATTGAATAGCAATGCAAGGAACTTGCCTGGTGCTCTATAAAGAGAAGAAGATAAAATGAAATGATGCATGGAACATGCAGCCCTTGTAAATCAAACCCTTTTCTCACTCTGCTTTGTTTTGCTGACCAAAGCTTGGATTGTCCAAGAGAAGAAGAACAGTCTCAAGGTTCTGCAGCCAGATCATCTCCTGCATGCATCGTCATACATGTTAGTGTTACTGAGATGGCAATGAGCATTACTTAGTTCACAGATGCTGATTTTACTTTTCCCACAAGTTTTCTTAGTCAATGCCAAAGTGCTGCGTTTGATTGAGTTTCACTCTTAATGGAAGCAAGAAATCGCAAACCACAAAGTAGAGGGGTTGAATTTTTCAGTCGAAATTGGGAGCAAAGTTGAGTAAAATTTCTGTCGAATTTTCCAGAGAAAAGTAATAGAAAAGCAAATGTTTTGGGAAAGGGAATAGAGAGGAAGTGCGGAAGCAGAATGAATTACCCTTGTAGCAGAGGAGGTGAGAGAGGCGGAGGCTAGGCAGCACCGCCAGGCCGAGGTTGTAGGCCATGGTGCCGTCGGGGTGGAAGAGGTTGTAGTTCCTCTCCGACGTCGGGCCGGGCTTCAAGTCCTCGTCGAACAGCGCGAACAGGTAGACCTCGAGCCTCCGGTTGGGTATCAGTGGCGTCCCCTCGTTCGCCATTTGCGGCACCAGCAAGTTCCTGTTGTGCGCGCGGGCGTTCTCCGCTGTCGCCCCGGCCTCGTCGGCGTCGCCCTTCGACGGCCACCCCGTCTCCAAAATTCGCATCTCCACTCCGTTGTACCATAACCGCGCGAGCGCGAAGATATATATAATTCTTCGTCACAAAAAGCTTGGTACCGCTAAGTTAGCGGCCTCCACCGATTGATCTTTCGGTCATTATGAGAAAGATAAATCGTGGGTGGATCTTTGACTCTTGACTCGGTGATAAATACAGGGAAGAGTATTTCATCCCAAGGAGAATTTTAGACCCTCCATTTGGAATTGAATCCGAATTTCTTTACAAACGTCACCTTGTGTTTATCATCGAGTCATCCCGGAGACTATATATATATATATATATATATATATATAGTTAAATTCTGCTGGGCACCAAATTCATGAGCGCCTGTGCGCGGAAAGCATTAGTGAACAGTGTTTTCACTGTTCACTAAAGCTGCGTGAACAATGAAAACACTGTTCACGGCAGTTTTCCGCGCATGAGCGCCCATAAATCAGACGCCCAGCTGATCAGGGTTATATATATATATATATATATTTCTTCATGATACTTCTCTTCATGGCTAAATGCTAAAAATATACTTGGGATTAATGAATGAATACTATTCATTTATATACAAAAAGTTAAGTTTAATATTCTAACATCCCCTTTAAACTTAAATTTTTATTACTCCAAGCTTTGCTCTTAATCTTGCAAAATCTTCAAACTTCAATGCTTTGGTGAAAATATCAGCAATTTGATCTTGTGTCTTCACATACTTTAGTTGAACTTCATTGCTAATGATGATTTCTCTAATAAAATGATATTTTGTATCTATATGTTTGCTTTTATCATGAAAAATAGAATTCTTTTTCAAAGCAATAGCTGACTTATTATCAATAAAAATTTCAGTAGCTTCTATTTGTGGCAAATGCATCATCTTTAATAATTTTCTTAGCAATATAGCTTGACAAACACAAATAACAGCAGCTACATATTCTGCTTCACAAGTTGACAATGTCACATCGATTGTTTCTTTGAATTCCAAATGAATGCAGTATCTCCAATGCAAAATAGAAAATCAAAAGTATTTTTTCTATCATCAATATCTCCTCCCCAATCACTATCATTATATCCAACTAACTTGCAATTCTCGGAAAAGAATATATTAAACCATAATCCAAAGTTCCCTTAACATACCTTAATATTCTTTTAGTCGTCTTCATATGAGATTGAGTTGGGGATTTCATATAACTATTAATAAGTTCAACTCCATAAAGAATATTAAGTCTAGAACAAGTCAAGTACCTCAAATTTCTGATAAGCTTCCAATACAATGTTGGATTTACCTTCTTACCATTATCAAATCTAGACAACTTGACTCCACATTCAATAGGGGTGTCAACTGATTGACAGTCTTGCATATCAAATTTCTGTAAGATGTTATTTGCATATCCCTTTTGAAAAATAAAGATACCATTATCAGTTTGTTTTACTTAAATGCCAAGATAATATGATATCATCCCAATATCTATCATTTCAAATTCTACAGTCATGTCTTTCTTTAAACCATCAAATATGGTTGAATTGCTCCCTATAAAAATCAGATCATCAACATATAAATAAACAATTATCAAATTATCTTTCTCCTTTTCTTTAACATAGAGACCATATTCATGTTGACACTTTATGAAGTCTTTAAATTTGAAATATTGATCAATCCTGTTGTATCAAGCTCTAGGGGCTTGTTTTAATCCATACAAAGCTTTCTTCAACTTCAGAACTTTGTTTTCTTGTCCTTTGGTAATATATCCTAATGGTTGTTCTATATAAACATCTTCCTCCAACTTTCCATTTAAGAAAGCTAACTTGACATCTAACTGAAAAATATTCCATTTTCTTTGTGCAGCCAATGCAAAAATTAATCGAATAGTTTCTAAGCGAGCAACTAAAGTAAAAACTTCATTATAATCGATATCTTGTCGTTGACTAAATCCTCTTACAACAAGACGAGCTTTGTATTTTTGGACTTCTCCTTTTGCATTCTTCTTTATCTTATAAATCCATTTCACACTAATTGTTTGCTTTCCTTTTGAAAGAGTTGTCTATTCTCATGTGTCATTCTTTTGAATTGCATTTATCGCTTCATCTATTGCTAGTCTCTATTGTTCATTTTTCATCGCTACTTCAAAAGTTAGTGGTTCTGAATCTAAAAAAGACAATAAAAAATAGATTGATTAATTTCATGAGTTTCCGCATAAATATGGACTATCTTCATGGGAAATAGGTGATTGGATTATATTTTGTATTGATACTATAATATCCTGCTCTTCTTCTCCAAAGTATGGAAGAAAATTACAAGTTTTTTCTTCTTGATTTTCCCAATTTCAAGATTCTTCTTCAACAAATTCAACATCTCAGACTTATCACCACTTTGCCATTGCTTGCATTATATAACTTGTAGCCTTTAGATTGTAAATCATATCCAATAAAAACATATTTAATACTTCGATCATCAAGCTTATGCCTCTCTTGTTGTGGTACTTGAGCATATGCAATGCTTCTAAAAACTCACAAATGTTTGACATTAGGCTTTCTTCCATTCCATGCTTCTTGAGGAGTTTGATCCTTAATGTTCAATGTCGGAGAGCGATTAGGCAAGTAAACTGCACAAGAAATAGCTTCGGCCCAAAACTCCTTTGGCATATTTTTGGCTTTTAGCATGCATCTTGTCATGTTGAGAATGATTTTATTCTTCCTCTCCGCTACCCCATTTTGTTGCGATGATCTAGGAACTGTCAAAGGTCATCGGATTCCATGAGTTTCACAAAAGTTATTGAACTCCTTGGAAGTGAATTTGCCTCCCCGATCAAATCTCAAAGCTTTGATATTATATCCACTTTGCTTTTCTACAAGTGACTTAAAATTTTTGAAAGCACCAAAAGCTTCTGATTTTTGCTTAAGAAAATAAACCCACATTTTTCTATTAAAATAATCAATAAAGAGTAAAAAATATTTACTCTTACCTAGTGAAGAATGATTGATTGGTCCACAAACATTTGTATGCGCAGGTTTAAGTGGTGTTGTTGCTCTAAATGTTGCTTCTTTTGGAAAACTCTTCCTAGCATGTTTACCAAGAAGACATGCTTCACATAAATGCTTTTGGATGGTTGATCATAGGCATCCCTTTCACCATCTTCTTTTCTCCCATAGCCTTCAACGCTCCAAAGTTCAAATGACCGAATCTCATGTGCCATTGCCATGCTTCATTTTGCACATTAGCCTTCAAACACTTTGCTTCAATTGTTTTGATATTCAAAGTAAACATCTTGTTCTTTGACATAGCAACCTTAGCAAGTAAATTAGCATTATGATCTCTATGCCAAAGAGAATTATTCTTCATAAGAATCTCACAATCCCTTTCAAGCAATTGACTCAAGCTTATAATGTTACTTCTTAATTTTGGCACAAAGTGACCCAAGCTTATAATGTTACTCAATTTTGGCATAAAGTAAACATATGATATTATTTTTGTTGGGAGTATGGGGAATAAAATCAAAGTCTCACATTGGTAAGACATGGAAAGATCATGTGCTTATAAGATAAAAAGATATATCTATTAGTATAAGACCTTTTGGATAAAGTCCAAAAATAAAATCATGAAGGTTTAAACCCAAAGTGGATAATATCATACAATTATGGAAATATATGAATCTTATAGGTATTAACAATTGATATCAGAGACATAGTCCATGTCAAGCCATGAACCTTAAATGAAGGAAGTGGAGCTCCCATGTCCAGATCAAAAGAACCAAACACCAGGCAGAAAGTCCAGTTGGATTAGAAGGTCTAGACAACTGATAAGAAGTTCAGTTGGGCCAGAAGGACCAGGCAGTTGGCAGAAAGTTTTGGTGGATTGAGGATCGGACATCAAGTAGAGGAAGTCCGTCGAGGATAGATAGGCTTGAGGGGGTTTATCGTTTGAGGGGAGGATTGTTGGGAGTATAGGAAATACAATCAAAGTCCCACATTAGTAAGACATGGAAAAGATCATATGCTTATAAGATAAAAAGATATCTCTATTCGTATGCGACATTTTGGGTAAAGCTCAAAAATAAAATCATAAGGGCTTAGGCTCAAAGTGGATAATATGATATCATTGTGGATAATATGATATCATTGTGGAGACATATGAATCTTATATACACTAATAATTTTATAACTACCATCATTAGAAGAAATGAGAATTGTACTTTTTCCTTCAATATGAATTTTTGAGGAATCTCCAAAAAAAAACTATGCCTTTCACTTTGTCATCAAGCTCTACAAATTTATCTTTGTACCCACACACATGATTACTTGCACCATTACCCAAGTATCATAAATTGTTATCACCTTTCTCTTCTTCCTTGATTTGAAGTAACAAAGTCGACTCTTCCATTTCTTGATCGTTAGCAACCTCTTTGTTAGCAACAAGATGGGCTTCCTCTTTAATATAATTAGTAGCATTATAACATTCCCAAGCATAATGACCCATTTGATGACAAGTGTAACATTCAACTTTCGACTTGTCATACCTTCTTCCATTTGAAGTTGGATAATAACCTTGCCTTTTTCCTCTTGCTCTTCCATAGTATCTAAGTGATTGTTGGCTTCTTTCTTCTTCATTAGACTTGTTTTTTTTATTATTTGGTCCATTTTGGTCATATTCATATCCTCTTCCTCGTTCACGACCTCAACCTCTTTCTCGTCCATGGCCTCTAAAATATTTATGCTCTCTTTCATCATTCTTTAGTGTAGCCTTTGTTTTGAGAACTTGCTCCAATGACTCTTCTTGTCTTCTCTTCATTTTTTTTCTTCATGGGCTTGTAATGAGCCCTCCAATTCTTCAATAGTCATTGACTCTAAATCTTTTGTTTCTTCAATAACACACACAATATAATCAAATTTAGGAATATAATTAAAGAACGAAACACCTTTTCCACTACATGTACATCTTCTATCTTGTCTCCATATATCTTCAATTGATTGACAATTGTCTTCACCCGTGAACAATAATCCATGATGAATTCTAACTCTTTCATTTGTAATACTTCAAAATGACGCCTTAGTGATTGAAGTTTTACCTTCTTTACTTTATCAACACCTTAAAGAGCCTTTGCCAATATCTCCCAAGCTTCTTTAGCAGTAGTAGCATCAGCCACCTTCTCAAACATGGAATCATCCAAACATTGATGGATGAGGGCGAGGGCTTGTTGATCCTTCTTCCTTGTCTTTGACAAAGAATCCTTCTCTGTTGGAGGTAAATTATCTTCATTTTGAGGCTTCTCATAACCTTTCTCTACAATCTCCCATACATCGTGAGAATCAAATAAGACTTTCATCCTTAATTAGACACCATGTCTCATAATTCTCCTTTGTAAGATGAGGAAATTGAAATGAAGACACTCCATTGTGAGTTATCATTAAGCACTCTAACTTGGGTTGATACCAATTTGTTAGAAAGATAGAAGATGAAAAATTTTACAGAGAGAAAGAGAATAAATGAGAACTTAAAAACACTTATTCTTAATCTTCTTTTTAATTGATCTCAAATGTCAAGTACAATACTATATATATATATATACATACAAAGAGATATATAAAGAAACTCTTCAAAAAAAATATTTGTAATTCTTCATGATTAGATGCTTTTCTTCGTAATTAGATTCGAATTAATGAATGAACACTATTCATTCATATATATAAAAAAAAAGTAAGGTTAATATTTCAACATTCTATCCCTTCGTTGGGGTTGAAGAGAACGTAATCCAGCGGAATTCCCGACAGGTCGTCCCTGTACGCCGAGTAAGGGTAGTTGTTGACCCAGAAGGGCACTCCCGTGGCCGCCAGGAACTGCAGGAACGGCGCCATCGCGCCGGCCAGCTCCGCCTTGAACGCCCCAGACGACGGAGGGTACGAGCTCTCCAGCACCGCCAGGGAGTTGGCGCTGGAGACGTGTGCACGCGCCTCGAGTCCGAGCTGGACGAGCGCGGCGTGGATGCTGGCCATGGCGGGGGCCGGCCGAGGTCGGCCATCAGCGCCGTGTAGCAGCTGGCGAACACCTCGTTCCTGACTTCCCGACCGCGATGCCGGTGATCTTGGTGGCGGGCAAGTAGGCATGCACGTTGGCAGCCACCCATTGCAGGGCCAGCTGGGGGTCCGTCAGCTACCCAGCCGCCGAACCTCCTCGTCGGGCACTGTGACGATGAGGTCGATGCCGGTGTTGGCAAAGGCCGTGAGGACCTGCGAGTTGCCGTCGTAGATCCTCGCGTTGCTCACCTTCATCGACGCCAACAGCATGAAAACTCGCTCCGGAGTCGGTAGATTGTTGGCAACTCGACCGTAATTAATGCCGAGCGCGGAACCAAGCTGGAAGAAGCCAAAATCTACCATTACGACAAGCAACAGAAAACAGAGTCACGTCCTGTTCTTCTGTCAAAATAAAACGTACAAAAAGTATCGACAATTAATGAACCTGAGCAGAAAACGATCATCATCATAGCAACCATCCACACCATCCCTCTTCTCGGCTCGAGTTGTGTGGGAGTTTGAGCAGTTAACTAAGCTTGTAGAGGTAGTTAGTTGTTCTTCAATTCGCCAACGATGAAGAATTTATAGGCCTTTCTCTGCACGTCCGCAGACCGTAGTGCTCGTCACGCACACTCGCACTTCCTTCGTGTGACCTGGAAGCCACACGGCTAGCTGCTCACTTTAGACCGAGGAAATAGCAGAGCCATGGCCTCGACGTTACCTTCCTCGCCTTATCCAAAGCAATTCAGATACATTCATAATCAGGCTGCTCCATTTTCCCAATCCTCTTCCTTTAAGATGATACATGAGGTTGCACCAACTCTTATGCTACTCAAATCCCAAAGAAAACAAATATATTGAGTCTGACTTGATCAGCTTATTGATTTACTTATTAATGTTTGTGCTAATTGCTATCTCCTTTTCTGGATACTGATGACGACGCATATATAGATGCCGGAGATAACATATCCGTGTTAATGGTGAATCGATGACATAATTGTAGGCAATCCTGACCTTGGTAGAATAATTAGGACTAACCTTCTCTCTATGTAATGTCCATCAATTAATGGTATTAGATTGGTCCGAATAATGGATGTACATCAACTGATCGAGTACATACATACTGCATTTGGTGGAACAAGCTAATGCCGAGTTCATCATTTAGCAACCGAAAGGTCCATGAAAACATGGTTGCTTTTTGTATTATGATGTATTAAGGGTGGGTCAAGGGAGTTATTCCAATATAATTCTTTGATAGTATTATCATGAGCCTTAATTAATAATGTGTATTTATGATATGCCTCTGTTTTTCTACCATAAAGTTACTTGTATTTGTTCTCATTATAACATCTCGTACATGAGTTGAATTAAAAGTGATTGCAAAAGGTATTTGACTTCTCGGAAGAGTTATATTTTTTTTATTGACATCAGAATAGTCGAATCTTTGATTCAATTAATCTCTGAGAGTGATCGATCATGTCCCATAAATATTCGGGACGTCTTATTAACAGTTGAGTCGGATAAGATCGGAGTCCAAGTTGAATCTTAGAACTATATATATAATTAAGTTTATGATTGGAAAATTAGAAATCCAACCGAACAAATACCCCTCATTGACCGTAAAAAAGATAACGAAAAATTCGACCTTGTAATTTAGATTGAGGGCCTTTCTTACATCAACTCATTAATTAATGTTAATTAAAAACATGGATTCCATCTTTGGATGAGATTGGAGTTTTAATGTATATATCTTTGTTTTCATTATGCTAGCACCTTCTTGTTTTCATTAGGCTATATATGCCTTCTAATGTTCTAAATAGATGGAGTTTTGGTGAGAATTTTTTTTTGCAGATAAAAATTTGGATAAGAGAAAGTGCAACATTGATGGAATGGAAGAGATTAGAGATTAAAATTAAAAATAAATAAATATAGAAAAATTTGAAGGCTAGCTTTAACTTCCGCAAAAGTTGAAATCATCAATCTAACAGTCCTTATCAGTTTGTCCCACGACAATTATGAGAGAGATAAATCATGAAGGGTCCTATGAGCTTAGATGTGGTGGCCAAGATATGTGAAGGTTATCTGAATCCAAGAATGAGTTTTAGACCTCTTCTGAAATCGACCTATGTCACTTTTACAAACACCTCCGTGTCTTAACCACCACGTCATCTCACATGGAGTATTATTTTAATGACCCCATCTAAGTTTGATTGACACATTAACCTACCATAATTATTTTTTAATGAGTGGTGGCACATAAATTGAGTCATTTTGCGCTCTAAGGCTATATTTGGAACGGAATAATATAATCAAACTTGTAATGTAATCAAATTTATAATGTAATATACATTACATTAATGTGTTTGGGTAACGATAGATTTGTAATCTTTGATTACAAAAGTTATTACATTCTTTTGTTTGTTGACCATTATTTGTTATAAAGAATGCAATTCATATTATAAAAAGGACAAAAATATCCTTATAATTTAATCGCCGCTAGTCACGACCAACCGTCGATCGTTGGTCGTCGGTCGTCGGTCAACCGTCGATCATCGATCGTCGGTCGCAAGTCGTCAGTCGACCGTCGGTCTCTGACCGCCCATCGATCGTCGATCGACCGCCGATCGTCGATCACCAACTCGACCGACTGTTGTCGGTCACCAGTCGACCGTCGATTGTCGGTCGACCACCGATTGCAGATCGTCGATTGATCGTCGATCGCCAACCGACCATCGATCGCCAGCTGATCGTCGATCGTCGACTGATCGATTGCCGATCGTCGGTCGGTCGTCGGTCGATCGACGATCGACAACCGTCGTCGATGGTCGCCGTTGGCAACTATCGAGAAGCAATGAGAAAAATAAAATAAGGATATATTTGTTATGAAAAATATTAATTCCGTAATATAATCAAATTACATAGCATTTTCTTTGTAATCTAGATTTCGAAACTTTCCTCTTCTTTTGTATTTCGATTATATTATATTACGTTTTTGAAATTTTACCAAACAAATTAATTTATCTTATAATATAATCTTGATCATGATTATCCCTCACCAAACCCTCACCAAACGTGCCCTAATTGTTTTATTTTGTTGTTTAGCTATCTTAATCATTCTACATATATTAGAGTTTGCTCATTTAAGCCAATTAACTAATACCCTTCGTGACAAGCATGATAAGTATTTTATAATGGGCATCCTTCGTATGGAATTGCGTGGAGGATGTAAATCATTCACACATAAATTTTAGAATGAATAAATATAAATTATAAAACACTATTTATTTTAAAAAATAGTAAATAAAGGAATATGCTATAAATAAACTAAAACACTTTAGTTTTTTTTTACAAAACAAAGACAAATACAACTAGTACAGCAAAACAAAGCACTTGCATTATATATATATATATAGAGGAGCCGTCCGGCCACCTCGGCGCCGGGCCGGAGCGCGTTAGGCGCACCTCGTCGTGATCCGACAGAGCTCGGCTCCGGCCGGATTGCGGCCGGGCCGCCTGTCGGCCACGATCGGCCGAATCGCGGGCGGCGATGCGGCGCCAACTGCCCGGCCGCGATTCGGCCGGATCACGGATCGAATCCGGCCGCCACGCGGGAAGGACCGCCGGCCCGGCGGTCCTTCCGGCCGAATCCGGCCGATCGCGGCCGCAGATGGCGCGCGCCAGCGGCCGCGGTCGTTGGATTCCGGCCGAATCGCGGTCGGAATCCGGCCTTCCCCGACGTGGTGCGGCCGGGATTCGGCTGCGATCCGGCCGAATCGCGGTCGGCAGTGGCCGCGCCTTGCCTCCCGAGATTCGGCCGGAATCGTGGCCGAAATCGCTTCCTACGGAAGCTCGTCACGGATCAGCGGCGAGGTGCGCTTCCAACGCACCCGGTCCGGTGGCCGGACGGCGGCGCATGCGGCGAATGGTGGTCGTAGCGTCATGGGACGGTCACGGAAGTTTTGTCAAGAAAGAGATGATTCTATATATATATATAATTGTACCTCTAATCATATTATATATATATATAATGAAGATGGACGATACGACTTTTCTTGTCGATTCATTCTTATATATTGACTATCTAATAAATAATATATTTACGTTCTAATCATAATTAAATTAAGTATTTTCATCTGATTTCTTTAGTAATGAACGAGTTTTATCTTAAACATTAATATTCTTGACTATTTATTTATTGTATTCAATATACCAATAATTTTAATACTGTCTTATTTGTATTGATAAGTTAAAAAAAATGTAATATTATAAATAGAAGTTAGAATCTTAAGATTGACTCCGTATGATAATCATTCATTAAAAATGAATACTCTATTTATGACTAAATTATTAGAGATTCAAAATTAATTATGATATTCCGGTCCTATATAATTAAATTATATAAAACGATTTCATTTCAACAATTTCATTATTAGAACATTTCCCTCTAATTTTAGATTAAAGATTTCGATTTTAATTTTTAATTATAAACAAACTTAAATTATTATAATTTAAAATATTATCCTATCATATATACAAACGTATATATAATATCTACAGTCACGGACAACATTGATAGTCTACTGTCACATGCATGATCGCACGCTCTTTGTCGCAGATACTGGCACATACGGGGGACCCACAACATATCACCGTTCTCTAAAGTCGTATAGAGATTTTTAAAATTTATAAAACGTCTATAATATACATGCAAAAATGTTATTAAAAAAAAATCTAATAAAAATTTATTTATTTATGGACACATATGCCAACAATAAACACCTTTCCCATGATAGTGAACGATTTGATCAAAAGAAGATCAATTACAATTCCACTCAAACTCTGATCTTTTGGGGATCTACTTAATGGCAGCTGGCCATACCTAATCCAACTAATACGGTTGGATTTGGACAACAAACAGTCGAAAGTCAACCGTAGATCGGTTGTCGAAGCACTAGCAAATGGATTTGCGGCTTTCTCGCGTTTTGGCGTCTCCTATGTCACATTCACTCAATCCGGTCAACGGATCCACCTTGCAACTGTTACCCTTCCACATTTCTCAGTACAAATGATGTTAATCCTTCAGCGAACGTAATTGACTTTCTTCAGCCGCCATGAATCCTTCAGTCTGCATCTCCTTCCTCTTCCTCTTCTCCTGTGTCGATCTCTCCTACTGTAAACGCAGCAGTTTCAATGCCATATTCCAATTCGGTGACTCCCTCTCCGACACCGGCAACTTCCTCATCGCCAACGCCGATTCCTCCCCAAACATGGGTCATCCTCCCTACGGCATCACCTTCTTCGGTCACCCCACCGGCCGCCTCTCCGACGGCCGCATCATCGTCGACTTCATCGGTATCGAATCCCAGCAGATCTCTTCCATCGAATCAATTTGCGTAATTAAACAAAAAGGAAAAAATAAAAAGGAAAAATAATGCAGCTGAGGCATTCGGACTTCCTCTGCTTTCGCCATATCTATCACGCGACCAGAGCTTTGCGAAGGGCGCAAGCTTCGCCGTCAGCAGCGCCACCGCTCTCGACGTGTCCTTCTTCCGGGAGAGAGGCGTCGGAGTCGGGACTAACTTGTCGCTGAGCGTCCAGCTCGAGTGGTTCGAAAGGCTCATTCCTTCGCTCTGCAACACCGGTGGACGTCATCATCGATCGACCAATTAATATTCGCAGCGAATCCATTAATTCACTGATCCACGAACCAGATCTTGATTAAAGCGTCGTCTATCCAATTGCAGGGTGCAGGAAGTACTTGAGCAAATCTCTGTTCATGGTCGGAGAGATCGGCGGAAACGACTACCTGGGCCCTTGGACGCGCAACATGCTGACCCAGCAGCAGGTGACGGCCTACGTCCCCACCGTCGTCGAGGCCATTAAGAACGCCACGGAGGTGATGATCATGCATATCCATAAGTAGCACGTACGCGTGCTCAACCGAGCAGGTCTCCACGAAAGGCGCTAACTTTTTAATCTGCGCATGCAGAAATTGATCGGCCTCGGGGCTGTGAATCTAGTGGTGCCGGGGAATCCGCCGTCCGGTTGCTTCGCCGGCATCCTCTCCCTGCTGAACGGCACCAGGGCGGAAGAGTTGGAGCCCGGCACGGGATGCCTGAGGAGGGCCAACGACTTGATCAGGTATCACAACCGACTTCTCCGGCGAGCAGTGGCGGAGCTGAGGAAGGAACACCCCCACGCGAGGATCAGCTACGCTGACTTCTACACGCCCATCATCAAATTCGCCAAGGAACCGGAAGCTTTTGGTGAGCATGGATCCATTCGCGGGTAATTATTTTCTTCTTTTACACCGACGACGTAAGCATCACTCGAACTGGCTCGATCGAGTTGAATAGGATTTCGCTTCCGGCCAAAGCTGAACGCTTGCTGCGGCGGAGACGGGCCTTACCATTTCGACGTGCGTGCCCTGTGCGGCCAGCCCGGATCGAGCGCCTGCCCCGAGCCCTCCGCCGCCATTAATTGGGATGGCTGGCACGCTACGGAGGCGACGTACCATCGGATCGCTGATTCTTGGTTGCATGGGCCCTTCGCCGACCCTCCCATTCTGAGTTTGAGGAAGCTTTAGCTGCCCATCAATGGCGTCGTCGGAGATGGGTTATGTGATTTGTCATGCATAGTGTTACTGTGGATTAATAATCGGTCAGAATTTTCTATATTATCATGTTTCATGCCTTGTGTTGTGTGTGAGGAAAGATCTGGAAGTGAGATTTTCGAGAACAATTTTATTGTTTTCGCATCTTAAATAAATTTAAACTTCTAAATAATATGAATTGCAAGGAGTAAAAGTTAGAAACTTTGGATTGTGAAACTTCTTCCGTGCAATAATCATTTAAAATAAATTAACCCATTAAAAATGATTATTTAAGTTCGATTTGAACTTGATTTATTTAAATATTATTGAACTTTTAATTCCAATTTACATGATCGTTTAAAATCTTTATATTTTTAAAATTTTATTTAATTATATGTTTAATTAAAAAAAAATATTAATGTACTTTATAAATTTTATTCATGGACGTTGTTTATAAATATTATTAATAAATAGTTCATAATCTGAATATTAATGAATGGAACATATATAACTATTTAAATTTATTTATTTAGTTATTCAATCTTAATCGATTAAAATTTTACCAAATTGAACATCATATTTATTGATAAACATTTAATCTATCTATGAGAAAAATTAAATATATATCACTCTTTCAACTTCATATGTTAAAGAAAAAACTTGAAGATGCTAAAACGTGCTTAGACATTAAAAGAATTCAGGTGTTGAAGTATCGGTTAAGTTTTAACATTGAGAACTTTGACTGTTTTTTTTTTATTATTTGTAATTAAATCTGCACTGGGACTTAACTACCCCACCTGACCTCGCTGCCCGCATTATTATTATTATTTTCAAATATAAAATAAAAAATTAGTCCGCCACACTGAACTAGTAATAAAATAAAAGAATTATAATTAGAGAAACATGAAGTAGTTTAATTCACGTATAAGTTAATTTTAAAATAAAATTATTCATAAAATTTAAATACTGTTTTTATTTATAATCTCTTACCCCAACTAATATTGTTAATTATAAGAGCTACTGAATTTATCTAAATTACTATTGATACACGGTGGAAATAAACAAAATTACATGATAAAATTAAATCAATAGTCAAACTACCATAGAAATTAACATTAATGTAATTTGAATTGAATCAAATCAAGTTGAGGCAATTCAAATTCATCTGAATTTATTTTAATCGAGTTAGAAATCTTGATTCATCTCAGAGTTAATTAAATCGGCTATCATGTCCGAAAATGACTTTATAATTATATATATATATATATATAACATTTGATTTTCTCTCCTTATATCATAAAAAGTGCTCTTTATTTTTTTCTTTCCACGTGCATCATAAAGGCGTGCCCTTTGATTTTAAACCGGGGTGATGCAGAAAAAAGAGATGGAGTAATTTTTTTAAAATAATCACTCTATTTTCTCTATGCTTTCTTTGATTTTTAACTTAAACGTTAGAGGGGTCACACCAAGATACGTCGAGACTCTCTTTCTCATCTGTCTTTTAGGTTTGAAGTATTTATCGATCGTCTGATATGAAGAAGGTTGATCTATCAAAGACCAAACTATAGATGCCCGATGTCCGATCTCTCGAGATCCTATTGACTTTCGATCTCCCGAGATCATATTGACTCCCGATCTCCTAAGATCTCGTTAACAATTGATCTCTTGAAACATAATTACAATTTAACTTGCCGAAGCTCTGTAGAAATTAAAAAAACCAAGATAATAAAATCAACTCATTGAAGACCAACCCTACTTATATTAAGTTGGTCAAAAGTATTCGATCATGAATACTCTATTGAATCATCTCATCCATTTATCTCTTACTGAATCAATAATTATCAAATTATATATGAATTTAATATTTGATATAGAAACCCATTTGAAAATTTATATTCGAATATAAAAAAAGCGACTTTCAGATCAATTCCATTTAATAGGGTTTGTTTTAGGAAGTTTGAATTCCAATAAATAAAAGCAAAGATTTGCTATTAAATACCTTCTCTCTCTTTTTTAATCCATATATCCAAATCATATAATTCGACTAAATCCCAAAGATGAATAACTCAATTTTACCGATTATCAAGTAAATGATATTTAATTTATACTATGTGAATTTCGAATGTATACTAATTATTTAAAAATCATTTCAATTTTTACCATTGCTTACGGTGTCTCAAAGGACAAATACACAAATAATTTTATTCTCTTATTTTTTTTTTAAGGTAAGATAATTAGTCTTCAAATATGGTTTGCAACATTTTTTTTTTTAAACTTTCAAGTTGTTAGAAAATAACTATTTATTTCTTAACTACTATTTTTAAACTTTCAAGTTGTTAGAAAATACCTATTTATTTCTGAACGACTATTTAAATATTTGATTGTCAAATAAATCTTGAAATACATATTACGCAGAGTTATTGTAAAATCATAAGCATATATAATTACTTCTTCTATTCGAGAAACTAAGCTACTATTTACATATTTGATTGTAAAATAAATCTTGAAATACATATTACGTAGAGTTATTCGAACATCATAAGAATAATTACTTCTTCTATTCGAGAAATTTCTGTTTGGTTCAGAATTTTTTATTTTTTATTTTTATTCTTTTTTTTTTTCAGAAAACAAAAAATGAATTTTTTTTTCTAATTTTCTAGAAAATGTTCTTTTATTTTTTGGAAAACAAAAATAGAAATAGAAAACGATTATTTTTCATTTTCTAATTTTTCAGAAAACACTTTTTTATTTTTTGGAAAATAAAGATGAAAAATACAAACCAAATGCATTTTTTCATTTTCGCAGAAAATGAAAATGAAAATGAAAAATAGAGAAGAAAATGCCTACCAAATACCCTCGTTTGATAGGGGGCATTTGGTAAACATTTTTTTCTTCATTTTCTATTTTTATTTTTTGTGTTCACGTTTTTCATCTTTATTTTCCAGAAAATAAAGGAATGTTTTCTGGAAAATTAGAAAACGAAAAATAATCGTTTTCCAAAAAATAAAAAAGTATTTTTTGAAAAATTAAAAAATAAAAAAAAAACTCGTTTTTTGTTTTCTGAAGAAAGAAAGAATGAAAATAAAAAATAAAAAATTCTCTATGAACCAAATGCCCTCAAATATAGAAAAATATTTTTCAAAAAATAAAAAAATACAGAAAATAGAAAAAGAAAATGAAAATCAAACGCTCCCTAATATTTCTTATTTATTCGATCCTTCAAATAATATTTTTAATTTCCAAATCTAAATTAATGCAGACGAGTTATGCACTCCCACCCCTGGTACAGTTCATTAAACTAAATAAGGGCACTCTTTGTAGTTTGTTATTTAATGGCTCTTGACCAGACAAACAAAGAGCATACATTAATAACCATTAAACAAAGACAAAAATTTATGATCATCAAGGACAATAACGATTAAGAATGGATAATTAAGTTGGTGTTCTAGCCAATGCGGCTAACACCTCCTTAATTACAAGGCTAACTCTTAGAGGAGGTGGTCAAAATGGGAGGGTTGACATAGGGGCCATAGAGCCATCCATTGGCGATCACACGGTGAGCAGCCTCGGTCATGTGGATTCCATCCCAGTTCACATGGGTCGATATGTTCTCGCACACCGTGTACCCCTTGTCGTTGCACCGGCGACCTTGGTCGTAGTTGTAAAGCCCGCCGCCGTTCCCGCAGCAAGTTCTCAGTGCTCCCGCAGTGAACCCTGCAAAACATGTTTAATCAACCCACTGGCCACGAACGAACAGGTCGGAATTTAACAAGCTACTCCTCGAATAAATGCTACTGCCATCGTCAGAAAAAGTTACGGCGGGTCGCCGGTGTTTGAGACGGAAGAGCTGAAACGTAACTGCTCTGTTTCCCTGTTTCTTCCGAATGGAGGACGAGGAGACATGAATGGCACATGGGGATTGAATTCTCAATGGTGAAAGAATATTGTGAGATCGAACGAGTCCAATCACTGGCGTGCGTCACGTCAAGTACCGTAAATCATACAGCCGCCGGTCCCCTCGTGTGTCCCATGGAACCTTGGCAGGACATGCAAGGGGAGATGCCTTCTCGAAAGGATGATCCCCAAAGCATGTTCCCCTCAGCTTCGTTCGACTTAAATAACACCGCACTAACCCGTGAAGGAGAAGGCGACCGTCAACCGAACACTTCGATCGCGGGTGGTTTACTCACGAGCTCTGTCAAAAGTTTTTGTAATGGGCACTTTGTCGCCGGATAGGATTCTGAACTCAATTATTGCAGGTCCGGATTGTTATCTCTCGACCCTCACCGGTCCCCCTTCGATTTCTCGTCTCTATCATCTTTTACAATTTTTTTTTATCGCCCAACCACTACACTGCAGACAACGTGCGAAGAAACTATCAGAAAATTGAGTCTTTATATGATCATATTTATTTATGAACAACTGGCGGCTAGTAGAGATTCAATCTCGCATACGTAAGTGCCGTGCTCAGCTGCTCGGGCAATGTCGTTTTCAAATTTAATACCTCGTTCAATTCACGCAAGGTGGGGGGTAATTAAGTTCGCCGCTGACAGGGTCAGTTCAACCTAAGGCTCTCGATGGCGCAGATTAATGGCGATAACCAGGTGTGGTCGATGATATCAGCTTATGACAATTGAACCTCGACTTTTCTTCGGATGCAGAATGCAACGATGAAAAAAGTGAACAGGCGGCAAATCAGAAAACTGACCGTATTTGAGCGGGTTGATGACGAAATCGAAGATTTGGGAGTAGTAGTCGGCGTATCGGATGGATATTGCCGGATGCTTTCGCTGGAGGTCGTCGAGGGCTCGCCGGAGCTGTGCGTTGTGCAGCCAGGAGAGGGCGTTGTATCTGCGGGCGCAGCCAGTCTTGGGGCCGTAGTCTTGCGGGTCGGGCGTGTGGTAGTTGGACAGGTACAAGGGGAAGCACCCCACCGGCAGAAGCCCCGGCACGACGATGTCCACCGCCCCGAGCCCGATCAACCTCTGCGACCATATTTCTATCATCAGTTAATTCAATTCCTGCAGCATGATGGAGCACTGAGCTTCTATATGTTCTAGACGATTAATTAATTACCTCGACGCCGTCGGAAATGGCGTGGACGACGTGAGGCACGAAGGCGGTGGCTTCCTCAACGGACCTCCCTAAGAAGAGAGCAGTGCTGTAGTCGTTTCCCCCGAACTCGCCCACGACGAACAGAGACTTGCCCAGGAAATCCTTGCAGTCTGCCACCGTCGTCACGAACCATTAATTTCAGGGACCTCAAAGTAAACAAGATCATGCACCTGAAGAAGTCAATCGATTTGGCGGAGCACCTTGCGTAGCACCGCAGATGGAGGGCAGGAGCTTCTCGAAGCGGTCGACCTGGATGTAAATGGAGGCATTGACCCACAGTCCCCTGCTCAGCCCTCGCTCGTTGAAGAAGTCGAAGCCAAGCGTGGTGGCCGCCACCCAAGCGAAGTTCGCGCCCTTGCTGAAGTTCGACTCCCTCTCGTTCGACGGCGGCAGCAACGGAAATCCCAGGTCCTGAGCTGCCAAATTCCCACCACATATACACTAATTAATTAATCGAGACTATCGATCGACCTTTTTTTGACGTGCGTACCGATGAAGTCGATGACTAAGCGTCCGTCGGAGCAGCGTCCGGTGGCGCGGCCGAAGAAGGTCATTCCGTAAGGGAGGCGGCCGATGCGGACGTTGCCGGTGTCTGACATCGAGTCTCCGAAGTTGAACAAGGCGTTGTACTGATGAGACGAGGAAGGAAGGAAGGAGGTGGAGAGGAGGAGGAGGAAGAGGATTGCGAAATTCTCCATTGTTGCGGGAGAGTTTTCCTCCTCGTTGTGGCTCGGAGATCCATTTGTCTGTTTAGTTTTAAAACCACAAGCAATGACGCGATTGGACCTGGCAAAAGCCACATGGTGCTTTCTCTGATCGACGACGACTCTTCCATCGATTTTTAATAGATACGAAAGTGGTAGTTGACACGAAGCACTACTAGTAATTAATGGCCGGTATAATATTCAGTTTTACCTTGCCACCACCCGTTGACTTCGTCTTTCTTAATGTTCGTATCTCCTGGATATGAAATCTAGCCGAAGCCACTTGCTGAAAGTTGAAAATTCACATTAGCACAGATTTTAGACTTCCTTTTTAGCTTTCTTTCTCCTCTTCCATCTTAAAATCTATTTAGTTTTTTTGCATTACAAGTAATCCTCAATAGATCTTCATAGTTAGTCCACGCTCAATAGGAATTCCTTGTATTATTGGCTTCGAACAAATGTTAGAAAAAAACAAGAACTCCAGACTGTCTTTGCGACCTTCCATGTAGGTGCAAGACAACAATCCATATATACAGCCCAAAGTGCAAACAATTATAGACATAGATTCACTAATGTAATAATTAGGCATGTTTAACGGACCAATTCGATTCGAAATTGAGTTGGAATTAATCCGTTAAATTCAGAATCAGAATCGATTTAGATGAATGGGTTCTGAAATTGAATCGGAATCATTTCGGTTCTGGTTCGGACCGTTCGGTTCGGTTTCAATCGATTTCGAAATCGGTTCGAAACCATTTCGGAATCGATTCCGAATCGTTTCTGATTCCGATTTGGATATGATTCTGGTTGCTAATTTAAATGTGGAAACTTTTAGAATGCTAACATATATATAAGATTATTTTGCGATAGAAAAAAAAAATAGAATCATCGATGCGATATATGAATTTGAAAGCTCAAATTCGAGGAAGATGATCCGGAACCATTTCGGAATCGGTTCAAACCGTTTCGAAACTTGTTCGGAATTGAATCAGAACTGGTCTAGATTGAATTGGTTTCAAAATTAAAATTTTAGAATCGGAATCGGTTTTGAACTAGTTCCAATTGGTTTCAACGTCGATGGCTCTGGAATCGATCAGAACCAAATCGGAATCGGAGTCGAAGAACCGATAAACATGTCTAGTAATAACTAAAGGTAAAAAATTAAGGTACGTTGCTGCAGGGAAAGTTATAAGTAATTTAATTATGCCAAAGAGCAAGTTGTGGTTCTTGCTGTATCTGGGATCACGACAATATTGTTAAAGGAAACCTGAGGCTGTTCAACTAACAAGCAACTCTTTCTTATTGTTTTGGATAGGTGAGCAAAGTTGGCAGAATGCTGCAGCATTTCCTTTTCAACTCTGTCTGCTGCAGGTTGCATCGACAAAAAAGAAGGCGGGATAGAAATAAAATATGGAAAACAAACACACAGATATATAGTTGTACTAGCCAGGATTTGCCTTTATCCAAACCATCACAATGCCAAGATACATATGAAACTTTGTTTCCCCAATCTACAGTAGATTTCCTTCTGCAAGCAGCAGAAGCTTGGAGAGAAAATGACTGCAATTTAACGTTCAAAAATATAAGTCGGCCAGTGTAAATGCGTCTGGGCAGCTCATTTGTCCATATCATTCTACAGAAAATGGTTTAACATTGACAGTGATCGTATTACTCGTCTATCAAATGTTTAATGCACCAACTACAGCAACTAAGAAATATCACCGATTTCTATTTTAAAAATCAAAAAGGTTTACGTACGTTTGCAAAAAGGAAAAACTCCTGCAGTTGCATATAGATCAATTGCGGCCATCTTAGCTGGTATTTGGGTATGGAAATAAAAATGAGAATGAATTTTATAATAGAATAGAATGAAAATGTATTTAGTAATTTTAATAATGTTATTTTGTTTATAAATTGAGAATGAAAGAAAGACAATGTCGATATCGTTGTCGATGGTATCGTCGACGGACCAACGAACGATGATCGACGGCCGACTATAGGCGACAGGCGGCCGATGATCAGTGATCCACGACGGCTAACGGCGACCAATGATCAACGACCGACGACCAACGATTGACGACGACGACCGATGGCGGTCGACGACGACAGACGGCGATCAACGATCGATAGTCAATGATCGACGGTCAACGGTCGATGATCAATGGTCAGCGAACGACAGTCGACCGCCAGTGGTCGACGGTCGGTGGTCAGCGCTGGCCAGCGGTCGACAACCGACAGCCAACGATCGGTGGTTGGTGGTCGGCGGTCGGCGATTGACGGTCGACAACCGAGGATCGACGGCCCGCAACCGCTGGCCGATGACCGTCGGCGATCGACGATCACTGACAGTCGACGACCGACGACCGTCAAATAAATGACGAGCGACGGTCAACGTCGGACGGACGACGGATGAATTGGAATGAAATTCAAGCTCATCAATTGGGATGAGTTTTGTTGGTTCTTAAATAACTAAAAATCATTCTAAAATCTCAATCATAAACGCCCAATCTATAGGATTCCATTCCTATTCCCTCGTTCCAAACTCACAGACCAAACGCCCAATCTGCCTCGCCTCGTTTCTAGTATAAGATAGTCATCCATGGGTCGCAGGCCGGGCCACCAATTCATTATTGAGAAGTCGATACCTTCTTGAGCATAGATTTTATTGAAGAAGTGCCAGAAATTATCTTTCTTTGCCTTTGAACTGAAACTTTTCCTGTAATCGAAGATTTAATCTTCATTGTACCCATTTTGGATACATATTTCCAAATGAAAGATGGAAGTGCTAGCAATTCGATAGGAAGAAATGAAGTGAACGACTGAATGGATCACTTTCTCGAGCAGTTTGGCTTTCCTATAACTGATCTATAAGCATTATCACTTGAGAAAAGAGAACTTTACTTTGTTTTATAGCTCAACTATGTACGTATATTCAAAGTTGCAGAAATATCTATCTCAAGTTCAACTATAGTATTCTGTAAAACAAGAATAAGAGTAGAAGCAAAACATCATCTATCTTTGTTACTTCTGGAACTGCAAACGAGAATGAGAGTGATAGCAAAACATCTGAAATACATTACTTTTTTCAATTAATTAGTAAAAAAAACTAGTATCTGTTCGAGTTCACAATTTAATTAGAGCAAGTTAAAAAAAAACTATACAATCTTAGAAAATTGCCCAGGTCAATAGGTGCTGTCAAATCCAATTCAAACTTGAGCAAATTTCACTAGTGATTCTCACTTAGGAAATGAATACGGAGAAAGTGTGTTAGTGTGAGAGTGTTCGAGATGAGAGTAAGATGGAAAGGGTATTTACAAATAAATTTCAAATATCTTATAACTTTTTATGTATTTTCTTTTGTAATTTTGGAATATTTGACCAAAATACTTATCTAAATCAGCTTCTTCTTCTTCCTTTTTTTTTTTAACAATTGGAAGATATTTTAGCCCAAATATCCATTTAAATTTTAGTGTCAGGGGGGAATCTATGGTGTCGACCCATTTGTGTTGGCAAGACTTGTGCCTAACTTAGCGCGTCAGGTCATGCGTGACCCGACATTCACTTAGTCGTGCCTGACTCGACACGAGTAAGGCCAGTGTAGGCATGACCCATCTGTCTAGTGCGGACCCAAAGTGCACGCTGAGGGAAGAGTTTAAGAATTTGCAAGGCTTCAAATGATTTTGATGTACCTTATTCAATTTTTGTATTCACTTCTCTGCATCTCTTTTGTTTCTTTTCTTGTATATTTATGTTTGTGTGTTTAGCATGCTCAAAAAGGGTGTTCTCGATCTCCTTGCACAAAATATTCAGAATCTATAAAACTCATGAGGAGGTTTGCCCTTAAAAAATTCAGGATTCTTTAAACAATAGGCCACTCAAACACTGAAGTAACCCTCCGTGCTATGGAAGAGACCAAATGATAAACAAATACAAAATGGGTCACAACTTGTAAACACTAATTATCTCGATTAGGTGTGCATCTGCCCTACCATCGTAAGAGAATTAGCATAGCCATGCAGATTGCTTAAGAAAAGGAAAGAAAATTTGTTTTTTATCCTTTTAATTTCACATTCTTAAACTTAAATACTAACAAAATTTTCATAACTATTATGCTTCTGCTTCACAGTTAATCAGGATGTCCACTCGATGTACATATATAATATACACACTAATGATGCTTCAATATAATGGAATGGAATGGCACCACTGAACTCAAGGGGGGAATTCATTATTTGACTCATCATGGAGCTGTATAGTGCTCAAAGTTAAGCTTTCAAAAGCACTGAAAACTATTAGGCCAATCCATCACCAATTACATCTTTCAGAAACTACAAATAATTCGTGTAGGTAAAGTTGAGGCTTTTTTATGGACAGAGCAGTCTCTTGGCCAGTTAACGTGCATGATGTAAATCTGTGCTGATCGAATGACCTTTTCTTAAATAGTTTTCAGTTGCTTAATCAAAGCACAAGCAAACTGCACCATCTGTCAAAAGAGAATGCACTTCCTTGTCTATTCTATTATAGATGGAACTGAGGGAAAAGGGATTTGCTTCTTATGGAATTAAAGAGGCAATGCCGATTAGCATATTCTCAAATTGTTTGCCGCATAATTGCTGACATTTAATCTTGCTAAATTAAAGAGATTAGTGCCGGATAATTAATTTGTTGCTGCCTCTCTCTGTTTTAGTACATTGCTACTTCTCTCTCTACTTGAAATTCTTTGGCTGATACGTGAAAAAAAAGAGTTCACCGTTCTCTCGTTTTTCTTCTCTAAAAATCAAAATTAAACAGAGTTAAAACCTTCCTGTTGTTAAAAGAAAAACCAGGACAAACACACACTTCATGATCAATTTTATTCTCTCCTCCAAGTTCTGAAGTACAAGACGGGGTACATGAGAAACAATCGAAACTTCCAATTAAGAACATTATGCACAGCCTTGAAAAATAAAGGGCGTTCAGTGATGCTGAGGATCTGGACCGCCGGGGCTCAGCCTCTTGGAGTCCTCGTAGTTAATTTCTTCCTCCGTCTGCTCGGCTCCTCCTGCGGCGGCTACAGCGGTGGTCGTCGTCGGAGAATACGCAACCGAACGGTGCGGCACTAGTAACCGGGCTTCCAAGCTCCCGACGGAGATGGACAAGATAAGAAGCAAGCACAAGAACAACTTGAGGAAAGCAGTTGCCCTCATTGTGTGGCTGTCTAAAGTCTATGTGAGTTCATACCACAAGGTTGCATGCCATTCGTTATATAGCGGCGGATGCTCTGTTTCAGTTTCCCTCACGAGGTTTTATTGAATTATCTTAAATATTTTATTATTTCTTTTATAGTATTTTATTTTATTTTATTTTTTTTAAAATTATTTTTTGAGAATTTGATAAATATTCATAGTTATTCATATATTTGAAAATGAAAATAAATATAATAAATAGGAATGTAAACAGAAGATATAAAATCCGATCCAAATTTAATCTAGTGTTGTTTTTATATTTGGGCTCGTTGCACTTGTGCACTTCTATTATTGAAACGACAGATGCATTTGACTAATACAAATTTTTTTTTACTTTGCGTTATATTTTCTTCTATAATAAATATAGATCTTAAGGGCTAGTTAGGCTATACATGGTTGAAGAATTAATCTAATTAGATAAGTCCATTAGGCAATATGGCTAAGCATGTTTGGCAGACTAAGAGGATCGAGCAAATTAGTTAGGTTGAATAGGTGAGTTTGGGTCATTAGGTTGGACTCGTCAGTGAGATCAACAAGCTTGATGATCCAAGATGAATAGTTGAGCTTAGTCAAGCGAACGGTGATACATATTCCTAGTATGATCTCATATTTAATACACAACTCTGTGAACAGTAATACATATATTTATCATCTCGATCACTTCGAATCAACTCAATCTTTTTATTAAGTTGATTTTTAATCTTATTCTTATAGAGATTAAATTTCTCTATAACTTTATTCTTACTTTTGAGAAGATACATAAAATAATATCGTGTGTTATCATCAACAAAAATGATGAAGTATGTATTCCCACTATATGTTGCTATCCTCTTTAGGTCCCACATGTCAGTGTGAATTAGGTCGAGTGATTCATTATTTCTTTCAACATATTGAAATGATGGTCTTGTCATTTTTGCTTTAACATAAGTCTCACACTTATGTTTCAGATCAATATGAATGTATATATGTTTTGCATGTTAATCAGTCTATACAATACATCATAGTTAACATGTCTTAATCTACCATGATATAAATACGAAGGCTCAAGTATATAAGCATAAGACCTTTGAATCTTATGAACTTTGGGTCTAATAGTCATTAAACTTAGCATAAATAGCTCATCAATTACATAGCTCTTTTCAATAAATATTTTTTATTTTTAGATAATACAATCATTTTGGACTCAAAAACAATGTGAAAGTCGTACTTGCCTAAAAGTGATCCAGATATTAAATTCTTCAGAACCTCCGGAACAAACAACACATTGTTTACAGTGAGCTCTTTATCTGAGGTAATCTTCAACACCACTTTTCCTTGGCCTATGATGTCTGAGGTTAATGAGTTCCCCATGTATAGTTTGTCTCCTTTGACTTCTTCAAAATCGTGGAGTAACTCTTTGTTACAACACATATGTCTGGTGTCTCTAATATCTATCCACCATTATCAAGGGTTTGAACCCATCAGGTTCAGCTCGGAGATCACGGTACAGAGGTCATTAACCTCTGGTCCCTCATTCAGGTTGACTTCCTACTTTTTCTTTGGCTTTCTGCACTTCGAAGATATGTGACCGACTCAGTCATAGTTGAAACACTTCCCAGAGAATTTCTTCTTGTTGACGCCTCCTCTGGGTCCCATCTTGAAAGATTTCAGATTCTTCTACTTCAAGCTTTGATTATGCTCAACCACGTTGGCTTTCACAATAGCCTGAGAGAATATCTTTCTCTCTGAACTATTGTTATTTTCTTCAATTCAAAATATAACAATGAGTTCCTCCACATTCATCTCCTTCTGCTTATGCTTCAGATAGTTGTTGAAGTCCTTGCAGTCGGGAAGTAGCTTCTCTATGATAGCTATCATCTGGAAGGTTTCACTCAGAATCATTCATACAGAATCACTTGAAGCTCCTGAACTTTGTTGATCACTATCTTGAAGTCAACCATCTTGTAGTCTATCTAGGAATTGGTCCCCCATGCCGAACTTCTTGGTCGTCACATCCTCCGTCTTATACTTCTTGTACAGAGACTTCCACACCTCTTTAGTCATTCTCTTTGTGTTATACATAGCGTACAATGAGTCAGCAAGACAATTGAAGATGTAGTTTTACCATAGGAACTCGGAATGAGGCCACACCTCCACTATACTGATGGTTTAGACATTAGTTACATCCTCAGTCGACTAGGGAAGGTTCCTTAGTCAAGAATCAAGTCATATTCAACATGATAAGGTAGAAGAACATCTGCTAACACCGCTTGAAGTTCAACCCAGTGAATTTCTATGGCTCTTCTCCATGGTTGATTGGAGCAATTTCTAATAAAGGCGGAGGGGGTTGTCACGTGTTGAGCCTGTTGCATCTCAACCTCTTTCATGGGCAACTCAACAAAACTAAATATGTTTTAAGATTGTTGGACAATTTGTGTCCGAAGAAATTGGAAATGTAGCCTATATTTGAAATACAAATCAAATTTGACTGATCTATTAAGTGACTTGAGTGGATAATCTCAAGTTATCGGCCTTGATGGTTAGACTAATCCGAGCTACTAAAAGTTGAGTTGTTAAAAATCGAGTGAGCAATCAAGATGTCGAGGTTGAGTGTGTCAGTGTCGAGAGCCCGAGCGCTGAGTGGCCAGTGTCGAGGAT
Organism: Wurfbainia villosa; assembly: GCA_025175895.1. Taxonomy (NCBI): domain Eukaryota; kingdom Viridiplantae; phylum Streptophyta; class Magnoliopsida; order Zingiberales; family Zingiberaceae; genus Wurfbainia; species Wurfbainia villosa. The sequence continues at coordinate 75,240,399 of CM046007.1, read as the reverse complement.
GACCGTCGAGTTCTCAAGTCATTAAGGTCGATTGTCGAGTGGTCGAGTCATTAAGGACGACTACTGAGTGGTCGACCTGTTAAGGTCGACTGTCAAGTGGTCAAGTCGTAGAGGATGACTATCGAGTGCAAAGGTCGAGTGTCGAGTGCCCGAGCTAATTACTTAAAAATTGATGAGTCAATGTCTACGTTTAACATAGATTTCTTAAAATAGATTTGTCTCACCTCCATGGTGCTTCGAAGTTCTTGTGGGTCGTCTATTTCTCAAAATACAACGACAAACCATAATCCCCACCAACACCAAGTACTAATGGTCACAACAAACTAAGAGGCACTCTAAGGCAATCAAAGGAGTTATGCCAAATGGAAAGATATACTTAACACACACACAGGGATAGAGGTAGATGGGTTCGCTAGCTGCTCAAGACATTGACTCCTTTGAGTGCCCCTCATGGTTGGCCAAATAAAAGCTATTAATTTACTTTTATTTGTCACAGTAAAACGTCAACCATTTCATATGATAATACAGATTCTTATTAATCACATTAATGCGTCTGTTATAATTGATCAAAAATAGTTTGAATGGCAAAATGTTGGTTCATTGGCTTGGAAAAATTTGGTTATAATCGGTTCGACATTCAATGTGTGCAGGTTATGCTCGTACAGGAGTCAATTTGATTTAGTGCAATCTAGACCTCTAGATTTACACCCGCCTGTGCACCTAGGCATGAGAAAGAGTCTCTCCCAGAGTATTTATTCACAATATATATACTTGTGAAACAATATAAATTAACCATTAAGCTTTGAAACTTTCAATGTGGGACTAAAGTCTCATACACAATAAAGCCTCCTTCATCCATTCCACCTCCTTTTGCATTCATATTTTTCTAACAATTCCCACATGAATGGAAATAGGGTATGTAATAACATTTAACAGTTGAGTCCAATATAGGACAAGTAGGTTTTATCCTTTCAATCTTCCCTTATGGAGATATATTTGTTGACTGACTGATAGTTGACACGATGTCTTTCTTTCATCTATGTAAGCATTGACATATTTTACCCAGGTCTCTCCCTAATATACCTCAGTTTTCACGAGTGTACTCGTTCTTAGCCGTGAACACCTATGAGAAGGTCTAAGAATTATGCCTCCAACTCTCTTCGAAACGACCTCACTTCTTTCTCACATAAGTGATCTCTCAAGAGTATTCCAAACTATTCTACTAGATCATTAAAAGTTGTATGCATATCCTCCATTCTTTCACTGTTCCATTGGATCATGTCCTCCATAATGATCTTACTTAGTCGGTGCAGTTAAGTTGTCCCTTCGAACATAATTTTTGGGATATTTAGTCTATATAGGTTAGGTCCTCTTTGTACCAACATTCCTTATCTGTTTGGGTTTTCGGCACCGCGACGTGTGTGTGTTCGATCACGTTTCGTAAACATGAGCACAGCGGAAGCAATAAAAATAATAAATCTACATTTATTACAACACACACATCACACGCATGCATAGTACAACATGTGTAGACATAATCGTAAATTTAAATTTTGCAATAAAAGAAATTTAACTACGTTATACCTTTTGTATCACGTGTAGCGGGAACGACATCAACCGGAACGATTCTCGCTAGAATCGTCTCTATCCGTATCCACGCCGAGTATCCTTAGGATGACTTCGCTAAGCCACGAGCTTCGTCTTCATACGGGTTACTAGCCTCGTGTTGAAGACGACGTGATCGAGAGATGATCACGATCCGAATCCAAATTCGGATCCAAAACCGAGTTCTCAAAACTCGCTTCTCCGGAGAGGTATTCGTCAATCGATTGACGAATCCTTCATCCTCCACCTCAGAGGATTACCGGAGATCGAATCCCCGGTAAGTTAGCCGCTATCGGAGCTCTAACCGTCGTCCAAACGACGCTCCGACGAGAGGAGAACAAGCTGTCCAGAAAACTGGACAGCTTTGGTGGAGGAGATAGGCGCCGGCCAACCAAGGGAAGATAAAGCTCACCTTGATGCCAAACCTAAAGGAGATCACCGGAGGGTCGCCGGAGGATCACCGGCCGAAGCTTGGACGCCGACAACAACTTGGACGGCGGCACAAGAGGTTGGGCGGCAATGGAGGTTGGCGCCAACTCTTAGAGAGGATGAAGTGGGCGGCAACTTAGGGCTAGGGTTTTGGATTAGGGCTTAATTATCCCTTAAGCCCTCTTTTATAGAGAACTAATTCTCTTAATGGTTATTGGATCATAACCATTAGGCCCGTTAACCCGCTCCATTAAGATAAGTTAAAATAAACCAAACCATGATGGTTTATTTTAAGTTAAAACGAACCGAATCAACTTTTGGTTCATTCGTTTAAAATAAACCAAACCCTTTGGTTTATTCTCCTCCATTGGATTAGAACCAAACCATTTTGGTTCATCCATTATGTCTTCATAAGACTCGGCCCATCCACGCTTCCATTGCGACTGAAACGATTTCATGCTCGCTTCATGTTTGGTCCAACCAAACCTTGTTTCTCTCGGTCTGAGAATCCCATTCTCAAGCTCGTTTTAAATCCTTTGGATTACGCTCGTTGTGCGTGTGACCAAATAGGTTCTCGGTTTATGTTGGCCGTCTATAATTAACCATTAATTATAGAACGATCATGAGTGACACCTAGTAGTACATCATGATCCCCAATTAACCGAAAAGATCAACTACGATCCGAACTATTTTCAAACCCTTCAAAGAATGATTCGTGCCCCATTCCCTTCACTCATCTTATACCCACTTGGTTCAGACATGGTCTATTGTGTCACCCCCACTAGGTCGACTACGTCACACCTAGCCCAAGTATCATTTCCTCGTCCTACGGATTCTAGTTACTCCACATGTATCGAAGAGTACCTTACTCTAAACATGTAATGCTTTGGCCAAAGACTTTAGTAACAATCCGACGAGAGGCCATGAGTATACATCTCCTCGCAAGGAGTGGTGAATCCTTTATAGGCTATTCAAACACCTTCGATCACTTCGACTTATACCCAATCATCCCGGGTCCACATCTCCTTAGAGATGTTTGCTTAAGATGTCAAAGCATAAGTCTCCATGATCAAGATGACTTGAATACCGCAAGTCAAAGGAACAACGTACTTAAGCCACAGTAAGAACTTCATTGACATATCTATATATGCAGAGAACCATATGAAGTCTTACGGCTGGTCACTCCAATGAACTAGTTACCATAACTAGCATCCACGATTAACTCCGGACATCACTATGTCTTCAGCCAGTGAGAATCAGCTGCTTGGATACACCAAGGAGTATACCTCGTGCTAGTCTCGACGGAATTGATGGTGTCCAAACCCATCAATTCATCGACTAGGGATAATTCCGATACATCACAATTACACATGTAGAGATACTCACTAGTTGTGATCCAATCACAAATTCTCTCATGCTGTAAATCGTATCGTGGACATTCAGTAAATGAGTTTAAGATCCAATCAAATATATAAAACATGTATACTCAAATAGTGAATCTTCATTTATCATATAAATGGTTCATACATAAGGCGATTGCCTTAGGACATCTCTTATATATTACTAACAGACTCCCACTTGGTCTAATGCCAATCGCTACGGTATCTAATACCATAAGCTCGAACATGACCCTCAAACTTATTTTGAGGTAATGCCTTAGTCAAGGGATCCGCTAAGTTCCTTTCAGTGGGAATTTTCTCGATTTGTATTTCGTTCCTACTGATGATCTCTCTGATAAGATGATAGCGGCGAAGCACATGTTTGGATCATTGATGAGACCACATCAAGTTCAGAGATGAACTTCGATCCAAACCGCCTTCCTTTCGCCTAAAGCTGCAATGTATTCTGCCTTAGTGGCAGAATCCGCTATAGCGTCAAGCTTGGAACCTTTCCAACTTATTGCGCCTCCATTCCAGGTGAATACATACCCAGACAAAGACATGGAATCATCTTTGTCTGTCTGGAGCTGGCATCCGTATACCCACGTATCACCATGTACCCTTCTCCATATATTAGGAACACATCCTTAGTTATTCTTAAGTACTTAAGGATCGTCTTAACAGCCACCCAATGATCCATTCCTGGATCGGACTGGTATCTTCTCGTGACACTCAGAGCATACGATACATCAGGCCTCGTACATAACATAGCATACATGATAGATCCTATTGCGGATGCATAGGGAATCTTACTCATGCAAATCCTCTCGTCTTCTGTGCGCGGACACATAGACTTCGAAAGGTGTACCCCATGCCTGATGGGTAGGAAACCTTTCTTGGATTCCGACATGCAAAACCTCTTTAGCACTCGGTCTATATATGTAGACTGCGAAAGACCAAGCAACCGTTTCGATCTATCTCTATAGATCTTAATCCCGAGGATGTAGGTTGCTTCTCCCAGGTCTTTCATGGAGAATGTCTTGGATAACCAAACCTTCGCTTACTGTAAGATTGAAACATTGTTTCCTATAAGTAGTATGTCATCGACATACAATATTAGGAATACGACTGCACTCCCACTAACCTTCTTGTACACACAAGGTTCGTCTGGATTTTGTGAGAAATCAAACTTTTTGATTGTCTCATCAAAACGGATATTCCAGCTCCTGGATGCTTGCTTCAATCCATAAATGGACCGTCGCAATTTGCATACCTTGGTTTTATCAACCGATGTGAAACCCTCAGTCTGTATCATATACACGTCCTCGAGCAGGTTTCCATTAAGGAAAGCTGTTTTCACATCCATCTGCCATATCTCATAATCATAATGAGCCGCTATGTCCAGGAGCATCCGAATGGATTTAAGCATAGCTACAGGCGAATAGGTTTCGTCATAATCAACACCTTATTTTTGACGATATCCTTTCGCCACCAATCTAGCCTTATAGGTAATCACATTACCATCCATGTCGGTTTTCTTCTTGAAAACCCACTTGCACCCTATAGGCTTTATCCCTTCAGGTGGGTCAACCAAGTTCCAAACTTGGTTTTCATACATGGAATCCATTTCCGACTTCATGACACCAAGCCACTTATCCCTTTCTGAACTTGTCAGCACTTCTTCATAACTGGTAGGCTCCTCATCATCAATGAGTAACACGTCGTTCGATTCACTTACGAGAAATCCATATCTCTCAGGAATATTACGTGTTCTACCATATCTACGAAGATGTGGTGTTACAATAGGTCCAGCCAATTGCTCATCACTATGAGTTGTCGACTGTTGTGCTTCACCAGGTATCTCATCAATGTCTATTTGAGTCTCTCGAGCCTCCTCAAGCTCGACGACACTCCCACTGTTTTCTTGCAAGAGAAACTCTTTCTCTAGAAACACAGCATGCCTTGAAACAAACACCTTTTGTTCCACAGGATGATAGAATTGGTAATCCCTTGTTTCCTTAGGGTATCCAACAAATAGACATTTATCAGACTTAACATCCAATTTGTCTGATACTGTCCGCTTCATATAAGCAGGACAACCCCATATCTTCAAGTAAGATACATGAGGTTTCTTACTATTCCATATCTCATATAGAGTAGTTGAGACTACCTTGGTAGACATTCTGTTTAACAAGTAAACAGCTGTCTGAAGTGCATAGCCCCAAAAGGACTTGGGAAGAGTCGCATGATTCATCATTGACCTGACCATGTCCAACAAGGTCCGGTTACGCCTCTCAGATACACCATTATACTGTGGTGTATATGGCGGAGTCCATTGAGACAATATGTCATTGTTTCTTAGATAATCAAGAAACTCTTGACTTAAGTATTCACTACCTCGATCCGATCGAAGTATTTTAATACTCTTGTCATGTTGTTTCTCTACTTCATTTCTGAATTCTTTGAACCTTTCAAAGGCTTCAGACTTGTGTTTCATCAAGAACACATACCCAAACCGTGAGTGATCATCGGTGAAAGTAATGAAGTAGCTATAGCCTCCTAAAGCTTGAGTTGACATAGGTCCACATACATCGGTATGTATTAGACCTAGTAACTCTCCCACTCGTTCACCTTTTCCAGTAAAAGGTAACTTAGTCATCTTGCCTTTTAAGCATGATTCGCATGTATCGTATGAATCCTATTCAAACGATTCCAGAATTCCACATCGGTGTAATTCGGACATGCATTTCTTGCTTACATGGCCAAGACGACGATACCACATGTAGGAGTCTAATTGATTATCTTTTCGAGCACGCTTGTTGCTCGCTTCGATATTGAAAATATCACTGGATACGTCCAACGTATAAACACCATTTCTTAAAGTTCCAGTCCCTTAAAGAACTTCATTCAAAGTTATATAACAACAATTGTTACTAAAAGTCAAATGGTACCCATTTCTATTTAAACAAGAAATAGAAATGATGTTCTTTATCAATGAAGGAACATAAAAGCAATTGTCCAGTTCTAAGACAAGTCCTACAGGGAGTTCCAACAAATACGTTCCGATGGTGAGTGCAGCAACCGTTGCTCCATTCCCAACACGTAAATTTGACTCTCCCTTGACGAGTCTTCTTCTATTCCTTAGCCCATGTATGTCATTACATATATGTGAGCCATACCCAGTATCAAATACCCAAGTGTCTGAGGAAATAGAATGACAATCAATAAAGAAGATTTCTGAAGAAGATGGGGCATCCGATGCCTTATCCTTCTTCACGGACTCAAGATAAATCTTGCACTTTCTTCGCAAATGACCCTACTTGCCATAATGATGGCAAGTGCCCTTCGAGCTGGTTACGCCTTTTTAGCCTTTTTCTTCTTCCCTTCTGTTCCTTTGACTCTCTTAGAACCTTTCTTCGAGGAATCAACTAACAACACCGCCCCCTGCTTCATGCTTCTCAAAAGGCTCCACACCTTCAAAGATGTTGAGCATACGGATGAACCTTCGCATCTCTCAGAGGTGAAGAGGAGCTTGGAGACTTCAACCTTCAATCTCACTTGCTTATCAAACAACTCATAAAGATGAAGGACTACGATATGAGCATCCATATGCTCATGCCGCCAGAGCTTGGGTTCCATCGCGGCTAGCATGATGCAACTGTACCTGGTAATCATTCACATGTTTCTGATAGACCAACAATTGGTCCGGAGTTGCATCGTCACTAGGATGGGCGGGAAGAGGCACTTCGAGGACATACGCAAGCTTTTCACCTTGAGAACAATTCTCAAGTTTCTAAGCCAGTCCAAGAAGTTCGGCCCAGTCAATTTATTCGAATCCAAAATGGAACGCAAATTAAAAGACAACATGATCAATTTTAGAAATACAAAACGAGCATATATGAGAAAGATGATTTTTAAAATGCATCAATATACATTTATAAATCCCATTCATTTTTCGAATTCAAAAACCCTTGAAATCAATTCGGGAGATCGTAGGTCAATCTCCGAATGGGCTGATATCCAATATAGATAAGAACAACCTTGGAGTGAGTCCAACAAGCCATTCTTAGCTATGATGGTGGGTATCAAGTATACCGATTACATATCATGTATATGTAACTATCACAATGTGCTATCAACTAATTGAATGTTTACACATACATTGGGTTGTTAACACATTAACAAGTATGCATCATATGCATAGCACCCAACTTCACCTCTCTTCACATCGACCTTGGAGTGAGTCCAACAAATCGATGCTCCAAGTTAGAGCCGACCCATTAATCACGAAATAGTTTTAATATGGTTAGAGCGCATTCAACCAATTAGCCAGACTTGGAGTGAGTCCAACAACCCAAACTAACGATTGACCTCTGACTCTTACCATATTAGAGTTAAACTATTCCAATGATTTGAACATGTTCAGGTTCGAGCCGGGCTTGGAGTGAGTCCAACAACCCAAACAAGAAACAGAACTCTGGTTCTAACCATATTAATGGAAGGTGTAGGCTTTAATATTGAGTTAGAGTTTTATGTCTCATCCTCTTTGCATGCAAATAACTATTATCTACATGACATGACATACATGACATACATCTACATGTCACGACACGCATGACATAATGTTATGCATCTAATGCAATTACATGACATACAATTATGTCATGTACATAATTTCCTTATATGTCATAACTATTTATGGAAATAAAATATGTTTAAGATTTGATTCTCCAAATCAAATCATGATTGAATTAGGAAACAAATTTCCAAATCTAATCACATATTTTATTTATGAAAATAATTGATTAAGGAAAATCAATTTAGGAAACCAATTTCCTAAATCATCAAAACTACTTATGAAAATAAAATATTTTAAGATTTGATTCTCCAAATCAAATCATGATTAAATTAGAAAACAAATTTCCAGAATCTAATCAAATATTTTATTTATGGAAAATATTAATTTCCATAAATACTTCCAACTTTCCAAAAGTGGAAGATTTCCATAAATACATCTAGACTTTCCAAAATTGAAAAATTTCCATAAATACTTCTAAATTTCCAAAATTAGAAAATTTCCAGAAATAACATTATGACTATCGCAAAACCATTTTACGATTATGTCGAAACACAACCTGGGCTCCGATACCACTGTTTGGGTTTCCGATACCGCGGCGTGTGTGTGTTCGATCACGTTTCGTAAACATGAGCACAACAGAAGCAATAAAAATAATAAATCTACATTTATTATAACACACACATCACACGCATGCATAGTACAACATGTGTAGACATAACCGTAAATTTAAATTTTGCAATAAAGGAAATTTAACTACGTTATACCTTTTGTATCACGTGTAGCGGGAACGACATCAACCGGAACGATCCTCGCTAGAATCGTCTCTATCCGTATCCACGCCGAGTATTCTTAGGATGACTTCGCTAAGCCATGAGCTTCGTCTTCATACGGGTTACTAGCCTCGTGTTGAAGACGACGTGATCGAGAGATGATCACGATCCGAATCCAAATTCGGATCCAAAACCGAGTTCTCAAAACTCGCTTCTCCGGAGAGGTATTCGTCAACCGATTGACGAATCCTTCATCCTCCACCTCAGAGGATTATCGGAGATCGAATCCCCGGTAAGTTAGCCGCTATCAGAGCTCTAACCGTCGTCCAAACGACGCTCCGACGAGAGGAGAACAAGCTGTCCAGAAAACTGGACAGCTTTGGTGGAGGAGATAGGCGCCGGCCAACCAAGGGAAGATAAAGCTCACCTTGATGCCAAACCTAAAGGAGATCACCGGAGGGTCGCCGGAGGATCACCGGCCGAAGCTTGGACCCCGACAACAACTTAGATGGCGACACAAGAGGTTGGGCGGCAATGGAGGTTGGCGCCAACTCTTAGAGAGGATGAAGTGGGCGGCAACTTAGGGCTAGGGTTTTGGATTAGGGCTTAATTATCCTTTAAGCCCTCTTTTATAGAGAACTAATTCTCTTAATGGTTATTGGATCATAACCATTAGGCCCGTTAACCCGCTCCATTAAGATAAGTTAAAATAAACCAAACCATGATGGTTTATTTTAAGTTAAAACGAACCGAATCAACTTTTGGTTCATTCGTTTAAAATAAACCAAACCCTTTGGTTTATTCTCCTCCATTGGATTAGAACCAAACCATTTTGGTTCATCCATTATGTCTTCATAAGACTCGGCCCATCCACGCTTCCATTGCGACTGAAACGATTTCATGCTCGCTTCATGTTTGGTCCAACCAAACCTTGTTTCTCTCGGTCTGAGAATCCTATTCTTAAGCTCATTTTAAATCCTTTGGATTACGCTCGTTGTGCGTGTGACCAAATAGGTTCTCGGTTTATGTTGACCATCTATAATTAACCATTAATTATAGAACGATCATGAGTGACACCTAGTAGTACATCATGATCCCCAATTAATCGAAAAGATCAACGGTTGATCCAGAACTATTTCTGAAACCCTTCAGCATCTCGAATGATTCGTGCCCCATTCCCTTCACTCATCTTATACCCACTTGGTTCAGGACATGGTCTATTGTGTCAGTCCCCACTAGGCTGACTACGTCACACCTAGCCCAAGTATCATTTTCTCGTCCTACGGATTCTAGTTACTCCACATGTATCGAAGAGTACCTTACTCTAAACATGTAATGCTTTGGTCAAAGACTTTAGTAACAATCCGACGAGAGGCCATGGGTATACATCTCCTCGCAAGGAGTGGTGAATCCTTTATAGGCTATTCAAACACCTTCGATCACTTCGACTTATACCCAATCATCCCGGGTCCACATCTCCTTAGAGATGTTTGCTTAAGATGTCAAAGCATAAGTCTCCATGATCAAGATGACTTGAATACCGCAAGTCAAAGGAACATCGCACTTAAGCCACAATAAGAACTTCATTGACATATCTATATATGCAGAGAACCATATGAAGTCTTACGGCTGGTCACTCCAATGAACTAGTTACCATAACTAGCATCCACGATTAACTCCGGACATCACTATGTCTTCAGCCAGTGAGAATCAGCTGCTTGGATACACCAAGGAGTATACCTCGTGCTAGTCTCGACGGAATTGATGGTGTCCAAATCCATCAATTCATCGACTAGGGATAATTCTGATACATCACAATTACACATGTAGAGATACTCACTAGTTGTGATCCAATCACAAATTCTCTCATGCTGTGAATCGTATCGTGGACATTCAGTAAATGAGTTTAAGATCCAATCAAATACATAAAACATGTATACTCAAATAGTGAATCTTCATTTATCATATAAATGATTCATACATAAGGCGATTGCCTTAGGACATCTCTCATATATTACTAACATTATCTGCATCAAACCCATCCCCCTGCGATGAGTTTACAACTAACTCTCGACTTAACTCTTTGGTTAGCGAATCTACAAGTTATCCTTTGACTTTACATAATCAACAGTGATAATTCCCATTAATAGTTGTCTAATGGTATTATATCTACGATATATATGTCTAGGCTTAATGGATAGCTCTGTGCTGGATCAATTGTCGATTGAGTATCGCAATGTATGTAGATTGCTGACACAAGTTTTCGATCATTTAGGAACATCTTCTAAGAATTATCGTACTCATTTAACCTCTTCACCACATTTGTCAAGAGCTACAAATTCAGATTCTATCATGAATCTGGTTATTATGATTTACTTAGAAGATTTCCATGAAATGACTACACCTCCCAAAGTGAATATATATCCACTCGTAGACTTCGAATCTTGCATGTCAGATATCTAACTTGCATCGTTGTATCCTTTGATCATAGTAGGATATCTCGTATAGTGCAGTCTATATACATGAGTATAACTAAAATACCTTAGTACTAATGTTATCCCTTTTAAGTGTTCAACACCTAGATTACTCGTGTATTTACTCATTTTGCTCACTGCGTAGGCTAAGTATGGTCATGTACAACTCATTAAGTACATCAAACTTTCAATCACCCTGACGTATTCTATCTAAGAGATACTCTCTCTTCGATTTTTCAATAGATGTTGACTCATATCTATCAGAGTCTATGTCAATGCAGTATCACCCTTAGTGAATCTCTCAAGAATTTTATCCACCAAATGAGACTGATTCAGAGTAAGTCCTTTTGATGTTCTAAAAATCTTAATTCCTAAGATCACATCAGCTAAACTCATGCCTTTCACGTCAAATCTTGAGTTCAATATATCTTTAGTGGATTTGATTATCTTATTATCACTCCCAATGATAAATATGTCATCTATATATAGGCACAAGATGATATAGTTATACTTTATGGCTTTAATGTAGATACATTTATCACATTTGTGATCTTAAATCCACTTTCCTTCATGGCATTATCAAATTTCTCATGTTACTTCTTTGGTGTTTGTTTCAAGCCATATAACGACTTCACCAATCTACAAATCTTATTTTTTTTTGTCTTGGTATAGAAAATCTCTCAGGTTGTTTCATGTAGATTTTCTCTTCTAAATTCTCATTTAAAAAGATTTTATTTACATCCATTTGATGTATTTCTAATCGCCAATAACACTCTAATAGAAGTTATTCTAGATACCAAAGAATAGGTATCAAAGTAGTCAAGGTCTTCTCTTTATCGGTGACCTTTAATCACCAATCTGACCCGTACTTATTCATCTTCTTCTTGAAAATCCACTTGCATTCTAGTAGTCTACTTTCCTGAGAAAGATTTACAAGTTCTCAAGTATAATTTTGTAAGATAGAGTTAATCTCAGATGCAATTGTCTCATTCTATTGAGGTCCCTCAAACGATCTTACGACTTCTAAATAATTTTGGGGGTCACTTTCCAACATGAAAGTGATAAAATTCATTTCATAGGATTTTTCCACCCAAGCTCTTTTACTTTGTTTGAGCTCACCCTCAATTGGTTCGCTATCTTCTTCTTCCTAGTGTGTTTCATATGCTCGTTTTGAGGAGCCAGTATCCTTTCAAGTCTTATACGGAAACACAAGCTCGAAGAATGAGACATTTCTCGATTCAATTATCGAGTTCTTATATATCTTAAGAATTTGAGATATATATACAATGAACCTATAATCACTATTGTTATGTGCATATCCAATAAATATGTAATCAATAGTTTTTGTTCCTATCTTGATTCTTTTTTTATTAGACACCAAAATTTTGGCCAAACACCTCTACACTTGCAAATATTTATAGGATTGTTATCTTTTGTTCCATAACTCAGAAGAACTTTTATCTATTTTCTTTCGAGACACATTATTCAAAAGGTAATTAGCTGTTAACATAGTTTCCCCCCACAGGTGCTATGGTAGTCCAAAACTCAATAGTAGAATATTCATCATCTCTTTCATAGTATGATTCTTTCACTCAGCAATACCATTTTGCTGAGAAACGTAAGGAGCTGTTGTGTCATAGTTGATCCCATGTTCAACACACAACTCTACGAACGGTGATATATATTCATCATCTCGATCATTACGAACCACCTTAATCTTTTTATTAAATTGTGTTTCAACTTCATTCTTATAAAGACTAAATTTATCTATAGTTTTTTCCTTATTTTTGAGAAGATACACAAATCTTATGTTATCATTAACAAAAGTGATGAAATATTTATTTCTACAACGTGTTAGTGTCCCCTTTAAGCCCCACACATCAGTGTTGATTAGGCCGAGTGACTCATTGCTTCTTTCAACATATTGAAAGGATGATCTTATAATTTTTACTTCAACACAAGTCTCACACTTGTATTTTACGTCAAGGCGAAATGTAGGTATATTTTGCATGTTAATCAGTCTATGCAATACATCGTAGTCAATATGTCCTAGTCTACCATGTTATAAACACAGACTCAAGCATACTTATTAACTTTAAGCCTAATGACCATTACTAAGCTTAAACAACTCTTTGGTTACATAGTTATTTTCTACAGATATTTTATTTTTAGATAGTACAATTTTGTCAGACTCAAAAATATGTGAAAGTCATGTTTGCTTAAAAGTGGTCCGGACACCAAATTCTTTAAAACCTCCGTAACATACAACACATTATTCAGAGTAAGCTCCTTACTCGAGATCATAACACCACTTTTCTTTGGGCTATAATGTCTGAGGTTGATAAGTTCTCTATATATAACTTGTCTCCTTTGACTTCTTCGAAGTCATAGAGTAGCTCTTTGTTGCAACACACATGTCTGGTGGCCCCAGTATCCATCCACCATTGTTGAGGATTTGAACCCTCCAAGTTCAGCTCGGAGAATACGACACATAGGTCGTTAACCTCTGGTCCCTTGTTTAAGTTGGCTCCATGTTTTTTCTTCGACTTTCTGTGCTTCGAAGATTTGTGACTAACTCGATCATAGTTGAAGCACTTCCCAAAGAATTTCTTTTTGCCGACACCTTCTCTGGGTACCATCATGAAAGATTTGGAATTCTCCCATTTCAAGCTTTGATCGTGCTCGACCTTGTTGACTTTCATAGTAGTCTGAGAGAACATCTTTCTCTTTGAATGCTTGTTGTCTTCCTCGATTTGAAGTCTAATAATGAGTTCCTCCATGTTCATCTCCTTCTGCTTATGCTTCAGGTAGTTCTTGAAGTTCTTCTAGCCGAGAGATAGCTTCTCTATGATAGTTGCCACTTGGAAGGTTTCACTTAGAACCATCCCTTCTGAGTGAATCTCATCGAGAATAACTGAAAGTTCTTGAACTTGGTTGATCATCGTCTTGGAGTCAAACATATTACAGTCCAGGAATCAGCTCACGATGAACTTTTTGGTCTTTGCATTCTTCGTCTTATATTCCTTGTCCAAGGACTTCCACAAATCCTTACCCATTCTTTTCGTGTTATACACAATGTATATCGAGTCGACAAACAATTGATGATGTAAGTTTTGGCATAGGAACTTGGAATGAGTCTGCGCCTCCACTATACTGATGGTCTGGACATCAGTTACATCTTCAATCGGCTTGGAAGGTTCCTCGGTCAAGAACCGAGTCAGATTCAGCATGGTAAAGTAGAAGAGCATCTTTTACTGTCACTGCTTGAAGTTCAACCTATTTAGTTACGACCGATGCGTAGTTGTATTTTTGTCATTTCACAAACGAACGCAGCAGAAAAAAACATAATAATTTCCTAAATTATTGCAACACTCACACCTATGCATGCAGGATTACAACACATGCGGACATATCCATCAAATAAAATTTTACACACAACAAGAATAAAATAAATTTTACTCTAGGTATACTTTTCGGATAATGGCAAGCCGGAAGGGCATCAATCGTACGATGCTCGTGGAGATTCGTCTCTACTCGTATCCATGCTGAATCTTCGGAGGGACAAATTCTCAAAGCCACGAGTTTCACCTTCTCTTTGCTACTAGACGAAGCAAGAAGATCGGGTGATCGGAGAGCAATCGTCGACTCGTTTTGCTACACAAATGAGTCCTTGAACAACCTTTATAAGGTTGTCGATTCGTGTCAGAATTAGCCATTGTTTTTAAAGCTTCAATAAGTGACAATAATAATCCTAAAACCTAGAGTGGCCGCCCTCTAAAGAGGTGGAAACAACCCTTGTTTCTTTGATGGCCGGTGGAACACCAAACTCTAATTCTCCTAGGTTCGGCCAAGGACACAATGGAAGAAACCTTTGTTCCAAGCCTTGGCCGAATGGTCAATCCACCTTGAGGAAGACTTGGCCAGAGTTCACCACTTCCTTGGGGAGGAGTTGGCTGAACCTAAACAAAAGGGAGTCTTGCTAGGGCCGACGACAAAGAAGAAGGAAGAGGGTAGAGAATTCGGCTAGGTTGAGGAAGAGGGCCTTAAGGACTTCTTTTTCTTAGGTTTAGCCTTTATAACACTTTATAAAGACACTAATCCTAATGTGTTATAGGTTAGTGGATCAAATCCCTAAGCCCATAACCATTAAGGTTTAATCTCATCCATTAAACCTTAATTAAGCTCTTAACCAAAAGAGGACCCTTTTAATTAAAACCAAATGAGTTTGGTTTATAATTAAATCTTTTAAGACCCCAACCCATCTTCTTAAGATGTGCTCCTTTCGCATTTCCGACTTGACAAATATTTCCATATTTGTCATGTGTTTGGTCTAACCAAACTTGATCTCTCTCGATCTTGAGAATCCAATTCTTAAACTCGTTTTAAGTTTCTTCTAAGGATTCGTAGTGCATGTGACCTAATAGATTTTCGATTTATATTGGTCGTCCATAATTAATCATTAATTAATTATGAAATGATCATGAGTGACACCTAGTAGTATATCATGATCTCTAATTAATCAAAAAATCAACGATTGATCTCGGAACCATTTTCGAACCCTTCAGCAGCTACAGCGAATCGTGTCTCGTTCCTTTCACTCATCTTATGCCCACTTGGTTCAGGGCATGGTCTATGTGTCAGTCCTCACTAGGATAGCTACGTTACACCTAGCTCAAGTCTTACTTTCTCATCCAGTGGATTCTAATTACTTCGACATGTATCCAAGAGTACCATACTCTTGATATGCAATATTTTGGCTAAAGAATTTGAGTAACAATCCTAACAAGTGGTCATAGGGTATACATCTCCTCGCAAGGAGTGGTGAATTCTTTGTTGGCTATTCAATCACCTTCGGACATTTCAACTTATACCCAATCATTCTGTACCTATACCTCCGTAGAGATGCATCGACTAAGATGTCAAAGTATAAGTCTTCATGACCAAGATGACTTGAAAACCTCAAGTAGAAGGAAACTGACACTCGAGCTGCAGTAAGAGTTTCACTAACATATCTTATATGCAGAAAACCATATGAAGTCTTACAACAGATCACTCCAATGAACTAGTTATCATAACTAGCATCCATATTTAACTCTCGACATCTAAGTGTCTCCAGCTAGTGAGGAGCAATTGCTTGGATAAACTAAGGAGTATAATCCGTGCTAGTCTCTCTGAATCAATGATGTCCGAACTCATCAATTGATCGACTAGGGATTATTTCAATACATTCATAATTACACATATAGAGATACTCATTAATTGTGGTCCAATCACAAGTTCTCTCATGCTATGAATTGTATCACGGACATTCAGTAAATGAGTTTAAGATCCAATCAAATGCATATGACATGTGCACTCAAATAGTGAATCTTTATTTATCAAATAAATAGTACAACCATAAGGCGATTTCCTTAGGATACCTCTCAAACATAACAGATTCCCACTTGGTCTAAAGCCAATCGCCATAGTATCCAATACCATAGTTCTTGATGTGACTCTCAAACTTATTTTATGATAGAACCTTTGTCAAAGGATCCACTAGATTCCTTTCTGTGAGAATCTTCTCAATTTATATTTCTTTCCTACTGATGATTTCTCTGATCAGATGATATTGCTGAAGCACATGTTTGGATCGTTGGTGAGACATGGGTTCCTTTGTCTATGTGATAGCTCCAATGTTGTCATAGTAAACTGATAATGCTTCAACAATAAACAAAACCACCCCAAGTTCGGAGTTGAACTTCTTGATTCAAACTACTTCCTTTGTTGCTTCAGAAGCTGCAATGTATTCTGCTTCCGTAGTAGAATCGACAATTGTGTCTTGTTTGGAATTTTTCCAACTCACTGCGCCACCATTCAGTGTGAATGTGTACCCAGAATGTGACTTGGAGTCATCCTTATTGGTCTGGAAGCTGACATCTATATATCCACATGTAACTATATCATATTCTCTATATACCAAGAACATATCCTTAGTTCTTCTCAAGTACTTAAGGATTACCTTGACAACCACCCAATGATCCATTCCTAGATCAGACTAGTATCTGCTCGTGACACTCAGAGCATATGATACGTCAGATCTTGTACATAACATAGCATACATAATATATTATATTGCAAAAGCATAAGGAATCTTATTCATACAAATTCTTTCATCTTCTGTGCGGGGACACATAGACTTTGAAAGGTAAATCCCATGTCGTATGGGTATATTACATTTCTTGGATTCAGACATGCTAAATCGTTTTAGCACTCTGTCTATATATGTAGACTGCGAAAGACCAAGTAACATTTTCGATCTATCTCTATAGATCTTAATCTCGAGGATGTCGGTCGATTATCCCATATCTTTCATGGAGCATATTTTGGATATCCAACCTTTAATTGACTATAAGACAGGTATATCATTTCCTATGAGTAATATGTCATTGACATATAGTACTAGGAATACGATCGCACTCCTACTAACCCTCTTGTACACACAAGGTTCGTCAGGATTTTGTGAGAAATCAAACTCTTTGATTGCCTCATCAAAATAGATATTCCAACTCCTGAATGCTTGCTTCAGTCCATAAATGGACCGTTGAAGCTTGCATACTTTGGTTTTGTCAACTGATGTGAACCCCTCGAGTTGTATCATATACATATCCTCATGTGGGTTTCCATTAAGGAAAGTTGTTTTCACATCCGTCATATCTCATAATCATAATGAGCTGCTATGGCCAGGAGTATCCGAATGAATTTAAGCATGACAACTGATGAGAAGGTCTCGTCATAGTCAACACCTTGCTTTTGATGATAATCTTTTGCCACCAATCTAGCTTTATAGGCAATCACATTACCATCAATGTTTGCTTTCTTCTTGAAAACCCACTTGTAGCCAATAGGCGTGATGCCTTCAGGTGGATCCACTAAGTTCCAAACTTGATTTTCATACATGAAATCCATTTTCGACTTCATGGCTACTAACCATTTATCCCTTTCTGAACTTTTCAGAACTTCTTCATAACTAGTAGGTTCCTCATCCTCTATGAGTAACAAATCATTAGATTCACTTATGAGAAATCCATATCTCTCAGAAATCTTATGTGACCTACCAGATCTGCGAAGAGGTGATATAACAATAGGTTCAGTCATTATCTTATCATCATGAATAATCGACTGTGGTTCCGGTATAGATGTCTCTTTAGTGTCTATTGGAGTTTCTTGAACTTCTTCAAGTTCAATCTGTCTCCCACTATTTTTTTGCAAGAGAAACTCTTTATCTAGAAATATATCATTTCTTGAAACAAACACCTTTTGTTCCAAGGGATGATAGAATTAGTAACCCCTCATTTCCTTAGAGTATCCAATAAATAGACACTTATCAGACTTAGCATCCAGCTTATTTGATGTAGTTCTCTTCACGTAAGTAGGATCCCCATGTCTTCAAATAAGACAACTGGGGTTTCTTACCAGTCCATATCCGATATGAAGTAGCAGAGACCGTCTTGGTTGGGACTCTATTCAATAAGTGAATAGTTGTCTCGAGTGCATAGCCCCAAAAGGATTTGGGAAGGCTTGCATGATTCATCATCGATCTCACTAAGTCCAATAAGGTTCAATTTCGCCTTTCAGATACACCATTATGTTGCGGTGTATAATATGGAGTCCATTGAGATAATATACTATTGTCTCTTAGATAATCCTGAAACTCTTGGCTTAAGTATTCACCACCTCGATCGGATTGAAGTATCTTAATACTTTTACCAAGTTGTTTCTCTACTTCATTTCTGAATTCTTTGAACTTTTCAAAGGCTTCGGATTTATATCTCATAAGATATACATATCCAAATCGTGAGTGATCATCGATAAAGGTAATGAAGTAGTTGTAACCTCCTTGAGTATGAATTGACATTAGTCGACATACATCAGTATGTATGAGACCAAGTAACTCTTCCACTGGCTTACCCTTTCGAGAAAAGAGAAACTTTGTCATCTTACCTTGTAAGCATGATTCATATGTATCAAATGAATCCAATTCAAATGATTCTAGACTTCCACTCTTGTGTAACTCTGACATGCGCTTCTTACTTATATGACCAAGGCGACAATACCATGTGTAGGAGGTTAGTTGATCATCCTTTTAAGCACGTTTGTTGCTCACTTCGATATTGAATGTGTCACTAGATGTGTCTAACACATAGATGTCATTGCATAAAGTTCCGGTGCCATAAAAAATGTCATTCAAGGTTATATAACAATAATTGTTATTAAACGTCAAATGGAAACCCTTTCTATTTAAACAAGAAATAGAAACAATGTTCTTTATTAATGTAAGAACAAAATAATAATTGCCCAGTTCTAAGACAAGTCCACTAGGAAGCTTCAGCGAATATATTCCGATGGCGACAACTGCAACCTTTGCTCCATTATCGACTCGCAGATTTGCTTCTCCTTTGACAAGTCTTCTGCTATCCCTTAGCCCGTGTATGTCATTCTATATATGTGAGCCACACTCGATATCCAATATCCAAGCATCAAAGGAAATAGCGTGACAATCAATAACGAAGATACCTGAAGATGATTGGGCATTAGATGTCGACTTCTTCTTCATGGACTCAAGATAGATCTTGCAGTTCCTTCGCCAATGACCCATCTTGTCACAGTGATGACATGTGCCCTTTGGAGCTGACTCTCCAGTCTTGGCCTTCTTCTTCCCCTTTGGTTGTTGCTTTGACTTCCTCTTAGAACCTTTCTTCGAGAAGTCAACCAACATCACCGTCTTCTATTCTTTAGTCACAGAAGGTTCTACAATCTTGAGCATATTGATCAGCTCGGGAATGGTGGATTCAAGATTGTTCATCCGATAGTTCTTCACAAATTATGAGTAACTCTTGGACAAAGTATGCAAAATTAAGTCAATATTTAATTTGTGATTCATGGCAAACCCTAGTGATCCTAGCCGCTCGATGTACCTGTTCATCTTCAGTACAAATTATACTGCAGATGAATGCTCCTCCATCTTTGAGCTAAAGAGAAGCTTCGAGACCTCGAACCTTTTGAATCTCGACTGCTCATCGAAGAGTTCACTAAGATGGTAAATGATTGTGTAAGCATCCATATGCTCGTGCTGCTTTTGCAACTCAGGAGTCATCGTCGCTAGCATGATGCAACTGGCGAGCTCAGAATCAGTCACATGCTTCTAATAGGCCAACATTTGGTCCGGAGTTGCATCATGGTCAAGACTGGTGGGAAGAGACTCTTCAAGGACATAAGCAAGCTTCTTAGCCTTGAGAATGATTCTCAAGTTTCGAAGTCAGTCCAAGAAGTTATACCCAGTCAATTTTTTCAATTCCAAAATCGAACGCAGATTAACAGACGACATTATCAAATGATTAACCTATAAATACAAAATCGAGAATGTGAGAGAGATGATTTGATATGTAAACAATTTACATATTAAGCTCCCACTCACTTTTCGAATTCAAGAGCCCTTACTTTGAATTCGGAAGATCATAGATTTTTTTTCGAGTGGGTTGATATCCACTGTTGATAAGAACAACCTTGGCGTTAGGCCAACAAGTCATTCTTAGTTATAGTGGTAGGTATCAAGTATACTGATTATATATCGTGTATATGTAACTATCATATTATACTATCAATTATTTGAATATTCACATAAATATTGGATTGTTAACACATTAACAAGTATACATCAAATGTATATCACCCGACTTCACCTTTATCCATATTGATCTTGACGTTAGGTCAACAAGTCAATGCTTTAAGTTAAAGTCAAACCGTTAACCATAAGATCGTATCTCTATGGTTCGAACATATCTAATTTCAGGTTGAGCTTGACTTGGGCCAACAACTCAAACAAGGAATTAGACTCTGGTTCTTACCATATTAATGGTAGGTGTAAGCTTTAATATTTTTATAAGGGTTTTAGGTCTCATCCTCATGCATATGTTCTACCTATATGACATCACATGCATGACATATATGATGACATGTCACAACACGCATGACAAAACACATCTAATCATGACATATGATATGACAAGATTATGTCATAGTTATCATTATATTATTTTGGAATTAAAATATATTTAAGAATTTAATTTCCATAAATCAACATTCGTTTAATTAAATTAGGAAATCATTTTCAAATTTAATCTCATATTTTTGTCTAAGAGATATATTAAAGATAAAATATATTTTAAAATCTAGATATCATAAATCATTATTCTTTAATTAAATAGGAATTTAAATCCGAATTTAATATTATATTTTATCTAGGAAATATATTAGAAATAAAATATGATTTAGAATCTTGATTTCCATAAATCATGATTCTCTAATTAAATAAGGAATTAATTACGAATTTAATTTTATATTTTATTTGGTAAATATTTTTCAGAAATAAAATATGTTATAGAATATTTATTTCCATAAATCAAAATTCCATAATTAAATTAGGAAATAATTTTCAATTTAATCACATACTTTATTTAAGGAAATAAATAGCTATCAAAAAATCTAATTAATTAGGAAATATTTTCCATATTAATATTTCTTAATCAAATATTTCTATAAATATAATTTCTTAAATTATTTCTAAATTTTCCAAATTTGGATTTTTTTCCTAACAAATTAGAAAACTTTCCAAAAATGGAAATATTTTCAAAATAGGAAAATTTCTAAAATAATTCTACGACTTCGTAAAATCTATTTTACGAATATGTCGATGCACGGTCAGGCTCTGATACCACTGTTGGATTACGACCGATACGTAGATGTGCTTTTCTCGTTTCACAAATGAACGCAGCGGAAGAAAAACATAATAATTTCCTAAATTATTACAATACTCACACCCACGCATGCAGGATTATAACATGTGTGGACATATCCGCCAAATAAAATTTTACACATAACAAGAATAAAATAAATTTTACTCTGGGTATATCTTTCGGATGATGGCGAGCCGGAAGAGCATCAATCGTACGACGCTCGCAGAGCTTCCTCTCTACTCGTATCCACACTGAATTTTCGAAGGGACGACTTCTCAAAGCCACGAGTTTGACCTTCTCTTCGCCACTAGACGAAGCAAGAAGATCGAGTGATTGGAGAGGAATTACTGACTCATTTTGCTACACAAACGAGTCCTCGAACAACCTTCGTAAGGTTGTCGATCCATGTCAGAATTAGCCACTGTTTTTGAAGCTTCAATAAGCGACAATAACAACCCTAAAACCTAGAGTGGTCGGCCTCTAAAGTGGTGGAAACAACTCTTGTTTCCTTGATGGCCGGCGGAACACCAAACCCTAATTCTCCTAGGTTCGGCTAAGGGCACAAAGGAAGAAACCTTTGTTCCAAGCCTTGGCTGAATGGTCAATCCACCTTAAGAAAGACTTGACTGGAGTTCACCACTTCCTTGGGGAGGAGTTGGTCGGACCTAAACAAGAGGGAGCCTTGCTAGGGCCGACGGCAAAGAAGAAGGAAGAGGGTAGAGAGTTCGACTAGGTTGAGGAAGAGGGCCTTAAGGACTTCTTTTTCTTAGGTTTAGCCTTTATAACCCTTTATATAAGCAATAATCCTAATGAGTTATAGGTTAGTAGATCAAATTCCTAAGCCCATAACCATTAAGGCTTAATCTCATCCATTAAACTCTAATTAGGCCCTTAACCAAAAGAGGACCCTTTCAATTAAAACTAAATGAGTTTGGTTTATAATTAAACCTTTTAAGGCCCCAACCCGTCTTCTTAAGACGTGATCCTTTCGCCTTTCCGACTTGACAAATATTTTCATATTTGTCATGTGTTTGGTCCAACCAAACTTGATCTATCTCGATCTTGAGAATCCAATTTTTAAACTCATTTTAAGTCTCTTTGAAGGATTCATAGTGTGTATGACCTAATAGATTCTCGATTTATATTGGTCATCTATAATTAGTCATTAATTATGGAACGATCATGAGTGACACCTAGTAGTACATCATGATCCTCAATTAGCTGAAAAATCAATGGTTAATCTCGGAACCATTTTCGAACCCTTCAGCAGCTACAACGAATCGTGCCTCGTTCCTTTCACTCATCTTATACCCACTTAGTTCAGGATATAGTCTATATATCAATCCCCTAGGCTGACTACGTCACACCTAGCCCAAGTCTTACTTTTTCGTCCAGTAGATTTTAATTACTTCGACATGTATCCAAAAGTACTATACTCTTGACATGCAATGCTTTGGCCAAAGACTTTGAGTAACAATCCTGACAAGTGGTCATAGGATATACATCTCCTCGCAAAGCTTGGTGAATCCTTTGTTGGTTATTCAATCACCTTCGAGCACTTCGACTTATACCCAATCATTCCGTACCCACACCTCCGTAGAGATGCATCGACCAAGATGTCAAAGTATAAATCTCCATAACCAAGATGACTTGAATACCTTAAGTCGAAGGAAAATCACACTCGAGCTGCAGTAAGAGCTACACTGACATATTTTATATGCCTAGAACCATGTAAAGTCTTACAGCAGGTCACTCCAATGAACTAGTTGTCATAACTAGCATCCATGTTTAACTCTTAACATCTCGATGTCTCCATCCAATAAGGAGCAGCTGCTTCGATAAACCAAGGAGTATAACCCGTGCTAGTCTTCCAGAGTCGATGATGTTTGAACTTATCAATTCATCGACTAGGGATTATTTCAATACATTCATAATTACACATGTAGAGATACTTACTAGTTGTGATCCAATCACAAGTTCTCTCATACTATGAATCGTATCGCGAACATTCAGTAAATGAGTTTAAGATCCAACCAAACACATATGACATGTGCACTCAAATAGTGAATCTTTATTTATCAAATAAATAGTACAACCATAAGACGATTGCCTTAAGACACCTCTTAAACATAACACAACTTAGTGAACTTCCCTAGTTTTTTCCATGGTTAATTGGAACATTTTCAATCAGAGCATAAGGGGTTGTCACACATTGAGTTTGTTGCACCTCATCCTCTTTCGTGGTCATCTCAACATAATTGAATCTGTTTTAAAATTGTTGGGCAATCTGTGTCCGGAGAAATTAAAGCATAGTCTAAATTTGAAATACAAATCAAATTTGACTTATCTGTTGAGTGACTTAAGAGGATAGTCTCAAGTTGTCGGTCTTGTTGGTTAGACCAAGTTGAGTTGCTGAGTTTGAGTGAGCAGTCGGGATGTTGAAGTTGAGTGTGAAGTGTTGAGTACCTGAGTACTTGAGTGGCCGAGTGTTGAGTACCTCAGTCTCGAGAGCCTAAGCGCCAAGTGCCCAGTGACGAGGTGCCAAGGACGACTATCGAGTGCTTGAGTTGTTGAGGCCGACTACCGAGTGCTCGAGTCATTGAGGTTGATTACCGAGTGGCTGAGTCACCAAGGACAACTGTTGAGTGCTCAAATCGTTGAGGGTGATTGTCAAGTGGCTAAGGACGACCGACGAGTGCAAAGGCCGAGTGTCGAATGTCCAAGCTGATTGCTCAGAAACTGATGAGCCAAGGTCTATGTTCAACACAGATTTCTTAAAACAAATTCATCCCACCTCTATGGTGCTTCGAAGTTCTCATAGGTCGTCTATTTTCTAGGATATAATGGCAAACTGCAATCCCTAGCTACCAAGCACTAGTAGTCGCGGCGAATTGAGAGACACTTGAAGGCAATCACAGGGATTCTATTGAATGAAAAAAGATACTCGACAAAGAGAGAGAGAAAAAAACAGAGGTACATGGATTCTCTTTTTGCTCAAGACATTAGATCCTTTTATAGGAGTGTCTCTCATGGCTGGCTAGATAAAATTATTAATTCGTCTCATTCATCTCAGTGAAACGTCAACCATTTTGAACAATAATACAGATTCTCATTAATCACATTAATGCATCTATTATAATTGAGTAAAAATAATTTAGACGATAAAATATTGGTTCATTCGCTTGGACAAATTTTATCATGATCGATCCAACACTCGACGCGTGTAAATCGTGTTCATACACGAATCAACTTAGTTTAGTGTAATCCGAACCTTTGAATTTGTATCCCTTGTATATCCACGCGTAAAAGAGAGTGTCTCTCCATATATTTATTCACAATATGCATACTAACGAAAGTAAATCAATTATTAAACTTTGAAATTTTCCACATAGAACTAAAGTCTCATGCACACACTAAAATCTTCTTTATCTCTTCACGCTCGTTTCCTATTCACATTTTTCTAACACATAACAATCAACACGATTCGTAGGAAAATAATCTCTAATATTCTGCAGATGACATAAAGAGAGAAAAAAAAACAATGGAGGTTGACAAAACTAGCCTCCAATGAATTGACAAGATGCTTTCGATATTCCACTTGGAATGAAGTTGAATGGAGGAGCAACAGCTCATATACATCATGCTCTCTCGAGGAGCTCAATGGTTTTGCTCAGGATGGAGATAAGGTATTAGTAGCTCAACTCTTAAGAAAAGATTAGTAGGACTCGATTAGTTTGTTGATGGTCAATTTTATCGACAACAAGGGAAGCGCTCAGGCAGGTGCCCAGGATCTCTGTCATTCTGTTTTTTAAAATGAAAAATTACAATGCGTCATAGATTTAGCATGCATACCCAATAACTATTGACTATTCTACAGGTTTACTGATTTTGCTGCGTTGTAATCATTACGCATGTGGTAGCTGGAGCCTCTCTGCTTCGTTAACCAAATGGGAAGGAAGAGACATTGATTGAGAAAGGTAGCAACAGTCCTGCGTCTACATGTAGAACTAACTGTAAGGATAAAGAAGAAGGTGGCGAATTAAAGAGGCTTTGGCTCTGTGTTTTTGGTCCAATAATTCTTTCTAAAGCTTCCAGTAGGCGCAGTAGCTCTGACCTCCTCCTCCTGCTGCTGCTGCTGGTGTACATTGTAGCACACTGCCCATCGTTGCTTCCATCTACTTGAGCCACAGCCCCCCATGACGAAGTCACATTCACTGTCTGTGTGTTGGAAAATGTGCATTCCATCGTTATTATTACGGTCTAGTTTTGATTGTCAAAGATCCAGTGACAGCTTATGATTATGTTAATGGAATGGACAAATTTTCTGTGCTTCTCTTTTTCACGGAATTCATTTTTTTCGCGAAGGATCTCTACCGCGACGAGGAGAGGAAAAACCAATAATTTGATACTGTAACCTGATTAGACAGGTGGAATTGAATTGATGGGTGTAAGTTTTAGTCGAGTTCAATGGGATCCTTTTCATTCCCAAAACTGATTAATTCTGTATTTTGTTCATGAGCAAATTCTGATTTAACTGAGTCGAACTGATCATCCCTAACTGATATTAGAAACACTATGAAAATTAGCCAGTAAAAGAGAAAGCAAGAGAAGTGGAATGCAGATTCATGGTCATCAACATGGCAAGATCTTCTTAGAGATTTAGAACAGTGTAGGGAATCTTACCTTTGATGATTGTTAGATTTCAAAGCAAAAGTGTGGACTTGAAAAGTGGGAAGGCATGCCGCATTCTGCCATAGATCATAATTCTCAGCTAAGTAAAGTTATGGGTTAATGAAAATGTTCTATAAGTTTTTTTTTTTTTTTTGTTTTTAAATCCAAGCAAAGCAAAGAAGAGCATGATCGTGATTGTGGGCATCGATGCACATTATTCCTTCAAGTCATGTTGATATTTGCCTGGAAACTCAAGTCATGGCGACTTTAGAAGGGAGAAAAAGAGGAGAGAATGAGAGATGCAGATGCTTTTCAGAGAGCACAAAAGTAGCTGCCCTTTTGGCAAAGCAATAAAGATATAGGAGAAAAGTTTCAGCAAGTTGGTTGTAGTTGTCGAGGTTGGAATAATTAGATACACATCAATATTTTTCTCTCTTTCTTCAATGATGTGAATGGAAAAAGAAAAACAAAACAGATTTTCTTTGAAACAATTATGATAACAATTTTATTTCTGCAACAGTATACATTCTTCTACAAATTATTAGACTTGAATCAGAATCTGAAATCATATCTACAACTATACACTTCACTGTAATTTCATTTTAATGCACTTTGTTTGTGTCGAAGAGAAGTTTGCTCTACTCCTACTGTAACTAAACTATTTGATCTTGAATTGAATTTTCCAGTGAGTTATCGAAAAAGAATGTTTACTTGTTTGATACTGTCATTAGATGGTGAATGCTCAATGGGTCTAGAATAAGATCAATTCATCGACACAGTCTCACTAGTTGGCAATCTCACTTGGAAGTGGTCATCCTAAGGTCACTACAAGTATGGTCCCCCACCCTATCTCCAGTCGTATGATTGCGTCGTCGTCGTCGAGCACAAACTAACGTCGGCCACATTTTAGTCGTTTAAGTTACGTTAGACCAAATGGTCCAACAAATCCTGTGGAAACTTAAGTTAGCACGACTCTTGCGTTTGGTACGGGGTAATCAACTTTGTAATGTAATAGGATTACATTACAAGATGATTTACTTTGTTTGGTAACATTTCAAAGATGTAATGTAATGTAATCGCATTACAAAATAAGAGCCAAGATCCGTAATCTCGATTACGAAGGAAAAACAATGTAATCCGATTACATTACGGACTCAAAATTTATCATGATAAATATATCCTTCTTTTATTTTTCTCATTACTTCTCGATGCTCATCGACAACGACCACCGGCGACAGTTGTCGACCAACGACCGGGCGGTGGTCGCCCGACGGCGACGGCACAGCCGACGCCGACGCTGGCCGACGATCGACAAATGGCCGGCGGCCGGTCGGGCCTTACCCGGCCGATGGCCGGCGTGGACGACAACCGGCCGACGACCGGCCGGCCGGATGACCGCTCGACGGCGATCGTCAGACCGACGGCCGACCGGCGATCGGTCGCCGGCGATCGGCGTCCGCCGCGTCATCGACGACGGCGATCGACGGCGGCGACGGCCGGCGATCGATCGGCGGATTTCGGCGGCAAGAAAGACGACGGCCGACGGCGACGACGACGGCCGACGACGACGATCGACCGACGACCGACGACGGCTGACGGCGGCGGCCGACGACGATCAGGATCGGCGGCCGACGACCGCCGGATCGGCGGCTGACGACTACGGCCGGTGATCGGCATGACGACCACGGTGGATCGATGACGCCGGCGGCCGGCTCGGCCGTCAGCCGGCGTCGGCCGGCCGGCCGGCGTCCGGCGATCCGGCCGCCCGGCGTCGGCGGCGATCGGCTGCTCGGCGATCGGCCGGTGGCGTGGATCGATCGGCGACGATCGGGTCGGTGCTGCCATCGGCGGTGGCGGCGGCAAACGACGACCGGCGGCGACGATCGGTACTGCGTTCGCCGGATCGGCGCGGTGGCGATGACCGGGCGACGATCGATCGGTGCCCACCGGCGATCGGCGACCACCGGCGATCGGCGACAACCTTATAAGGGTATTTTTGTCATTTTATAATAATATGAATTACATTCCTTATAAAAAATGTGGACACTAAACAAACGAATGTAATCACTTTTGTAATCAAACATTACACACCAATCACTAACCAAACACAGTAATATATACACATTACATTACAAACTTGATTACATTATAAGGTTGATTACATTACTCCATACCAAACGTAGCCTAAAGATCTTATGATCTGAAATAGTTTAGCAGTACCTTTGGAAGCCATGCCATAACTTGTGCTTATTATCTTTGCTCGAAGATCTATTATCATTGAACAATGGAAATTAATATATTTGCTTGAAAATTCACTCAATCCAAGACCATATATCAACTGTGTTTAAGTACTTTTTTTTTTTTGTTTTTGTTTTTTGAAAGTAAAAGACTGGAATACATAATATGGAAGCTTAAAAGGATCAAAAGTTCATCATCAAGGGTTGGTACCTAAACAAATGGAAATCAACTTGTTTGGACAAAAATTCAAACCCAATGAATGCTATCTCAATTTCAAATTAAGAAAAATCATGCAATGCGTGGAAGCATAATGGGACCTTTGGACCCTAAAATCTCCAAAATCATAATTCATTGGAAGACTTTAAAATCAAGACATTAAATAGCCTATGTCTACCTAACGAAACATATCATCCTTTATATCATGCTTTATGATATAATGTTGTCCAAAAATAAAATCTTAAAGATCGTAAACACTTCTGTAATCTCTCCCATCTTTCATATCTCTAGATTTCTAATCTCATCAATACTTTTTTGCTCCAGATTTTCATCCTCTGTTACTTCATCCAATTCTCTTCATCTTCCAAGTCCAAACTCGTAGTAGGTCTCCAATAAACCAGCTCCTCAAAAAGCAAAACACTTGTGCTAGATCGATATGTCTAAACCATTGAATACGAAGTCATATGATATTGTGGTATCCAATAACTCCATGAGCAATAAATACTTCATCAACCACGATCAAAATAAAGTTAGAAATATTATTTCCCCGAGCATAATCTCTCTACTCTATCCAAACATTTTTAGGAGGATTGAGGGTAGATACTCAGTACCAAATATAAAGTTGGCAAAGGTAGACAATCTGCAGGGAGATAGAATTGAATTGTTGTAGCATAGCAGGGATTCTTCTTCTTCTGCTTCTTTTCACTCCTCCTCTGCTTGTCCTTGCTTTTTCTCTCCAACTCTACCTTCTCCCAGTACAGTAAGCTCGTGCCACTCTCACCCTCCTCACTGCCTCTTCCTTCTTTCTAACTGCACCGCCAAAAACACTTTGCTCGATCGTTCTCTTCCACCGTCGTGCTGCTCCGGTGTTTGGAACAGGCGGACACTATGCCCGTCTGAGATTTTCCTGTTCTCAGAGCCCTTCTCTCGTAGAAAAGAACAGTTCATTCTTCTTTTATCTTATTATTAGTTTTCTTGCCGAGTTACCTTGCGAGTGAAAGAGTAAGTGGCGCTTTCATTTCGCACTGCAGTGTCTCCTCCTTTGTTCTATTCTTCTTGTCCTCTGATGCACTGCATGCAGTGTATTATGTCGCTGTGAGCAGAGGCCGTTCCTTTTGTTCCGGTGTTGCTCATGGGATCCTGAGAGTTGTAGGGAAAAGGCTTTTCCCAGCGAAGCAAGAGAGGAGCCACCACCACATGTTCGCAGACCACCGCCAGAAGAAGTGGGAGCAGGAAGCCTGGAGACGTCGTTCACGCTGTTAACGAAGTAAATCTTGCAGGCTGGAGGTTGAGCTGACGATGGAGAAGGACTGGGAGTCGATAATCATGTGGTAGTAGCTTCGTATCGACTGCCTCGGGTTCGTCTTCCGAGCATGCGGAGTGAATGGGAGACGAGCATAGTCACCGCGGAGGCTTCGGATTCTATCAGCTCCACCTTCGCCATCGCCGGCAGCAGCAGGGGCCGCCGGCTTACCCGAGGTCGGGAAGGCTGAGGGGCCTCGGCGGGGAGATTGTGGAGGTCGAAGGAGGTCACATTGTGCGGTCCACCGGCCTGAAGGATCGCCACAGCAAAGTGTGCACAGCCAAGGGCCCCCGCGACCGCCGCGTCCGCCTCTCCGCCCAGACTGCGATTCAGTTCTACGACGTCCAGGACCGGCTTGGCTACGACCGCCCTAGCAAGGCCGTAGATTGGCTCATCAAGAACGCCAAGGCCGCCATCGACCAGCTCGCTGAGCTCCCCGCGTGGACTCCCACCACGATCGCCGTCGACGCTTTAACATCTTCCTCCGTGGTTCCTCTGCAACCCTGCGATTCCTCTGCCTCGGAGCAGCCTTCGGACGAGTCAGGCAAGAACAGATTTGGGGTCGATGAGCCACCAGTGACTGCCGCCTTCAGCTTCGAAGGAGGCGGCGGCGGCGGCAGTGGGAGCACTAGTTTCCTCCCGCCTTCGTTCGACAATAACGCCATTGCGGATACGATGAAATCGTTCTTCCCAATGGCGGCGGCTGCTGCCAGTGCTGCTTCGCCGTCCTCCAGCACTCTTGCAATTGGCTGCCAACGCTACCCTCCGGCCCTTCAAGACCTCCGCCTCTCCCTCCAATCCTTACAAGATCCGATCTTTCAACACTCTCAGCCCAGCCACCGCCACCGCCACCACAGTCCAACTTCTTCCGCACACGATTCTCTATTCGCTGGTTCCGCACACTCATTAGGCTGGGTTGAACAAAACCGGCAAATGGCATCGTGGTTCATGCCCGAGTCTAGCGGCGGCGGCGGCGGATTCGGAGAGTTTCTTTTCTCCGTTCCGCCAACGCAGGTTGCGCCGCCTCTCCCGGCGCTCGGCCAGAGCCAACTTTTCTCTCAGAGGGAACCCCTTCAGTCCAGTAACCCGCCCTCGGTCCGTGATTGGGCAGAACCGGAGCTACATATGCACCCGGTGCTCCATTCCTCAATCTCTCCCATCGGATTCACCTCCGAAGCTGGTATGTTGGGATTCTGCATCCCAGCGCGGATTCAGGGCGAAGAGGAGCACGGCAGCATCTCAAACAGGCTGCCCTCTACTTCTCGCCATTGATGCAGTGGAAGCAATAGAACAAGACTGCCACCTCGCAGGTAAATTCCAGCAGCTTCCCTGTGGATTTCCAGAGTTGCTATCTTTTTTTTCTCCCCCCAGTTACCTCGTAGATTGCTTGGTTCTAGTGTATGTGTGTAGTATATTTTGGTCTTTCAAGGCCCATGCATTGTCTTTCCAGAGCAATTGCACTGCCGTGGGATTGCCTTTCCACTCCTGATTGCTCGAACTGCTTCTGCTCGTGATTTGATATATTCGCGTTGTTGTTCCATGAAAACGGCTCCTTAGATCTGGTCCTCTGAGTTTCCATTAACAGTTGAGTAAGCAATTCAATTTACATAAGCAAGATCAAGAATTTGACGAACTAATGCAGTTCCATTCTGACAAGGAGACACAGAGTAGCAGCAGCATGTTTCAGTATTAAGGAGTTAGATTTTATTGTAGCTTCCATGATTGCACAAAAGGTCTCCTTCTTTAATCAGCATCAGCTTTTACTTTTTCAAGCATTTACTGCTCATCTTTTTCTTCTGAAGTCACACGAGAAGCAACCTTAAGAAAATTCTCGAGAATTCTCCAACTAATTACAATGCCACTGTGCTTTTATCTGATCTGTGCCTTAAAAGATATTAATCTGTTGAAGTGGTAGATATCTGGTATACTTGCAAGGTTAATAATTGACCCCAGTATCTGGGTAGGTTCTCCATTGATTGGAATTCAATGTGTCTGAAAGAGACCTGACCTGCCAATCCATGTTTGCATATGAACATAGATATCTCTTTGTTTCCAAGGCCAACCAATTGGGAAGACCTGTCTCAATCGTCCAAACCATTCCTTTATTTATAGAACACGATAATCACCAAGAAAATATCTCCGCAGCTGCCAGTCAAGCTCTTTATTGCCTCACATCAATTCAAATGCATATTACACAGATTCTGTAAAGATTTTACAATGTTCATGGAGTAATGCACTCTTATTCTCAACATGAACTGGTAAACCTCTTACAAATTTCAGTCCAAACGATCATTTATGTAGAAATCATGCGACAATTTCCCCTCCATGATAAGGTTGCTCTTCACTCTTGCTTCTCGGGCGAGTTGGATTTATGACTTTTGAAGTAGTTTCCTCATCTGGCGAAACCTTTGCATTAGTGCCTGCGAGCTTTGACGAAGTGGATGCTGTCTGAGTTGAGGGTTTGCTCTTGTCGATTTTGTTAGCTGGCTTAACCTGCGACCGAGCTGAAGGCCTCCTCTCCCATGGCTGAGCTGCAATCCATTTGTCTACCCAGCTCCATTCCCAATTGCCTTTTGCTAGCTCATACACAAATGGCCCTTGGTTCATCCCTGAGCTTGCTCTCCACTGCATGTAGCAGTGAAGTTAATGGTAAGTTTGCATCATACCTTAGCAATTCGTTCGACAGCAAACCTGATGGGAGAATGCGTAAGCCATGGCTCGCTCGCGCTTAACTGCAGCCTCTTCCCTCTGTTGTATCCTTGCAATTATTTCCTCCTTTGTCTCGGTGCCTCCGTTCCATTCTACCTGTTCAGAACTTGAGATCAGCTTCTCGATGCGGATGCTAGAAAATCTCATTCAGTTAGTGTATTTATACATTGATCTCGCAGTTAAGGCTAAAAGTTACAAAAGAGAAAAAAGAAAGAAAGACCAACAATGTCAGAATCTTTCGTGTATCGATCTGGGTTACCTCCAAATCCTGAAGCTTCGACGCGAGCTTCAACTGGTTCTCATGTGTCTTCTGCCTGATGCGGCCTTCAACGACCATCCTTGCACGTCGAGCTCGAATTTGCATTTGCATTTTGCTCCACAATTGAACATGTCGCAGAGTGTTTGGTGCTTGCTTTTGAATAGATTTACGATGCGTGAAGACCTGCAACCTTCGTATTCTTTTTAGATTCCGAAGGTTTCTCCTTGCCTATGAAATAAACAAGATGACATATATATCACCGATCTAACCAAGTCCTGAAACTCCTAACCGAATATGTAATCGGGTATGCATCGTACTCTAAATCTTCGAAAGGAAGTTTGAATTCGAACAGCAGCTACATCCTCGTCCGTCAGACCATCTCCGATATTCCCATTTAATAGCTTATTTGGATGATCACTAGCTTGATTCCTCGACTTAAAGCCATTGGACTGTGGCTTTGATGAATCCTATTGATATTATCATATTCATCGATCATTACATCCTTCACTACAGAGATGATTTATCGAAATGCATTACTGTTTACATACCCGAGTTTTCTTTGTTTTCTTCCGATGAATTATCGCCTTGAACCAATCTCCAGAACCCATCTGCTGTAGCCGCAACGAATCCCAAAATACAGAGAAAAAAAATGGAGAAAATGTCGCAACGAGTGAGAAATTGGAACGATATCAGAAACGAAATTACATATAAACGATAAGCTGATCGAAAAACAAAACTGTAAAGTTAAAAGAAGGCAGATCGAGGCCGATTCAGGGCAGCAGACGCAGAGAATCAAAGACCATAAACAGATAAATAGAGCAGGGAGAACTGATTCCAGCGGTTGGAATGATGTTGAGTTTGTGAAATAAGAACACCCCAGGCCAACTTCCATAAAATCAAAGGCGAACGGTTAACAGTACCTGAAGACGACACAGTGGCAGAGATATCGGAACGACAGGTCGAAGATGAGGAGGAGGTTTCAGTATAAGGTGAGGGAATCAGTAAAGAAGTAGCGGCTAGGAGTCCTCCAGTGGAAGCAACTAACGTAGATAGGAGTGATATCGGGAGAGGGCATGGGCCAGAAGACAAGGAAAGGCAATGGCAGTGGATCTTCACTCGCTTCCATCGATCGGCTGCCTTCCAAATTTTTTACTCGCTCCTTTGATCGGTGCGACTTGCCCATCTCCCAGCTGGTGGGAGGGTGGAAAGATTTTGTCAAAAAAGGTCAACCGCCGACAACCTCACGTCATGGCTGATGGTTGGATGTTCAAGAGGGCACCTGACTCAACTCACAGTCACAGAGACCGGAGAACCAACTCGAGCTGTCAGCTGCCTTGTGATCGCATGATTATTTTTTTTACAGTTTGAATCATTAGTGTGGCTCATTTATGAGATTGAATTTGCAAATGCTGCTATCTTTTGTTTGTTCGTTTAATTTGTTTGCGTTGGTTATGCCTACTTTGGGGCATAATAATCATGGATAATGAATAATCTCTCGTTATTCCAAGTCCTAATAACCTTCCATATAAACTCTATCTACCTGTGAGGTGTAGAGTAGAGTAGAGATAGAGGTGCTGTGCGTGTGGTGGTGTCTAGACCGTAGTGAAGTGTAGAAGGGCAAAGAAGTGCAATCGCTTGATTGATGTGTAGAGTTAAATGAACTCTTCTTTTATTGAGAAGAACAGGAGGGAATCGTCGTAGTCACAGGGTTTGATTGCGATGTTGTAAAACTATTGTGATAGTTCATTCTACGTGATTATCATCCTGACTACGATTGATTGGAGATCACAATTTGGTAGTTCAACTTTTGGAATCGTTCAACAATTGAGGTATAATATTTATGATTCTGCAAGTATTCAATTCATAAGTTGACATTGGTATTAAAATCGGATTGAAATGTGAATGATTTCGCGTTCAACGATTCCCTGAGTTAATACTCTGGAATGGTTGCCTAGTATGAGATGGCGGAACACGGTTTCTCATCCGCATACTCGAGCGCACAGTGGTGCTCAGGAAATGGTGCTCGGGTCGCCTAAGTCGTGATTCTCATCACGGGCTGAGGAACTCGGGATCGAGTGACACAGTGCTCGAACAAGACGCGGTGCAAGGGCGCAACAATGCTCAGGCGAGATGTGGTGCTCAGGCGCAGCGTTGCTCGAGCGAGATGCTGAGGATCGCGACGCTTGACATGAGCGCAGTGCTTGGGAATGCGGTTCGAGGTGGTACTCAGGAGCGTGACTAGCCACAAAGCTCGGTGCTTGGGAGAGCCACAATTCTCAGTTGGGATGCTCGGTGAGTACTTGGTGGTGCTTGGGAGAGTCGAACTTCTCTATCGTGGTGCTCGAGAGAGCCGCTATTCTCAGTCAGCGTAGCTCGGCAAGTACTTTGCAGTTCTCGAGAGTGATCGACAATGGTCAATAGGGCTCGGACGCACTCGGTAGTGCTCGGCTCGACTCGACATTCTTATGAAGAGCCGAGGAGTTGCGGGTAGTCGGGGAACAGCTAAGGTGATTGTGAGCTCAAGATGTTGAGCATATATAGAGATTCTCAGGTGCACAACACATGATGAAGCGCTCGGCACAGCATCGAGGTGCTCGGCATGAGAAGAGGTGTTTGACGCAAACTCAAGCCGAAGTGTTGACAAAGACTCGGGGATAAGGCATGCCGAGTGGGAAGTTAGCGGATTGAGTGGGTAATCCACTTGCTCGGACTCGACACGCTAATTTGAACTTTGAGAGTGTATGAACAAGCCGAGTGTCTAAAATTTATTTGGACTTAGTCCAGAGAGTGGGAGTAGCCCACTCAAACTAAGCCTAAGCTGAGTGTCTTGGAGAAGATAAAAATGTCTAACTCTGAGTTGTTTGACAAAGCGCTACTAGGGTTCAGTAGCATGTAGACTCTCAAAAGTGACATGTGCCTACTGAGGATATTATGTTAAAAGTGACTATTTGTGTACCACATCTTAATTCGAATGATGAGATGCAATTCTAGGTTGTGATATATGATGTCCATTGATTCATATGCTTATCATGGAATTTGTGTTCGAGTCATTTTGAGTATTGATGACTAGTAAGGTATACGAAGTTGAGACATTAAGCATCATTTGTTAGTGCAAGGCCACCAGATAATCGAACCTAGGGTTTTGATAATGATAAATATTTAAAGTTAAGTTATTTTGTTATCTCATATGTTATGTTGAGTATGCAGGTAATGTAAGGTCAAAGACACCAGGAGAATCTCGAGGGGACGAGAAACCTCGAGGATCGACGCCAAGAGAATCTCAGTCGAGAAACCTCGGTGGTCGAGTGATCGGAAGTTAAGCGGCAGGTCAGAAGGATCAAGTTAAGCAAGGTAAGAACCTTGTGTGGAGAGGACAAGTCGCATCCTCAGTACGGGGGCATCCGTAAGCAACGATTCGACTAAGACTTTCGGAGGAAGGCCTAAGTCGAGATCAGATGGTACATGACTGTCACATTGCTCACTAATTAGTTCACTATATAGTTCTTGCGTTAACCATGTGATGTAAGTGATTATTCAAGTCATCAGTCGACTGGATCATCATTAGTTGGCTGATGAAAATAGCAGTCGACTACTAATGAATCTGGACACTTTGAATAAAGTCAAGATAAGAGCCACAAAATGAGGGATGGAGATTAGAGTTTGACTCATATTTGGATCTCGATGAGCTAGAGTTTGGAAGACTATAAAAGTAAGGGTGAAGCACCCTTCTTTAACTACTTGAAAGGCTCCCAAAGTACACCATCATTCCAAAGGTCTCTGCGCTACACAACGGCATCGTAATGTCGACCGAGCTTCCATCATCTCATCATAATTGTCAGTAGTTATTTAATTATTGTTTCTTTGATTTATTACTTACTAAGAGAAGAGGTAGGTGTGTTACCTTCTCCTCTACATTTCTTGTAATTGCTTCGTATCTCTTACCTCTAACGAGGAAGAGAGTTTTAGTGAATTATCTTTCAAAGGCGATCAAGGATCGCAGGGCCTTAGACTAGCAACCATTTGATTGTGAATCAAGTAAAACTAAGATTGTCCTTATCTTTCATTTTGTTTTTACTTACTTCCATTGCATTACTTTGTGTTCGTACGAGTGAGTTTTCCAAACGCAAAAGAAAGATTTTCAAACGCTATTCACTCTCCCTAATGTTTTTCGGTCCTACATTATTGTCACTTACGTCTCTCTATTCTGTGTAATAGAGATATGACTGCAACAAAGAATGTCATATTGAATCTCGTAAAGGGAAACAAGTTGAACGGTGATAACTACGACATTTGACACCGAAAGGTTTAATTTGTCTTCAAGGAACAAAAACTCGGAAAGATTCTTAAGCATGAGACGATGGACCCCCGGAAAGGTATAACAACTCAGGTGAGATGAAATCAGGAGGTATATCACACTTGGGAAAAGAAAGATAACCAAGCTAGAGTAATTCTTATTAGCAACATGTACAATGAGTTAATCCTGATTTATGAGCAGTATCCTACTGCTATGTCGTTCTGGCATGCTCTTAAAGAGCATTATATATGATGCCCAATTAGCTCCTAAGTTGAGGATGCTTATCTATAAGCTTATAACTTATAAGAAGAGACTCGATTATACTATGAAGCAACATTTAATATATATGTCGAGTATGATTGCTTCTCTGAAGAATATATGGGAGCTTATGTCGAATAAGCTTTAGGTATTGAAAGTGATCTAGTCACTGCTTGACTTCTGGGATGTAGTTAAGACTTACCTCACTCACACTAAAAGTATCCATACTTTCATGGATGTGAGTAGGCATTGTGAGCTCGAGGAGGAGCGCAGGCAAGTGACCAAGTCAGTTTTAGGTCATGCTAATCTTAAAGAGTCGAGTAAGGGCTCTTGGGGAACAAAGCGCAAGTGGCGCAGACATGAGAAGAAGACCAAAGGTCATGACGAGAAGAAGTCATTTGCAAAGATAGATGAGAAAGAATAGAAAAGCAAGAAGAAGGAGCTCATAAAGAGCAATGTCTGATGCTATGCATGTGATAAGCTTAGACATTTCGCACGCGAGCAAAAAGTATATCTTTCTTCTTTACATATTATGTATCATTTAGTATGATGTTCGCTAACTCTTATCCTTAGTGGATTATAGACTTAGAAGTCACAGACCATGTAGCTCGTGATCAGAGTGCATAGATAGAATTTCAATGTTTAAGTCCGCATGTGAGAAGGTTATATGTGGGAAATGGGTCATTTGTAAAGGTGAGAGAGATTGTCGCTTGCAAATTGTTGATGCAAAGTAATTAAGTCTTGTATCTTCATGATGTATTGTATGCTCAAGAAATTAGGCAGAATCTTGTCTCTGTCTATTGTCTAGGCTAGCTAGGATACTGTATTTCTATTAAAAACTCTAAATTTTCCATCTCGTATAACAATACTTTAATATATTCTGGTATAGTCCATGAGGAGCTTTATGCACTAAACTTGATTTCATTTCATGAGTTTTATTCTACTTCTCCTATTGCCCTTGCATCTGATAATATAGTGGATGATGTAAATATATGTCATAGTATACTTGGCCACATAGGGTAAGAGAGAATGAGTCGGTTAGTAACAAGTGACATGTTAGGTCAGCTAACCAAGGTGGAGTTGCCCTTGTGTGAGTTTTGTCTAGCAGACAAATCTACTAGAAAATCATTTGGGAAAGTAATGAGAGTTGGGACTCCATTATAATTGGTTTATTCTGATATTTGTGGACCCATGAATATGAGAGTCCGAAACGGAGTCACATATTTTATTACATTTATAGACGATTACATGCGTTTCGATTATGTCTATCTGATTTCGCATAAGTTTGAGGCACTGGAGTGCTTCAGAAGTTTTATTAGCGAGGTTGGAAATCAACTAGACTGGAGGGTGAAAACTCTCAGAATCGATTGAGGATGTGGGTATCTGTCTGAGCAGTTTAAAGAGCTTTGTTTAAAAAAAAATACATTACAAGACAGCTAGCTATTCCTGCGCAGCAGAACGGAGTTGTTAAGAGAAGGAATAGGACTCTGTTGGAGATGGTGAGATCTATTATGGCGCAAACCAATTTACTTATCTCTCATTAGGGGGATACATTATTGGTTATTACTTATGTCCTTAATCGTGTTCCAACGAAGTCCATAGTCAACACCTCATATGAGTTTTGGACATTGAGGCAGCTTGTCCTTAGTCATTTGAGGTTATGGGATTGTATTGCGTATGTTAAAGATTCCTCACACAAGTACGGTAAGTTAGGCCCACAAGGAAAGAAGTATATCTTCATTAGACTCTAAATACTCCAAGGGATATGTGTTCGTAAGAGACATATGGGTGGGACAATCACTGAGATTGTCTCGTGATGTCATATTTTTCGAAAATGATTTTCCTAATTGAAAGGAGAAATCAATCGAGATTTTACCTTCTATCAGATGGATGAGCCTAGTAGCTCAATGGATCCTAAGGCGGGATTCAAGACCCTGTAATAGATCTTGGTTTTAGTAGGAGTGATTCAGAAGGTGCGGAGGTTCTCTCTCCTCGTAGGAATGGTCGGAGAAATGTACTTCATCGTCATTTTCCGATTGAGAATGAGATACTCATTGTAAGGTCAGAGGATAAGGAAAATCTAAAGACTCTGAGAGAGACTCTCGAAAATTCAGAAAAGGATTAATGGTTTAATACCATAAAAAAAGAAATTGAATCAATGAGGTATAATATTTATGATTCCGTAATTTCAATTTGTTAACTATTCGTTTTTTTTTTTTTTTGTTGAGTAAGGATAAAGAGTTTGACAGAGGGATATTTTAAAATTTATATCATTGTCACTCTCATCTCAAGGAAATCATGATTATGGAGTAGTCATTTGGGTTCATCGACTTCGAACACATATTTGTTAACTGAATAGATTTATATGTCGTTTCCATGAGTTCCTCTTTTTTTTTTTCTATATTTATAAATGCAATATTTATTTTATGATTTTTTTTTCTTATTTTCAAAGATGATATTCGAATAAATAAAAATGATCAAAAGGCATCAATATTCTACTCTATTCAAGATCTAGGCATGCTTGTTTCCTTCTCATTAAATTTCTTCCACATTTTAAAGATTCTATCCTCTTTCGGAAAAAAAAAAATTATTGGACTTCTCTAACAAGTTAAAGTGAATAGTGTATTATTTGAGTTATGCAATATATCATCATCGTCACACGACTCAATATTAACATAATTATAAATTAGTCTAAGAGAAACGGTACAATCATAAAAATAGAGAGACATTTCACATGAATCTCTATTATATTATCGTTCAACGATAAATTTAGAAAAAAATCATTCGGACGGCTCTAGGGTCCAAGAGTTTGTCCAGTGTACGAAATACGGTTTTGACATTGAACCGTCGTTTAGGAATGATATGACTACAAAGTCCAGACTGAACCGTGAAAAAACTACGAGCATTTCTCTAATTTATCTTTGGTGGTCGATAAAAACCACTTGGACTCCGATCTTACCCAGCTCAATTATTGACGAGACATATTCAAGATTCATAGGATAAGATCGATCACTTTTAAAGATCAGTCGGATCGAAAATTTGAATATCTTAATGTCAATCAAAATTGTAAATTAATTTTGTCAATTTATTCATATATCCACTAAACAATATAAGAATATATATATTTTAAGAATGTTTTTTAATACCCTGAAGATAATATTTTACATAATTTCTCAGGGTATTACCAATGGAACATATAGGTAATCAATTGACTTTAATTCGATAATTTAGCTGTCATATATCTTTTTACAAATTTCAATCGGAGTAAAAGATAATTATATTCGTTTTCCATATTTTTTTTATTTTTTGACGATGATAAAAAAAAATCACCAAGAGTTATATGTCTAGCAAGATTTCGTACTTATATAAAATGGGTGAAAATTATTTTTCATATTATTTAAAACTTGACGAATTGATAATATTTTTAAGAAATTGACAATCAATTCAATGTGCAATTATAACAGCTCCGTGTCCTCGTAGGAAGGGACTAGTAACTAGCGCATATAGAAAATTATATAAATGGACAACAGATCAATCCCTCGTAAAAGTGAATTCCGTCCCCCCATGCACTGGCTATTAGTCTTAAGGGCTAAAAGTCCACTGTGATTTATCTCTCTTACGATGGCCCGGAGATAAACTGATAGAGACCACTAGATTAACGGTTCCAATCTTTTACACAAATTATAACAACCCCGTCGAGTTTCAAAGAGGTAATAACAACACGGATACCAGTTACAATTAATTAAATTTAACAAAGATTTAAAGCACAACTAATAATATTTAGTGCTATAATTACAACTTATCATACCTCACTTTATTTCCATAATTATTATAAAGGTGCGTTTGATTAAGACTATCATGAATAATTTTAATTATCCATCTAAAATTATCTATAATGATCTTATTTGATTCAAAATACAAATGATTTATAATGAAGCACGCTTGTCATATCACCAAATAGAATATGTAATTCGAAATCATATTATCTAGAAGAGTATAAGATTTTTCTTAATTCTGAAATTAACAAATATTTTTTTTCAAAATTATCTCTCAAATTTTATTAAATCTTAATTTCGTCATAATATAATCAACACCTTAGTTGATCGCTCACTGCTACCACCATTGACCGCTATCGTCATCTTCGTCGTCTACCATCGATCGTCAGTCACCACCATCGACAGTCGGTCGTCGACCGTCTATCGTTGGTTGTCGTCATCGACAATCGTCGTCGGTCGATTGTCGGCTATCGATCGTTGACTGTCGATCACCACCCATTGCCCTTCACCCACTGTCAGTCGTTAATCGTCGCCCGTCAATTGTCAAGCATCGTCAACGTCCGCCATCACCTCCGTTGTCATTCGATATCGTCGATGCTTGCCGATTACCGTCATCAATACCGATATCAATATCATCATCTTTCAAAATAAACAGAATCTTAGAATTGAACTAAAGATAATATAGTAAAATATTAAACTAGGTTATACATTAAAATCTTCAAATAAATAAATTTTTATTGTATTACTTAAAATTTAATCAAATATAAATTACATTTCATTCTCATAATTTTAATTATGTGATTGTCTGATAATCACATAATCATGATTATACATAATAACTTGAACTAAATACATCCTAATTGTTTATTATACTTACATTAACTATATATTAACTCAATTAATCTCTCAACCATTCCAGCAACTCATCCAGCGCCGCCGCCGGCATTATCTCTACGTCTACCTCTCCCTCCTCCTTCGCCACCGAAGCACCACCGTATCCCGCTGCCTCCCGCAGCCTCTTTCTCTCTCCGGCGGCGTTCACCTCATGGTCAACATAATCGCCAGTAGTCCATCTCGCCGGTGCCTCCACTGCCTCCGCGACGACGGAC
This sequence comes from Wurfbainia villosa, assembly GCA_025175895.1. Lineage (NCBI taxonomy): Eukaryota > Viridiplantae > Streptophyta > Magnoliopsida > Zingiberales > Zingiberaceae > Wurfbainia > Wurfbainia villosa. Next base: position 75,197,555 of record CM046007.1, on the reverse strand, counting down.
TCCTTCCCCGTGAGGCATTGCACCGCGGATTTGAACTGGCTGGTGTCGACTTCCACGAACGTTGTTATGATGAATTTGACCTTCACCGGAGGTGCCGCCGGATATCGGCCACCGCTCCGATGGTCACTTTGGTTATTGTACGGGATCAGCATGGCTTCCTTAAGGGAATTGGAAATCGATCGGACGGAAGTTGTCCTGCGTATGCTCCGCTTTGAGCAACTGCTTATGGCTAGTTGACATTTTATAACAGTTTGCAGGTTGGTGAAATCTGGGTGACTTGAGGAAGGGCGGAGAAGTCGACTAAATCAACTACGGCGACAGACTGTTGACTATGAAAAAGTCTCCGATTATCACTGCTTCGCAATCTCTCATTTAAACCGCGCACGTTTTTATTTTTTTAAAAGAAGAGTCGTCCTATTCTGACTAAAGATCAAGCATTTAAATCCATATTACAATTAAAATGTTTAGTTTTATCATTTAAATCTCATTTATTTCACCTTGATTCGATTAAATTTATAACGATTTAATCGCACATAATTTTTTTTATTAAAACACTTGGTTGTTAATTGAAAATTACTAGAAAATGTTCCGATATTATTTTTTGCAAAAATGCCTAAATTTCTAGAATATCCTTGATATTAAGGCTTGCTTAGTTTTTTTAATCAAAATAAATTTAGTTGGATATCAAAAAATAAATAAACATTCTAGTTAGGGTATTTAAAGAAAAATTATTTTAAAAAATAAGGTAAATTGCAAATCAACTTGCACAGGATATATAATTTGCTAATAAGCTTGCATCTTAAATATAGCAAGTGATGACATTAAGTTCACTTCCAATTTTTTTTTTTCATAAAACTGACTTATATTTGCTAATAAACTTGCATCTTAAACTTTGTTATGCACAATTCAATTAGAAGGCCTAAATTTTGATTTAGCAAGTGATAAAACTTGCATTTTTTGCATACAATTTAAATATAGTGGGTGCAACATTGGACTAGGGCAGATTGAAAAGTTCAATTATAATAAGTCTCACAATTTAGTTGAAGCGTCATGGTTTGTGAAAAAAGTCTCAACCAACCAATCATTATAAACAAGACAAAGTAATATAAGTCTGATCTAATTATTTAGTACACAGTAATCATTTAAGTTAGCATAGATATATTATACAAATTAAAGTCCTCTAATTATTATATAAACGTACCTTTCTTAGATCTTTCATGAAAGGGGGCTTTTACACAAGCTTGATCTCTTACAATGGCCTGTGCATGAGGCGACGACGAGTGATGGGGGTCGAGCCTTGCCGTCAGAGAAGAAGAGCACATCAAGCATGTTCCAAGCAACAACTTGACAACGTACGATAACATTCTCTACTAAATACGGGAACAACAATGAAGAGCAATAGTTAAACCAACTCATATTTGTCCTCCCTGCATAATTAGAAACGAGTCCTTGAGAGCGCCAAACAAATTATCATGTACATTCTAACTTAAAATATTAATTTTACTTTTCCATATAAGAGAAAAAGGAAAATATCTACATTAATGATCTGGTGGTAGTCCAATATATCGTGCAACGCCAAGAACATAAAAAAGAAGGCTGAAACTGTTTGTTATTGTATCCTAGAAAAAAAAAAACAAAAAAAAAAAGAGGAGCATATCTGCCATGGGAAAAGGATTATCTATCGAAGCTCTGAGCTAAATTTCCAGAAGCAGCAAAGCATTTTTAGACGTTGTATATCCCAACAGAGAGCATCATGAACAAGGTTTCTGTCTGTTTCAAGCACTGCGATGATGGTTTACTCTTGGCAGCCAAGTAGCTTGCAATAGGCGAAGAGATTACTACTGCCTCGTCAGTAATTATTATGCTGGATTTGCTTCTTTTGCTGTTTCGCTGATGGAATCGAGACGCCAGTTCTGTTTGTTGCTCTGATTTGGATAACTTTGGGATATGTATAAGATCTTCTTATGGTAGTTTCTCAGTGTTTGTCGATGTCCAACGCTGACATAGGTTATTCCTGCATCTGCAATCCGTCTGTACATGCGGGCCTGCGTAGGAGATGCGAGTATTAATGATTAAGCATTGTCATGCACCTGCAGGTTATTTATTATATCCTTGAAAACTTGCAGGAAAGGAGATCATTTTGATACCTCATTGTCGTCGTCTAATGCACTTGTAGATTCATCCAACAAAACTAATTTTGGCTTTGCAAGTAACAAGCGAGCAAACGCAAGTCGCTGTTGTTCACCAAGAGAAAGAACACTAGACCATTCATATATGGAATCCAAACCATTGAAACGAAACAATATATCTCCAAGCTGAACAATTTCAAGCACTTGTTTCATATCGTCAACTGTTGGCTTCTGCGGCTTATTGGATTTACCCCACAAGTCTGGTACTTGAGATAAGAATGGCAGAGAACCTAAGAAACAAGTAACCGGTTGGAATGGTTGCTTTTCCAGAAATGGTTTCGGATAAATGAATAAATTGTAATTGGTTAAATTGAATACAAAACTACAATTTTGCAGCCCGCACCAATTTCGACAAATAATAAGGCATCAAAGACTATAGTGACATCATGGGAAAAAAATAATCAGATATATAAGAACTGTCTGTTTATGAAAACATGCATTGAGAAAGTTACTTGATACACAAATTGTTCACAAAGCACATGAGGTCTATTGAAATGTACCAGAAGAATCATTTGAGGTAGGGTCCATTTCCTCACTCCAAGTTGGATAAAGCAGCTGTTGCTGAAGTGTGCCTAAAACCATATACGGCTTTTGGGGAAGGAAAAAAACACCAGCAGCTCTATTGTTTCTGGATCTTCTTTGTTCTTCATCTGCTTCCATTGTATCTTGTGATCTCGAAAAAATAGTGTCTTCTATGTTGAATATGATATTTCCCTTACCAGTATTCCATAGACCAGCAAGAGCTCGTAAAAATGAAGTCTTACCACTTCCACTTGGTCCCATTACCTATAAATGTACACCACCTCTAAAATGAGAAACTGATACTATAAAACAATAGTAATATTGGAATTGACATGAGAAATTAATGGAAGGTTTGAGTCAATTATTAGTGATTTTGTGAAAGAGAGTCAACAAGAGTGATGAACAGCTAGTGGGAAAACAGTGCCACAATGGGGCAGGCGATGACTTGCTGAGTAGTGAGAGAGAAAAGGGCACTAAGGGAGATGGTGGACGTGTAAATGAGAAGACTGATGTATGATTTTTATTAATTGGTCAAACAAGACCGCTCTATGTTGGAAATTAGGAATTGTGTCTAAATTGCAACTGGCAGATCAGACTTATGCTTTGAACTAACATCTTGGATATTGGGCTGATACTGATTCGACCTTGGACAAATATAGTACTGATTCACCAAGCAGTGTGCTGCCCAGTAACTCTTTGACAATCTAAAAACAAAATAGTCTTACTTGTATTGGACCAATATCCTTAATTGCCTATTGACGATTACAACAATCCAAAACTTTGCTTAAAAATTATGTCCCAATACTAGCAATGGCACAGATCAGTTATTTAAAATTCAGTTTATTCAATAGGTTGCTCAAAGGCTTCTGTATGAGTTACCAATATACAACAGTTTGAAGGTGTTTTTTTCCCTTCAACTAGCTACAAGAGCAGCTATGTACATACCAGTAAATGCTCCTTGTCATTGATCTCCATTGATAATTCAGTGATGAGCACATTCTTAGTTCGAGGTGTTTGTAATGTTAGATTTTCAATCTTTAATAACTTGTGAGGCTTGAACTGAGAAATAGATCCATTAGATACCAACAAAGATGGATCCTGGTCACCAAACTGAATATTAACTTGATCAGTATCATCGAGCTTTGTTATGCATGCTTCACCATCATCTAAAACATCATCAAATTCCCCTGTAAAAAAGACAAGGAAAGAAGTCAACAAATAGTCTATAACTGAACGAAGGAAAAAAGGCTTGTTCACTACCCTATAGTAGATGCAGCTCAATAGTTGATGTTTGGCATATTTATGAGGTATTTTAAGTTTTTTAGGATTTGTTAGCCAAACAATGAGTGATTTCTTACACAGACAACAAAGAACCTTGCTGCAAAAATTATTTCCTACGAAAAGTTTAATTAGACACAGAATGACACTTTTCAGATATTCATACCCTAGTTCGAACACCGCCTCTTACTACGATGTGTGTGAACCCTCTTAAAAAAATACTTGTCTCAAATTTTATGGTCATTGCGTGTTTACAATTCAAGGGGCAAGAACAACATACGTAAGATGGGAAGTACGATACCCATGTTACCTTGTAGCTAGAGTTATCAAACGGACTGATTTATGGCGGAGTAGGTCAATCCGTCGTAAACCCAACATTTAGCAAGGAAGGGGTGAGCCAACCCACCTTCCCGATGGGCTAAAAAATCCCCAACCCAAGGCGTGTTGCAGATTAGGCGGGTCAGCCGCAGGCCACAAAAAATAAAAAAAAAAAACTCTAAAATTACCGAGACATGGAGGGCTTGAGGAAGAGTTGTCAAGTTGAGTTGGCTCACCCTGCCAAATAATTTAAGAAAATTGGGTTGAAATTTTATCAATCCGCGCGAGTTGCAAATCTAGACGAGCCAATCTGTGGTGAGCTCGAGTTGAGAAAAGTCTTTCTTAATTCAATTGATGTTGTTCATTTTTACCAAACGGCCAAGCTTTTTGAAACTCTTCTTTGTAAAAGCCCTTTTTTTACCAATCAATGTCTGCCGCCTACCGTTCATTTTTACCAAAAGCCCTTCTCTCAGAAAAGTCGGTCCCTTCTCAGTCTCTCATAAGTCATAATCGTAAAAGTTAAAACTTAAAACCTTAGTGTCATTCGCCAATAATCTTTATCCCATTCAGCCATTGGTTGCGCTCCTTGAGTTCCGCCTCCCCTTTAAGCCGACGTTGGCTGCAAGAGGCCTCCTGCCTGAGCACCTCGACAAGAGGCGGAGAGGGACCGAGGTGTCGATGCTGCCTCGACAGCCATAACCTCCTTTGATGCAGTCTCAAACACACCGGAGCTCATCCTTTGCTCCTTTCGACGAGGTGACCGCCGACAAGGAGGAGAGGAAGTAGTTGCTACAGAGGAATCAGGACTCCACCTGTTGATGTTTCTCCTCCAGTGCGCCGAGGTGGTGGCCACCTACAACCTAGACGAGGCATGCCGATTGGTACTGGAGATCTCATAGCAATCTGACACTCCCTGATCTCCAAACTCAAATTCCACCAGTCCAGCAGACGACAATCCCTACCTCCCTGATCTCCAAACTCCTGATTGAAGTGAGATTTTTTGCTTCCTTTCTTAGTTTCCTCTTCCTTTTTCTACATTTTTAGTTTGCGACCTTTTGCCCTTAGACTTCAACCCATGTCCTACATCATTTGGGCATCAAGCATTATAAGCTTTTGTTTGCATCATTTGTGACCGGTCCGCTGTTGCGTCATTTTTTGTGTTTGATTGATTTTGTATGAAACTGAAATTTATTTTTTCTTTTTCTTTTTTTTTTATTACAAATTAGTTTTAAAATGAACTCTACTTCTCAAAATCAAACATTTATTTTAGACGTTGATGAATTGGAAAGTGCTAAGCATGATAAGGGTTCAATTAAAAGGTCTAAAGAGACTTCTGACATTTGGGTGTATTTTAAGAAAATCAAAGGGATTGATAGTATAAATAAAATTGAATGTAAAAAACAGCATAAATGTGAAGGTAAATTTTATGGAACTTCTACATTGTGGCATCATCTTAAAACTTGCGACAAATTAAAGTTCATAATGTAGGACAAATGATTCTTGATCAAGATGGGAAGATGAGGTCTAAGAAAATAAACTAAAAGATTTCACGTGAGTTACTGGCTTGTGCAATCATCAAACATGATTTATCATTTTCATTTGTTAAGTATGATGGTATTAGAGCTTGGATGAAGTATATAAATCTTGATGTTGCCTGTATTTTTAAAAATACTCTTATTTCTTATATTAATCGAATCTACTTGAGGGAGAAAGAGAAACTTAAGTATGTTTTGGCTACTATTCAGAATAGAGTTTGTTTAACTTTAAATTTGTAGACAGCGTGCACTAGTGGGGGTTATATTTGTTTGACCGCTCATTTTGTTGATAATGACTGGAAATTGAATAGTAAAATACTTAATTTTTCTCATATGCCTCCTCCACATTCAAGAGTTAAATTAGCTGCAAAATTATTTGAATATTTGAAGGAATGGGGGATCAAGAAAAAGGTTTTCTCTTTGACATTGGATAATGCATCTAGTAATGGCAATATGCAAGTTCATTTGAAAAAGCAACTCTCTTTGCATGATAACTTATTGTGTGACGGTGAGTTTTTTCATGCTCATTGTTCTGAATCTAATTGTCCAAGAATGTTTGAAAGTTGCTACTGTAGCTTTGAATAAAATTAGAGAATCGATCAAGTATGTTAAAGGTTCATAAACTAGGATGAAGAAATTTGGAGAATGTTTACAAGTAGTTAGTAACATTGATACTAGTATTGGTTTGCGATTGGATGTGTCTACTCCTTGAAACTCAACATATTTAATATTGGATAGTGTCATCAACTATAAAAAAACTTTTGCTTCTCTTCAATTTAATGACAAAAATTATAAACATTGTCCTTCAAGTGAAGAGTGGAAAAGAAGAGAGAAAATATGAGTTACTTGAGCCATTTTATAAGACTACCAATTTGATCTCTAGTTCTTCTTATCCTATATCAAATTTTTATTTTATGCAAGTCTAGAAGATTGAAGTTTTGTTAAAGGAAAACTTATTAAATGAAGACAAGGTGATAAGTTATATGTGTAAAAGAATGATGGAGAAGTTTGACAAATATTGGACTCAATATACATGGTGCTTACATTTTGGGGCTATTCTTGACCCACAAATAAAGCTTTCGATGTTGGAGTTTTTTTATTCAAAGGTTGAGAATAATTGTGTTTAATGTCAAAAGAAGATGGAACTTGTGAAGACAAAATTGTACAAGTTTTTAACTAATATTCTAATACTAATAAGGTAAGTTCTTCGCAATCACAATCTCCTTCTACCACACATGCACCTCAGCTGAGTGTAGGAGAAGTTAAAAGAATCTTTGATGTAAGTTCTCTAATACCTTTTTTTCTTGTATACTCTAATTGATTTATATTATCTTGTCGCCACTATTCCAATTAATGTAGGAAATGATGACATATGAGAGTTAAATAATTACAAGTACTAGAAAATCTCAATTCGGAGGATTCAAAACTTGAATTTACATATTATCAAGATTTGGATGTTTTGGAGCATTGGAAGAATCAAAAGCATCGGTACCCAACTCTTACACTAATGGCATGTGATGTTTTGGTTATTCCTATAACTACTGTTGCATCAGAATCAACTTTTTCCATTCATGCTCATGTGCTTACCAAGTATAGAAATTACACCCTTCATGAAAAAGTGCAAACTCTTATTATACTCGCAATTAGTTACATGGTTATGTTATTGGTAATTTTATTTATAAATTTTTAATTGTGTTCTTGACTTAGTTGATATATTAGCTTATTTTGATTTTATTTTTAACTATCTTCTTTATATATTTTATATGCAGTTAAAGGTAATGAAGACAATGCAAGTATCAAAGTAAAGTTGTCCCAACAAGGATCAAATGTTCTAGAGGATATTGATAAAGAGAAAGGAGATGGAGGAGAATCGGAAGAATTTGATATGGATAATGTCATAATTGATAAAATTTAAAAAATATTGTATTATTTGTTTAGTTTCATAGACTTTATTAAACTTTCTGCTTTATGAATTCTTTTATGTTTTTAATTATTTGTTGAACTATTTGATTATGTAGTAAATGACATATGAACTGTTGTGTTGTGTGGATTATGTATTATGAATTCAATTGTCATCCTCACTTTAGATCATTGTTTAAATCCTCGATGTAAGATGGATTTGAGATTGTTACTTGTAAGTCTGCTTACTAAATCACTAATTTCTACATTTAAGTAGGTAAGTATTCTTGGACCAATTCTTTACAAAACCCCCAGTATATAATTTTAAATAATTTTTATTGTTTCATTCATTATAGTTTGGAGATATTTTAGGTGGATGTCGATAGTCACCTAAAATATTTCCAAACTGTAATAAATGAAACAATAAAAATTACCTAAAATTATACACTAGAGTGTTGTATAGAATTGGTCCAAGAATATCTACCTATCTAAATGTAGAAATTAGTGATTTAGTAAAATCAGACTTACAAGTAACAATCTCAAATCCATTTTATATCGAGGATTTAAACTCAATAATGATCTAAAGAATGAGGATGACGATTGAATTCATAACACACTATCCACACCACACAATAGTTCATATCATTTACTACGTAACCAAATAGTTCGACAAATAATTAAAAACATAAAAGAGTTCATAAACCAAAAAGTTCAATAAAGTCAAACTAAACAAATAATACAATATTTTTTAAATTTTATGAATCATAACATCATCTATATCAAATTCTTCTGATTCTCCTTCATCTCCTTTCTCTTTATCAATTTCCCCTAGAACATTTGATCCTTATTTAGACAAAGTTGTTTTGATACTTGCATTGTCTTCATTGCCTTTATCTGCATATAAAAAAACACAAAGAAGATAGTTAAAAATAAAATCACAATAGAATATATCAACTAAGTCAAGAACACAATTAAAAATTTATAAACAAAATTACCAATAGCATAACTATGTAACCAATTGCGAGTGCAAATAAGAGTTTGCACTTTTTTATGAAGGGTGCAACTTCTATACTTGGTAAGCACACAAGCACGAATGGAAAAAGTTGATTCTGATGCAATAGTAGTTATAGGAATAGCTAAAACATCACATGTCATTAGTGCAAGGGTTGGGTACCGATGCTTTTGACTCTTCCAATACTCCAAAACATCCAAATCTTGATAATATGCAAATTCAAATTTTGGCTCATCTAAATAGAAATTCAATTGAGATTTTTTAATACTTGTAATTGTTTGACTCTCATATATCATCATTTCCTATATTAATTGAAATAGTAATAACAAAATAATATAAACCGATTAGAGCATACAAGGGGAAAAAAAGATATTAGAGTACGTAAATCAAATATTCTTTTATTCTTTCCTTTAACTTCTCTTGCACTTTATTGAGAGGTATGTGTGATGGAAGAAGATTGTAGTTGTGAAAAACTTACCTAGTTAGTATTAAAATATTGATCAAAAAGCTTATACAATTTTGTCTTCATAAGTTCCATCTTTTTTGGCATTTAACACAATCTCTCAACCTTTGAATAAAAAACTCCAACACTGAAAGTTTTATTCGCGGGTCAAGAATAGTCCTAAATGCAAGCACCATGCTATATCGAGTCCATTACTTGTCAAACTTCTCCATCATTCTTTTACACATATAACTTATCACCTCATCTTTATTCAATAAGTTTTCCTTTAACAAAACTTAAATTTTTTAGACTTGCATAAAATACAAATTTGATGTAAGATAAAAAGAACCAGAGATCAAATTAGTAGCCTCATAAAATGGCTCAAGTAACTCATATTTTCTCTCCTCTTTTCCACTCTTCACTTGAAGGATAATGTTTATAATTCTTGTCGTTGAATTGAAGAGAAACAAAAACCTTTTTATATTTGATGACACTATCCAACATTAAATATGTTGAGTTTCAAGGAATAGACACATCCAATCGCAAACCAATACTAGTATCAATGTTACTAACTACTTGTAAACATTCTCTAAATTTCTTCATCCTAATCTACGAACCTTTAGCAAACTTGACCGATTCTCTAATTTTATTCAAAGCTATAGTAGCAACTTTCAAACCTTCTTGAACAATTAAATTCAATATATGAGCAGAACAATAAACATGAAAAAACTCACCGTCACACAATAAACTATCATACAAAGAGAGTTACTCTTTTAAATGAACTTACATATTGTCATTACCAGATGCATTATCCAATGTCAAAGAGAAAATATTTTTTTCAATCTCCCATTCCTTCAAATATTCAAATAATTTTGCAGTTAATTCAACTCCTGAATATAGAGGAGGCATATGAGAAAAATTAAGTATTTTAGTATTCAATTTCCAATCATTATCAACAAAATGAGCGGTCAAGCAAATATAATTCTCACTAATGCACGTCATCCACAAATCTGAAGTTAAACAAACTCTATTCTAAATAGTAATCAAAACATACTTAAGTTTCTCTTTCTCCCTCAAGTAGATTCGATTAATATCATAAACAAGAGTATTTTTAAAAATACAAACAACATCAGAATTTATGTACTTCATCCAAGCTCTAATACCATCATACTCAACAAACGAAAATATAAATCATGTCTGATGATTGCACAAGCCAGTAACTAATGTGAAATCTTTTGGTCTATTTTTCTAGACTTCATCTTCCCATCTTGATCAAAAATCATTTGTCCTTCGTCATGGAACTTTAATTTGTTGCAAGTTTTAAGATGACGCCACAATGTAGAAGTTCCATAAAGTTTACCCCCACATTTATATTATTTTTTACATCTATTAGATTCGGCTTTATTTATACTATTAATCCCTTTGATTTTCTTAAAATACATCCAAATATCATAAGTTTCTTTAGACCTTTTAATTGACCTCTTATCATGTTTAGCACTTTCCAATTCATCAATGTCTAAAATAGATGTTTGATTTTGAGAAGTAGAGTTCATTTCAAAACCAATCTATAATAAAAAAAAAAACACGAAAAAGAAAAAAATAAATTTCAGTTTCATAAAAAAATGACGCAATGACAGCCTGGGCACAAATGATGCAAACAAAAGTCGTGCAAACAAAAGCCTTGCAATGCTTGATGCATAAATGATGTAGGACATGGGTTGAGGTCTGAGGACAAAGGGCAAAAGGTTGTGCAAACTAAAAACGTAGAAAAGGAAGAGAAATAAAAAGAAACTAGGAAAGGAAGCAAAAAATCTCACCTCAACCAGGAGTTTGGAGATCAAGAAGGCAAGGATTGTTGTCTGCCGAACTGGTGGAATTTGGGCTTGGAGATCAGGGAGTGTCGGGCTGCTCCGAGATCTCTAGTACCAATCGATGGGCCTCGTCGAGGTTGTGGGCGACCACCGCCTTGGCGCACTAGAGGAGCAACATCAGCAGGTGGAGTCCTTCCGCGTTCTGATTCCTCTGCGCGGCTACTTCCTCTCCTTATCGGCGGTTGCCTTGTCGGAAGGAGCAAAGGTCGAGCTCTGCTATGTTTAAGACTATGTCAAAGGAGGTTGTGGTCGTCCAAGCAACACCGGTGCCTCGCTCCCTCTCCTCCTCTTGTCGGGGCACTCAGGCGGGCTTCCTATGGGCAGCACTGACTTAGAGGCGAGGGAGCAAAGGCGGAACTCAAGGAGCGCAGCCAATGGTCGAATGGGATAAAGATTAGAGGTGAATGACACTAGCAGAAGTAGGGCTTTAAGTTTTAACTTTTACAATTATGACTTACGAGAGACGGAGAGATAGATTGAGAAGGGGTGGACTTTTCTGAGAGAAGGGATTTTGGTAAAAATGAACGACAGGCGACAGACAATCATTAGTAAAAGAAGGGCTTTTACAAATAAGGGTTTCAAAAAGCATGGTCGTTTGGTAAAAATGAACGACAACGATTGAATTATCTGAGAGGACTTTTTTCAACCTGCAGGCCAACCTAAGCCTGTCATGGGTTGGCCCATTTAGACCCACAACCCGTGCAAATTGATGTATTTAAGTCCGCCAAAATGGTGAATTGATAAAATTTCAACTCAATCCGCTTAAATTATTTGGCGGGACGGGTCAACCCGATGAGTTCAACCCAACTTAACAGCTCTACTTGTAGCAACAAGCTAGAATATTCAATTGATTTGCTCAAAAACATTAAACCATCATTACCAAGGCAAATCCTATGAGGAAAACATAGAGCAGAACCCTCAGAAAAAAGGGAATTACTTTGTATCAGCATTAAGATTTAACATAAACAGAAGAAGCTTATTAGTCCCAGGAGCCCAATGCTTGAGATTTCTTGAAAACACTATTTTACCAATTTCCTTTGCAAGAAATTTAAAGCTGCAAAATTATTCGATAACAGAACTATATTGTTCCATAATCTGATGTGCTAGTATAATTTTAGCACTTATTACACAAGTTCCATGTAACTGGAAATTACAACTAAAACAAGTACAAAATTCATAACAAAACTTTTGTGATAAAGGAACAGAATTTTTGAGTAATGAAATGATAAGGATTTTACCAAGACGATTTATTACAGCTGAGAAGGCACTGATAGCTTGAAATTGGTACACAACTAATGAAAAATCACTTAGGATATGATTGAAAGCAGAGACAGATTGGTTGATCACCCCAAATTCAATTTTTCCTGAGAAGTACATAGGAGCAACAACTGCAGCAGGAAGAATTTGAATTAAATACCGGTAACCATTGGTGAAAAATTCAAGATTTCGAGATGCAACCAATAGTTCCTGCAAAACGATAAACAACAACCTATTAAACATTGTAAGAAATGTAATGCTGATGCTGTTGAAACTATCAAGAGCATTAGAGATAATAGAGTTATTAGGTGGATTGGATTTAGTCCTCTACTTATAGTTCTGGGTTTCAGATTATCAAGTCCTATGTATGCCCGTATAATGGTTATTGTATATTTAGTGCTAGTAAGCTTTCTTGCCCGATACTTGTCCAAAATCTAGTATCTATGTACTTTTTCTTCTAGGATCAATGTTTTAAGAAATAAATTCAGGAATAACATGATCCCGCCTTTGCATACTGTATATGGACTAAATTATTTTCCACGAAAATATTCATTAATTACATATAAAAAAATAAAATGAATCTCAATGAAAATATTTTTAAGTAATTAATCAGAATTTTAAAAATCATAAAAATAGTTTACACATATCTCTAAGTTTAAACCCAAATCATAAGATAGCATTGAATACTTAGCAATAGTAAAGTATAGAATTTATGGAAAGCTTTCAAAGGGGGATGAGTAGAATAGATAATCACCTTCAGGAAACATAATCCTCATTGAATTACCAATAATTATCACACTCTCTTCCGCTCCTTATCCGCACCAAATAGCCATTCATTAGTTTGTTCCACAAAGTATGAATGAATCTAGAGTTTAGCTACTCAAACCTTGGGAATTGATTTGCATAGTTTTTGTCCAGAAGTACCTCTTTTGACTAGGGAACTACTTGTAATTCTTTTCATTGACAAATAATATACATAAATAGAGGAGACACCTAGCATAAGGAACCCTAATAATTCTCCAGTACTCTTAACATAAACAAACTTGGTTTCTCTGTAAGTATAAGGTTTTATAACTATTTGTTGATATCAAAATAAGGTATCATTGATGTACTAATCTCATATTATTTCATTTGTCTTCAAAATAAATTAATAGAAAAGGAGAAAAACACAATCAAATTATAGCCTCCAATTTCTAGGTTTGATAATTCAGAAATATAAGGCATAGATGATGAAAACTAGTCTTAGTGCATTGAAGATCATTTTTACTATGAAGTACCATCATAGTTATGCTGCAAATAAATTCATGACAAAAATCATTTACAACTCATGATGAATAATTTCAAAAAAATGTGAAATAGAGATTCTATTTTCTAATAAATTCAAGTAAATGGCATAAGAAAACCTTAGAACAAATTGACAAAAAGCATGATGAAGAATCCACTAAGCATTCTCAAAAAAAAAGAAGAATGAATTGCTAAGCTTGTAGTAGCTATGGTGATATTTAAAATGCTAAAGAAGCAATTCTAAAGTTATTTGAGAAGCATAGAGAAACCCTACAGTTAAATTCTCAAAAGCACTTTTAAAACGCTGCAGTAGAAGTTGCATTTCGTTTCCCTCGCCTCCATAAAAGGCAATCGACTCAGCATTTTCACGAACTCTCACAAGTCCATATCGGAAATCAGCTTCTTTCTTTTCTTGCATGAAATTCAGAGTGACTAAGCCCTAAGTAGAAATGGCATTATCTGTTAGGAGAACACAGTGTATGAAATAAAAGTGTCCAAGCTAACATAGAAAGCAACCAAGAAAATTTACCTTACCAAGAAGAACACTTAAAGCTGTACCACCAATTGAGTAAACAATAAGTACACCAAATAATGGTGGATAAATTCCATACAGTATGTTGCTGAATGATATCAAGTCAATGGCTGCATTGAACAGAGTCAAAGAAAATGAAAGAGCAGTTCCAGTAAAAGAACTTAGATCATCTACAATCCGTTGGTCTGGATTATCAATAATTGATTGAGACTGGATCTTGTAGAATGTCTGGTTTTTAAAATAGCGTTGCATGTAGTAACTTGTCATCCAAGATCTCCATCTCAAGGAAAGGGTTTCTCTCGCATAATCTCTCAAGACAAAAAACTGCAATATACCAAAGAAATGCTTAGTAAGATACTCATAATCAAGAGTATGGAACATGATTTTACATCAACAAGGCAGAAAAATTACACAAATTTTCTTGAAAGCATAGTAAGATAGTTTGAGAAGTCTTACTCATACAAAGAGAAAATCTTAGATAACTAAAGTTAATAATGAGTGAGTGGATTATCCTGAAACCAGAAAATTACACTAGCATCATCAAATATTTATGATGATCTTACTGCAAAATTCATACTAGGCATTAGGGAATAAATTCCTAAATTCATCTTAGTTTAATAGTTGTGTAAATATTATATCATAGTGGAATCTTAGTAGCAACTAAGAGTCACAAAAAGACAAATATTGTCCGCCCACATGGTTGGAACTTAAAGGCTTATTGTCTTCTAGAAATGATGCTATGGTGTCTTAAGTTACTAAAATCCGTCAATGTCTTGAATTTGTGATTACTGAATTTGCATGTTTTTGTTTTAATTTATTTTATGAGCTTATGGAGTGTAAGGGGCTCCATAATTTGACTTGATAATTATTCTCAGAGATATCAAAGATTTAGGGGTGGACATGTATAGCCCGAAGCTGATACACCAAAACATAACAAACTGAATCAAATAAAAAAATTTGATCTATCAAGTTATTGGTTTAGTTTTGGGTTGCGAAATAGATAATCTTATTGGCTTCAGTTTGGTTTCGGTTTATGTCTGGATGAAATTGATAAAACCAAACTGATAAATTATTTTATAAATGTAAAATATACAATTATATCTAAATGCAACACCATAATACTTGAGCTAATGATGATAATTCTAAATATAAAATATAAATACCAAATTAGAAAGTTGTATTTATTTGTGTCTGTCTCATACAACAATAACAACAAAGCCTTGTACCACTAAGTGAGATCGGCTATATGGATCCTTCTACGCTATTGGACTTTATCGCCTACTATATCATCATTTATATTTAAATAAATTTTATCTTGTTTTATTGTTGCTAACCAAGTCTTTTTTGGTCTTCCTCTTCCTCGTTTGATGTGTATATTTGTCATCGTTTCACATCGCCCAACTGGAGCATTTATTGGCCGTCTAAGTACATGTCTCTCGGAGCTTTCCTTCAATAGATGCAACACCGACTTTTTCTCTAATGCTCTCATTTCTTATTCTGTCTATCCTTGTATGTCCGCACATCCACCTTAACATCCTCATCTCTACAACTCTCATCTTTTGCTCATGTGCTCAAGGCTTTAAATACCGAGCTGTACCGAGATTTCGGTCAGTGATTGGAACGATATGGTTTCGGTATTGTATAGTGCGTGTCGATACTGTTTCGATAATATAAATTAATTAATAATTTATTTAATTAAATTTACGGTTTAATTAATTTATATTATATATAATTTTTTAATTAATAATTTATTTAATTATAATTATATTATAATTTATATATTAGTTAATTATATATAAATTTTTAATTAATTCCAACGCGGATCGCAGATCGGGGATCGCGATCGCGGATCGGGGATCGCGATCGCGGATCAGGGATCGCGATCGCGATCTCGATCCCTAGCGTGGTGATCGCGATCGCGATCCCGAGCGCGCGCGGTGATCGCGATCCCGAGCGCGCGCGGTGATCGCGATCCCGAGCGCGCACGGTGATTGCGATCGCGATCCCGAGCGCGTTCAGGATCGCGCGATCACGATATGCATCCAGGCTTCCAGCGCGCGATCATCGCCTGCTCTGCATCGTCGCCGCCTCTGCCTCGTCGAGCCTTCGTCGTTGCTTCTAGGTAAGCTCCTTCCCTTCTCCTTCACCTTCTGTCGGTGCACGCATTTTACCGAAATCACACGCACGTTCCGATTTCGGTCCGACATCGAAACGAAATTTTTCGCAGATTTCGCCCGATACGGCTCAGCATTTAAAACCTTGCATGTGCTCGAGTCGTAACCCAACATTCAGTGTCATATAACATAGCAGGTTTAATCATCGTTTTGTAGAACTTCCCTTTTAAGTTCTAGAGGCCCTTTACGATCACATAAAACACCCGACGCTTTCCTCCATTTCAATCATCCTACTTGTATTCTATGTAAGACATCTTTCTCAATCCCTCCATCTTGTAAAAATGATCCTAAATGTCATGTTAAATAATTTTGCATCTTTTTTGGTTTCAATATCATGTTAAATAATTTTGTAAGTCATTCAATAGCTTGTTTTCCTAGGCACTTCCATACCTCTATCAGAATATCATCTGGTCCAACGGCTTTTCCATTTCGCATTCCATTTTAAGCTTGTTCTACTTCTGAAATTTGAATTATATGATAAAAATTTAAATTTCTATACTCATTTGACCTACTTAAATTATCTAAATTAAGTTGGGCTCCTAAACCTTCATTAAAAAATTGATGAAAATATTTCTTCCATCGCTCTTTTATTTCTTCATCATTTACTAGTACTCTATTGCATTCATCTTTAATACATCTTATTTGATTAAGATCTTTCGTCTTCTTCTCTCTCACTTTAGCTATTCTAGGAGTTCATTGTGTCTGTCTAATGTTTTACAAAAATATAAAATAAATCGAATGAGAGCCTTAGCGTAATGGTAAAGTTGTTGCCTTGTGACTTAGAGGTCACAATAGCTTCTTGCAAAAAAGCAGAGCAAAGATGCGTACAATAAACCCTTCCCCAGGACCCTGTATGGCGAGAGCATCGTGCACCAGGCTGCCCTTTTTTTTGATGTTTTACAAAATTATACAAGTTTATTTAACTTTTTTATCATTATTTTTCAACTTAAACAGAACCATACATGTTTGGTTTAAATCTAAAGGGTTTAAGTTTTGATTCGATTTGGGTTGAAATTTTCAAACTGAGAGAACCAGTTTGGTTTCAATTTTGCTTGTTAATCTGATAACCCAACCTGTGCACCTCTAAAAAAATTGGTTTTGTATGTATTATTCCCCAGATACTAGGTGAAAGTACAAAGATATTTTAGGCTAAACTAATTTATCACTTTTATGAAATCTATAGTACTACTAAAACAGCAGGAAAAGGTCTCTTCTCTGCATTTTTGGGAATTTTTCTGTTGCGTTTTTCTTAAAATTATTTACATTTTCATTTCTTCGTGTCTGCATGCACTAGTGAAGATTAACCTGGTCGAGAAATCAGGAGGAAGGCTATTTACCATCAGGATTGGTCTCGGGCTCAGACATCTTGATTATCAAGAAAAAAAGTTGCATTTCATGGAATGCATGTATCTGAGCTGGCAATTAGCATAGCATGCTACAATTAACGCATGCTAATGCATGCAACTGATAACGTAATTCGATTAACGTTTTTAATGCAAATGCATGATGCATGCACCAACAAATTAACACAGGAAAAACATCGTTAAATTTGTATGGTCATTTGATCAGCAGATTTAGTCAGACAGATTTAAATCTGCGTTCTGCAGGATCTATCTTATGTACAAAGCAGAGGAGTTTCAAGCCCTCTCCTATTTTTCCAGATTTTATAAGAAATTTTAAAAAAGGTCCCACGGTGCTCCATTATCCAGTCCTAGCCATTTCATTGCTTTAGAAACAGTGAAAGTGGCTGCTTCATCCTCTATGATAAGCTTTAGTCCAATGTTTTTCCTTACTTCTCTCAGATGTATATTGGTCAATCATCCATCGCCAGAGTCCCTTAGTCTCCCTGCAACAGTTGTAAGGTGCGAGACCATGTGTCTCAGTCTGCCCCATGTATGTATTAATTCCACGTAAAATTGAATTTAAATTTTAATATTAATGTTATTCTTGCATGAGTTTCAATTAATTTTCAGAAGCATATACAGAATACACCTATTTGTTTCACTTGTACATTAGAGCAATGGAAGCAAGGATGCAAAGGCTCAGGTGAGAAGTTTATGACTCAGTTAATGGTATGTTGAGAACGTTGTTAACCCTGTTATTGCCTACAGCCACATGGGTAACTATTTTCACGTTGGTGGTGCCCACAACGCCTCTTTCATTCTTTACATAATTAGCCAACATAATTACAGTTGTTTCATCCTTCGAGGATGCCAATGTTGTAGAATACTTGCTTTCAAATCTTGAGAAAGCAACTAATCACCATGTCCATGTCTGTTAAGAAATTGCGTACACTTGTTTTAATTATTTGATTAGTCTCTTGAACATAATATGGACAAGTTGCTTGGGCAAGTCCAGGAATACTAAGGATGGATTTCTACAGTGTAGTTTCCACTAACGAGACATGATACAATAGTAAAATGACTGATTAGTGTGATGTTCTGATGATTCCAGGATTGTGCATGCTTACACAATAAGTTATGCTAACATGAATCATGGAAAGTCGATACTATGCCATTATAGTAATTAGCCAAGTAAGAGAGTTCATCAGGTAGCCAGGCTAGCCAATTGAAGAACTTTGAATTATTAGAACACGGATAAAGAGTATAGTAATGTCACTGTCTTTCTTTTAGTGCCATTAGACAGATTTCTTGATTTGGTTTGGTTGTTGTTGTAGACTGATTTCTTGATTTTTAATATATATTAGCCAACACTGAGGTTCTAACCAAATCTTGTTAGATGTAGGATAAGTTTTTCATACCCTACTGTAAAATTTCAAAGGTTGAAAGATAAAAGCTTGCCTCAGGCCCTCAACCAACCCCAATTAAGATCACCCCTCTCCCCACCCTGTTATATAAATGAAGCAGAGATGGAATAAAAAAACTACAATCCATTTATGTAGGATAAATTCTCTTTTGTCCTATGCCACTTTCTCAACTTAAATTCTAGTTTATGGTATAATTATTATAGATTTATGTATATTTTATTTTATATTTTGTTCTCTGTTCCAAACATAAGAAGCAGTGTAGAGCAGTGATGGGAAAGAAGTATTCCTTTTGTATCCCACCCTGCCCAATTTCCTATATGGAATAAGAATGAGGAGTCAAAAACTTTGACCCATGTTATTACCATTTGTAGGTAAAACACTAGCTCATCATATAGTTTAGGCTTAAACAACTTTATTAACTATATATATGTGCTTTTATAACAATTGAAACCACAATAAAATCTTAACCTCCATATTTTAGACAATATACATTTCTTGTTCATTGTCAAAGTTAATCAAGTGTTTACATTATTTACATTTTATGAATACTGGTAGCTATACACTACTCACGCATCACTAGGGTAAATATTTAGTATATATAAGATGATTTTAGATAAAAATTGCAGGTAATCACAATTAAGTTTCACATTTATTTCTTAACATAATCAAGCACCCAGTTTTAAAAAAACATCTTTGGGTTAAAAACATAGTGATGTTGCAATGTCACTATGGCTTGCAGAGCAATACCTAAACAAAAGCCAGCAATATGCTCACCGGAATACCTCCAGCAAAACCTCCCAAATAATAGATAAGTTGCTTGGTGAATTGTTCTTGATCCTTACCTAGAAAAGAAATTTCAAAATAACTGCAGTTATTATGAAGAGAAAGTTATCCCTTCATTGTGAAAACAATGTAAAATAGATTATAAATGAATCAAAATAAAAATAAATATTTTTAAAAAACTCACTAGCAAGTGCATTGTAGAAATCACGTCCAAGAAAGTTGAATCCAACACTAATCCCAGTTGTTCCCAAGGTTAGGGCAAATAAAGCAGCCAGCCTAAGCCTAGCCTGGACTTTGTCCTCAGACGACCAGTATGGTGCAGCAATCTTCCAGAATCTCTTTAGAATCACTTTAAGATCTGAACCCACCTTCTCATCCTTAAGAAGTAGAATAGTTAATTGTAGTCTCGACTAAAAAAGAATGGCAGGCTTGACAAGGAATAATGGCTACTTCATAACAATATAACATTTCTATATTGTTAACCACAAAGAAAGTGAGCTTGAGTGTTAATTGTATCACAGGAATAAACCAACTAGATTTCCTTTAAAAATATATTTCTACCAAACAGTTCTAAATAGTAAATTCATCATAAAGAAAATTAGAACAATATTTATGTTGCTGGAAATGCCAAAGTTCATTATCAAGCCTATTGATACCAATGGAAAAAGCTAATGGGTTGGACCCGCAAGTAGAGGGGTCTACAGGGAGTGAGCTAGGTATGAAGGAGTTCAAAGTCCAATGGAAAAGAATCGGAAACATCAGGAGTCGGGAGCTCCGGAGGCGGGAGCATGAGGAGTCGAGAGTCGAGGGGTCGGAAACATGAGGAGTCGGAAGCGTGAGGAATCGGAGGCAAGAGAGGTTGGGAGCAGCAGAAGTCGAGAGATGAAGACGTCGGGAGATAAAAAAGTCAAGAGAGGGAGAAGTCAAGAGCTAGAGGAGTCGGGAGCAAGAAGAGTCAAGAATCAAGGGACCACAGACGAACTTCTTCTCAACAACAGTCGGTCTCCTAACATCCTCACCAAATGATGGCTCCGGAATGTGTGGCATGCCAGGTGGAGATTCCTTGTAATGATTATCCCTTAACAATCCGTCAAAGGGCATAGCTAGCGGATAGCTCCGGTCAGGGAGGTGAAGTCAAGCTCCTATATAAGGGTCAGTTGAGGTAAAGAAAGAGGATTGGTTGGCATTTTTCCGTTAAAAAAGACATTCCATTTTAATCTTTCATTCTTCTCCTTTCTGACTTAAGCATCGAAAGAACATCGCCGGAACACTGGCACCCTCTGACCTATGTTACGTTTGACAAGATGTTGTTGCAGCCGGATCGAACTTGCTCTCAGCAAAAGAGGATCAAAAGATCACCGCATCAGTTGGTGTCGTCTATGGGAACCTTTATGCGAGACGTAGATGATGAGACCTCATGAGGTTCATTCTTCAGCCTCTACCTCCGAGGAGACCCCCATAACCTTGTTTCACGGCTAGTTGGCTGCTATAGTGCAAAAAGTCGTGAAGGATGCCTCGGCCCAAGGAAGTCGAAGGACCAGTTGCCCCTCATCTAATCCACCGGAGCAAGGGGATATCCTTCCAGGCAAGGGGGGAATAAGTTGTCCTCTTTCGGAAGATAACGAAGGAAGGGCAGGCCAAAGGGGAGATCAATCGATGAGAGGCCAAATACTGACCAACATCGTTCAACGTTATACATGCGGGGAACAAGAGGAAAGCTAACCAATGGAATTTGAGGGTTGAAAATCGAGTTGGAGGTTGCATAGGGAAATTGGGTGGAGGAGCTCTCAGGAGTTTTGTGGGCTGATTGGACCACAATAAGGGTGCCTACAAGGGAAACTCCCTTCAGTATGGTCTACGAGGTAGAAACAATGATCCCTGTCGAGTTGGCCCTCGAAAGTGCCCGAATACATGATCCTATGGACAACGAAGTGCAAAGAAGAACTGAGTTGGATCTAGTCAAAGAACAAAGGGAACGGGCTTGAATCCAAATGGAGGCGTACCGACAAAGAGTTTAGTAAGCCTTCAAAAAAAAAAAAGTCATATCTCGGTCCTTTCAAACGGGGGACCTGGTACTATGTAAGGCAAGTCCAGCAGGAGAAGTAAAAAAACTAGCCCTTGATTGGGAAGGCTCTTACAAAGTTATCAGACGAGTAGCCGAGATATCTTTAGGATGCGGAAGGCAAGACGTTACCGAGGCCTTGGAACGCAATACACTTGAGATGCTTTTTTAGCTAAGAAGGGAAGGAAGGAAGAAGCAATGGAAAAGGGAGATTATTGTACTTCTATTTCATATCAATAAACCAAAAGTATATTTTTTATGCAGACAGGTCCCCGAAGTAGTGAAGCGGGGAGAAGCGAAGATCTGAGCTCGGCCCGACCGAGGTAGTTCGTAAGTCTTCGATCAGGTCGAAGTATTAGTATTCCCCCAAAGTAGTGAAACTGGGAGAAGCAAAGAATCGAGTTTGGCCTGACCGAGGCAGTTCATAAGTCCTCGGTCCAGTCGAAGTGCTAGTATTCCCCCGAAGTAGTGAAGCGAAGAGGAACGAAGAGTCGAACTCGGCCCGACCGAGGCAATTCGTAAGTCCTCGGTTCGATCGAAGTGCTAGTATCCCCCAAAATAGTGACGCGAGGAGGAGTGAAGAGTCGAGGTTGGCTCGATCGAGGTAGTTCATAAGTCCTTGGTCCAATTGAAATGTTAGTATTCCCCAGAAGTAGTGAAGCGGGAAGGAGCAAAGAGTCAAGCTCGGCCCGACTGAGACAATTAGCAAGTCCTCAATCCGGTTGAAATGCTAGTATTCCCCCGAAGTAGTGAAGCAGGGAGGAGCGAAGAGCCAAACTCGGCTCAACCAAGGCAGTTCGTAAGTTCTTAATCCGGTCGAAGTGCTAGTATTCCCTCGAAGTAGTGAAGCGGGAAGGAGTGAAGAGTCGAGCTCGGCTCAACCGATGCAGTTCATAAGTCATCGGTTCGATAAAAGTACTAGTATTCCCCCGAAGTAGTGAAGCGGGGAGCGAAAAGTCGAGCTCGACTCGATCGAAGTAGTTCATAAGTCCTCAATCCAGTTGAAGTGCTAGTATTCCTCCGAAGTAGTGAAGCAGGAAGGAGCGAAGAGTCGAGCTCAACTCGACCGAGACAGTTCGCAAGTTCTCGGTCCGATTGAAGTGCTAGTATCCCTCGAAGTAGTAAAGCGGGGAGGAGCGAAGAGCCGAGCTCGGTCCGACAGAGACAATTTGTAAGTCCTCAGTCCGATCGAAGTGTTAGTATTTTCCTAAAGTAGTGAAGCAGGGAGGAGCAAAGAGCTAAGCGTGGTCTACCTGAGGCAGTTCGTAAGTCCTTGGTCCAGTCGAAGTGCTAGTATTCCCCCGAAGTAGTGAAGCGGGGAGGACTCCGCCCAACCGAGGCAATTCATAAGCCCTCGATCCGACTAGAGTGCGTTAAAAAAGTATAATAATTTCCCCGGATAAGTGAAGCGGGGAGGACTCCACTCAGCCGAGGCGGTTCGTAAGCCTTTAGTCCGGCTAGAGCTAGAGTGTGTCGGAGAAGTATAATAATTCCCTCAAACAAGTGAAGCGGGGAGAAATCCATCCAGTTGAGACAATTCGTAAGCCCTCGGTCAAACTAGAGTGCGTCGAAGTATAATAATTCCTTCGGACAAGTGAAGCAAGGAAGACTCCGCCCAACCAAAGCAGTTCGTAAACCCTCGGTCCAACTAAAGTATGTCAAAAAAGTATAATTCCCCATACAAGTGAAGCAGGGAGGACTCTGCCCAGCGGAGGCAGTTCATAAGCCCTCTATTAAGCTACAGTGCGTCGAAGTAGTATAATTCCCCCGGATAAGTGAAGGGGGGAGGACTCCGTCCAGCCAAGACAGTTCGTAAGCCCTCAGTCCGACTAGAATCGTCAAAGAAGTATAATTCCCCCGGACAAGTGAAGCGAGGACTCCGCCCAGCCGAGATAGTTCATAAGCCCTTGGATCGGCTACAGAGCATCAAAGAAGTATAATAATTCCCCCGGACAAGTGAAGCGGGAGGACTCCGTCCAACCGAGACGATCTGTATGCCCTCCGTCCGGCTAGAGTGCGTCGAAGAAGTATAATGATTCCCCAAAATAAGTGAAGCGGGGAGGACTCCATCCAGATGAGGCGATCCGTAAGCCCTCGATCCGGCTAGAGTGCGTCGAATAAGTATAATAATTCCCCCTGACAACTGAAGTGGGGAGAACTCCACCCAGCCTAAGCCCTCCATTCTGCTAGAGTGCGTCGAAGAAGTATAATAATTCCCCCAAACAAGTGAAGCAAGGAAAACTTCGACCCACCGAGGCAGTTTGTAATCCCTCGGTCCGGCTCAGGTATTTTCATATGAAGCATTATTATGGAGTGAAGTATGTTACTATGTCTAGTCGAGGCGGTTTGTAAGCCCTCGACCTAGTTTAGATGATTTCATACGAAGTGTTATTATGGAGTGTAATATTTCAGTTAGCCCAACCGAAGCAGTTCATAAGCCTTTGGTCCGATTCAGGTGTGTTTATATAAAGGGGTATTATGAAGTGAAGTATTCTACTCAGCTCAGCTGAGGCAGTTCATAAGCCTTCAGTCTAACTTGGATACTCTCATATGAAGGGGTATTATAAAGTGAAGCATTCCACTCAACCCAGCCGAGGCGGGTTGTATGCCCTCAACTTAGGTGTTCTCATATGAAAGGGTATTATGAAGTGAAGTATTCCACTCAGTCCAGCCGAGGCGGATCGTAAGCCCTCGGTTCAACTTGGGTGTTCTCATATGAAGGGGTAGCCGAGGCGGTTCGTAAGCCCTCGGTCCGACTCAAGTACCCTCATATGAAGGGGGATTATGAAGTGAAGCATTCCACTGAACCCAGCCGAAACGGTTCGTAAGCCCTCAATCCAGCTCGAGTGTTCTCATATAAAGGGGTATTATGAAGTGAAGTATTCCACTTAGCCTCAGTCGAGACAGTGTGTAAGCCCTCGATCCAGCCTAAATGTTTCTACTCCACCAAGTCGAGGCAATTCGTAAGCCCTCAATCTGGTCTGAGTGTCTGGCTTAAGAAGAAGAAGTAACAAGGGCGGATACACTGACGTCAGGCTTATTGAAATCGTTTGACAATTTTGGGGATGGCTAATGATACCGACAGAAAAAGCTAATGGGCTACACTCGCGAGTAGAGGGGCCTGTAGGGAGTGGGCCAGATGTGAAGGAGTTTAAATCCCAATGGAAAAGAATCGAAAACACCAAGAATTGGGAGTTTCAGAGGCGGGAGCATGAGGAGTCGAGGGTCGAGGGGTTGGGAACATGAGGAGTCAAAAGTGTGAGGAGTCGAGGAGAGTAGAGGTCGAGAGCAGTAGGAGTCAAGAGATGAAGACATCGAGAGATGAAGAAGTCAAAAGGGGGAGAAGTCAGGAGTTAGAGGAGTCGGAAGCAGGAAGAGTCGAGAATCAAGGGACCACAAATGATATTCTTCTCAACAGTTGTCACATTCGATCTCCTAATAGCCTCGCCAAGTGATGGCTCTGGAACCATGGCATGTTAGGTGGAGATTCCTTGTAACGGTGGTCCCCTAACAATCCATCAAAGGGCATAGCAAGTGGACAATTCACATTTTCCCATGGGAAACAAAACAAACAAACGTATTCTGAATGTGAGCAGAAATTTAAAACAAAGGTCATAGACATTGAAAATGATAGGAGATGGTTGAAGGCATTTTGTGATGCAGCTTCCAAAGGCTAGAAACATTTACACATACAACAACAACAACAAAACCTTATCCCACTAGGTGGGGTCGGCTATATGGATCCTTCTACGCCATTGGACTCTATCCCCTACTATATCATCATCTATATTTAAATAAATTTTATCTTGTTTTATTGTTGCTAACCAAGTCTTTTTTGGTCTTCCTCTTCCTCGTTTGATGTGTATATTTGATATCGTTTCACATCGCCTAACTGGAGCATTTATTGGCCGTCTAAGTATATGTCCGTACCACCTTAAACGTGTCTCTCGGAGCTTTCCTTCAATAGATGCAACACCAACTTTTTCTCTAATGCTCTCATTTCTTATTCTGTCCATCCTCGTATGTCCGCACATCCACCTTAACATCCCTCATCTTTTGCTTCATATGCGCTCGAGTCGTAGCTCAACATTCACCCATATAACATGCAGTCTAATCGCCGTTTTGTAGAACTTCCCTTTAAGTTTTAGAGGCACTTTACGATCACATAAAATAAGATGCTTTCCTCCATTTCAACCATCCTCGCCAGATTCTACATGTAAGACATCTCTCTCGATCCCTCCATCATCTTGCAAAATGATCCTAAATATTTAAAGCTCTCGATTCAGGACAACTCATCATCATCTCTATCTTAACACTTGTCTCATTCGTTTAATATTGTTAAATTTAAATTCCATATATACATCTTTCCTCTACTAAGCTTAAAACCTTTCACTTACAGTGTTTCACTGAATTCTAGTTTAACATTTACTCCTTCACGTGTCTCATCTACTAAAACAATATGCAAACAACATGCACCACAGTAATGTGTCTTGAATGTGTCAGGTGAGTTCGTGATTAGTGTAAAAGATAGGACTTAAAGTGATCCTTGATGTAATCCTATCTTTATTGGAAATGCTTGATTAATCCACCGAAGTCTTTACTCTGGTCGTTCTCCTTATACATATCCTTAATTAGTTGATATATGTTACATAACACCTCTTTTTCTAAAATTCTCCATATTATTTCTCTTGGAACTCTATCAAGCTTTTTCTAAATCGATGAATACCGTGTGTAGATCCCGCCTTTTGCTCTCTATACTTTTGATTAGTTATGCGAGAAGATGTATAAACCATTCTATCGACCTTCTGGCATGAATCCAATTGATTTTCGAGAACCGTGGTCTCCTTCCTTAATCTTTTTCTATTATTTTTCCTAAAAGTTTATTGGTATGACTCATTAGTTTAATACTCTATAGTTTTCTGAGTTTGTATGTCTCCTTATTCTTATATAAGGAATTAGGATATTACCCTCCGTTGATCAGGCATCCTTTTTGTTTCGATATCATGTTAAATAATTTTGTAAGTCATTCAATACCTTGTTTCCTAGACACTTCCATAACTCTATCGGAATATCATGCAGTCGATGGCTTTTCCATTTTGCATTCCATTTAAAGCTTTCTTACAAAAATTTGAATTCTACGATAAAAATTTAAATTTCTATACTCATTCGACCTACTTAAATTACCTAAATTAAGTTGGTCTCCTAAACCTTCATTAAAAAGTTGATAAAAATATCTCTTCCATTCTTTTATTTCTTCATCATTTACTAAGACTTATCAGATTCATCTTTAATACATCTTATTTGATTAAGATCTTTTGTCTTCCTCTCTCTCACTTTAGCTATTCTATAAATGTCTCTTTCCCTTCTTTTGTATCAATTTTCGATATAACCGCTCAAAAGTTTGATCTTATTCATTTGCTTTCTTAGCTTCTTTCTTGCTATTATATATTTTTCAAATTTTCCTCATTTTTACAAATATTTAATTTCTTATACGCTATTCGCTTTTCCTCGACTTTCTCTTCAGACTTTTTTCGTTCCACCACCAAGATTCTTTCTTGGTAGTGCGTATCCTGACTCACCGAAAGTACACTCTTAGCTCTTATTTTGATTTTGATACCATTTTATCCCGATCGTATTAGGGTCATATATGTATCTAATACTTGTACTCTCTACCTTCTTTTTGAATATATTTAGTTTCTCATCCTTTAACTTCCACCACTTAATTAGGGTCGTGTATATTTTCCTTCTATTAATACTATATTTGAGGCGTATATCCAATACTACTAACCTATTTTGAGTAGTTAAAGTTTCTCCAGAAATAACCTTACAATCTTTACAAATCTTTCTATCTCTTCCTAACCATAAAGAAAGTCAATTTGTGATTTATTATTTCCACTTTCAACGTGACTAAGTGTTATTCTCTTTCTTAAAAATGTATTAGCTAGTATAAGATCATATCTATCGCAAAATCCAATATAGTTTTACCTTCTTCATTTCTTGTTTCCAAACCCATAACCCCACGCACCCTCTCATATTCGATTTTTCACTCATACCCATTTAAATCACCTCCTATTAAAATCATCTCATTTGACGGAATATTTTGTAATACTTCATCCAAGTCCTCCCAAAACCTTAATTTGGTATTTTCATCTAATCCTATTTGAGGTGCATATACACTAATTACGTTTATAGTTTCTTTCTCCACTACTATTTTGAGAGCTATAATTCTATCCCCCTTTCTAATTACTCCTACAACTTCATCCTTTAACGAACTATCAACAATAATACCCACTCCATTTCTTGTTTTACTCTTGCCTGTATACCATAACTTAAAACCCGAGTTCTCTATCATCTTTGCCTTCTCACCAACCCATTTTGTCTCTTGTACACATACAATATTAATTTTACTTCTAATCATCGTATCTACTATCTCCATTGTTTTACCAGTGAGGGTTCCTATGTTCCATGTACCAAATCTTAGACTACTAGTTTTTCTATAATATTTGTTCTTACCCAATCTATGGTGTGAGAACTCTTGCTTATTTAACACTACACCCAAGTTCTCATGGAGATGTAGCGGTCCTTGCCGATACGTTGCAGTCGGACCCTGCAACGTGAACTCTAGCATATTTTTCACTACACCCGAGTTCTGAAAATGTAGCGGTCCTTGCCGAGACATTACAGTCGGACCCTGTAACGCGTTCCTTCCGGGGAACAACCTAGCATTAGCACAATAGTTTGATTGATCCATTCATTGAACATTTGCCTTAGTTTAACGCTGGTTGGCAACCTAACGCAACCCTCCTCCTTTATCCGGGCTTGGGACCGGCCACGACAAGGTTAACTTATCATGGGCGGAGTTCTAGAAACATTTACACATGCATAACAAAATCTTAGCAAGCATTTATCAAGAAATGAACTGAGAGGCTCACATGTGTAATATGAAGTTCGTTGCACAGTCTAGTCCCAATGATACAAACGAAGACAATTGACAGACATCACCAAAATGTAAATGATCATATGGCAAAACTGAATTTATAGAAATATGTTTCAGGATTTGGTTCCAATCATAAATAATATGAGGCAATGCTCACACGTCACTACAAAGTCAACACGTCCTAATTAAGGCACTGCAAAATACCAAGTTTGAAATGACATTGTAGTATAAAAATTTAAGATAGACTAACTGATGTCCTTTCTTTCTTACTGTCTTTACCTGAGTCATTCAGATTACTTCTTGTAAGATGTATCCATTTTATATATAGTAGTTCACAAAAAAATTTGGAAATATCATCAGGCAAGTAAAGCAGACCACTTGAATGTGAGAAAATGATAAAAAAAAAAAGAAGAAGAAGAAAAGAAGATAGATTCATCCAGATAAAGGATGAAATACTTCCTCATGTAATCTGAAGAATATGTGAAAGAGATAATATTAAAATAAAGTTTTCAAAATTCAAAAAGTCAAGGAACACTCATCATGAAGCCCAAGTTCATGGAGTCCACATAAAGATACCATATGAATGGAGAAATATAATTTAGTTTGGGTGTCAAAAAATCCTAAATGTAATTATGACAATTTATTGACAAAAATATGAAGGCATAGACACACATATAATGCTCAAAAAATAGGAATGTAGGTTATCTGTATTGTATTTTTCACATTTTTTCACATTCGGAATGGAGAAATATGGTTTAGTTTGGGTGTCTGAAAACCCTAATCGTAATGATGGCAATTTATTGACAAAAGATGAAGGCATAGACACACATATGATCAAAAATTAGGAATGTAGGTAATCTGTATTGTATTTTTCACATTGAAAATGTTGTCCTAACTAACCGTGCATAAGCAAGAAAAAAGGCTGAAGGATATGATAATGCTTCCCGTGATAACCATAAGAAATTATAAAAAAAATAGTGGTAACTTCAACTGTACAAGTGGTTCACCCGACAATGAATATGAAGTGACTACTTGGGGATTATCAAAACAATCACTACCCAATAAGATATTTGTTTATTTACTTAGGTCAAAACTGTTAGTTGCACTTTCTTTCCTCTTAAGAGATGGTAAGCAATATATGTGAAACTATATGACTTGTAAAAGTAAAATGAATGCAGTCTACTATTATGATTTTGAAAGAAAAAGACAAAAAGGAAAGGAAATAAAATGAAGAAAAGATAGCTCTCCGTGTACATCATGATGTAAGGACATTACTAGTGATTAGCATACATTTAAGTAACATGAACATGAAATTCAAAATGCCACTACATCATAGATAGAATTTATGTCAGATTGCGTTCTAACTAGTACGGTAGAACTAGGGATGGCGTACAATTGCATATGAATGCAAGCAGGTTCTCTTGTAGCAATAAGACACTAGCTAAAGAAAATCATGTCATGAAAATTAATACAGGAATGCAATCAAAGGCTAACACTTTTTAAATTATTTATTTTTTCAAGTAACATAATTTATGCCAACTGAGAGCAAACATTCCTGAACATCCTATTTTTTTTCAATCGCGCATTTTGCTTTTCTTGAATGTTCGACATGTGCTAAAATAAAATTTTCTCTTCAGGTGGAATACATTACGCCAGCTAATTTATTCTCTCGATCTGCGCGTTACAGTTTAGGTCATCTCAAAATTTAGCTTATAATTATTAGGGCAAATCCTGATGACCATTGTTACTACTAGGTTCCTAACTCTGTCAAACAGAGCTGCATGACCAGAACGAGAGATAATGAACAGCTATATTTCCAATGCTCTACTGCTATAAGGAAGAATAGTGAACCTACTCGAGTGGTAAGGATGGTAGTGTACCCGAATTCATATGTTAAAACTGAAACTACGAACTCTGTCCGAGGAGATTCGATCCGTCTAACAATGGGAATGAATCGACAAGAGCTGACATCAAATCTCACCTTGTCTTGCGCTGTGTCGGAGGTCTCGACCACGGCCGATGACCTGGAAGCCCTTCGACGGCGGAGCGGCATCGGCAGTGCCGGCGAGAACCGGTAGCTGGAGAAGCGAGGGGAATGGGAGCCGACGGAGAGTCCGTGACGGCGAGATGGGGTTTCCAGCGCCACTAGTAACAGGGGAGCAACGGTAGCTGGGGCGACAATAATAGAAAAAGCCATTCTATTCGATTCACCTCTTTCCTTTCCTTTCCTTTCCTTTCCTTTCTCTCTCTCTCTTCTTTTCTGCTCCTCCCTGCTCTTTCTATCGCTAACACGCCATTTGACGGATGAAACTGGAGCAAGTTCTGATCGTTCTCGATTATTTTCCGCTCTCTTTTTTTTCCCCCTTTTTTGCTTCTCTTTCGTTCGGTGGTTGCGGTTGCCGATTGCAGGAGTTACGCTGCTGGCTTACGGAAAAGTTGGTAGCCACGAGAGCCCTATCCGATGTTGTTTACCTTCCATGGTAAACGCATTAAATGCCTTCGCTTCGCTGTTCATTCACCGTCGGAGGTCAGCACGTTTGCCGATGACGTGGGTGCCAGCCTGGCAAGCAAATTCAAAATTTTGAAAACACATGGAACGGTTGTCTCTCGCGGGCCTGTGGCTATAAAGAGGGGCGGGGGAAGTAGAGAGCGAGATCCGTGCTGTTCGTTTGCTTGCTCGCTTTCGAAGTCGATGAGGTCTGAGGTGAGGCACGAGTCGATGGGAGGACAGCAGAGTAGAGGAGTGCAAACGACGCAGCTAACAGAAAAGAGAGGAGGAGGCGCAGATCAGATCCAGCGATCAAGTAAGCGCCATCGAATCTCCAGGACCTCGCCTCGCTCCGCATTCCTCGCTCGTCATTCCTGCTTCGGCTGGTACTCTTCGAATTCCTTCTCTTTCTCGCCCATTTTGTTGGATTGCAATCTAATCCGAGATTTGATTGGTGATGCATATGATTTCGTTCGTGATCAGACCTCTAACGTCATTAATTTCAGATTATCGTATCTTGGTATCAATGATCTAAGCGTTTCCTGATTCACAAAGCTCACTGAACTGAATGAGTTTTCAAAATCAAACATAATTGTTTGAAATCGATAATTTCTATTCTAAATATTTTGAGTTAGGCCGCTTTATGTTGTTTTTACTTTTCTCGTTCTCGAGTAAAATTTCACTGCTTCTAGATCGGAATTTGGGGCTTGATCTTTCTCTGTTATTGTAATGCGGAGTTAATAAGTTACTCACACCAGAAAGTAGTAACTTATCGACTGAATCCAGAGATCGGTGAACGATCTCTCATGTCGGAGTCAAAAGACAAATCCAAGCCTCCGCTTTAGTCCCACCTGTTTGTAAAAATTTTGCAATGTTTAGACGTAAAACATTTCTTTGGCCTCCGCTCTCAGAGTCGTGAGATCGAAGTTGCAATTTCAACCTTTTCAATTTGGATTAAACTAACCAAACAACAAGGTACGAGGCGGACGTCTGGACGGAGGTAGCCAAGTATCTGGACGGTAATGATTTGGTCCGGCTGGGTCGGACCAACCGCTGGTTCCACCGTTTGATCAACGAGGAGAGCATCTGGAAGTATGCCTACCTACGGGACCTCCACGTCCCTTCACCTCCCCGCGTGTCATTCCCGTGGAAGCAGCTCTACGCCTCCGCCTTCGGTATTAATCTCCAGCCTTTTTCTATGCACCACCTCCGCCTTGCATCCTCCAGCCTAACCCGCACCTTCGCCCTTCAGATGGCAGCCACTCTTATTCCTTCCGGCACAAGGAGAAGCACATCGGTGAGAATGCAAGTGCTATTACTGCCCCTTGCGCTTTGTTCAGTTTGCTTCTAATTGATTCCCTTGTCGAACCGTTAGATCGGATGAGAATAGGGGCTTTCTTCTTAGACTCACCCGTTGTGCTGCTATCGGAGACTCTGACTCTGCCTAAGAGGCTCCCGCTGCCCCAGGACGACCGTGCGAAGACGATTCAGTGCACGGGCACGTGTCTGCTGACTGATGCCCGGACCGGAATCTGGATCGCCGGTAAGCCAATCCCCCACCGCGATCTCGATTTGCTCCTTTTATCATTCTTCTCCAACTTGAGCAACGGAGGTTTCAGATCTGCAACTGGTTCGGTGCCCTGTGTGCAACCTGAACACATGCGAAGGTACACCTAGCGGCCCTCCCCATAGAAGCAAGTCTGAGGGTTCACGGAAGAGATGAGAATGCATCCACTGCGCAGGGACGATGCAGGTACTAGACGCGAGGCACGCGGAGCTGTTCCTGGAGGAGGAGTACAAGGACGGCAGCTGGGACTACGAGGACATTGGTTCCCGCCGGATCGAGAAGTCTGCCGGCGCTGCCACTGGGGCAATCTTCGACGTCAAGCACCTCCTTGAACCTTCTACCGTCGGTAATCCCGCTCCGCCACATCACACTCACTGTCGATGCTTTCTTCCTCGTATGTTATGAAGTCGAGGAGATGTTGGCGGTGTTTTTTTTTTTTTTACAAATCAGGGGTGATGGATGCGAAGGCGTGGGTGGGGCAACAGGATGACTGGCAGCCGAAAGCGAGGCTGTCGATCCACGCCGTGGCCGTCAACACTAACCTGCAGGCAAACGAGGGTGAGAATGCAGGAACTTTTTGTCTACTCGACGACGTCGGATCTAATTAGTGAAGACGGTGGATCCTGATTAGTTTCCATAGTGCAGGTCTTCAGGTGAGATTCCAGACGATGACCAGCACGGGGGCGGACCAAAAGGTGGTTTCCATCAGAATCTCGCAACAACTCATTTAATTACTTTTACCAGGTTAGAGATCCACATATAGAGTGATATTCTAGATATTATACCATACAAATTCACAATTACATCGTATAGCATTTTTTTAAACAAAGAAAATTGCTTAACCTTCAATCTTGTAGCGATAGGCGAGCACAGATAAGACAGTGTATGGTTTGGAATAGAATAAATCCCGTTTTTGTTATCCAAATAGAATAAATTCTCATGCTTAGGTGTTCTTTACCTGGATTATGTAGAAAAGTCCCTTCATCGAAGTTTTTTTAGATTTTATCTCGATGAACATCACTTTAAAAGATTTTCTTCATAAACTGTATCAAAATCAATGTCAATTCAATCGAAGTTATTTTAGGGAGCTAGCATAAAACTATTTCCCAAGACATTACTTTATGAAAATAGAATTGATAGTACAAAATATGAAATATGTTGGCTGACCTTGATCGAACTCGACCTTAACCTCTCGAATCGATCGATGACTTTGATTGATAAAATAACACAAATCAATTGATAATGTAACACAGCAAACGTATAAATCGTACAAGCACAAATACTCAACGAGCACACCGTAGGCGCGGACAATTATGATATTATATATGTTTTTGTATATTTTTCAAAGAAAAAAAGTGAATTTTATTGATGGATCAAATAGGGAACGAACTTGTTAGAACGGGAGGTCTTTCCAGAGATTCGAGAACCACTGCGTCCAGCTACCTTCGACTTCATCTTCTGCGTCGTCATGAGAATCGAAATCTCGTTGTCCTCCATGTTCAGTACTGGCGTCCCTGCCGGCCGGATCTGAGTAGATCATGTCGTTGCCGTAGGAGATGACTATCCCTTTGTGGCTGCTGGCGTCATCGCCGCCCCCCTGTTGGCCGAGGCGTACGCCCACGATCTTGCTGCCGCTGTGGACGACGGTGCCGCCGGAAGAGAGGTCATAGACGCGGAAGCCGTCGGCGGGGACGATTTTCTCGCGTAGGGCAACTGCGGATTCCACATCGGGCCGTTTGCGGTCGGCGTGGGCGAGTTGGGACAAGGGGACGGGGAGGCGGGTGGCGGCAGAGAGGATGAGGAGGGTGGAGACGACGGAGAGGGAGACGGCGATCTTGGCCGCGGCCATGGCTCGATCGATGCTATCGGAAACGAGGAGGCGGCAGCGTTGGTCAACGGTAGGTGGGGAGAGAGAGAGGAGTCTTTGAGGAACAAGGCACCAAAATTATAAAGATAATGGGAAGTTGGTCAATGGTGGTCGTGAACGGCAAACCAATTCCGAGTGTATTTGTTGAATTTTTCAATTATCCTAAAAAAAATTAGGAACTTAATAAATAGGACAAAGAATAATAGCACGAAGAATATGAAAAAAAAAATATTATATATATATATATATATATATATATATTATCTGTGAATATTTTTATTATCTATCGTCCGATTCTTTATAGTTCAATGATTGATGCTCACTAAATTGTACAAATGAATAATGAATATATATATATATATATATATATATATATATATATATATATATATATAACGACATGTTATACACGTTTGTGGGCGGCTATCGACATGGCGTTGCCACCTCGTTTTGTCGTTGCGACTCACGCCTCGTCTCGCGTTTCTTTTTTTCCTTTGGCTTTTGCTTTTTGAATTTTGCTTTGCCGCTGCAATCCGCGTCTCTCCTCTTTCTCCTTCCTACGCTGGAATTTCTCTCCGTCTCTCCTCTTTCTTTATAATTTTCTTCTTGCACTAGGTTTTTTTCCCACCTCTCCTCTTTCTTTTTCTTCCTGCATTGAGTTTTCTTCGCCTCCCTCCCCTTGTAGAGCTCCTATCGTCACAGATCCAATTTCTCGTCATGCGCTGCAGTCACAAGCAGTCCCTCGTCGTGTTGGTCTCGTCGCAGGTCAAAATTTCTATCACCTTCGAGTTCGCCTCTCCCGCGCTCAGTCCCTCGCCGCATTGGTCTGATCGTATCCCATTGTCTCCCTTGACCTCGAGCTTCGTGTCCCTGCATTACGCCCCTTGTCGCGTCGTCCGAGCATCCCCTCGTCGCGTCAGTCTCGCCGCAGACTTCCATCCCCATCGTCACGCGCTGCAGTCACGAGCAACCCCTCGTCGCGTCGGTCTCGCCGCAGGTCAAAATTTCTATCACCCTCGAGTTCGCCTCCCTGCGCTCCGTCCCTCGCCGCATTGGTCTAACCGTAGCTCGTTGTCTCCCTTGCCCTCGAGCTTCATTTCCCTGCATTACACCCATCGCTGCACCGTCTCGAGCATCCCATCGTCACGTCGGTCTTGCCCTAGATCGCTTTCCCTTTGCCAATATCGCCGCAGACTTCCATCCTCATCGTTACAAATGTGCTAAATTTTTTTTTGATAAACAGATGCAATATTACAACTCTATATAATGTAAAAATCTTTTGTAGTCTATCTATCAAGAGATCTATAATTTTATAGGTACTTTGAGGTTTAATGGAGAACATGTAATATGCAAAAAAACTTCTGAGGGAGATTTTTATCTTTAGAGATTTTACTAGTACACTACAAGCTTTTGATAGAGAGTTATCTACTGGTATTGACAGAAACTTTCAAGTGGATAAAATCCTAGATTTGGTATTTCAAGTGTATGTGCCAAAATATTAAGTTGATAAATTAATTTTGTTTATTAGTTTCTGTAATAGATGCTTTTGTTCATCTTCGAAGACATCGTTCATTGCTACTTTAAAAAAATTGAAACTCTCAATTCTGCGGTATTACATCATTCATGCTCTACAATCTAGAAGGCAAGATAAAATAGTGGAATTCTTTCAGGCTAATACAAATTATCTGTTCCAAAATCATGAAGATTGAATGTCTTGGTTTGGTTGGTATTTCTAAGCTATATATCTTAAGTTTTTTTTATCACACTTCAAAATTTTAACAATAGAAATTGTAATGCAGGTATTTCATATTAATCTTTTTGAAACTTTTTAAGTGAAGTGTTTAATGACAATCGTATCTTAGAAATTATGCTTGTTTGTTACCATTTTTTAAAGATGGGGTGGCCTTTTATTAAGATCCAAGTTACGTATCTTGATAAAAAAAAATGAAATCTACCATATATAGTGCTAGTACTGGTCTTTTGAGGTTCCTATGGGAAGGGCCCAGTGGCTAGCGCATGCAGTTGTTGTATCATAAGATAACGGGGCAATCCCTCGCAAATGTGAGGGTGTCATCCCTCCATGCGCTAGTTGCTAGTCTCAAGGGCTAAAGACCTACCGTGACTTACCTCCCTTACGATTGTCCGGGGGCGGACTAGTAAGGGTCGCTAGGTTGGCGGATTCCAACCTTTGTATCGTCATAGTACTGGGCTTTTGAGACCAACACCATGACATCACCAGCATTTGATGTTGGTCATAAACTATGGCTTGTTCAATTTTTTATCGTTGATTGCCGCACCACTATCTGATTTCTCATTGTCAATTGTCATCTGAACTATAGTCCAATCCTTGAATTCAATCGGGCATCGTCCGATTGCAATCAAAATCCGATCAAATCGAATGAATGGTGATCACGATGTCGTGTCGGATGTGTCACAATCGTGATTCAACCAGATTTTGACTTCGAATCCCTTTCCTTTGTGTTGATTTTTATCTTGGAGCTGATCTTTATCAACACTAAGGCTTGGCGTTGATCTTGCAAAGATCAGCACCAAAGTGGCGCTGATGTTTGTATATCAACACCAAGTCTTGGCTTGCCTTGGTGTTGATCTTGCAAAGATCAGCACCAAAGTGGCGATGATGTTTGTATATCAACACCAAGTCTTGATTTGCCTTGGTGTTGATTTGTAAATATCAGCACCAAGGTAAGACCATCACCAAGTCTTAGCTTACCTTGGTGCTGATTTGTAAAGATCAACACTAAGACAAGACCATCATCGAGCCTTAGCTTGCCTTGGTGCTGATTTGTAATGATCAACACCAAGGCAAGACCATCACCAAATATTGGCTTGCCTTGGTGCTGATTTGTAAAGATCAGCACCAAGGCAAGATCATCACCAAGTCTTGGCTTGCCTTGG
Organism: Wurfbainia villosa; assembly: GCA_025175895.1. NCBI lineage: Eukaryota > Viridiplantae > Streptophyta > Magnoliopsida > Zingiberales > Zingiberaceae > Wurfbainia > Wurfbainia villosa. The sequence goes on along the minus strand of CM046007.1, from coordinate 75,159,855 downwards.
TGCTAATTTGTAAAGATCAATACCAAGGCGAGACCAGCACCAAGGTAAGACCTATGATTTTATATTAACATTGCAATTTTGTTAGTGGTTATAAATAGTATTAATAATTCTGTAAAACTATGAAAATTTATTGCAATTCTTTTTCCAAATGCAAGACTATCACCAAGTTCAGCATCTTGTATCAACACCCTAAGATACTGAACTTGGCACCAGAACTAATACCATGGTGTTGGTCTTGTAAATCCAACACCATGTGGTGCTGGTCTTGTAAGACCAGCACCGCTATGTTGGTGCTGGTGCAACATCAGTATCTTCGGATGTTGTTCTTGCAATATCAACATGACTTTGGAGTTGATTTTATAAGACCAGCACCATATATAGTGATGGTACAAAATTAACACCACACTATTGTTAATGATTTTAAGCTGATATTTTTAGGTACATATAAACTTTAGAGCACTTCAAAAACCTATAAAATTTTGAATAAGTCTAATCAGAGTTTTCTAAGTCCATCAATGGATTTCGATCGAAATCTATTGATGGACTTAGAGAGCTCCGATTGAACTCATTCTAAGTGCTACAGGTTTCTGAAGTAGCCCAGAGTTTATATGTATCAAAAAATATCAACTCAAAATTATTAACAGTAGTGATAAGAAGGTTTTCAAAATTTATGATTTTAAAATAATTGGCACATATGCATAACTTATTATAGGGATGTCAAAACTAGACATAAACATCATTATTATACTATCCTTTTACATTGCATGTCATTTTTTCAAAAATTTAAATCCCCTAAGCTCATCAATAGGTTTTGATCAAAACTCATTGATGGACCTGGAGAGCTCCAATTGGACTCATTCCAAGTGCTACAGATTTCTGAAGTGCCCCAGAGTTTATATATGCAAAAAAAAATATTAGGTTAAAATCATCAATAGTAGTGTTAAAAAGGTTTTCAAAGTTTATACTTTAAAACAATTGACACATACGCATAACTTATTATAGGGATGTCAAAACTAGACATAAACATCATTATTGTACTATCCTCTTACATTGCATGTCAATTTTCAAAAATCAAAATCTCCTACGCTCATCGATGAGTTTTGATCAAAACTCATTTATGGACTTAGAGAGCTCCAATTGGGCTCATTCCAAGTGCTACAAATTTTTGAAGTATCTTAGAGTTTATATGTGCAAAAAAATATTAGTTCAGAATCATCAATAGTTGTGATAAGAAGATTTTCAAAGTTTATGACTTTAAGACAATTGACACATACGCATAACTTATTATCGGGATATCAAAACTAGGCATAAATACCATAAACACCTTCATTGCACTATCTTCTTTCATTACATGTCAATTTTTCAAAAATTCAAATCTCTTAGGCTCATCAATGGGTTTCGATTAAATCTCATTGATGGGCTTAGAGAGTTTCAATTGGATTCATTCGAAGTGTTATAGGTTTCTGAAGTGCTCTGAAGTTTATATATACCCAAAAATATCATATCAAAATCATTAACAATATTGTGGTGTTGATTATGCAAAATCAACACTATATGTGGTGGATGGTCTTGCAAGACCAACACAACCATAGTGTTGTTCTTGCAAGATCAGTACCACTATGGTGTTGATTTTGCATGACCAGTCCCACCATGGTATTGATTTTACAAGACCAACACCACATATAGGGCTATTTTGCAAAATAAACACCATAATATTGTTAATGATTTCAATCTAATATTTTTATGTACATATAAACTTTGGGACACTTCAAAAATCTATAGCACTTTGAATGAGTCCAAATCGAGCTCTCTAAGTTCATCAATATATTTCGGTCAAAACTTATTAATGAATCTAAAGAGCTTCGATCGGATCCATTCGAAATGTTATAGGTTTTTAAAGTGTCATAGAGTTTATATGTCTATAAAAATATCAGTTCGAAGTTTTAAACAGTAGTGATCAGAAGGTTTCCAAAGTTTATGACTTTAAGACATTTGATACATTCTCATAACTTATCATAGGGAAGTCAAAATTAGATATAAACACCTTCATTGCACTATCTATTGGATCGAAGAAGGTCGCTAGAGGGGGTGAATAGCGATCGTAAATCTTTCTTTTCGTTCCGATAAAATACAAGTATTGCAGTGGAAATAAAGGTAAACCAAAAATAAATAGACATTTTTGTTTTTACTTGGTTCACAATCGAAAGGTTGATACTCCAAGGCTCTACGATCCTTAACCACGTACGATGGGGCAATTCACTAAAAGTTTCCTCCTCGTTGGAGGTAGGAGACGACGGTTACAAATAAAACAATATAGAGGAAGAGGCAATAAGCAAACCTCTCCTCTTTGCGATTGAAAGCTCGAGTACAAGAAATAAAAACAAACTAAACGACAACTTTTACTTGAAGTACCGACGAAGGAATATCAACTTGGTGTGGCATTGGCGTTACGACGGCGTAGCGTTGTCGTTGAAGCTTGACGTCGTTGGAGCATTTTGGGAGCAAGAAGAAATCATCCAAAAGGGTGAAAATCCCCTTCTTTTATAGCCCTTCAAACCCTAGCTCGTATAGATATGAATTTGGGTTAAAGATCTTTATCACCCCAAGATAAAAGGAGCTTATCTTGACTTTCTTTGAGCTGATCAGTTTGAATAGCAGTCGACTGATGACCCTCATCAGTCGACTGATGATAGGATCAATCGACTGTCAATAGCCTTCAGTCGACTGTTGGCTTGGTCATTCTCCTGCAATAAAGAGTTAGCACAGAAAACATGAACGATGATAAAAACGACGGTTCTTTACCGTCTGATCTCGACCTAGACCTTCCTCCAGAAGTCTTAGTCAGATCGCCACCTACGATTGTCCTTGTACGGAGGACACGACCTTACCATCGCTCCGCACTCGTGCTTACCTTCGATCCTTTTCGACCTGTCGCTTAACTTCCGGTCTTCACCTAGGTTATTCGACTCCAACGAAGTTCTCTTGGTGTCGCCCGACCATCATGGTTTCTCATCCCGAGATTCTTCGGATGTTGTTGACATTCAGCTTAGCTTAAACACTTCCTGCACACTTAACACAACATATGAGATAACAATAATAACTTAACTTTGAACCTTTATCATAATCAAAACTTAGGTTCGATTATCTGGTGCTCCTGCACCAACATCATCCTCTTCCATTATACGTCAATTTTTTTAAAAATCTAAATCCCTTAGGCTCATCAAGATCAGTACCACCATGGTGCTGATTTTGCAAGACCAGCACCACCATGGTGCTGATCTTGCAAGACCATCACCACATATAGGGCTTATTTTGCAAAATCAATACCATAATATTATTAATGATTCTGAATTGATATTTTTTTTACACATATAAACTCTAGGCACTTCAAAATTCTATAGCACTTGGAATGAGTCCAATTGGAGCTCTCTAGGTCCATCAATGAGTTTTAATCGAAACACATTGATGAGCCTATGAGATTTATATTTTTAAAAAATTGACATGCAATGTAAGAGGATAGTACAATGATGATGTTTGTGATATTTATGCTTAATTTTGATATCCCTACGATAAATTATGCGTATGTTGTTGGGTTTCCCCGACGCCGACGTGGGTATGTGTTCGAACACGTTTCGTAAATAAGCACACAGCGGAAGCAAAAATAAGTAATAAACTAATTTATTACAATACACACACCATACGCATACAGGATATAACAAGTGTAGACATAATCTCATTTTCAAATTTTGCAATAAAAAAAAACTACTCTGAGTATACCTGACGGATTATATGAAGCGAAAATGACATCAACCTTAGCGACCCTCGTAAATTTCATCTCTATCCGTATCCACGTCGAGTATCGTCGGGATAACTTCAACAAGTACGAGCTCCGTCCTCACATGAGATACTAGTCTCGTATCGAAGACGTTGTGATCCGAAAGACAATCACAATTCAAATCCAATTCGAATTCAAAAATGAGTTTCGTAAATTCGCTTCTCGAAAGCGGTTTTCATCAACCAATTGATGAAACTTCAATCCTCCACCAAAGAGGATTGTCGAAGATCCAATCCTCGACAAGGAGGTCGTTGCAGTCGGCTAAACGATGCTCTCGTTGCAAACGACTAAGGCTGTCCAAAGTGGGCAGCAAGGTGGAGGAGGGTTGCCGGCCAAACAAGGTTGGTCGAAGGCAGCCAAGAGGGGGGGGGGGCAGCGGCTAGTGGCAGTCCGACGGATGGAGCTGCTGGCGGGGAGGCGGACAAACAACTTTGGGCAGCACCAAGGTGTTGGGCGACGACAACAAGAGAGTCAGCGGACAAGAGAGGGAGAGGAGAAGAGAAAATAGCTAGGGTTTCACAAACCTAAGTCGATTTCGATACAGATTATCTCTCAACCCCGTTATTTATAGAGAATCTATCTCTTGCCTTGGTGTTGATCTTTACAAATCAGCACCAAGGCAAGCCAAGACTTGGTGCTAATATGCAAACATCAACACCACTTTGGTGTTGATCTTTGCAAGATCAGCACCAAGCCTTAGTGTTGATCAAGATCAACTCCAGGGTAAAAATCAACACAAAGGAAAGGAATTCGAAGTCGAAATCCGATCAAATCGTGATCGCGACACATCCGACGCAACATTAGGATCGTCATTCGTTTGATTTGACAGGATTCAAACCACAATCGAACGATACCTGATTGAGTTCAAGGATTGGACTATAGTTCAGATGGCAATTGACAACGAGAAATCGAATGGTAGTGCGACGATCAACGATAAAAAATTGAACGAGCCATAATTTGTGACCAACATCAAATGTTGGTGATGTTATGGTCCTGGTCTTTTTGAGGCTCGCACCACGTTGGTGTTGGTCTCAAAAGACCAACACTAACACTATATATGGTAGGTTTCATTTTTTTTTTATCAAGATATGGATCTTGATAAAAGGTCACCCCATCTTTAAAAAATGGTAACAAACAAGCACAACTTCTAGGATACGACTGTCATTGAACACCTCACTTAAAAAGTTTCGAAAAGATTAAATGCAAAGCATCAAATCATTCTTTTGAAAAATATGCTCGAAACTGAGGATCCATATTTGGCACCGCTACATATATGGAATAGTTGCATGACAATTTCTATTGTTAAAATTTTGAAGTGTGATAAAAAAAAACTTGAGATATATAGCTTAGAAAGACCAACCAAACTAAGGCATTCAATCTTCACAATTTTGGAACATATAATTGGTATTAGCCTGAAAGAATTCCACTATTTTATCTTGCCTTTTAGATTGTAGAGCATGAATGATGTAATACCGTAGAATTGAGAGTTTCAATTTTTTTAAAGTAGCAATGAACGATGTCTTCGAAGATGAACAAAAGCATCTATTACAGAAACTAATAAACAAAATTTATTTATCAGCTTAATATTTGGGCACATACACTTGAAATACCAAATATAGGATTTTATCCATTTGAAAGTTTCTGCCAATACAAGTAGATAACTCTCTATCAAAAATTTGTAGTGTACTAGTAAAATCTCTAAAGATAAGAAACTCCCTCATAAGTGTTTTTGCATATTACATGTTCTCCATTAAACCTCAAAGTATCTATAAAATTACGGATCGCTTGATAGATAGACTACAAAAGATTTTTACAAGATATAGATTTGTAACATTGCATCTGTTTATCCAAAAAAATTTAGCACATTTGTAACGATGAGGATGGAAGTCTACGGTGAGATTGGCAAAGAGAAAGCGACCTAGGGCAAGACCGACGTGACGAGGGGTTGCTCGAGACGGTGCAACGAGGGGTGTAACGCAGGGACATGAAGCTCGAGGGCAAGGGAGACAATGGGCTACGGTGAGACTGCGAGGGGCAGAGCGCAGGGAGGCGAACTCGAGGGTGATGGGAATTCTAACCTACGGCGAGACCGACGCGGCGAGGGGCTACTCGCGATCGCAGTGCGTAGTGAGAGATTAGATCTGTGGCAGCAGGAGCTCTGCAAGGGGAGGCGAGGAAAACTCAACGCAGGAAGAAAATATAGTGTAGTAAGAAAAAGAAAGAGGAGAGGTGGGAAGAAAACCTAGGAAGAAAATTATAAAGAAAGAGGAGAGGCGGGCATAAATACCAGTGCAAGAAGAAGAAAGAGGGGAGGCACGGATTGCAGCGACAAAGTAAAAATCAAAAAGTCAAAACCGAAGGAAAAAAAGAAATGTGAGACGAGGCATGGGTCGTGGTGACGAAACGACATGGTATAGTGCCATGTCGGCAGGTGCTCATAGGCGCACATAAAATGACGCTCAACGTATCAACTATATATATATATATATATATATATATATATATATATATATATATATATATAAACTAATTAATGTTATTTTTATATTTTTAAAATGGAAAAAAAAACATTAATTGATTTGTTATTTGGAGAAATATTTGTATTCATATTCTTTGATTTTTTTTTATAACAAGTTGAAGATAAATTCACACAAAAATATTCAAAATCATTAAAGTAGACTATTGGAAAGAATAAATTTTGAATCTTTTTTCTAATCAGCATTAAAAAGAATAAAGTTTGAAAGATTGTCACCATAATGTCGTTTTGAGTATTAATCTCTAGTCTTTCCTATGCTTGGCTTTAGTCTAAAGCATGAGTTAAATTGCCATTGCTTAACTCAATTCATGAACTAAGTTAGGCTCGACATAAGGTGACCCAACTCTTGTCAAACCAAGCTTAGCCATAGTCTATTTCTTGTCGAGCAGAGTTAGGTCACAAATGGCGCATCCAATATAATTGTCACTGGAGATTTTTCCAAATAAAAATATTTTTTTAAAATTTTAGTAGCCTATTTAAAAATAGTGGGCGACCAAAATAGCAAATTTAAATGTATTATGGACTTGTTATATTAATTTTGATTTAAAAAGAAGAGGGGAGAAGTCATTATACATGGAATAACTTCCCTGTTATTATCGTAAGGACCCATAATTGCAAATTGCAATAAGACACACGACACCCACACACACAACACAAGAGGGAAGGTTGCAAGATATAGAATAATAATCCTCTCCTTAATTTACAATGCAAATGCTTCTTATTCGGGGATACTTTTATTCTTTCTTTTTTTTTTTTTTTCTTCTTTTTTTATTCGAAGTTTGGGATTTTGGAACAATTGGTGACGTTGTCTCAAAATGTGCGTCCTTATATTCAATTTATTATCTAGAAAAAGGAATTCCTCTGTTTTTTTTTTAAGGTGCGTTGAGTGATAATAAAGCGAACAATAAAAAAAATATATCAAAATCATTTTTCATATTTCTTAAGAAAAAAAAAAGTCGATATTTTTTTTATTCGTCGATGAGAAGGAAATACGATCCCTGAATTGCCCTTATTCGAACGTAATTACACTGCATTATGATTAAGAAGGAATTTAAAAGTGAAAAGGAAATAAAGAGATTTTAATTATTAAAATGGCGAGTTGTTGTTCGTTGGTTCTCCTTTAACTTCTAGTTGACATCTAATTTAATATTATAAAAAAAAAATTATTTATTAGGATAGATTAAAACCGACTAATTATGTTCATTATTATGAAACTGGTCTTATCGGATCCTTTAACCCTCGCTCTTCGGCCTTCGCTAGGTTTCTGTCTATATATAGCTTGAAATACGGACTGGAACCGTAGTCATCGACCTCTCTGAGGCAAAAGCTCCAACATTTGGTGAGCATTAATAAGTGCCGTTCTGGATATGGAGGCGAAAATCTTCGGCGACGGCGACGGCTGCGGCGCGGCCTCTCCTCACGTGGCGTTGCTTCCCATACCGGGCGCCGGACATCTCAGTGCTTTTGCGGAGCTTGCCAAGACCCTCGTCGCCCGCCACGGCTTCTCCGTCACCATCATCACCTTCGCCGCTTCCGCCTCTAAGGCCCAGGACGCCGTCCTCTCCTCCCTCCCTCCGGCCATCGCCTCCCTCGCCCTCCCAGCCGTCCCGCTCGACGACCTCCCCGCCGACGCCGGCATCGTTACCGTCATGTCCGTCGCCGCCTCCCGCTCCAACTCCTTCCTCCGCACCGAGTTGTCCCGCCTCAAGGCCTCCTCCGACCTCGTCGCCCTCGTCGCCGACCTCTTCGCTACCGATGCCTTCGCCGTCGCCCGCGGCCTCGGAGTCCCGCCGTACATGTTCTTTGCCACCAATCTCCTCGCTCTCTCGATCTTACTTCGCCTCCCCGAGCTCGACGCCTCAGTCGCCTGCGAGTACCGGGATCTCCCGGAGCCGCTCCGCCTCCCTGGTTGCATACCGTGTTTATACCTGTTCTTGTTGATTATCCGGTTGGAGTTTCGACTTGTGTTGGAAGAAAGATCATGGAAATCCGGAAGGCTCCTCTGTTTCCACAAATCAAGATCCGGATGTTTCTCTTCGCTTTTACACCCTCTTCGCCGAGCCTCCGAACAACCTCTTTTGCCTTGCAGCAACCCTGCCTTGGACGCACTCCTTCCCTTTTTTAAGGGAAGGAGATGCACGCACGGCTTCAAGCCGTGCGTGCTCGAGGCGGTTCCACGAACTGCCTCTGTGCAGTTAGTGGAACTGTCACGAACTCCCAACATATGTCACATAGACCAAGGTATGTGACATAGACAAAATGATCACACAGACCATTTTAGAAGAGGTGTCTAGTCACATAGACTAAATCGTAGCAACATCTATTGTCCCAAAAGACTAATAGAACATAGATTAATAGTCACAAAGACTAAATTAAAATCAAATTAGAAAATGGTTCGTGCGACGGTCGATTGGCGTTGAATCTAAGAAAGTTATTACACTTACATGCATTTGCTCGTAGAGTGATACATGCTAAGAGAGTTATTCGCCTAACTTAGCCACTCTTCATATGATCATAATCATTCTCCCGATGACACAAGAGTCATCTCCGGTGGTACAAAACCATTTATCTTATGGCACACCATTTCCCGTGACACATTTTCCAGGATGATACAAAATCGTATTTACGGTGATGCATGTAGTTTTACTTGAAACATTCATGTCTTGCTATTTACCCAGTTAAATAATCTCATTTACATCAATATGAACACCTCTAATCCCTTAAATTGACCATCATGTCGAGGCATGTCTCGTATTCCAAATATTCACAAACATTTCATGCTACAATGTGAGAAAAGAATCGACTAGTGAATAATACTCATTAGATGTAAACCTATTTAATCTTCCTTTTTAGTGTGAATCTATTCATTTTGATCAATCGTTTTCTTAGTCATGTTCCATAGACCGAATCATACATAGTCATAGGTAGACATGCTAAAGTAGCAAATCTTGATTAAAACTTCAAGTAGACACCTAAATAGTCGCAAAGGGCAAATTTTGAAATCAACATATAATCTCAAAGGGCTCACATAGTAGAGAAGCAGGGATCCATTCTCCTACTACCCTTAGTGTCGTCTTAGCACATGTGGTATGATTCACATGCTACGATGTTGTCCTCTTTACCAATAAAGAGTGCATGTTTCCCTTAAATTAACATCGTACAGATTTCGACCTAAACATTCCCAATGTCTAATCCAGAATTCAACACATGAATCCAGAATTCAACATATGAATTCTAATCTGGCTCGAAACAGGTATAGTAAATGGTGGGTTCATTTACTTCGATCATTTACCACAAAACGATCTTATCTTGATACAAATATCAAGGCGACCTAACTTATAGGAATGTAACAAATTTTCTGACTTCCAAAGCTAACAACCACATAGGTTGACCTATAAGCATCGGTCTTACCTCTATTCATACGCAACAAATAGAGATGATTGTCCATGTGAGAGGACCAATCACTACCTGCCAACATGCTTATCGAGATCTTATCACTAGAATGTAACCTAACATACACTGAATCGATTATGGCTGACATTTCAAACAATCAAATCATAATATTCAATTGTCATTACAAAACCTGTTACATTCTACGAAGTCCCATGGACTTTACATGCTCATTAAATGACTCTTTAGTCATTGGCTTAGTAAAAGGATCTGCAAGCATAGCTCGTGTAGGGATATACTCAAGAATCACCTTCTTTTTAGCAACAATATCCCTGATAAAGTTGTATTTTATAGCAATATACTTGCCCTTGCTGTGATATTTGGGATCCTTGGAAAAAGCTATCGCAGCTTAGTCGCACAATAGGCGATCACGGACTCTCTCCTCGGATCTTCAAATGCTTTAGGAACCTCCTCAACCAGACTGCTTCTTGCACAGCTGTTGAACATGCCACATATTCAGCTTCCATTGTAGATAAGGCGACACAGGCCTGTTTCTTGCTGTTCCAGGAGATGGTGCCACCATTCAATAAGAACGCATAGCCTGAAGTTAATTTTCTATCATCTAGGTCCCCAGCCCAATCTGCATCTGAATATCCCTTAAGGCTCATATCTGATCCTTGATAACAAAGACAATAATCTGTCGTCGCCTTCAGATATCTGAAAATCCTTTTCACTGCCTTCCAGTGTCTCGATCCTGGGTTTGACTGGAATCGACTGACTAAGCCCACTGCATAGCTGATATCGGGACGAGTACACAACATAGTATACATTAAACTACCTATGACACTTGCATATGATTTTTTATTCATGTCGGCTATTTCAGCTGGAGTCTTGGGACTCATACTTTTGCTCAAAACAGTACCTCTCGGAATAAGTGTCTGTTCACTGTTGTAGTCAAACATGTTAAAATGTTGTAACATCTTAGTAATATAAGACTCTTGTGACAAACCCAAAAGTCTTTTAGATCGATCCCGGATGATCTTAACCCCTAAGATGTATTCAGCTTCTTCCATATCTATTGTGTCAAATTGAGAAGACAACCACTTTTTGACTTCCACTACAAAACCTATGTCATTTCCTGCTATCAGCATATCATCAACCTATGTCATTTCCTGCTATCAGCATATCATCAACATATAATGATAAAATGACATACTTTCCTTTTTCCTTCTTTAGGAAAACGCAATGATCCTCATTGATTATTTCGAAACCATAAGATAAAATCACTTTGTTAAATCTTATGTTCCATTGTCTTGACGCTTACTTCAGCCCATATATAGATTTCTTCAATCTACGTACTTTATTCTCTTGGCCTAAAGCAACGAAACCTTCTTGTTGAACCATATAGATTTCTTCACAAGTCACCTGCTCAGAAAGCGGTTTGACATCCATCTGATGTAATTCCAAGTCATAATACGCCACAAAGGCTAAAATAACTCGGATTGACACAAACTTCACTACGGGAGAAAATGTCTCTTCAAAGTCAATACCCTCTCTTTGGGTAAATCCTTTTACAACCAAACGAGCCTTGTATCGGTTAATCGATCCATCAGACTTCCTCTTTATTTTTAGAATCCACTTATTCCCAATAGCCCTTCGGCCAGGAGGAAGATCGACTAACTCCCAAACTTGATTCTGAATCATTGACTCCATTTCTTCTTCCATTGCACTTTTCCACTTATCTTTAACCCTACATCCCAACACATCATCAACTGATTAAGGTTCATCTTCGTCAACTGGGAGTGTCATCATTGCCTCATTCTCAATATCAAACCTTCTTTTAGGTATGATCTTACGAACACTTTTCCGTAAGTTGGGCTGTTGAGAAGTCACCCCGTGATCAGGCACATTACTCCCACTCGGTTGACTAGGTTCAGGTATCCCACTGGACATCTGTCTTGTTGATAACGATTCATCCTCCTCAAAAAGAGGAATTGTCTTATCAACTTCACCCTTTGTTGGAAACTCAGTTTCTAGAAAAGTGGCATCTCTAGACTCAATCTCAGAGATTGTTCCATCTTGTTGCTCACCTATAAAAACATAACCTTTTGAGTTCTCAGAATATCTTATAAAGATACATTTCTTACCTCTAGGTCCGAGTTTTCCATATTTGTGAGAACTATCATGAACGTAGGCAGCTGACCCCCAGGGTCTCAGATTGCTTAAATCTAGTTTTCTGCCCGTCCAACGTTCATATGAGGTCGATGGAACTGACTTTAAAGGCACTTTATTAAGTATATATGCCGCAGCTAGTAATGCATCTCCCCAATAGGAGACCGGCAAATTAGCCTGCGCCATTATAGACCTAACCATTTCAAGAAGAGTTCTATTTCTTCTTTCAGCAACTCCATTTTGCTGTGGAGTTCCTGGGATCGTTAGTTGTCTAATAATCCCCTTATCATTACATGTCGTCTTGAACAAATCAGACAGATATTCACCCCCACGGTCAGTTCATAAGGCTTTAACCTTACGTTCCGTTTGATTCTCAACTTCGTTCATATAACGAATGAAGCAATCTAATGCTTCAGATTTGTGAGAAATCAAATACATATGACCATACCTAGTGAAATCATCAATAAATGTAATGAAGTAGGAAGCTCCATGCCTAGCCTTCACACTCATCGGACCACAAATATCCGAATGAATCAATTGCAATGGCAAGTCTGCTCTTATAGCCTTTCCAAATGGTTTCCTAGTTGCTTTTCCAGCAAGACAATGCTCACATATAGACAAGTTAATCTTAGCACGAGAGCCCATCAAACCCTCTCTAGCTAATCGATTCATGCGATCTTGTCCTATATGTCCCAATCTAGCATGCCAAACCTCATCAGATATATCCACATTACTAGTAAGAGCAATGTTTGAAAAACAACTATGAATCACACAATTCACATCAGGCACCACATATAGTACCATAAAACCATTAGATAAATAACCATATCCGATTGACACAGAGTCAATCTTAAGTTCTACACAACGACTGAAAAAATTTACAGAGTACCCCAAATCAAGAAGACTAGTAACAGATACAAGATTCCTTCGAATCTCTGGAGCATACAAGACATCATGTAGAAACAATGTACTTCCACCACGAAGGTTAAATTTACAAGTGTCGACTCCCTTGACTTTGACTATTGCATTGTTTCCTACATAGATCCATTTATTGCCAGCAGGTACCTGGCGGTACTCCAGATATGTAAGCCGTTCTCGAGCTACATGGTTGGTTGCTCCCGAATCTATAATCCACAAAGGATAAGAATCAGCCATCAACACAGTACTAGCAACAAAATGCTCAGAAGACAGATTAGAAGTTACCTTCTTTGGCTCAAGACACTTTGTTAAAGTGGCCCTTCTTACACAATTAAAGCAAGATAACTTGCTTTTAGGTTTCTTCCGCCTTCTTCTTCTTGATTTGATCCTTCATAACGTTTTATTCTTTCCCTTTCCCTTTTTGTACCATTTCTTCTTGGATTCAGATGATCCAGAGAGCTCAATAAATAGCGGCGAAATCTCGCGGATTCTACTCTCTCACCACTCGATATGCGTGAGACATCAGCGAAAGTCTTAATACTCTCACGTGAGTTAAGGTCCGCCATGGTCTCCCAAGAGAGAACGAATAATCAACTCGCTTGTTCATCGGTTAACTCATGAATGCAGTTTTGACTCCCGAATCATGTTAGACATCTCACGAGATGTTGAACCATCCGCTTCTTATAGGTATCGAACTGATCGTCCGAAGCTTACTCGGACTTATTCCACGTGATCTCTCTAAGGGCTACCCAGACTGCATGAGCTGAAGGATATGTCTCATACTCTAACACTAGGTCATCCACCATTGAACTTATCAATATGCCCTTAGCAGTGGAATTCTTCCTTTTTCATACCTTATAGGCATCAAGGTCACGTCTGTACTGTGCTGTATTGCTCTTAACATGTTCCATCATAACCTGATTAACAGCCTCTAGAACTTCTTGTTCCTCAAGAACATACTGAATCTTGAGGTGCCATATTTTATAGTTATCCTCATTCAGTTTTTCACCTTTGTTCAGTTCAGCTATGATGTTCTTAGTTGCCATAACCTAACATAAATAAACACATTATTTAGTTACTCAGTGTATGCTTTTATGTATGTAATCTCCAAAAATAAACTCAAGATAAATCTGATCTGGTTTACAAAATCAAATGACAACTGCGTTATCACTCATCATTTGTATGTGCCAATCAGACTTATATTGATATATTTTATTGCATACATCTCATTTAATGATATTAATCATTATTACAGCATGATATTACACATTAAATGAACATATCATTACATACTCATTTGAACTAATCAAGGGCATATTTAATAATCATGCATCATGTAGAGTTAACAACATTAAATGAACTAATCATTTTAAATGAACACATCATTAAAATAAACATGCTGTACAATGTCAACAAATAACAAAGTCTACTAAGAATGTAACAGATTACATTCTTCCTACTCATAAACTAAAAAATAACTCCTAATAGACTAGATAAGCGATTACTGCTCCCACTAGGATAAGCCCTAGCGCAGCAGTAATCATGACATGTCCCCTCCGTCTGGACTCAACTACAGTACTCTCTGCTGGGACACTCACAGACAATACATGATGCCCTGATACAGAGTCCTTTAAAGACCTCACTAATTGAGAACCAAAGTCCTCCACAGGGTCTTCTTCAGGATCCTCTTCACAGTCAGCATAGTTAATCACCGGCACAACTTGGACATAGGAGATCGGCCCTTCATGTAACCCCATTCACGTTGTCGTACGCCGTCAAGAGATTGTCGTGCAAATGAACGAATTAACGCCCAAATCTCAGGTTATCTAATCGAAATTCGCATTATTTCGAGCTTCCGCAATAGCCGTCTATTTTCCAATGTGTCCAAGGACTCCATGGTAAGGGTCATAGTCCAAATCTTCTATAGCCTCTCTATACCGATTGCGCAACACATCGCGCCGGGTCATAGTGGTATATATCCGCGCCATCTGTAAAATTGAAATAAATCATGTCAGTACATAACCGACAAAAACCAAGATAAAATACTAGATATTTCAATTAATCAAAGCACAGAACAAATACACATCTATCAAGAAGAACTTAACTTCTTGAATTTTAGGCTATAATTAATTGACCCAGTGATCAATCAATTTTGACCCATAGACAGTCATAAACTAGTTCTATCTTTGAGTTATTCGAAAATAAATTTTATAATCTGTACAAAACAAAAAAAATTATTTATTTATGAGTTTTTCGTGTTAACAGGGCGGCGTATCAAAACAACACAGGCGTGTTATCATTGACACGCCCGTGTCAGGAGTTCCAGTGCTCAACACGCTCTGTTCAGCAACCGACACGCCCGTGTGGCCCGCGACACGCCTGCCTTCAATCGGCATGGGCGTGTCGGACGCGACACGCCTGTGCCTTCAATCGGCATGGGCGTGTCGGCTGCGGCTGGTAAATCGTCGCCTCGCGCCCGGCGTCCACATCGTCTCGACGGCGCCCGACCTCCTTCGGCGTCGATAACGCGCCTTCCGGCGGCCAGGCGTCGGTGGCCACGCTACCGTCCGCCTCAGAAGTCATGGCGTCGGCGAGCCGCCTCCGGCAGCGCCTCCATCGCCTACGACGATCGCTGAAGCGGCCGGATGCGTGGCGGCGCCGCCAAGGAGAGGTAACCAGAACAGAGAACTCTGTTCCAGTTGTCTTCTCCGACGAGGAAATCAAACAGGTATTGAAATTTCAGAATTAAACATGCTCTAATACCAATGTTGTTTATACTTGTTCTTGTTGATTACCCGGTTGGAGTTTCGACTTGTGTCGGAGGAAAGATCACGGAAATCCGGAAGGCTCCTCTGTTTCCACAAACCAAGATCCGGATGTTTCTCTTCGCTTCTACACCCTCTTCGCCGAGCCTCCAAACAACCTCTTTTGCCTTGCAGCAACCCTGCCTTGGACGCACTCCTTCCCTTTTTTAAGGGAAGGAGATGCACGCACGGCTCGTGCGTGCTCGAGGCGGTTCCACGAATTGTCTCTGTGCAGTTCGTGGAACTGCCACGAACTCCCAACGTACCGGTCCCTGGACCGGAGTTGCTCAGGCCGGTGCAGGATCGGTCCAACGAGGAATACCGGTGGATCCTCCACCACGGGCGCCAATTCTGGGACGCCGAGGGAATCATCGTGAACACGTTCGAAGCTTTGGAGCCGGACGCCGCCAAGGTCCTGAGGCGGAACGAGCCGGGCCGGCCGCCAGTTTATCTTGTCGGGCCGCTGACGCGGACCCTGCCGGCGGAGGGCGAAAAGGACGCCGAGTGCCTGCGGTGGTTGGACCGGCAGCCGGCTGGGTCAGTGCTGTTCGTGTCCTTTGGCAGCGGCGGGACCCTGTCGACGGCGCAGATGACGGAGCTAGCTCTGGGTCTGGAGATGAGCCAGGAGCGGTTCCTGTGGGTGGTCCGGAGCCCTAACGACTACGGCGACGTGAGCGAGGCCTACTTCACGAACCATAGCAAGGCCGATCCCTTCCGCTTCCTGCCCGCCGGGTTCGTGGAGCGGACCCGGGAGATGGGCCTGCTGGTCCCGTCGTGGGCCCCTCAGGTCGCGGTGCTAGGCCACTCGGCCACCGGCGGGTTCCTGAGCCACTGCGGTTGGAACTCGACGTTGGAGAGCATTATGGCGGGCGTAGCCATACTGGCGTGGCCGCTCTTCGCGGAGCAGCGGCAGAACGCGTTGTTGCTGGCGGAAGGGGCGAGGATCGCGCTGCGGCCGCGGGCGGCGGAAGGCGGACTGGTGTCACGCGAAGAAGTGGCGCGGGTTGTGAAAGAACTGATGAAGGGAAGGCTTCGCGGCGGCGGGTGCTGGAGCTGCAGGAGGCGGCGTTGAGGGGCCTCGACGACGGCGGTGCAGTCTTCCAGGGGCTGGCAGAGGTGGCCAGCAGGTGGAAGTCCACCAATTAAATCAAACAATTAATACATAATAATATTAATAAAGAAAGAAGAAATATCAAGAAAAAAATTTATCTCTATATTTTATTTATTTATAAGGATTATAGTTATAAATATCATGATAACAATTGTAGCGTATAATAAAAAATATATTTTGCTATAAACAAAAATTACAGTCACTCAATTATAGCAAGAAAATGAATTACAATGTTTTTAAGATAGCCAAGAATTCTATTGAAATATGAAATTTCACATTGGAAAAATATAGACTTTTTCCTAAATGAGGTCAATCTTTAGCTATGATATATTTATGAATTTTTCTTTAAATATAATCGGTTTTTTGGGATGTCGAATTTGCTGAAACAATCTGTATCAATATCCGTCTGAATTATTTTCCTTTTCGATAAAGACAATTGAAGAGGTCCACTAATATGACAGTTTTTTTTTTTTTTTTTTTTTTTTTTTTTTTTTTTTTTTTTTTAAGATAACCAAGAATTCTATTAGCACCTTTTTTTGATAGTGTTTATTGTCATGCATAAATTGGAACGTTGCCTTATCTATCATTATTAATAATTAGAATGTTATCCAAATAAAAAATAATGTATATTGTACTTATAAAAATAAAAAATAAAAGAATCAATATTTGAATTAGAAAATCTTAAAGTGTATAGTCAATTGAATGGACGACAAAACTACACTTAAGGGACTTGCTGAATTGTTATAAATGAATTTCTTACGTGACATACATTTGTTGGAAATTATGAATCTCTATAAAATAGTTTTCAAAGATAATTACGAAGAAGAAAGACATTGAAAATGTATATGTCACATTAGTCTACGGGAGCGATAACTATAATTAAATGATAATAGTGTTGGAAATGTGAATGGAAATAAAAAAATGGAAGGATAAAAAAATTCTTATACGGAGGAGTTTAGTTTCACATTGAAAATTGAGGGATAATTTGATTGGTTTATAATGTATCATAAGTATTGAAGTTGTGAACATATGTAAGAAAAAAAAACTCTCTCTCACGTATAAATGTGCAGAGGGAGTGCGAATTTAGGTCTTGGATTGCACTACCGCAATGCGACTCGTGCGCGAGCATAATCTGCGTGCGTCGAATGTACGACCGATTGAGGCATAATTTGTCCAAGAGAAATTAAACTAGTCATGTGTAGCCTCGGCTTTCCTTTTTTTCCCCCTCGCCTATGATAGCTTTCTGAGTTAATTAGTTCGTCAGAAATGATCTGTGCTTGATCGCTCCCCGATTTCGTCATTGTATCCTGAGAAATAGTCGTCCATCGCCCTCGAAAACACGGAAGAAGGGACGAATCTCTTTTAAGGAAACTGTGTAAATACATACCTCGACAGTTTTTTTTGCTAAGTGTTCACTACCTTTGTATCCCAGTTCTGCAACTCGACGGTCGAAGTCGGAGCTCAACTCTGTGATCCACTCAGGAGATTCACTCTGGAGCTCAACTCTACAAACCACTCGGGAGATTCACTCGTGAGCTTAACTCTACAATCTACTCGGAAGCTTAACTCTGCAATCCACTCGGGAGCTCAACTCTGCAATCCACTCGAGAGCTCAACTCTACAATCCACTCGAGCGCTCAGTTCTAAGCTCAACTCTGCGCTCAGCTCTGTGACCTACTCAACAAACAAGTCCAATTAATTTTCGGACTTTATTTCCTCTTGGGAATGTATACTTGGATAACAAATAGTTTAATATATAGTTCTAATATTAATAGCTAGATTAATATATATATGTTGAAAAAAAAGAGAGAGATTTATTAAAAATTACATATCAAAAAATATACATCCATTTGTTTGATATATGTAAGCAATGTTACTCATAATTCAAATGGCTAAAATTGTGAAAAAAAAATATATAGTTGTAAATAAGGATAATACACGATCAAATATGTGAAAGGGAAAGACTCATTACAAGTTTTTTTTTAAGTATATATATTTTTATAGAGAATGAGTAAAAAGATGGTTAATGAGGTATGATATTCACAATTTTATTTTAAAATTTAAGAGGGACTAAAATCATGACAAATATTAAAAAAAAAAACTAGAGGAGCTTTATTATATAACAACTATTTACTTTTCATCATCATTATTATTAGTTTTTTGCTAGGGTGTATCAGTAAAAGACTTGTTAGATAATAACGACGAAGAATTAATGTTTAATATGCCTTTTAAATAATATAATATAAAGAGATCATATTTGATTTATATGGAAAAAAAATGAGTGTAAAGGATTTATGATTTTTCGTATTACACATGAAAAATTTGACCAAAAGAATGAAAATGTATTGCTTATTGCCTATTTTGTATCGCGTCAAAGGCATAGGAAATTGCTTTTGCAAAAATGTTATAGTTTAGTTAGACATGATAAGTCGTTGAAAAATGCCTTCGATGACGATATATGAGAAGCGATTATTAGAGAAAGCACTCGTATGTAAGTTAGAAGAAGAGTAGCATGTATTTTTGTCGGCCATCGTAGAATTTTCTTCTAAGTACTCACGATTCAATTCTCAATTATGCATTTATAGAATTTTTCTCTAAATAAAACGATAAACTAAGGACAATGTAATTACTGAGGCTGTCTGTGAGAGTATTTTTTTATTTATTCTAATAGTCATTGGAGTATATTTTATCTAAAAATTACAAAATTTAATTAAATTATAAAAAAAACAAAAAAAAACTACAGTAGGAATCCAGCCCATGGGCCCTATCTGATTAATAACGGGTCACTAGCACAGTGGAGCCCAACGGAATGCGGCGGCTCGTTGTCTGTCGGATACTCTTGTCTCTTTCTCATTTATTGAAACAAATTGATGCAAAATATTTTTTTTTCATGGGTGGTAAAACGGACTAATGTAAATAAGTAATTTTTTTAAAATCCAAAAATAAGTAATTTTCTTCCTATACATTTTTTTAATAAGAATATATATATATCAAAAGTTTACATGATAATCCGGTACTATAAGCAATTTATGTCAGGTAAAATATTATATTCGAAAACACACACATCTATATATATAAACTCTCCTTTGTAAAAAAAAAAAATACTATTGCGTGTTTATCATACAAAATGAATCAAATACAACAATACAAAAATGTCTCACCTTTGTTAATAACTATCCATCACTTAAAAATTGCCTATAAACCCGAAGCATTCGTCGATAGATAGTAATCTTTTGTTCTATATGGAGTCAATCTCGGATCCTCCTCTGTAAGTTCGCAGTAGACAGACATATGAAAAATAGATGTTCTTGTATCTCCAACACTTATTTATGGAACCTATCTATAGTAGAAAGATATCTTTTGTGCTAACATCCATAGCCTAATTTCATAATTGGGCGAACTTCCACAGTGTCTTCGCTCAGAATTTCTTAAGATCGATATGCCTGAAGAAGGTATATGTCTTGACCACTTCACTATCCTACTTAAATCAATCATTCATCCTTTACATAGTATTCAACGATGATCAATAATGAATATAACCAATGATACCTCCATAATGGGACCTTGGATACTCGGGAGCTCGAGGAGGGCTCAGGCAGTCGGGAGGTCGGATACTTGGAACCTCGGACACTCGGGAGGCTGAGGAGGCCTCAGGTGGTAGGGAGCTCAGGTACACAGAGGTGAAGGTCTCAGGAATCGAGGGCTCAAGGTGTCAGGGGTTGAGAAATAATAATATGGGCAGACGTGGTTAGGTACTGCTCTGGCACGTGAGATGTGGTAGCGGACCTTACTGAGGCATAAGTAAGAAGTGACCTAAAGAGTGCACATTTATGATGGTAAGGGAAAGCATCCTAGGTGACCATCTACTAGGGAAGTATGTGTTGACATGGTGGCATGCCGTGGGAAGGCATGGGTAAGACGTTGTCGGAGAGGCACTCATTAATTGTATCAGGAAGTCGAATCTATAAAAGAGGGGGAAGCAGGTAACGAAAGAAGGTAATGCAAGATTTGTAAAACAAGTACTTCATCTTATTGCATTTTTCACTCTTCTTTCTTCCTGTCTGACTCACGCATTAGAGGGGCATTGTCAGAGCACCGACGCCCTCTGAGCTATGTTATATTCGACAAAATCTTGCTGCGGTCGGATGGACAGGCTCCCGTCGAAGGACTAGTCAAACGAGGGGCAATCTCCAGCTGCATCATTTGGCATCGTCAGTGGGAACTCTGAGTCAAGGTGTAGACGATGCAATCGCGACGAGTTCCCTTTTCAACCTCCGCTTCAGAGGAGGCCCTTATAATTTTGACTCACGACCATTTGGCGACGATAGTGCAGAAAATTGTGGAGGAGGTATTGGCGCCCCTGAGAGTGGGAGGGTTAGCCGTTCATCACCTCCTCCGTAGGAGCAGGGGAGGTCTAGCCCTACGTGAAGAAGCAGAAGTGTCCTCCCCTTGACAATAAGGAAGCGAGGAAGAAAGATCTACGAGGGTGTTAGTGTTAGCCCGAATCATTCTGCATGCTATTTGTCAGGAACAGGAAGAGAAGTATTGTTGCCTAGCCGAGAAAATTTATAAGTCCTCAATCCGGCTAGAGTGGAGAAGAGAAGAGAAGTATTGTTGTCCAGCCGAAGTAATTCGTAAGCTCTCGATCCAACTAGAATGGGGTGTCACCCAGTCGAGGTAGTTCGTAAGTCATCGATCCCGCTACAATAGGGAAGAGAAGAGAAGTGTTATATTCCAGTCGAGACAATTCATAAGTCCTCGATCCAGTCAGAGTGTTTTATGCCCCGAGTGGTGAAGTAAAGAGGGGAGGTGTTTTCACTTGGCCTAGCCGAGACAGTTTGTAAGCCCTCAGTCTATTCAAAATGCTTTATACCCTCAGTGGTGAAGCGGAGAGGAGAGGCGTCTTTACTTGGTCTGGCCAAGGCAGTTCGTAAGCCCTCGGTCCGGTTAAAGTGTTTTATGCCCTCGAGTGGTGAGGCGAAGAGGAGAAGTATTTTCACTTGACCCAATCGAGACAGTTCGTAAGTCCTCGGTTCAGTCAGAGCACTTTATGCCCCTAATGGTGAAGCATGGAGGAGAGATATTTTCACTTGGGCCAACCGAGATAGTTTGTAAACCCTCGGTCTGATCAGAATGATTTATGCTTTGGAGTAGTAAAGCTGGGAGAAGGGGTGTCTTCACTTAGCTCAACCAAGACAGTTCATAAACCTTTGGTCTGCTCAGAGTGCTTTATGCCCCAAGTGGCGAAGCGAAGCGAAGAGGAGATGTGTTTTCACTTGGCCCAGCCAAGAAAGTTCATAAGCCCTCGATCCGGTCAGAATGCTTTATGCCCCGTATGGTGGAGCGAGGGGAGGAGTGAAGCGTCTTTACTTAGCCCATTCAAGATAGTTCATAAGTCCTCGGTCCATTCAAAATGCTTTATGTCCTAGAGTGGTGAAGCGAGGAGTAAAGGTATCTTCACTTGGCCCAACTGAAGCAGTTCGTAAGCTCTCGGTTCATTCTAATTGTTTTATGCCCCCGAGTGGTGAGTGAGGAGGAGAGGTGTCTTCACTTGGCCCAACCGAAGCAATTCATAAGCCCTTAGTCTGGTCAGAGTATTTTATACCCTCAAGTGGTGGAGCGATGAGGAACGTAATGCCCTCACTTGACCTAGTCGAGATAGTTCGTAAGCTCTCGATCCGGTCCGAGTGTTTTATGCCCCAGTGGTGAAGCAAGAAGGAGAGGTATTTTCACTTGGCTTGATCGAGACAGTTCGTAAGCCCTCGGTACGGTCAGAGTGTTTTATGCCCCCGAATGATAAAGCAAGGAGGAGTGAAGTGCCCTTACTTAACTCAGTCGAGGTGATTCATAAGCCTTCGGTCCAGTCAGAGTTCTTTATGCCCCGAGTGGTGAAACGAGGAGGAGAAGTGTTTTCACTTAGCATAGTCAAGGAAGTTCACAAGCTCTCGGTCCAATCAAAGTGTTTTATGCCCCGGGTGGTGGAGCGGAGAGGAGCGAAATGACTTCATTTGGCCAAACTAAGGTGTTTGTAAGTCCTCGATTTGGTTAGAATGTTTTATATCCCGGAGTGATGAAGCGGGAAGGAGAGATGCCCTCACTTGGCTCAGCTAAGGCAGTTCGTATGCCCTTGGTCATGTCAGAGTGCTTTTATGCCCTCGAGTGGTGAAGCGGGGGAGGAGAGGTGTATTCACTCAGCTTAGCCGAGACAGTTTGTAAACCCTCAATCTAGCTAGAGTACTTTATAGCCCCAAGTGGTGAAGTGGGGAGGAGTCCAGTGTCTTCACTACGCCATTTTAAAGGAGGAAGAGTATAGGTGGAGGTGTTTTTTTGGCAAGGACAATTAATGATGGTTGTGGAGCCCCAAGCATGGGTGAAGGGAGATTAAGAGACGTTTGGGTGTCATCAGCTAATGAAGAGTCAGAGATGTGTGAGTACGAGACCCTAAGATGATGGCGACGTGGGTCACATTAATGTGAAAATGTCACATAGGCACGAAACCTTAGGGTGATGACGGTGTAACATTAAAAAGACTTAATATGTGGACGTCAAACACTTTCATAGTTGATTATCTAACTGTTCGAGGGTGGCGATTGATGATACTGCCATAACATGACCTCAAACGCTCTAGAGCTTAAGGAGGGCTCATGCAATCGAGAGCTCGAGTACTTAAGACCTCAGATACTCAGGAGCTCGAGGAGGGTTCATGTGGTAGGGAACTTAAGTACTCAAGGATCCTAGGAGTCGGGGGCTCAATGGCCTAGCATGTGAGGACGTGGTGCTAGGCCTTACTGAGACATGGATATAAGCGACCTAAGAAGGTGGATTTATTATGGTAAGGGTAATAGTCTCCAGGTGACCATGTATTGATGAAATACGTGTGAACATGGTGACATATCACGGGAAGGTATAAGTAAGATGTTGTCGGAAAGACGCTAATTAATTATGATAGAAAGTCGAATTTATAAAAAAAGAAAAACAAATAACGAAAGAAGACAATGCAAAATTTGTAAAAAAAAAGTCACTTTATCTTATTACATCTTCACTCTCTTTATTTGTCTGATTTAGACGTCGGAGAGACATCGTTAGAGAATTGATGTCCTCTGATATGTATTATATTTGATTAAATATTATTATGGTCAAATAAATATACTCTCGTCGAAGGACTCAATAAGAGAGGGTCTATCTTATAATTTGATATAATAAAATTTTGAACATATAAGCCCTAGGGCTACGATGCAATGGTAGGATGTTCAGCTCAACTTCCAAATATCTATAGTTCGATCCCCAGTCATAGCGCATTTGTAGAATTTTATTCCAAATTGGATGACAAACTAAGGACACTGTAGCTGTTGAGACTGTCGATCACTTTCTGATTTATTCTGATAGTCGATAGAGCATATCTCGTCTAGAAATTATTTAACACTTCGTTAAAGATTCGTAAGATAAGGTTGACCATCCTTAGAATTAATCAAGACATCCACTCTCACAAAATATAAAACCGTCGCATTAATTATCTCCCTTACTTGCCCCTAATCAAAGAGGAAGATAAATTAAATGGGTGTGAATGCAGACTGTTTCAAGTAGACTTTAACATATCAAAAAAATCAATTTTTATTTAAGAAAAAAATTTATAAATACATTACAGTTAAAGATCAATTTTAATTTTTTTAATTATATGCATGAACATTTTATCTGGTGCAAAAGGTTGGAATTCGTCAACTTAGTAGCTTCTATCAGCTTGCTCCCGGACCATTATAAGGAAGATAAATTATGATAAATCTTTGACTCTTAAAATTAATAACTAATATATAGAGAAATGACATCTTCACATTTACGAAGAATTAATTCATTATCTTCTGATATGTAACATTTGTATATGTTAGCCATCAGGCCCGGAGCTGTATGAACATTCTATCGTATCATAATCGGGAGATGAGATGTCCCCTTTTTCGTCTCTCTCCAACGGTGATATTGGAATTGAACGGAGAGCCAGCGAAACCTAAAAGCACCCGAACCTGATACCCAGTCGCACACCCGAAAACGCACACTGACACACACTCTCTTTCAGTCGTTCTGCTTCGTTTTATCGTTTTCTTCACCCACTCCGTTCCGCTGTCGCTTCAATTCTGTGCTTCCAGCCGCCTCCACTCCGCCGCCACCACCACCACCACCACCACCTCCACCCTGACAACCAGCTAATCCTGCTCTCTCCGTGTCTTTACTACCGCCACTGGTCTCGTTCTTGCCTTATGAGGTAATCAATCGACCCATTCTCCGCAACTCAAACCCCTTCTTCTACAGCTCCATGTGCTTCTTCTTCTTCCTCCTCTATACCTTCCTTCCTCTGCTCTCATTTTTTTGCTTATTTTCTTTTCAGCTAAATGTTTCGTCGCTTCTCTTTATTTGCAAATCGGATATTGGATTTGTGATTCAAGCTATTCCTTTACTGGAATTATTCTCGCTCCTTTCTTATGCTTTGCTTTTGCCTTTTTTGTTTTTTTTTTCAAGCTCTTTGCATCCCTTTGTTGTCTTTTGGCACTTTACGCTCGATTCGTATGGCTGTGTACGTTGATGTTCTGGATGGTTTGAGTTTGATTTGCAGGAAGGAATTGAGCGAGTAGATGCGAATAGAATTTGAAGTTAGAAGAAGCTAAAAAATGGATGCAGCGCTGGCGACAATGGTGCCTGTTAAGCGCACGGAGCACGTCGAGATAACCGCCAAGGTCTTACCGTCGCGCAGCTGTAGGCAGCGGCATTGTGAGGGCGCTGGGCGGCGCACCATCAGAATCTTCTGCGACGACTGCGACGCCACTGATTCCGACGACGAGGCCGAGGGCCGACACGTCCACCGATATGTCCAAGAGATTCGTTTCGAGCACCGCCCCGAGGCTGCCGGGAAGAACGCGGCCGCTGGGAAGGGGAAGAAGGCGGTGGCTTCGCCTGGTTTCGTGGCCGCTGGCGGCGACGACGATAGCGGTGCGCGCAGGTTCCGGGGTGTCCGGCGGCGGCCGTGGGGCAGGTACGCGGCCGAGATCCGCGATCCGGGGCGGCGCGTTCGTTTGTGGCTCGGCACGTTCGACACCGCCGAGGAGGCGGCGAAGGTGTACGATTCGGCCGCCATACGACTCCGCGGCCCTAACGCCACCACCAATTTCTCGCAGAAGCCCGCCGCCGTCCCCGCTCTGTTGCCTTACCATCCTCCTCCGTCCCCGCCTCCAAAGAAGTGTCTCTCCGACAGCAACCTCACCTCCATGTCCGGAGGCGGCTACGACAATGGGGACGAGCCGCAAAACCTCTCCTCCCCCATATCCGTCCTCCACGGCGTCACTTCCTCCACCGCGGCGGCGTCCATGGAAAACGCCGATGCCTTCTTGCCGTGGCAGTTCAGCGGCTTTTTGCCCCCGGAGGAGGCGACGCTACCCGACGATTTCCTCGGCTTCGCCGCAGCGGAGCCGAGCCTGCTCGACGACGACTCGGCTCGGATACACTTCGCGTCTGGAGAGCTGAGCCACGGTTTCCTCGGCTCTGACTGGGTTCTCCGATCGCCTACGTGGCAGGGTGGGGACGACTGTTTTGAGGACATCGGCGATTTATTCCCGATCGAACCGCTCCCTGCCATTTGAGTCCGTTATCCGGGCGCCGATTTGTCGGCCGATTTTTGTAGCGACGGGGGAAAAAAATGAGGCGTTTTATTTTCTTATGTCGATTTTGTATTTTTTTTTAGTGTTGCCTTGGAAAATATCCTCTTTTTTTTCATATATATTTTCATACAATTTCGCATATTAATATTTATAAATTTGGTGGTGTTAACTGTTAAGAGAGAATACTCATAAATTAATGCTATCTTAATATATTACACCTCAATTCATCTAAAAAATTCACCTAAATCGAAAACCAAATAATCTTGAGCAAATTTAATAATTTATTAATATTTATGAATTATGAATAAAATTTGTAAATAACATTCAAAAATAAATTTTTTAAACATGTTCATAAATATAAGTAGATAGTATAAAATTTTAAATTTTTTATTTTAGAATTTAAATTTCAAAAGTAGAATAAATTTTAAATAGAATGTAAAATGAAAAAATCGAAGCATATGATATTCAAATAGATGTATAGAAATGTCTAAAAAAATAAAATATTAAATCATTTATAAAATTATTTAATATAATATTAAAAATAAAAACATTATTTGATCCATAGATGGAAAGTAATTTAATTTCCTTATATGAAAATAAGAAGTGTTAAACTAATGAACCATAATATAAAATTTTTAGAAAAAGTAATAGAAAACAAATTAAGAAAAGAAATCATAATTTTTGAAAATTAATTTGGATTCATACCTGGAAGGTCAACAATAGAAACTATATATTTTTTCAGACAACTAATTGAAAAATATCGGGAGTAAAAATAAGATCTACACATGATATTTATTAACGTAGAAAAAAATTTATGATAGAGTCCAAAGAGAAATTATATGGAGAATTAAAAAAAAATGTTAATGTAATATATATTGAAGTAATTAAAGATATGTACGAAGAAATAACGATCAAAATGAAGACTTCAAATAGATTGATTGAAATATTTCCAATAAAGATAAGAGTTACATCAATTATCAATTTTAAGTTTCTATCTTTTTACATTAATCATAGACGAACTCACTGGACACATTCAAGACAGTAGTGTAATGCATGTTTGTAAATAATATTGTTTTGATAGATGAGACACGTGAAGAAGTAAATGTTAAACTAGAATATTGATGGAAAATACTATGAGTGAAAATTTTTAAGCTTAGTATAATAAAAATAAAATATATGAAATTTAAATTTAGTAATATTAAACATAATAAGGCAAGTGTTAAGATATAACATGACGAGTTATCTAGAGACCTTTAAATATTTAGGATCAATTTTGTAAGATGTTGAAGGGATTAAAATAGATGTCTTATATAAAATACAAATAAGATAATTGAAATGAAGGAGGACTTCGAATGTTTTATATGATCGTAAAGTATATCTAAAACTAAAAAAAAATCTACAAAACGAAGGTTAGACTCGCTATGTTATATGACGTTAAATGTTAGACTACGACTCGAGCACATGAACAAAAAATGATAGTTACAGAAATAAAAATGTTAAGATGGATGTGTAGATATATGAGAATGGACAGAATAAAAAATGTAAGCATTAAAAAGAAAATCAAAATTGCATATATTAAGAAAAAACTCTGAGAGAGATTTAATATGGTACGAATATATACTTAAACAATCAATAAATACTCTACTTAAGCGAAGTAAAACAATGACAAATATATATATCAAATGAAGAAAACCAAAAATGACTTGATTAATAATAATAAAATAATATAAAATTTATTTAAGTATAAATATTGATATATTAGAGATAGAATCCGATGACGTAAATAAATCCATATAACCCCACATATTAAGATAAGAATTGATTGTTATTAAAGTTATTATTCATGAATATAATAAATTTATAATACTAAACTGGTTAACCAACTAAATAATTTTAAAAGTTAAATAAACTTAATTAAAAGCTTGATAACAATTAAATTCAAACTAAACTTAAATTTAAAAAAATAAATTAGAATTAAACTATTTTAAGTGTCTTATTTTATTTTAGATTCAGCTCGATTTGATTTGGTTATTTTATTAAATAAATTTAATCAATATCAAAACTTCGGCTCCAATTTACTAGTTCATGCCATTATTAGTCCAATTTCAAGAACGAAAACCGAAACAATTACAAGCATACGGTTTGATTTGGCATATATACCGGTATCAATTCGAACAAACAAAGCCGGTATCAATGCAAGTTCGGAGCCAACAATTCTGAAACTTTCCATCATTCTGCTCTCAAAATGAAGATCAAAACCACACTTTCAATTCAAATGAGAATATTAAGTAGAAATTTTTTTATTTTCTGAAAAAAATGAAAAAATATGAAAAATAATGTTCGATTGACATTTTTTACTTAAGAAGCATTTTTTGAAAAATTGAAAACCGCAAAAAAATAATTTTTTATTTTCTGAAAAAATAAAAAAAATTCTCTGAACCAAATGCCTAATAAGAGTTTTCTAAGGTGCTTCAGCTACTTTAGCATTAGTCACCAATGCTTTCAGATTCACCTTAAATTCCAGTTCGTAGACCTCCTTGGTTCAAGAAGTAGAAGTATCAATGCATTTTGCAAGTAGAGAAAAGGTTTATCCAAATAATCATTTAGGTTTCTTTGAAAAATATAACTATTTGCATAAGTACATACCTTTTAAGAAATACAGTGCAAAATCACAGTGATTGAGAAATTGAAGATCAACTCAGCTTACCAATCTTCTCCCAGTGACTATAATAGGAACCCAGCATACAGCAACATCTATGAGCCTTTCTTTTGCAGGTTGATCCTGAAATTGTTGCACAAAGAGAAGAATAAAGTCTTGAATAGCAAGTGGCCTGAGCTCAAAATAGACTATGAAAGAACAGTTTGAATATTGGGAGTAAACAGGGGATACTGCACTTCACATAAGAGCCACTGATATATTAACAAATAAACCATAGGAAGCTAGTAAAAAAAAGAAGAAGCTATAATCGTCAAACTAATCACATGACATATCTATTTCCTTTTCATTAAGGGCATAAATTTGACTAGCTAGCAGAATGGACTTGATTAGGTGAGCCTACTATCGTTCTTATTTTACACATGTAGAAAGATCTGCTGTCTTTGAGATCATGCAGTTTGTTTGAGATGAAGAGACTTCTGATGTCCGTAAGAATCTGTTCAAAAAATTGATGAAACCACTCACGTCTGAAGTTGTGTCTTCTGTTGCTGTGTTACAGACAAGTTCAAAATGTTTTACTGAATAATAGTTTCAGGTCATGTACGACATCTTAAGGAAAAAAGAAGGTGGTTTTCCCTTAATTATGGGAGACATTAGCATGTGAAAATATGGGTGCCCTTTAGCAAACAAAACAAACAAAGCCATCAGTGGGATCATACTTCACTATCGAGCTTCCAGCTAGGTCATATGCATTTGTCCATTCTAAGCCTTCATAGTTGCAATAGGTGGATCCTACTGACCAAAGAAAATAACAGACTACCACACCACACCTACTAATATGTGGCTCAACCAAAGCTCCGACTTCTCTCATTAACCAAATCTTATTTTGCTCAATGAATTAGATTTAACAATTTCTCTATCAATATGTTTCTAGGTAGCAAGTCTGGTGTAGAAGTACCGTTCCGTTTATTCTCGATTAATATTGAACAATAGAAATGTCACTTGAGCAAGACTTTTAACTCTAGATTGCAATGAAACTTTGTTGAAAAATGGCAAAAGATTAAATAAATAAAGATTCATGAAACAAGAAGCCTTTGGCTCAAAAACTTACTGGCATCCATCTCATGGCATCAAATGTCACAAGTTCATTTGAAAAAAAAAAGGTTATATATGTTCATTTACATAAAATTCAGCAAACCAAACAGAAAGTCACCATAGACAAATTTACTTTAATAGTTGAATTGTGCAGTTATTTGGGTTGTAACATCAATTATCCAGTTGATGTGCAGCTAACCTGATAGATGCAATATAAACTATCACTATCATAATTAATATATTAACTTGTTATCTTGGATGACAAACAAAAATGACCTTTGGAATGTTCTTAAATGTATCCCCAATCAGCGCAAAAAGGATTTGGAAACAATAATGTGAATCGGTGCTAAGATTAATGGTTGCTTTGACAAGGCACCTAATCCTGTAAAAGGCATATCTTGAAACTTATACTAATTGCTGTAGAGAATAGCCTCAATGCAACCTATATTAGTGAACGATGAGCACCTATCAAATTATCATTTGATCATTAAACAGTTGCAACTATTGGGTAGTAAGTATTACAGGGTAGCTATGCTATCAAATAGAGCCAATTATCCTGAAAGTTGAAAGGCAGAAGCATTCTGGATTTTTTAAAAAAAGGTAGAAGCATTGATTATTACAGGAATGGCTAAGAATTGCCATCGAGATAAGACCTATCAACAAATTTCAATACGACAGGTCAGCTTGATAAAAAAATGCTCGACAAACAAATTCCCATTCGAAACAAACAATTCTTGTTTCAAATAACTATTATCTTAGCGCAAATAAAACCACAAAAGTTAAAATAATAAGGCAGAGTTGTTCTACATGTTAATCACCGGAACAGATTAAAGCCACATAGCAGTAGAAATAGTGAATTGGATTGAAGTATCAGTTCCATTGCAGAATTGAAGGAACAGGGAGTCTGAAGCCTTGGACTCGATCATATTCTCAAAGAAAAGGGGCATGAATTTAGCAAAAAAATGATTAGTATAGCAGTAAAGAAGTAACAATAATTTTCTTTTTTTTCCTTTTAGTTAAAAGAAGAAAAATTAATTTGAAGCTGAGAGAGGAGAGCATACCATCTAAACAAGTATAAGCGACACAAGGGGAGAGTCCCATGGCTCACCCCCTGCCTTAAGCTCACCGGGCTGCACCTCACTCGGATTGGCAACTTTGCAGTGCTAGTACCGCCCACCCGAAGGCCCACCCTAATTCTCAGATTCACCCCGAGCTTTATCTCCTTGTTCCTGAACCCCGCTTGAATCCTTCCGCCGGCAACCTCGTCCACCGCCACCGCTCTGGCCGCCGTCTGGAAGCGCACCACCGTCCGATTTCTCCTACCCTGTTCGAACCCCGCGACCTCCGCCACCCCCACATCCACGTCGCCGTCGTCGTCCGCCACCCTCACCCGCGCCTCCCCGTCCCCGTACTCGAGCACAATCTTCCCGTTGGGGTTGGAAACGAGGATCCCGACGGAAGTGGAGGCGTCGAGGAATGTGCCGTCGGACCGGGAGGCGACTCGGAGGCGGGTGGCGTTTAGTGACTTGAGACGGAAGGAGGGGAGCCGCGGTTGGAACCAGAGGTAGGCGAGCCCCGCGGCGACCGTGACGAACGTGGCCAAGGCGAGAACAACTACCGAGGCCCAGCAGCAGAGGCGGCAGCAGCAGGAGCGCCGAGAGCTGTGGCGGCGAGGGAGCGGCTTCCCGGGCTGGCGAAAAGATGGCGGAAGCGGTCGCCGCCGGGGAGGCGCCTTTGGAACGGTCGGGGGCAGCGCCTCCGGATCGCGATAACCGGGTGGCTTGTGGAGCACCGGCTTCGAGGTAGGCTTCGCTTCCGCCATTTACTCAAATCTTCACTTTTTCCTCTTCCACCCAAAAAAATTTCTCAAACAAACAAACGAAAAACTAAAAGAATAATCGGTAAATCCGTGCTCGTGTCTGAAATTTTGGAGGCGCCAAATCAAGGAAGTAAGACTCGTCGGAATTGAGACGGAGAACGGCGACGCCGGCGAGAAGGGGGCGAAGCGAAGGTCCTCTGGAGAACCTCGAGATTCGTGAGGTTTCGTGATCCCAGAGATCGGACGGGGAAGGAGGTCGGCCGTCAGTGGCGGTTCGAGCGAGGTGAGATAAGAGGGCGTGGAGCGTGGTGGTGGACAGCGCAGTCGAGAGTGTGGGTCTTAAATCGCACGCGCAGCTCCGGAGGAAATGCTGACGTGGCGACATGGCAAGAGAAACAAATGGATGGGACCCATTCGCATTATTTCCATTTAACAATAATCAACCTTTTTAATCGTGATCCATCAAATTCTTTCTTCCATTTATTTCCGTTCATCTTATTTATTTAGAAATAATAAGATAGAAAAAAGTAATATAACTGATTTATTCGTTGTTTATTAGAAATTTGTCATCATTACTTACTATTTACGATGACTGTTAAGCTCCAAACGACGAATGCCTAATAATAAAATTAATTTCTTATTATTACGAAGTCAATAATAAAATTGAATTTTTATGACTATTTTTTATCGAACTCTGTTATGGAAATAAATGTACACACAACATCATCATTTTGTCCTCTGTGTGCTTAAGTCCAACTAGTCGTTGGAGAATCTGTATGTTTCCGCATAGCGATTTTTTTTTTTTTTTAATGTTATAGGCTTGGATATATTTTGGCTCGGAAATAGTCTTGTTATGGGATCAAATCGGAAAGCTCAACCGTATGTATATATATATATATATAGAAAAATGATCGTCTGCGCGCCCAATTGCTGCGCGCCCGTCCGCGACCGAAGGAATCTACAGTAACTTCGTGCCCACCCATCGCCGCTGCCGCTTCGCCGTCCGGCCACCTCCGACTGTCGGACCGGGTGCGTTGGAAGCACACCTCGCCGGCGGTCCGGCAGAGCTCGGCTTCCGGTCGGATTGCGGTCGGAAGCCGCTCGCGCGATCCGGCCGAATCACGCGGTCAGCGATGGCGCGGTCGCGGTCGGCGGATCGCGGCGGCCGGCCGACTACGTCGGGAAGGACCGCCGCCCGGCGGTCCTTTCCGTCGGTTGACCCGCCACAATTCGGTCGGAATCCGGCCCGATCGCGGCCGGCAATGGCGCGCGCCGCTCGCCGGCCATGGTCGTGGATTCCGACCGAATCGCGGCCGGAATCCGGCGGAGAAAGGGACCGCCGGCCGGCGATCCTTCCCGACGTAGTGCTTGGCCGGATCGGTGCGATTCGGCCGGAGTCGGCCGCGATCCGGCCGAATCGCGGCCGGCCACGTCGCGCCCGCTGGCCGATCGGCGGAATCGCGATCGATTCGCCGGCCGGCGGCGCATCGGCCGGCCGAGCTCTGCCGGATCGCCGGAATTCATATATATATATATATATAATTTTAAATGCTCGAATTTTGTCCCATTAATTTTAGAGATAGTGATTTTTCATAACTATTTAGTCTGCTTAATTATGAGTGAAATAAGATTTAAGTTCTTGTCGAGGACCTGGCCGCTCAGTTTCATCGCACGTCGATCTTGGCCCGATGATCTAGCCTTTCGGCCAAGGCAATCACGGACTTGACAGTTCGATTGGGGTCATTGCGCGGTTAGATTGAGCGGTCAAAGCCGCCAATGGAGTTGTCATTTGACCTCTCACTATATATAGAGAGAGAGTTTTGATCACGTCAGTTTGTGCGTGATGTTTTTTCAGTCGTCCAATCTGCATAATTGTACAGTAATAAAAAATACACAATACTTTCATTGAGTTGCTATAATCTATCTCTGAATCCGTCAGGATTGCTAACATCATCCTTGTCGCCAACAGTAGTCCGTGACCACGACCTAACCATGGTTGCGTCTGATCGGGCCAGAATTCGACATGATCGTGACCGCGACATCGTGGTCGCGATCCGGTCCGAAGTTGGTCAAATATACGGTGAATAATAGAGATGTTCATATATATATATATATATATATATATATATATATATATATATATATATATATATATATATATATATATATATATATATATATATATATATATATATATATATATATATATATATATATATATATATAGGGGATGGTGAGGTGTCCCGGTGACGAAGACGGCAAGGGTCGACAACTCGGACGAGAAGGGTTAACGCGGAGGGAGAGCGGGAACACCAGGGAAGTCGCCTCGGCAATGAGCCGATCCAAATGAGGTGGATCGAGCCGAATCAGGGGTCTTGCGAAACAACGAATGGTTAAGGGCGCCAAGACGGATCTCGGCAATTCCCCTTCGACGCTCAAGGCAGGGATCAGTAGGAAAGAGGGAGCAGAGGATAGACAAGTGGAGTAGAGAATGCGCGAACCTTTTTTCTTCTCCTCTGAAGAGTCTATATATAGAAGAGAAATTTCTCTGTCAAATAGTACTGTCGGTAAAGGCGGTATGACTTCAAAAGATGCGTACGCCTGCTCAAAGAGTAATAGGGTCATTATCCTCATAAATGCTGCAGGCACGTGGGTCGCAATTAATATACGTCGCGTGGTTGATAGGAGACAACTCCTCATTAATGCAGCAGACATTCCTCTGAAAATCGATATGGACATCTACTTCTTGGTCGGAGAGAGATGCTGATGAGGATTGCCCGGTGGGCCCTTGAATACGAAATACCCACCACGTGTTTTGACCAAATAAGATAATTTATGTTGAGAAGTCATATGTCCGAGATGATATATCTGTGAGATGAATGAGCCGAGATGCAGGACGTCTGACTTAATGTCGAGTCGAGACACGGGACGTCTGGCTTAATGTCGAGCCGAGACGCGAGGCGTCTAGTGCAATAGATGACGTGGTGTAGCCAACTGTGTGTCTAGTCATATGTTAGTTTTTCTCGGTATCATAAGCATCCTTCTCTGAGTCTAGTTGAAGGATAGGTGTAGCTTGACTGACTAGACTAATCTTATTGTGCCATGATTTTCTCTGCCATCTTAATGAGGCATGGGAGGTGACACCTAGTAAGGGCTCCTCGGGAACAGAGAAAATCTCGCCATTAATGCATATTAATGCGAGGATTTGGTTATGATTGTCTCGTTTTTCTAGGGTTTACCCGGTTAGGCCACATGTCCCCAAAAGAGATCCTCGGAAGGAGAACCACCGTGACATCCCTATAAGTGACTCTCCATTCTTTGATTCTTGCCATTTTACACGCGCCGCTTCCTCTTGCCTTTCCTCTCCGACGACCCATTCATTCTTCTCTGGCGCCGTTACGCTTGTAAGTCCTCTTCCTTTCGTCTTTCTTCTTTCGCAATGGCTTCAAATATCGATATCTGGTATTTGAGAGCCCGCAGCACCATCGACCCGGAGGTTCGCTCCGAGGCCAGGTCTGCTTTCCACATCCCCAACTCATATAGGCTGAGGTCTCCTCAACGGGAGCAGCGACCTCACGAGCCTCCTCCCGAATTTACCACTTTCTTTCTCGACCAGCTTCCCGCCGACCTTCGATTCCCCTTGCACCTCTTTTTCGCCGAACTGTCTTCTTATTTTCAGATCCATCTGAACCAGTTAGCCCCTAATGCCTTTAGCATCATTGACGACTTTATCATTATTTTCCTCTTCTACCTCCTTCCCCTCTCGGCTGAAGTTTTTCATTCTTGCTTCATCCTAAAGAAGAAAGAGGCGGGAGTCTTCTTCTTCTCAGCTCAGCAAGAAATAAAGTTCTTGTCGAACCTTGCCACTTCCCACAAACACTGGAAGTCCAAGTTCCTGTTTGTCAAGCCCGAGTCACCTTTCACTTGGCCGACTGAGTGGCAGCTCAAGCTGCCACCCTCTCCCTCTATTCGGCACTTCAGGAAGTCCTCCACCTACCGAGAGATAGCCGCAGTCCTTAATGGCTTAAACTTCAACATTAACGTCTTATTGGAGGAGGGACTTCTATATCACTTCGATATAAGTCCAATAGAAGTCGAGCTGAATGACTCACTAGGTAAAAAGAATTTTTGCCCTATTTCCTCTTTTATTTTATTTCTATTTGCTAACCTGCTTTCTTTCTTATGATAGTTGAAGTCATGTTTCGAGCTTCGATCAGCAAGAAGTTGAAGTAGAGAAAGGCGCAGGTGCTCCCCCCTGCATATGTCCCGGTCGAGACACCCGAGGAGGCCGGGTCGGATGAACCCTCACCACCTCGGCCCTCCATGGTGGCTGAGGTAATAAGTTCCGGGGACTCAAAGGAGCAACGACGACGACGCAAGAGGAGCCGTGTAGTGCTCTCTTCCGCGGAAGGGAGCCCTTCTCGATAATTCTCTCCTCTTCCAAGTCCTCGGCATTCGGCCGAGCCGAGTGGTGAGGGGCCAAGCGGCGAGGGGCCCAGTGGCACAGGGCCGGACATCTCGGAGCCTCCCTTGGAGGAGTATCCGAAGGTCCCTCCCCCTCCTGACGAGCCCTCATCATCTCTCCCTTGCAGTCCAAGTCCCCTCACCGAGGTGTCAGGCCGCCCTCGACCAGGACAAGAGCGGTCACCCAGGGGATTCCTTCAAGAAATCTGGGATGCCATCGGGGATTCGGCTAAGGGGAAGTCCATCTCGGCTATTAGCGACGAGATGAACACCCATTTGGTCAAGGTAAGCGTTCCCCTAACCGTGTTGTCTTATTTTTACGGTCAAGTCTTGTTACTTCGGCTAACCCAATTGATCCCCTCCCCTTTTTCTTTGCAGTTCTGGGGCTACCACCTAGAGTTGATGGCTCGCCTGCCTCCCCTGACCGCTACTTTTCAATAGATGCGGGCTTAAGTAGCAGACCTCATGACTCGACTCCGGGACAAGGAGGCAGAGCTCGGCTTGGCCTAGTCCGAGACAGTCATCTTCTGAGCTAAAGTGCTCCGCTACGAGGATGATCTTAGGATCCGGGCACGGGAACTAGAGCATTAGGCGGCCGAGCTTGAGGGGTTGCGGGCCAGGGCTGCAGAAGCGGATGAGCTCAAAGCCCGAGCCGAGGAAGCTGAGGCTAAGCTGCTACAGGCTGAGCAGATTAGAGCTGCTCAGGCAGAGTTCAAGGCCAAGCGGAAGGACGAGTTAGCGGACCGAGCCAAGAAGGCTAAGGCGGAGCTGATCTCGTACCGAGCGAGCGAAGAAGGTCGATGGGAGAACCAGAAGAAGACTTTCTTTGCTTCCGAGGAATTTTCTGACATCCTTGGAGGTTGTACTCTCGACCTCCTAGAGATAGGGTATGAGGGGGCCATCCGACACTTCAAGGAAGTCGGATATCCGCCCGAAAGAACTTCTGCCGAGTTCCTGGACTTACAACGTCTCATTGATGAGACACCAGACTCGACACTTGGTGGTCCTACTCAGTAGTTTAATTTTTATCTTTTCATTTCTGATTCTAGTAGTAAATTTTGTAGCCATAATGATATTTTTGTATGAGTACTTTTTCAGAATATTAATGCAAACTCCTTTTTTGGAACTAAGTATTTTCATTCGGCTTTTCAAGAATTTCACACTACCTAATCACATTAATATCGAAGAATAACAATCAAACTGAAAGTACCTTCACCGTAGTTGAATAATGGGGGGCTCAGCTGAAGAGATACTCAATAGAGGAGACTGAAGGTTGAGTAGCAATCACTTAGAATCAGCTGCGATGAGCAATGTCTAGAGAAGAGCCGAGTGGTCGGACTTGAGACTAGCTGTGGTAAGCGATACCCAAGGAAAAGACCGAATGGTTGTACTTGGGACCAGCTGTGATAATCAATACCCAAGGGAAATAGCCGAATAGATAATACTTGGGACCAGCTGTGGTAAGCGATACCCAAGGGGAAGACCAAATGGTTGTACTTGGGACCAGTTGTGATAAGCGATACCCAAGGGAAATAGCCGAATAGATAATACTTGGGACCAGCTGTGGTAAGCGATACTCAAGGGGAAGACTGAATGGTTATACTTGGGACCAGCTGTGATAAACGATATCCAAGGGGAATAGCTGGATAGATAATACTTGGGACCAACTGTGGTAAGCGATACCCAAGGGGAAGACCGAATGGTTGTACTTGGGATCAGCTGTGATAAGCGATACCCAAGGGGAAGATCGAATAATTGTACTTGGGACCAGCTGTGATAAGCGATACCCAAGGGGAATAGCCGAATAGATAATACTTGGGATTAGCTGTGATAAGCGATACCCAAGGGGAAGACTGAATGGTTGTACTTGGGACCAGCTGTGATAAGCGATATCCAAGGGGAATAGCCGAATAGATAATACTTAGGACCAGCTGTGATAAGCGATACCCAAGGGGAATACCGAATACCGAATAGACAATAAGGCCGAGTGGGTTCTACTCGTACTAGAAAACCCACATGAATCCTTGAAGAGGGATTTTTATTATAAGGAGACTTTGTTACATAATATCGGGCTCTTTAAACACGGTAAGGGCGCAAATGGAAAATATTTCAGAGCCTAGTAAGCTCTTTCCCTTCGCTATCCTGAAGGTAGTAGGCGCCAGAACTAAGCTTCTTAATAACTTTGTATGTGCCCTCCCATCGGGGCGCCAATTTGCAAACCTCCCCCATCGGTTGGACTTTTTTCTATACAAAATCGCCAGACTGAAAGGATCGAGGTACTACCTTTTTGTTATAAGCCTGGGCGATTTTCCTCCGAAAGGCATTCATCCGACTGGCCGCACGATCCCGAGTTTCCGATACCAGATCTAGCTTAGCCAGTCTTTTTTCCTTGTTGGTGTCATCATCGGGTGCGTAAGTAGAAATCCAGGGTGATCCCATACTAATCTCCACAGGGACAAGAGCTTCAACACCATAGACTAGATGGAATGAGGTGAGGCTTGTGCTGTCTTTAGGAGTAGTCCTATAGGCCCATAAAATATTGGGTAGCTCTTCGACCCAGCTTCCTCCCATGTGATTTAACTTGGTTTTAAGTCCCTGGATCAACTCTCGGTTAGTGACTTCAATCTGCCCATTACTTTGAGGATAAGCTACCGAGATGAAGACTTGCTGGATCTCCAATTGCTGACACCATTCTTTCATTTTGTGGCCTTGAAATTGTCGCCCGTTGTCTGAAATTAGCCTCCTTGAGATGCCAAAGCGACATACTATATTCTTCCAGAGGAATTTCAGTACGACCTCTTCAGTTATTCTGGCCAACGGTTCAGCTTCCACCCACTTCGAAAAATAATCTATCGCTACCAGCAAGAATTTTTTCTGATTCGGCCCCATGGGGAGTGACCCCACTATATCCATCCCCCACTGGTCGAAAGGGCATGATACCACGGAGGCTTTTAGCAGCTCGACAGGTTGTTGAGAAAAATTTTGATGCTTCTGACAGCTAAGGCATACCTGTACGCAGTGGAAGGCATCTCGCTGAAGTGTAGGCCAAAAATACCCTGCCAATAAGATTTTTCGAGCAAGAGATATTCCTCTAGAATGGTTTCTGCAACAACCCTTGTGTACTTCACGCATAACATAACCGACTTCTTCTGGACCGAGACACTTGAGTAGAGGCCGAGTGAAAGCTCGTTTGTATAATGTGTCCCCTATTAGGACGAAGCGAGTGCTTCTTTTCTTAACGGTTTGAGCTTCGACTCGGTCGATCGGCAACGCTCCATGCTTAAGATAGTTAATTAAGGGAGTTCTCCAGTCCGGCGAGCCGTGAGATACCATTGGCTCTTGATCTATGTTGGAGATGAGTTGTGTCTCGGCTATTGAATCATCCATACTCCAAGCAGTGAGTGCACTGGTCATTCGAGCTAGCTCATCGACTTTTTCATTGTCGACCCGGGGAATTTTGTGAAGGGTGACCTCTCGAAATTTCGAGGATAGCTCTTGGTAGGCTTGCATGTAACGTCGCAACCTCTGATTGTTAATGTCGAATAATCCCTTGAGTTGCTCCACAACTAATTGAGAGTCCGAGTATAGGGAGACCCATGCAACTCCGACATGATGGGCTGCCCGCATCCCGACCAGTAAGGCCTCATATTCTGCTTCATTATTGGAGGCTCAAAAATTGAGTTGTATGGCTATCCGGATCATATCTCATTGAGGGGATATCAATAATACTCCCACCCCGCTTCCTTGCTTGGTCGACGAGTCGTCCACATATACTTTTCATTCTTCATCTTTCTCAAGTCTCGGCGTCTCGACCAAGAAGTCCGCTAAGGCCTACGCCTTAAGGGTCGTACGGGGTTGATACTGGATGTCATATTCAGCTAGCTCAGTGATCCACTTGATCAAGCGGGCAAATACTTCTGGATTGTTCAATATTCTCCCAAGGCCATTGTTGGTCAAGACCGTGATCGGATGAAATAAGAAATAAGGTCGGAGCTTCCGAGCTGTTATAAGTAGGGCTAAGGGCGGCTTCTGCAGGGTTGTGTACATGCTCTCGACAGCTTTTAATAAATGATTAACGAAGTAAATAGGCAGTTGTTTACCTTTTTCCTGTCGAAGTAATATAGACGCCACTGCTTCCTCAGAGGAGGCTAAATACAACTGCAAGTTTTCCTTGGGCACTGGTTTAGCGAGTGTGGGCAACTCGGCTAAATATTGCTTCAGTTCAGAAAAGACTTGCTCACACTTCCCGTCCTATGAAAATCGAGCCGACTTACGGAGTACTTTGAAGAAAGAGAGACTCCGCTCAGCCGACTTAGGGATGAACCGAGAGAGTGTTGTTATTCGGCCCAGTAGCTTTTGCACTTCTTTGACGCTTCGAGGAGAAACCATATTTTGCAAAGCTTGAACTTTTTCGGGATTTACTTCGATGCCTCGCTTAGTAACTATGTAGCCTAGGAACTTGCCTCTTCGAACCCCAAATATGCATTTGCTGGGGTTAAGCCGGATTCCATATTGGCGCAGAGTGCTGAATATTTCTGCCATATCTCCGACCATGTCTTCGACTTTGGTGGACTTGATGAGGATGTCGTCTACATATACTTCTATATTTCAACCCCTTTGTGACCGAAACACCTTATCCATTAGCCTCTGATAAATGGTCTCAACGTTTTTTAGTCCGAATGGCATGACTTGGTAGCAAAAGGTGCCATCTGCGGTGACAAAGCTAACTTTTTCTTGGTCCTCTACGGCTAATGGAATATGGTGATACCCCTGGTGAGCATCCAGCATGCAAATCAGCTCACAGCCTGCCGTGAAATCTACTAGTTGATCTATCCGAGGTAAGGGGTAACAATCTTTAGGGCATGCTTTATTAAGATCTCTAAAATCTATATATACCCTCCACTTTCCCCCAGGTTTTGGTACTAGTACAATGTTAGATAACCATTCGGGAAATTGTACCTCCCGGATGTATCCAGCTTACATGAGTTTCTGCACTTCAGCTCGGATAATCTGATCATTTTCCGGTCCGAAGTGTCTTCTTTTCTATTTGACGGGCCGAGTTCCAGGAAAAATATTTAGCCTATGCTCTATTACGGCCCGAGAGATGCTCGAGTTTTGCTCATCTGGCCAAGTGAAGACATCTTGGTTGATGAGTAGACATTCCTTTACTTATTGCTTCAGTTCGGCCGGTAGATCGATCACAATTCGAATGACTCATTCGGGCCGATTCGGCCATATTTGTATAATTTCTTCGTTGACGGCCTCATTCAAGGGTGCATCACGTAGAGCATATACTTCAACCCTTTCTATCTTCCGGCTTTTTCTGGGACCGATTCAGACTTCTTCTACGTAACACTTCTGAGCTGCCTTCTGATCTCCAGTGGCTTCCCCTGTCTGATTGCCCACTGGGAACTTGATCTTCTGATGATAGGTAGATACTGTCACTTCAAAAGAATGTAGAGCTGGCCTTCCCAAAATAACATTGTAGGCCGAGGTGGCGTCTACAACGGTGAAAGTGGTCATCCTCGTCTGTCGAAGGGGCTCCTCTCCCAGTGACAGAGGGAGGTCAATTCGGCCGAGTGGTGCCACTTCATGGCCCGAGAAACCGAACAAGGCGGTGTTCATTGGCTGGAGTCGCGCCAAGTCAAGCTGCATACGGTCAAAAACATCTTTAAATAAAATATTGACTGAGCTACCTGTGTCCACAAAGATTCTGGCCACGTCATAGTTGGCGATAGTAGCTCTGATCACCAAGGCGTTATCGTGCAGGACAGAAATTCCTTGGAGATCTTCGGGGCCGAAACATAGGGCAGGTCCCTCTACGGGCTTCCGACTGGTGCTCACCTCCATGTTCTTCAGCCGCCTACCGTGAGCCTTTCTGGCTCGGTTTGAATCTCCATCAGTGGCTCCATTGGTTATCATATTAATAGTTCCGCGGTGTGGGATGTTGAGCTCCCGTGGCGATTCTAGCCGAGAAACAGGTCCACTTGGAGAGGCCTCTTGAGATCTTCACGGAATCCGAGTGGATCTTTGCTACTCGGGTGCTGGCCTAGGGGCCCTTCTGGCCGGATGACGTTGAATGTGACTTCGTGGTTCAGCCCTCACATCTTGGGGTGGAGCGCTAAAGGTATGTTATTGCTCCCGCATAACTTGCTTGATCTCATCAGCTAAGGTACGACACTCCCGGGTAGAATGGTCGTATATCTGATGAAAAACACAAAAGGGGTCGCGTTGACTAGGTGGCATGGGTGGTTGGGGGGTCTTCTGCACGACATGGATGATTCTATCTTTTAGCAGCCGAGGAGGATAGGCAGGAGTAGCTCTGGGAGGGCGATTGTGCATTGGGGGAGGAGCCTTCTGATTCGGCTTGTGAGACTTGGGTCGATTGGTCCTTTGTTGCTCATCGGTTGCTCTCTCGGATTTCTCCAGATTGATATATGTTTCAACCCTGACCAACAGGGCCTCGAAGTGAGGAGGGGATCTCTTCATTAATGACTTTGAAAAATCCCCTCTCACCAAGCCATGAGAGAAGGCATCCACCACGGTTTTTGGCGAAGCATCTGCAACATCAAAAGCTACCCGGTTAAAGCGATGTATATAATCCCTCAGGGATTCATCACTCTTCTGCTTCATTGTCATGAGATACTGAGCCGTTCGACGATATCTCTTGCTATTGGTGAAGTGCTAAAGAAACAATACGGACAACTCTTGGAAGGAATTAATGGACCCGACTGGGAGCTGGTCAAACCACCTTTGGGCGGAGCTAATTAAGTTCAGGGAGAAGACTTTGCACTTAGCCCCGTCTGAGTAGTCATGTATCAGAGCAGCTTTCTTGAACCTCCCCAGATACTCTTCCGGATCGGCTGAGCCACTGTATTCTTCTATTAAAACTTGCCTGAAGGACTTCGGCATCTTATCTGCTATAAGACTAGGGGCAAGAGGAGATTCTATAGTTATTACCAGGGTCTTGCCTTTTTTAGGATCTCTCTCTGTCGAGGTACAGGAAGGCTCTTCCTATGAGGATCGCGACATTGAGGCAGTGGATGACGATGACTCCGTTGGTTTTGAGGACGCATGAACTGCTCCCGGGGTAGCAGGGGTGGATGGGGCAGCACTCGGCATTGGGCCCTGAACCGGGCTGGGGGAAACCTGCAATGGGGGCATTCCCCGAGGCAGGAGATCGTGCAGAACGTCCTCCATGGTGGTTTTGACAAGGGTCATGATGCTTCCCCTCATCAAACTTCCTTCAGTGGAGTTGTGGTTGCCAGAATTCGCTCCTTGGTCTTCCATCTTTGTCTCAGGTGTTGTTTGTTTAGTTTCCCACATATGGCGCCAATTATGTTGCATGTCAAGACGGGGATGGTGAGGTGTCCCGGTGACGAAGACGACAATGGTTGACAACTCGGACGAGAAGAGTTGACGCAGAGGGAGAGCGGGAACATCAGGGAAGTCGCCTCGGCAGTGAGTCGAGTCAAATGAGGTGGATCGAGCCGAATCAGGGATCCTGCGAAACAACGAACGATTAAGGGCACCGAGATGGATCTCGACAAGACCCCTCCGATGCTCAGGACAGAGATCAGTAGGAAAAAGGGAGCAGAGGATAGACAAGTGGAGTAGAGAATGTGCGAATCTCTTTTCTTCTCCTCTGGAGAGTTTATATATAGAAGAGAAATCCCTTTGTCAAATAGTACTGTCGGTAAGGGCAGTATGACTTCAAGAGATGCGTAAGCCTGCTCAAAGA
The DNA here is from genome assembly GCA_025175895.1 of Wurfbainia villosa. Lineage (NCBI taxonomy): Eukaryota > Viridiplantae > Streptophyta > Magnoliopsida > Zingiberales > Zingiberaceae > Wurfbainia > Wurfbainia villosa. Next base: position 75,115,673 of record CM046007.1, on the reverse strand, counting down.
GTAATAGGGTCATTATCCTCATAAATGCTGCAGGCGCATGAGCCGCAATTAATATACGTCACGTGGTTGATAGGAGACAATTCCTCATTAATGCAGCAGATATTCCTCTGAAAATCGGTATGTGCATCTGCTTCTTGGTCGAAGAGAGATGCTAATGAGGATTGTCCGGTGGGCCTTTGAATATGAAATACCCACCACGTGTTTTGACCAAATAAGATAATTTATGTTGAGAAGTCATATGTCTGAGATGATATATCTGTGAGATGAATGAGCCGAGACGCAGGACGTCTGACTTAATGTCAAGCCGAGATGCGGGGCGTCTGGCTTAATGTCGAGCCGAGACACAGGGCGTCTGGCTTAATGCCGAGCCGAGACGCGGGACGTCTAGTGCAATAGATCACGTGGTATAACCAACTGTGCGCCTAGTCATAGGTTAGTTTTTCCTGATATCATATATAATCATTTTTGAGAAAATAATTATAGATTTGCTATCAACAATGTTTTACATGTTCCTCGTTTGTTAATGGCCGGATAGAAATCAGATAAGAAACAAAGGATATTCGTTTGTTAATAGCTGGGTAGAAACCACATAAGAAATAGGGAATATAAGAGGGGTCTTCTTTTAAGTTGTCATTCACGTGAACAAGAGGTGTTCTTAATAAGTGGATATGGACATCTCTCTAATCTATTCATATAATTTGTGTGTCTAGGTTGGTCTAGGTCTATAAGCCCTAATTCATTCCATGTGTTATTCCATGTCTTTGATAAGTCCAAACGACATTATCAACTATTCAAAATGTCCTTTTGAATAGAAGAAGGCAGTCCAACTTACTGAGTTTGGATATATTCTTATTTGTCAAAATCTAGATTTTAAGTCGGATTCTAGCCGCAATTTGACCGGATTCGACCAATTAGATAGCAATGGCAATCCTGACAGATTTAGGGGATAGGTTATGGTGTGAATGACGGTCGACAATGAAAAATTTGATCGGAGATTATGAGAGAGAAACACTGTACAATTTCCATTTGTTGTGTATTTTCGTGTGATCGACGGTTGAGATCGCATCGCACAAGGGTTGCGCATGAATCGTGTACCGTGAGTTGTTTTATATATAATGTTACCCTACACAATTCATCCGTGAGCACCTCCATTATCTATCGTTCGATCTCTCAGGATTCAATAATTGGACTATAGTGCTTACTCGATCGGATGATGGATAATGGTGTATATATATAAAGAGAGAGAGAGCCAATCAATTGTGTGTCGGGTCAATACGTGCCTGTGCATGCGCAGTTGAAGTGAATAGTGATTTCACTGTTCACTTTCCTTTAACGTCAAACATGATATTCTAAAGCGATTATATATATATATATATATATATATATATATATATATATATATATATATATATATATATATATATATATATATATATATATATATATATATACACACACATTTATTTTCCTTGTTTGGATTAAAATGTCACTTCTCTTGGGTAAATTTATAAAATTAACCTGGCTTACTTTTCTATTCAAATTTTCTTGTGAATTATATAGGTATTCTATGTTTTGTTTGATTTCGTTGAGTTAGTTTTGTTGTTTGCCTATAGTCTTAAATATTATGTTTATGATATGATGCATATCCTGGAGGCTATTTTCTATTGATAGGCTACTCCCTATAACAAGATATGTTATAATGTTTAGTTGCAAATGTTCTGAATGCACTTGGTGAGGTGCGTGTTTTGATTTGTGATAGCAATTGTGGATCCTTAGATCTTGGGTTTGAACTTTCTAAATAAGTGATATAGCTAGATTAAGGTAGTCTAGTTTGTCGATCATTCAGTCTCCTAGGGTTGAAAGCTCTAATACCAATAATTTACTCTCTTTTTTTTTTTAGATTTTTTTATTTTTTCTCTAAGATTTTCTAGTGAGCCTCACCTCTCTAACCACAGTTCTACTGAGCATCAGTCTTTGAACCTTAGAGTTCTACCATCATAGGTCTTACCAGTTAACCCTTAGAGAGTTATCTCGTCAAGAGAAAAAGGACTGAAGAACAATCTTAGAAGGAAAAGAGAAAAGCTTATAATAGTGCAAATTGATACATGCTTACCAAAGGTACATGCGACGGACAATAGGCAGAAATGAAACTGACAAACAAAGACATGCTTATTACAAGACACAAATAGAAATGAAACTAACAAACAGATACATGCTTATTACAAGACACAAACTAAAGCATGATAAAAACTTATAGTAGAGAGTAAACGAAGGAAAAACTGAGTAAGTGGAGATTACAGGTGACAACTAAGGAGTCAGAGGAATGTGAGGAATGCTTGTAGTTTGCTTCTTTGTGGAGAAGTGTTTCTCCTTTTATAGCAGAGGTTGCTTAGCAAGGAAGTCTTCTTTTCGAAAAGTGGGGATTGCTTTTGCATGTAAGGGCATCTCCTTTTGAGTTGTGGAAGTTGCTTTTGCATGTGAATGCATCTGTTATGTTACTTTGTGTCTGCTTGCTTTAACTTCTTTATGAGTTGTCATTTCAACTTTCCATCATATTGTCTAGGTTTCTGTCTTATGTCGAAGTAGTGGAGCTGAGTGTGTCTAGTGCTTGCGGAACCGCCAAGTTGGCTCTTATTCTCTACCTGTGATATGCCTTATTTTTTTGGTAGTCATTTAAAATGTCACCTCTTATAGTGTTCTACTAGTTCATTATTTTGGGTATGATATTTGAAAAAGAAAAATTGATTCCCCATGTGGATTGACTAGTATATCTTTTCGGTGAATGTTTCTGATATTAGTGTGTATTCGAGACCGTCTTTAGATTCATCCCAAAGCCAACAAGTACCTTGGATGGATGCACGTCAGTTTTTTACTTGTTCTACGATGGGAGTTATCCCTCTCCAGTTTTTGTCAGGATCATTTAGAAATATGTCTTCGATAGCTTTTGGTTTGTGTATAATTTCTTTGGTTCTAAGCTTGATGACATGCATGGTTGGCTTGATTTTGTGGTTGATCCATTCTAGAAGAGTGTTTTGTATGGAGTAGGCTACATAGCTTTCGAAAGACTCCATCTCTAGGAGCATTCTGAGGCATTCCCTAGTTTATAAGGGAAAGCGGCGATGATATCATTGCTTTGTACCTACAGTTCATTTAGACTACCATGGTCCAATAGGATGAATGATGTTATGTTTAGACCTCGGAATTTTTGTGGGGTATAGACGCTTAAATCTATACTTGCTTTTCTGATGGCATATAACAGCTGGCATCGACATCCTCTATTTCTTTCTAGGACACAATCATTGAACTTGTTCTGGCACTGAGATTTGAAATTGTACTCCGCTTCATATAAGATAGTAATACCAAGCTGAGGTTCTCCTTGGAACCATTGCAATGCTTCTTATAAGATAATGAAAGTTCTCTATTCTGCATGTTCAGTCATATGTCTCATGTATTCTTCAAGATCTGGTGGCAGGCTGTTGAAATGTCCCATGTTAATTTTTGTATTTTTTTTCTAAAGAATTTGTTTTCCTTTGTCCTGGGCGACTTCAGCATGAGTCTGTTGTGGTGTAGCTTTGAGGAGGTGTTTGTTTTTTATGGTCGTGCTTAGGAAATAGTTGGGCCCTACTTCCTTTCAGATAGTCTTGGGTGCTAGCTCTAGAGAATCAAATCCCTCGAGCTCTTCGCCTTTGGTCTCACCTAGCAATAGTTCTTTGGCATTGTCCCATGTGTAAATTCCAACATGTTGTCCTGTTAGAATACCATAGTAGGTGTATCTTGTTGGTGTAATCGACCCAGGTCACGATTGACCGGACTCGAGTTTGACTTGAGCGATGTTTTGATGTTTGACTGAACATGAAGGTTTGACATTGATGTCTGATAATGTGTTGGGAAGATTGTTGGTGCAATCGACCCAGGTCACATTTGATGTTTGACGATGGTTTGACCATTGTCATGGGAAAGTCCAAGTCTTGTGTACTTAGCATGGAAAGTCCAACATGGGTTGACATTTGGAAAGTCCAAGGGTGTAGTTTTGGCGGTGAAAGTCCAAGTCATAGGTACTTGGCATTTGGGAAGTCCAAGGGGTTTGATATTGACGGCGTAAAGTCCAAGGGTAGAGTCTAGGCAGCATACGTCCAACGGTTGACGGCGTAAAGTCCAAGCGGAGTCTTGACAGCGTAAGTCCAATGTGCCTTGGCGGTGTAGACACCGTTAGCATGACAATAGCCGATGGAAGCACCTGAAGGCTAGCGTATGGATGAATAAGTCATGGATGACTTGGAGGGATCCGATAGGTGCGAGGCTAACGGAGGTAGCTAGAAGGCTTAGGTCTAGGCTACGGGTGGTCTAGCAAGTATGGGGGCACCATACTTGGGTTAAACCTCATGTTTGAGGTTAAAACCTCATGTTTGAGGTGTATCAGTTGACTGGGACCATGAGTCAGTCGACTGGTGTGAGTCAACTAGGATTTGACTGCGGGAAGTGTCTTGGCAGTCGACTGCCAGAGGTGGGCAGTCGACTGATCAAGGTGATCAGTCGATTGATGGTCGGGATTTCGGGCACAAAATGTTCTCCAGTCGAGTGATCGACTCGACCACTCGACTGATTGAGCCAACAGTCGACTGATGTGTATGATCAGTCGACTGATGGTGTATCCGTTGAATTTTTTCAGTGCGGATTTAGCCGTTGTCTCACGACAACAGTGACATCAGTCGACTAATGGTCCCGAGCAGTCGACTGACAGGCGAAATCCAGCTCAGACAGCAGCTTTAAATGGAGCTCATGGAGGAGGATTTGACAACCGATTCTTGAGGAGTTTTGAGGCGATTTGTTGCTGCAAATCAGGGTCTCCAAGTGCATTTCAAGCAACCACAAAGCAAGCAATCCAAAATCTCTTGTAAAGTTATTTTCTTTACTTGTATTGCATTTTATTATTGTATCTTGCTTGTATTTATTTCTTACTATTGTAAGAGCTATTGTACGAGGTTTTTCCACCTCCGGATTGTTCCGAGAAGGAGTGTTTGTGATTAGTAGTGTGTGTTTGCATTGCTAGGGCTTTTAGAGCTCAATCCGTGGAGTAGGAACCATTCGGTTCCGAACCACGTTATATCGTTGTGTCTCTTGTGCTTGTGTTGTATTTATTTTTGTTATTATATATTCCGTTGCGTTAACAAGTATTGTAGAGACGAACGCGATCAAATTCCATCAAGCAACGCCGACGCTATTCACCCCCCCCCCTTTAGCAGGCACAACGGTCCCAACAATTGGTATCAGAGCCCGGGGCTCTTCTACAGACTAACCGTCGGGAGCAAAACCGCTAGAGGAAGAAGATGGATCTTCAAGAACAACAAGGATGGGATATCAACACGCCAAATTCCATATGCACTATATGGACGAGAAGACTTCAATTCATAGAAAAGAAGAATTGAAGACTTTATCATGATGAGAGATTTTGAGGAGTGGTCTATTTTGATGGAAGGATTTGAATATCCAAGAAGATCAAAGGGAGGATTCATCAAGAGGAAGAAATGGAGTGAGAAACAACTCCAAAAATTCGAGAAAAACACAAAGGTAATAAAATTCTTGGTCGATTTAGTTCCTAACGACATTGTGTGTATGTTAGGTAATTACATAGATGCCAAGGAACTTTGGAGCGATTTGGCCAAGCTTCATGAAAATCCATCACCGGTCCAAGAACCCGAAGAAGAAGAACCTTCATCCTCACAAGCAAGTGAGGATTCGGAAGTTGATAGGGAATCAACATCTGGATCCCGATCGGAAGAGGAAGAAGAGGTGGAATTGGAAGAAGCTTCCACCTCTAGGATTGAGGGGGAGGATATTAGACCTTCCACTCCGGAGCATCAAGAAGAGTCTTCCACATCCGGTCAATATAAAGAAGCTCAAACTCCGACACCTACCACCACCCTAGGTAACTCAAACATATCAATTCGTAATAAAAATCATATCATATGTTTTGAGTGTAGGGAATCCGGACACTACAAGAGTAAGTGTCCTAAAAGGGTCAAGAAGACTCTACCAGCTCCAAAAGTTAAGAGTGTCGGTCCCCCAACACATAAAAGCAAGGAGGACATCATTTGCTTTAAGTGCCGACAACCGGGACACTACCGGAGTCAATGTCCTAGGAGGAAGAAAAAGACCCAAGAGGGAGCATCACAAGTAGAGGGAGCATTGAGAGCTAACCCTAAGGTAAAATCTATTAATGCACCTTCTAAATTTTATAGGCAAAAGCATGCTAGAAATAATGTTAGCAACCTTGCAATTTATCATAAAGAGCATGCTAGAAATAGGGAATATTGTTTAGGAGCTAAGAAGGTCAACCTTAGGAATAAGGAGAAATTTGGGACTAATGTCCCTAAAAATATTTTACCTAAGGCATCTATTAGAAAAATTGAAGATCACCTAGGTTTTAATCCTAAATGGACTAGACACATGCCTAGGAAGAACAATTCCCAAAGGACATATGAAAAATCTAATTTGGGAAGATTAGAGCTAGAAAATCAAGCCTTGAGGTCAAGGCTTGAGAAATTAGATAAGACCCTTAGGAATATACAAAATTCAATTATAGGGTCAAATGATCAAAACTTTAGGTCTAAGAGTCAAGGTCTAGGTCTTAGGAAGCAAGGACCATCCAAGGGCAAACCTAATCCCAAAAAGATCTATCACAATGTTCCATTTGATTATGGAACTCAAACTAGGTCTAGGAAGACCAAGGTCAATAGGGAAGTCATCCCTAAGGTTGACCAAGGTATGTACCTAGTGGCTAGGGTTTCGAAGAAATCTAGGGAGACAACTAAGAAGGTTACAAAGAGAGTCCACCCTAGAGTTAACCATGGCAAGACCACAATGACCAGGCCAACAAGCCTAGAAGGGTCATTAGGAGGGTATCTAGGGAGGTTATCCCTAAGGAATACCTAATTAACCCAAGGAACTCAAATAGGTTTTGGGTTCCTAGGAGCGCGATCGATTCACGCTAAATGGGTTTAGGTGTGCCAACTTTAAATGGATGGATAGTTAACCTAACCATGGTAAAGGTGATACTTTAGGTCATTTTCAAGGTTATGGATACCTTGGAAATAGATTTGAATTATGATCCTAAAAGATTTTAGGATGTGCCAATATACTCTTGAAATTATGAAAAATCAATCAAATTGACACAATTTAGGTTTAGAGGTCTTAGTGTGTCATTTTGAATTTTTGGCACACTTTGGGAAATAAGTAATGATATGACAAAATGAGCTTAATTATGTCAAATGACAATTAATATTAAAATTTAGGTATTATTATATCTATACATTTTATTTATCATGTTTTGTTTGTCATATAACATGTCATGACATCATATCTATTTTTTAATCGTTTAACATGTCATGATCATGTGTAGGATTAAGGTTAAATGTCATATATGCTTAGATTTAATCATATGTCATGACATCATGATCATTGGTCATGCTTTAGTTATGTTATCATTAATGCCATGATCATTCATGCATTTAAAATAATTAAAATTGATTTAAGGACTATAACATAATTTGAAGTCTCATCTATAAGGGAATCAAGTAGTGTTGCCTTAGAAAATGCATGAGGCCTCAATTTAAGATAAACCAAAACTCACATCTCACATTTAAATTGACATGTATGTGTATTTATACACCCTAGATATATGTGAGATGATAGAATATGAGTTAAATTCAAGGTGTATAGTTTTTGTATCTAGATGAACTCAAACTCATCTAAAATCATGGTGGATCATTGGAAAACCTTATGTTCAAGTCATATACATTAAGCCCAAATAATATTATCCAATATAAGATTTTAAAACTATTTTAAAAAATATTTTGAAAAATCTTGGTGAAGTCTATCTTTTGATAGCAATCACCATTGATGAAGTTGATACAAAGTGAGCTAAAACATTAAAGTTTTTCTTCACTTTTGAACTTTGTATCAATCTCCTATTTTAATAGGTAAATTATTTTTCTAACATTTTTCACCCATTGTAAGTGTCATAAGTATTATACGTATAAAGTTTCATGATTTTTTGAATTACATATAATTATTTATGAATTTCTGAAATTCGATTCTGATAATTAAAATTCGGAAATTTCAGTTATCAGTCGACTGCCCTCGTTGGCAGTCGACTGATGAGCACGGTAGTCGATTGCTTTTTGATAGAGTCGACTGCCAGGCTGATTTCGGGAAAAACAAGGTTGTTTAGCCCGTGTTCAGCTATAGTAAAGTTCCCTAACTACTCATAACCCTAGGATATGCTTTGGGAAGCATTAGAAATGGTGAAAATCCATTGGATATGAATTAGGAGAGTTGTTAGGGTGATGTATCAAATTTAAGGGGTTGGAAAGTTCAATGTTGAACTTTGAACCTTATTTTTGATGGTTTAGAGTTCCTATTGGCTTAGAAACTTTCCAAGGACATTGTTGGTGCAATGGTCAAGGGGGAACAAGCCTTTAGGGGGAGGTATCCATCATGGGATTATAGATGTTATTTTTCCTCATGAGGAGGAAAAATGAGAATTTTGAGATACCCCATTTAGAAATTGGGAGAGTTTGTAGGATTGTCTCTCTTGAGTGATATGAGACTTATCACTAGGAAGATTATAGACATCTTAGATATTTTTGGACAAAGGGAGAGATTGTAAGATTTCACTGGGACATGAGACATTGATCTCCTTGGAGAGAACCTTTTTGATGTTCGTCAAAAAGGGGGAGAATGTTTGGGAGAATTTATGGGATTATCAATTTGGGATAATTGGTAAGAAGATTTGAGTTAGTGTTCTAACTCAAAGGTATGTGGTTTTGTCAAACATCAAAAGGGGGAGATTGTTGGTGCAATCGACTCAGGTCACGATTGACCGGACTCGAGTTTGACTCGAGTGATATTTTGATGTTTGACCGGACATGAAGGTTTGACATTGATGTCTGATAATGTGTTGGGGAGATTGTTGGTGCAATCGACCCAGGTCACATTTGATGTTTGACGATGGTTTGACCATTGTCATGGGAAAGTCCAAGTCTTGTGTACTTGACATGGAAAGTCCAATATGGGTTGGCATTTGGAAAGTCCAAGGGTGTAATCTTGGCTATGTAAGTCCAAGGGTGTAGTCCTGGCGGTGAAAGTCCAAGTCATGGGTACTTGGCATTTGGAAAGTCCAAGAGGTTTGATATTGGCGACGTAAAGTCTAAGGGTGGAGTCTTGACAGCATAAGTCCAATGGTTGGCGACGTAAAGTCCAAGCGGAGTCTTGACAGCGTAAGTCCAATGTGCCTTGGCGGTGTAAACACAGTTAGCATGACAATAGCCAATGGAAGCACCTGAAGGCTAACGTATAGATGAACAAGTCATGGATGACTTGGAGGGATCCGATAGGCGCGAGGCTGACGGAGGTGGCTAGAAGGCTTAGGTATGAACAAGTCATAGATGACTTGGAGTGATCGACCCGACCACTCGACTGATTGAGCCAGCAGTCGATTGATGAGTATGATCAGTCGACTGATGTGTATCCGTTGGATTTTTCCAACGTGGATCTAGCCGTTGTCTCACGACAACAGTGACATCAGTCGACTGATGATCCTGAGTAGTTGACTGATAGGCGAAATTCAACCTAGGCAGCGGCTTTAAATGGAGCTCGTGGAGGAGGATTTGACAACTGATTCTTGAAGAGTTTTGGGGCGATTTGCTGTTGCAAATCAGGGTCTCCAAGTGCATTTCAAGCAACCACAAAGCAAGCAATCCAAAATCTCTTGTAAAGTTATTTTCTTTACTTGTATTGTATTTTATTATTGTATCTTGTATTTATTTCTTACTGTTGTAAGAGCTATTGTACGAGGTTTCTCCACCTCCGGATTGTTCCGAGAAGGAGTGTTTGTGATTAATAGTGTGTGTTTGCATTGCTAGGGCTTTTAGAGCTCAATCCGTGGAGTAGGAATCATTCGGTTTCGAACCACATTATATTGCTGTGTCTCTTGTGCTTGTGTTGTATTTATTTTTGTTATTATATATTCCGCTGTGTTAACAAGTATTGTAGAGACGAACGCGATCAAATTCCATCAAGCAATGCCGACGCTATTCATCCCCCCCCTCTAGCGGGCACAATGGTCCCAACATACCTTTCTGCCTTTTGAGCTTCACTGTGGATTTCTTTAATATGTAGAAAATAGTAGATAAGTGCATTAATAACCCCTATCTTGTAATGTGTAACTCCTGGAATCATGGGAATATTTCAAATGTTGTCAATAATATTTGCTTGTATTTGTTCGAGTTGTGGTTGATGTTCTATTCAAAATTGTTCTTCAACACAAGAGTAAACTCGTATTTCTTGAGGGCCTACCTTTGTTGTTTTGTATTGTCCCGAACTTCTGTGGGAAGGATCATATGTTTTCTTTTGTATCCTCTCTATCTGCAAGAACATCATGTTAATAACCTGGAAAGTGTATCTTCTAGGGAGTTATTACTCCCTTTGATATGTTCCCATTGTATTTTTATGCCTTTATTGATAATTATATCTGCAAACTTTATCCATTGCTTAGCATACATTGTTCTTTTCTTTCCTTTGCTCATAGTATCATACAATAGCTTTGCAATCAATTCTTACTGTGATTTCTTTTTTGTCACATATAAATAGATAAAATGCTTCTAGACAGTATATTACTGCTAGGATTTCATAATCTAAAGATGTCAAATATCTTTTTTCATGGAATTTTCCAGATGCATATTTGCATAGACTTTCTTGACTTTTGGTGTCATACTTGTTCTTTTTCTTAAGCAAAACTCCACCCCACCCGACTTCACACCCATTTGTTTTGATAACTAAATAATCTGCATCTAAGGGTAGTGTTAGAGTTGGCAAATTTTTTACTCGTTCTTTTATGTTTTTTATTAACTCTATGTATTGTTGGTTGCCTTTGACCTTTAGGGTTGGTATTATTATATAAGGGTCCACTAATTTTTTCTATATCTTTTATATATTACCTATGTAGTTTAAAAGACCTAGAAAAGCTCTTAGGTCTTTAATGTTTTCTATTTTGTCTAGATAATTTAATATTTTTGTGATAATATGGGGTTGCAGGGTAATTTTTCCTTTGTCTATTTCTGCTCCCAAAATTTTTATATATTTGGTTTCTAATTTCATTTTCTTTTTTGATAAGATAAGATCATTGGCCTCTATAAGTGTGAAAACTAAGTGTAGGTGTGCAAAGTGCTCTTGCTCAGTTTTTAAGAAAACCAAGATATCATCAATGTAAATACAAGTAAAATTCTTTGCTTCCTTCAAAATATCATCCATCTTTCTCTGGAATATTTGGGGTGTTGTGTTTATTTCGAAATGCATTATTAGTCATTCGAAATGGCCTTCAAGACAAGTAAAAGTTGTCCATCCAATTGATTTTGGATGTATTTTTACCTGTCAAAATCCTGATTTCATATCAAATTTTGAGTATCATTCTGAATTTTATATTTTGCTAATGAGTATTTCTTTGTCTGAGATTTTATAACTGTCATCGTGATAGTTATCATTTAGTCGTTTATAGTTGAAAATCATCCTAGATTGTCCCCTTTTCTATTTTGAACTCTTATTTACTATGAAAATCGGACTCTTGTGCCTAGAAGTTGATTGCCTTATTAGGTTTATTTTCAGTAGTTGTTGTATGTGGAGTTTGCATTCTTCTGTTTCCCTATTTGTATATTTTAGTTCTTGTGCTTTAATGGTCAGGTTTGGGTTTATAATGTCTAGTTTGCATTGTGTTTGACTTCTCTCCCAATATTTGGTTGGATCTTCTCCAATGATTCCTAATTTTTCTAATCTGGAAATTATGTCTTCTAAGTTTTCTAGGGTTTTGAGATGTCTGAGTATATATGAGATGTCTAGGACTTGTGGGTTTTCCAGGTTGTCATTTATGTCTAAGTCTATATTGCCTTCTATATCATATCCTTCAAGTTTAGTTTCATTATTAATGTCTTTGGGGTAGTCGCACGTCTAGTTGTATCCTTCTTTATTTGGGTAGGTACATTGATGGGGATTTCGTTCTGGGGCATGAAACGAGGAAGGATATTAAGACAAGACGAGGGAGATGATAGGATTTGATAGGAAAAAGACATAATCCAGGTATAAAAAAGGATTTTGTCATTTGCGAGAAGAAATTAGAGGCCTAGGATAAGCTGGAGGTCTAGGTGGTTTAGAGGGCATACCCACACATGGGGCAATGGTATGGATGAGTTGTATTGGTCACAATTATTGTAGATTTTGAAATGAGAGTTCTTAATGAAAGTGTGACAGGCTAGATGTTGGCCATCGAATTGGGTGTTGAACATAGGTTCAAATGTGTACTTAATCAGGCTTGGTGGGAGAACATCTTGTATGACCTTAAGGTCTAGTGTGGAACTAGTGACTCTAGTATTCAATAGAGCATGAAGTTTAAACTCGTGCCTTGTATGTTCAGGATACATTGTATCCTTAGGGTGTTGCACATATTGAGAGTTTTGACAAAAACCATATTGGTTTCAGTGTGGTGTTCCATTATTCTATTTTCGTGTTCTTCAAAATCTTCATATTGTTGGTTTTATAAGGTATGCCTTGGAAGGTTTAGATCACTTTATAATATGTTAATTCTTGTTTCTAGTACGGATATTCGAGTTTCTAATAATGTAGTTTTGGTATTGTTTTTAATTGTAGAAGATTCATGTATGCTTATGTAGTGCTGCTCAAATAGGAAATAATTGCATAATTGTTGTTTGTATATCCTGCAGGTTCCTCTTTTGTTTAGAGAGGGGAAATAGCCACAAACAGATCACATGGAATGTGATATGCTTCGGTTTTTAGGTCCCAAATATGGGAACATGTAGAGAGAGTATGGGCTTGTCTAAACATATAAATATGTTCATAAGTGTCAGAGGTCATTTGGTTATCAAAATATCCTATGTCATCAAATTCAAAAGTGTTGAGTCCAAAATTATCATTAGGATACCATCCAATCGGGTTATTTTCAAGGAAAGAGTTTACCAGAGAGTAATATGTTGTTTTAGGGATTTCTTCCAGATTGTGACCGAAACTATAGAGTATATTGAGTAAGTGTCAGAAACATCTGTTTGAATCTCGACCAGGTCTTTATTTGTGCAAACCACCAAAGTTGCTTCCCTTGTGAAAAGTTTTTTTTTGTTGGGGCAAACTGATGAAAGATGTCCTTGTTGGTTACAAGGCATAGCATGTTATGAGATTTGAATATATTTTTTTAGGATTAAATTTTTGGTCATGCTTTTCTTTGATTAGGTAAGGTATCTTTGTTTTGCTTCTTTTCAAGTAACAAGTCTGTTTAGATCGTTTTTTGGGTTTTGGATTTATCCTCTCTCTTTATGGGTTTATTTTATATTGTTGGGGTGTGTATATCTGTTTATAAAAATCATATTGTTGATTCTTGAGTTGTTTCTGTATTTGTATTTGTATGTATGTGTATTTTTCTTTGAGCTTGTTTATTATGTGTTGTATCCTAACTTCTATATTGTTATATTCGTCTGGGACTTGCATATCCGTCAATGATTTATGTATTTCTTTTTCTAATTCTTTTGGCAACTTGCTAAAAAGTCTTTCTCCTACGTCTGTATTATAATAATTTCTTGAGATTGAGGCTAGGTGTAAGCAATTGTTACAATTTTTTTTTATTAATGACCAATCGAACAGTTGTATTTGTTCTAGATCACACATTGCTTCTTTCTGTCTTATATCTAGGCCTGTGTTGGCATCCCTAGTTGTCAATATCCTATGTATTGCGTAATAAAAATTTAGTATGTTATTTCCTCTGTTCGCTAGTTTTGCTATTTCTTCGAGGAATTTTTTTTGTACGCTTCCCAAGATGATCGGGCTATTTTGCCTAGATAATTTTCTTTTATCCGAATCATGACTTTTCCAAATTCTACGTATAATTCATATTTTGTAAGGTAGTCTCTTTGAACAGAGACCATCTATTGTTCTAAATATGTGTTGTACAATTGGGGGTCACATTCTGTGATATTAAGTAATACTGCTCATGTTCTAAAAAATGTTATTTTTATAGGCCTTCTTCTTCCTAAAGTTTGGAAGAAAGGATTGTTGTTTGTATAAGATGGGGCGACCCTTCTTGGTGGGTGACCTTGTCCATAGTCTAGTGTTCTACAGTGCTTTCAGGGTATGTCTAGTGTGTGTGTATATATATATCCAAAGTTGGGAATCTGCCCAACTAAGCATTACCACCGTCCAGTGCGTGAGAGAGAGGTAAATCGCGGGGACTATGTCCCTTGACACGTGTGGCAAAGGCGTGAAGTCATCCGAGCCGGGAGGATTTTAGACCCCACTCCGGAATCGACCCCACTCCGTATCCAAAGCAACCACACTACCTTACCACCGCGCCATCCCCGTGGGGACTGTGTGTGTGTATATATATATATATATATATATATATGAATGAGCACCTCGATTATCCATTGCTCGATTAGGTATATACTATAGTTCAATCCTTGAACCCTAGGGGATCGGATGATGGATAATAGAGGTGCTCACGGGTGCTATGAATGAGTTGTGATATATATATATATATATATATATATATCACAGGTACTTACGAATGAGTTGTGTATATATATATATACACACAGTGCACAACTCGTGCGCTCCCGAGCAAGCCATTGTCGTGGTCGTAATCATGACCGATTTTGATCGAGATTCGATCAGAATCCAAGCTCGATTCAGTCAAACTCTAATGTCGATCAGATTCTGACCGGATTGCAATAGGATTTCGGACGGAATTCGATCGGATTCCGACTAGATCACAAGTGGATTATGACCGAATCGGTATCAGATTCTGATCGGATCGTGGTCGGATTCCAACCATATCGTGGTCCGATTTTAGTCGGATCGCGATCGGAATCAGCTGTGATTGCTTCCGCTAGCGGTTGTGTCGTTGGCGGTCGCAATTTGGTCGGAATCCGACCATAGTTCGGTTGGTCGAACGGCGATGCCAACGGGTTCAAGGGCTGGGTTATAGCGTGAATGGCGATTGATGATGAAGAATTTGGTCGGATATTATCGAGAAAGAAATACTGTGTATTTCTCATTTACTATATATATATATATAACTGATCTCCTGAGCGTCGAAATCCTGCGCTCCACACGATCCACCGTCCGACCCACGCACGATGTCGGCGTCGTCGCCGCGTCGTTCGACCACCGCCGACCATCGAACCGGGCGCGATCGACGCACAACTCGTCGTTGGCCCGACGGGGCTCGGCTTTCAGTCGATTAGCACTTGGAATCCGACACAAAACGGTCAGAAATGACCAAATCACGCGGTCGGCAGTGGCGGGCCACTGTCGGTGGCGATCAGGCCGGATTCCGACCACAATGCGGTCGGAATCCATTGAGCGGATCGGCGATCAGCGCTAGTTAAATACGCTATACTCGATTAGTCGCGATTGCCAGCGGCCCAAGCCAATGAATGGTGGCCGAAATCGACCGCCGTAATTGGCTCGATTTCCGCTAGAATCGGCCTTCGATTTGGCCGATTTGGTAGCCACACCGTTGGATTCGGTCAAATTGCGGTAGAAATTCGTCAGACGGTGCGGCGACGTCGGGCGATCCTTCGCCCGATTCCGTACGCAATTTGATTAGAATCGCCGTCGCGATCGATAGTGGTTTTGCATCGTCGCATGATTTGGTCATTTCAATTCGTTTTGCATCAGATTTCTGGCATTAACCGGTCGGAAGCTGAGCTCCATCGGACCGTCAACGAGTTGCGCATCGATTGCACCCGGTCCGATGCCCGACGGTGGTCGGACGACGCGACGACAACGCTGAGACCATACGTCGATCGGACAGTGGATCACATGGAGCATGGGCGCACAAGATTTCAGTTATATATAGCCTAGCTCCTGATCTATCAGAATCGTCATCAGTATCTCTCTTATCGAATCGTAATCGAATCGTGATCGTTGACGATCACAATTTGTCAAATTTTGATCGCAATCCGATTAAACAGTAGACGATAGTGACTTCTTCACATGAAAAAAATATTATAATTTTTTAATATTGTGCATCACAGTTCTGCTGGCCGTTCACAGTTATATTATTTCTAAAAAAAATAGTATGTCACATGGGCACTGTGCAACTATAAAAGCGAAGAAATATCTTATGAGAAAACATTTTCTCATAATTTGATTATCTGTTACAATATAATTTACGAAATCTAAATTAAATCTAATTTAATTATTGACGAAACGTTTTAAAAATTTATATGATAAGATTAATATGATCTAAAGGTGGGACATACTGTCTTGTATATAGGAAAATTCGAGACTAAAACTGCCCTCTTTCAAAAAAAATGCCTTTAATTAAATCCAGTATCCATCTCTGTCATACCCACCCGACCACGGAGTTAAGGCAAACAGCCACCTGTCGCCATTTGGAATGCGACGTGTTTCTCCTCCTTATCCTTTTAAACCTTCTCCTTCGCCCCTCTTCTTCCCTGCCCCAGAGCAGAGATGGCTTCAGAGGTGAGCAAGGTCGAGATTGCGCAGCAACAGCAGCAGCAGCAGCCGCAGCCGCGGCGGCATGCCAAGGGTAGATCAAGCAGTAACAGTCCGTCCTCTGTTCGCGACGGGGAGGCGGCCGCCGCGGTGCCTGCGGGCGAGGTGATGCCGGAGTGGAAGCTCAAGTGCCTGTGCGCTGAGGTCGGCGTGCCGCGGATCGCGAGCGGCGGCCTGAACATGGGCGGCTGCTTCTAGCTAGTCCTGATCCATCAATAAGCCTCTGTATCGGTCATGGCGTTTGTATTGTGTTCTGGGATGCGTGCTGTGTCTGTGTATCGATGGTGTAATGTCGTTACTGTTGGCTAGAATGCAATCTAAAGAGGGAAAGATATAATATTAAACGCTATCAGTGCACTGTTCTAGCGCAGGAAACAAAAACGAATATTTCGTTTCAGTCAACTCGGTGATCGTCGATTTCTGATGATGAAAAAAAACGATGAAAATTTTTTGAGCAGTGAATATTTTAAACTTGGAATCAGCTTCTGTTCTGTCTCATTTTAATAGTATCTGTGTAAGTCGACGTTGGTAGAAAAATAAAGCCATCACGATCATGAATTAATATAATTAATGTGCTTTTATTACCTTTGACATTTGATCCTTATCCTTCGGACGGGACTCATTGAATAAACTAGATTTTCCTTTTCATTCATATTTAATACATTTTCATTCATATAATTAATTTTCTGTTCTGTCATCGTGGAAGTTCAAGGCCTCTAAAGAAATCTAGGCGATGGTGAATATAATGGTAAAGAAATGCGTATGCGAGGCCACGAGAAAAGAAATTTTTTAGTACCAAGAAATATTTTTTAATAGTAATAGATGCTTATATTTATTTTAATATTTTTTTCTTATTGATTCTTCGATAATGATAAAATAAAATTATAAAAATAAAAATAACGAAAAACTTTAAAATTCAAATAAAATTTTAAATTTCACATCAAAATTCAATTCATATCTATTTATAACCAACCCACTATCGAAAGGGACATAAAAAAAAATCTCAAATGATATTTTAGTTGGTAAATGAGGAGGCCATTTTAAATTTTTCTTGATTGTTAATTTTGTAAATAACTCCTAAAAATGGTTGACTCTCGATAATTTGAATGAAAAAAATATTTTAAATAATGAGAAAACTAGCTAGAATATTTTATTGGGCTTCTCCGGCACCGACGTGGGTGTGTGTTCGAACATATTTCGTAAACATGTACACAGTGGAAACAAAAACAAGTAATAACTTATTACAACACACATCACACACATGCAAAGGATACAACATGTGTAAACATAATCGTTGTTTTAAATTTTGCAATAAAGGAAAACTACTCTAGGTATACCTGACGGATTACGTGAAGCGAAAATGATATCAACCAAGCGACACTTGTAAGTTTCGCCTCTATTCGTATTCACGCCGAGTATTATCGAAATAACTTCACAAAGCCACGAACTCCATCTTCTCACAAGATACTAGTCTCAATTCGAAGTTGTTGTGATCAAGAGATGATCACAATCCGAATCAAATTCGAATCCAAAAAATCGAGTTCCACGAACTCACTTCTCGGAAGCGATTTTCATCAACCAATTGACGAAACCTTGGTCCTTCACCAAAGGAGATTGCCGAAGATCCAATCCTCGACAAGTAGGTCACTGCCGGAGCATGAAACAATGACCAAACTACCTTTCCATGCAAGGGACAATAAGCTATCTAAAATTGGACAACTTGTGGTGGAGGAGTTGGTGTCGGCCAAAGAAGATGGTCGGTTGGTCCTTGGTCACCGGAGCCAAGGGAGGATGGTCGGAGGATGGCCGACGACAGGTGGAGGCCGACGGCAACTAGGGTGGTCCAGCCAACGAGGGCGGCGACAACAAGGTTGGGTGGCAATCTTGTTGGGAGACAACTCTAGAGAAGGAAGAGGAGAGGAGGCTAGGGTTTCCAAAACCTTGAATCGATTCATCACAAAACCCCTTAAGTCGTGTTTTTATAGAGAACATATTCTCATAACGGTTATTGGTTCATAACCAAAATCCGTTAATCTGTTCTAATAACTTAAATTAAAATAAACCAGACTGTGTTAGTCTATTTTAAGTTAAAACGAACTGAACCAATTTCGGTTCATTCGTTTGAAACGAACCAAACCTCTTTGGTTTATTTTCCACCATTGGATTAGAACCAAACCGATTTGGTTCATTCATCATGTCTTCATAGGACTCGGTCCATCCATGCTTCCGTTGCGACTGAAACAATTTCATGCTCGCTCTTCGTTTGGACCAACCAAATCATGTTTCTCTCAATCTGAGAATCCTATTCTCAAGCTCGTTTTAAATCCTTCGGATAACACTCGTAGTGCGTGTGACCAAATAAGTTCTCGATTTATATTGACAGTCTATAATTAACCATTAATTATAGAACGATCATGAGTGACACCTAGTAGTATATCATGATCCCTAATTAATCGAAAAATCAACGGTTGATCCCAGAACGCTTTTGAAACTCTTCAGCAGCTACAGTAAATTATGCCTCATTCTCTTCACGCATCTTATACCCACTTGGTTCAAGACATGATCTATTGTGTCAGTCCCTACTAGGTTGTACTACGTCAAGTATTACTTCCTTATCCTACGGATTCTAGTTACCGCACATGTATCCAAGAGTATCATACTTTAAACATGTAATGCTTTGACCAAAGACTTTAGTAACAATTCGACGAGAGGTCATAGGATATATATCTCCTCGCAAGAAGTGGTGAATCTTCTGTAGGTTATTCAAACACCTTCGGCCACTTCGACTTATACCCAATTATCCCGGGTTAACATCTCGGAGATGCTTGCTTAAAATGTCAAAGCATGTCTTCATGACCAAGATGACTTAAATACTCTAAGTCGAAGGAGCATCGCACTTAAGCTGCAGTAAGAACTTCATTGATATATCCATATATGCAGAGAACCATATGAAGTCTTACAGCTAATCACTCCAATGAACTAGTTATCATAACTAACATCCACGATTAACTCCGGACATTCGAATGTCTCCAGCCAGTGAGGAACAACTGTTTGGATAAACCAAAGAATATAACTCATGCTAGTCTCAACAGAAATTGATGATGTCCGAATACATCAATTCATTGACTAGGGATTATTTCAATACATCACAATTACACATGTAGAGATACTCACTAGTTGTGATTCAATCACAAATTCTCTCATGTTGTGAATCGTATTGCGGACATTCAACAAATGAGTTCAAGATCCAATCAAATACATGAAAATATATATACTCAAATAGTGAATCTTCATTTATTAAATAAATGGTACAACCATAAGGCGATTGCCTTAGGACATCTCTCATATATCACTAACATATTTATTCTTCATGTCTCACATAGACCTATTTAATCAAATAGACTATAAAGAATTGAAAAAAAATTATGATTTATATGATCTTATCCTATGTTGGTGTCTGATTTAGAAAATACAATATAAGTGCGGACAAAATAACGGTATAACATCGCTTAGGCGAAGTTGACGTTAGAGTTGGACTCTATCTTCTTAAGACGAATTTGCCCTGCACACGATGCTCACAAAATATGATAATCGTCTCCCAAGATACCATGACTTTATCTTGCGATAGTAGCACTGCAAATCGCAAGACCTCCGAACTGAAGAAGTTTTTCGAACTCTCCAGAATGCAAGTATACAATTCAATGCTTGTTTTTCCTTGAATTGAATGAAACAAATAAATTGAGGGATCTTATTTATACTTGTGAAGGAATAGAGGAACCTCTTGGTTCAATCAAATCTCATCCATTCAATTTAAATGGATGATCTCAAGAGATACAATGTCTCTTCATTTTTATGCATCTAAGTCTTTTATTTTGAATTTAATGACCAAGACTAAGTCATCCAAAAAGGTACTTATGTCATTTCATTTGAATGAACTGGATTTATCCATCTTAATCCGACGATCTAGATTAACTCATATTAATTTCTCATTCATCTAATTGAGAAAATTATTTATTTGATCAATCAATTTCCCAACAATCCTCCACATGAATAAAAATTTAATACATGCATATATGTTGACACCAAAGGAGAGTTCAATCGAAAGATTATTGCATCAGGAGAGGTGATTTGTGGCTTTGAACCTTCCGTAGTAAAATATCATCGGATTTTACTAAGCTGCTTAGTAAACGTGATATCTTAAACTACTTAGTCGTTTGTGTAAACCAAGACAATAGTACATACGCAATAATATTTCTCACATCTTTTATGGTTCTCAAGGTTATGTCCATTTTGGCCATGAACAACATCTTGGATTTATAAGTATTTCATTGAAGCGGGTCTTCACACTTATATAGGTGACCTTCTATCAAGAGTATCCTATCATACTCTACTTTTACAAGTATAGGAATCATTAAAAGTTTATAACTTAACCTCACTACATGTGATAGGAAGCACCTTTTCATCCTAAGAATGAGAGGGAAACTAGTCCAAGTGCTCATATGAACTTTCATAATTTTATCGTCCCATTGAACCAAGATCTTGAGATCTCCAGTCAATAAGATTGGGTTACCACTATGAATGTTCTTATTTGTAGATTTTTAATCTCATTCTTCTTGATGTGCAGTATATTTGATCTTTGCTTAAACCTTTTGTTAATGGATCCACCAAGTTATCTTTTGATTTGACATAATCAATAGAGATAACTCCAATTGAGATCAACTGCCTAATGGTGTTATGTCGTCAACGAATATGTCGCGACTTACCATTGTACATGTTATTTTGTGCCCTTCCAATTGTCGATTGATTATCACAATGTATCATTACGGCATGCACTGGCTTTTCCCAGCACGGGATATCTTCTAAGAGATTTCGAAGCCACTCAGCCTCTTCTGCAGCTTTATCCAAAGCTATAAACTCTGATTCCATAGTTGATCGAGCTATACATGTTTGTTTCGTAGATTTCCATAACACCGCTCCTCCACCAATGGTCAGTACATATCCACTGGTGAATTTGGAGTCTTTTGTGTCAGATATCCAATTTGCATCGCAATAGGCTTCTAGTACAGCTGAATATCTAGTATAATGTAATCCATATTTTAAGGTGTATCTTAAATATTTAAGAACCCTTATTAATGTCTTCCAGTGGCTATCATTTGGGTTAATTATAAATCTACTTAATTTGTTGATTGCATAAGCAATATCAGGATGTGTGCAATCAGCGATATACATCAAACTGTCAATTATCCTCGAATATTCCAATTATGATACGAGTTCACCATGGTTCTTAGCCAAACATAAGCTTAAGTCCATCGGTGTTTTTACAGGAGAAAGATCATATGCATTAAATTTCCTTAGCACTGTTTCAATATAATGAGACTGCGAAAGGACAATTCCTTCAAATGTCTTAGTGATATTAATCCCAAGCATAATATATGCTATACCCTATTTTTCATGTTAAAGGTTTTAATCAACATCCTTTTAGTAGTCATGATTATATCATGATTACTCCCCATGATGAGCATATCGTCTACGTATAGATAGATGATGACAAATGAGTCAGGTGTGCCTTTGATATATATGCACTTATCACACTCATTAATTTTAAATCCATTTGCTATCATAATTTTGTCAAATTTCTCATGCCACTATTTTGGTGCTTGTTTTAGTCCATAAAATGACTTTACAAGTCTGCACACCTTATTTTCTTATCCTAGAGCTACAAACCCTTCAGGTTGCTCCATATATATTTCTTCTTCTAATTCACCATTTAGAAAGAATGTTTTCACATTCATTTGATATATATCAAAGTTATGTATTGCAACAATAGCAATGATTATTCGAATGGATGTGATCCTTATTATCGGTGAATATGTATCGAAGAAGTCAAGGCCTGCCTTTTGTTTGAATCCTTTGGCTACTAGCCTTACCTTATACTTGTCAATAAATCCATCAACCTTATATTTCCTCTTTATGATTCATTTACATCCTAAAGGCTTGATCCTAGGTGGAATATTGACGTAGGCGGGGCAGCGGAGCGGCGCTAAAAATCTTTCATGCATGAGGTTAGGATAGAGGGGGCAGAGAGAATCGAAAGAGAAGGGGGAATTCGTAAACAAAAGAGGGACACCTCTTAGTTTAAACGAAAAGAGATATTATTAATCAAAATTGAATATCTTGCAAAGCTTAAACCTATGTTTAAATAAGCTTAGAAAGAGAATGTTTCTTAATGCTAAAAAAATAAACTAACTTTAACAGAAATTTCTTAACAAGTAAGAAAATTAAAAAAAATAAACAAACTAAATAAAAAATTTCTTAACGAAATAGAAAAGTAATAAAACTAAATGAAAAATCGAAATAAATAAAATTAATAATAAAATATTAATGAAATTCTAAATAGCGGCGGAAAAATAAAATTAAATGGAAATTCGAAATAAATAAAATTATTAATAAAATATTAATAAAATTCTAAATAGCGACGGAAAAAATAAAATTAAATGAAAATTTGAAATAAATAAAATTAATAATAAAATATTAATGAAATTCTAAATAGCAACGAAAAATTAACATTAAATAAAAATTTGAAAAAAATAAAATTATTAATAAAATATTAATAAAATTCTAAATAGCGGTGGCAGCATGCTACGATCATGGCTTGGTCCATGGTTAGGTTGTGGTCCTTCCTAGAGGTTCGATGTCAAGCCACGGAATGATCCACGCTCGTGGTGGTGACCACGGGTAGGTCGTGGTAGCCTCTAGGAACTCCTTTGCACCTCGTCCTGATCCAAAATGAAGAATATCCATATCAGGGGCCCATGAATGCGTTGAAATCTTTATTTTATGGCTTAATTTCTCCTTGTCATGATTTAAAGGAAGGCGGGATCGCATCCTATGATAAAAGTTGATTAAAATGCTAGATGTGCCTGCATCAGTCACCCGGGGTTGAAAAGAACTCGACCTCGAGTTCGGACCAATGCTATCTCCCTTTTTGGCACAAGGAATCATGCTCTCTTGGGTGTATCCTTGATCGACTAGCTTTATCACTTGTTGCTTGGACATAGAAAGGAAAGGAGAGGAAGATACCAAAATAAGAGTGAGATTCTCTTGTTGGGATGTTAATTCAATCTTCTGGTCTTTAACATAAGTGTCATTCCAACTATCGTGGATAACTTCACAATTGTGCTGCCAATGTGGGTTCGATAATATGTAACATGCGACTATCACTTCAACCTTGGGGAAAAGAAGATTCTTTTAAGCAGTCAGCATCTCGTGGTCATCTCCATAAAGTATCTCATCATCATCATCGTACTCATCGTAAATGGGGTCGCCAATGACCTCATCAATGTTATCATTGTTATAGAAGAGATCTTTCTTGTTGTCTCCACTTTCTTCATCGTAGACAGAATATTCTATGTCTTTATCATCATCGTAAATAGGGTCTACAATTTCCTCGTCGTAGATAGAATCTTCCATGTCTTCATCGTCATCGTAGACAAGGTCTTCAATTTCTTCATTGTAGATAGAATCTTCCATGTCTTCATCATTATTATAGACATGGTATTTTGTGACTTCTTCAATTTCCTTGTTGTAGATAGAATCTTCAATGTCTTCATCATCATCGTAGACATGGTCTTCAATTTTCACGTCGTAGATAGAATCTTCATTGTCATTGTAGACAGGGTCTCCATACCATTCTTTACAACCACAATATTCTTGATGATGTAGAATTTTAGAGCGTCGAAGACTTATCTCAAGTTCTCACAATGTTACACGTCAAGTTAATGCTCCAATTTTTCTCCGTAGATTTTTGATGATCTCTTGGGAACTTCGATCCTGGGGTGAGGCTTCCTCAATCGGAATCTGCCAGTCATGACTATGATCACAACCATGACGACCATCTATGAATCGTAGTCGTCGATATAACACCATAATTTATCTCTGTAGATCGATGAGCTCGCGGGTACTTTGATCCTAGGGTGCGGCTTCCTCAATCGAAACCTGCCGATCACGACCATAATCATGTCCTCGTCGACTTTCCATGGATCTAGGGCTCTGATACCAACTGACGCAGGCGGGGCAGCGGGGCGGCACTAAAAACCTTCCATGCATGAGGTTAGGATAGAGGGAGCAGAGAGAATCGAAGGAGAAGGGGGGATTCGTAAACAAAAGAGGGACACCTCTTAGTTTAAACAAAAAGAAATATTATTAATCAAAATTGAATATCTTACAAAACCTAAACCTATGTTTAAAAAGGCTTAGAAAGATAATGTTTCTTAATGCTAAAAAAATAAACTAACTTTAACAGAAATTTCTTAACAAGTAAGAAAGTTAAAAAAATAAACAAATTAAATCAAAAATTTCTTAACGAAATAGAAAAGTAATAAAATTAAATGAAAATTCGAAATAAATAAAATTAATAATAAAATATTAATGAAATTCTCAATTGTAGTGGAAAAATAAAATTAAATGAAAATTCAAAATAAATAAAATTATTAATAAAATATTAATGAAATTCAAAATAGTGACAGAAAAATAAAATTAAATAAAAATTCGAAATTAATAAAATATTAATGAAATTCTAAATAGTGACGAAAAATTAAAATTAAATAAAAATTTAAAATAAATAAAATTAATAATAAAATATTAATGAAATTCTAAATAGCGGTGGCAAGATGCTACGACCATGGCTTGGTGCATGGTTAGGTTGTGGTCCTTATTAGAGGTTTGATGTCAAGCCACGGAATGATCCACGCTCGTGGTGGTGACCACAGGTAGGTTGTGGTAGCCTCTATGAACTCCTTTGCACCTCGTCCTGATCCAAAATGAAGGATATCCATATCAGGAGCCCATGGAGGCGTTGAAATCTTTATTTTAGGACTTAATTTCTCCTTGTCATGATTTAAAGGAAGGTGGGATTGCATCCTTTGATAAAAGTTAATCAAGATGTTGGATGTGCCTGCATCAGGTGGAATATCCACCAATTTCCAAGTATGATTTTGCATGATGAAATTTATTTCACTATCGAAGGCTTCTTTCCAAAAAGGAGCCTTAGGACTTGATAAGGCTTTGCTTATTGTCCTTAGTTTATTTTCCAACATATAAGTCATAAAATTATGACTAAATAATTTTTCTATTTTAGTTCTCTTACTACGTCTTGGTTC
Source organism: Wurfbainia villosa (assembly GCA_025175895.1). Lineage (NCBI taxonomy): Eukaryota > Viridiplantae > Streptophyta > Magnoliopsida > Zingiberales > Zingiberaceae > Wurfbainia > Wurfbainia villosa. The sequence goes on along the minus strand of CM046007.1, from coordinate 75,089,940 downwards.
TTAATTATTTCCAAGATTATCCAAATTTGTAGCATCGTAAGTTCTTTTATTTGAACTTTCTTCTTTCCTTTATTTGCAAGGAAAGATACATTCAAAAAATATAGTATTCCTTGATTATATATTTGTTCCAACATGTATATCAGGAATTACTAATTTGTGCACCAAAAATCGATATGCACTACTATTATTGGCATATCCAATAAAGATGCAATCGATTGTTTTTTATCCTATCTTACTTTGCTTTGGTTTAGGCACTTCCACCTTAGCCAAACACCTCCACACTTTTATATATTTGTAAGAAGGCTTATGACCCTTCCATAATTCATAAGGAGTATTATCTTTCTTTTTATGAGGAATTTTATTTAGAATATGATTTGCCGATAAAACAGCTTCCCCCCATAAATTTTGGGGTAAGCCCGAACTTATCAACATAGCATTCATCATTTCTTTAAGAATATGATTCTTACGTTCAGCAATCCCATTTGATTAAGGAGAATAAGGAGTTATTGTTTGATGAATAATGTCATATTCTGTGCATAATTCATTAAATGAGCCATCATATTCTCCTCCTCGATCACTTTGAACTACTTTAATTTGTTGACCGATTTGATTCTCAACTTCATTCTTATAATGTTTGAATGCTACTAAGTGTTGGTGCAATCGGCCCATGTCACGATTGATTAGACTCGAGTTTGACTCGAGTGGTGTTTTGATGTTTGACATAATATATTTGACATTGATGTTTGACATTGATGTCGGTTAATATGTTGGGGAGATTGTTGGAGCAATCGACCCGGGTCATGATTGACCGGACTCGAGTTTGACTCGAGGGAGACTTTGATAGTTGACTAGAGTTGACCATGTGATTATGGGAAAGTCCAAGCATGGGTCTTGGCAAGGTAAAGTCTAAGTCATGGGTCTTGGCATGTAAAGTCCAAGTCATGGATACTTGGCATGAAAAGTCCAAGCATGGGTCTTGGCATGGAAAGTCCAACATGGGTTGGCAAGGGAAAGTCCAAGCTTGAGTCTTGGCATTTGAGAAGTCCAAGGGGTTAATATTGGCAGCGTAAAGTCCAAGCAGAGTCTTGACAGTATAAAGTCCAAGCGGAGTCTTGGCATCATAAGTCCAATGATTGGCGGCGTAAAGTCCAAGTGGAGTCTTGGCGGCATAAGTCCAATGTGCCTTGGCGGTGTAGACACCGTTAGTGTGACATAACCGATGGAAGCACCTGAAGGCTAGCACGATGGATGAACAAGTCATGGATGACTTGGAGGGATCCGAGAGGCGTGAGGCTAATGGAGGTGGCTAGAAGGCTTAGGTCTAGGCTAAGGGTGGTCTAGCAAGTATGGGGGAATCATACTTGGGCTAAAACCTCATGTTTGAGGTGTGTCGATCGTGTCATGTGGCTCGGACCGGCTCGAGTCAACTAGGGTTTGATCGCGGAAGTGGCCTAGCGGATCGCGAGAGGTGGGCGGTCGATTGCTTGGCTCAGCGATCGGCGATCGTGTGATCATCGGCGGTGCTCGAAAATCGACGCGAGAATGGAGTCGAGACTCGACTGGTCAAGTGAAGGCTCCATCAGTCGACTGATGGGTATGATCAGTCGACCGATGATGGATCCGTTGGACTTATCCAACGTGGATCTAGCCGTTGTCTCACGATAACAGTGGCATCAGTCAACTGATGGTCCCTACCAGTCGACTGATCGACTTTTTCCAGCACAGGTTGAAGCTATAAATGGAGCTCGTGATGGAGGAAAAAGCAAGCGATTTTCTTGGACAAATTGAAGGGGAGAGTTGGTGCTTTCCAGTCCTTCAAGACTAGTCTAAGGCAATCAAAGATCAAGCGACCAAAGTACTTTCGTAAAGTGTTTTTCTTTACTTGCATTGTAATTCTTATTTGTATTAGCTTGCATCTTTTGTATTACTTAGTGTATTCATTGTACGAGGTTTCTTTGCCTCCGGATTGTTCCGCGAAGGAGTTATTATTGATTAGTGATTGCGTGTACATCACTAGAGCTCGATCCGTGGAGTATGAACCGTGTGGTTCCGAACCACGTTATATCTTTGTGTTTGTGATTGAGTTTCGTGTTATTGTTTTTATTATCATTATTCCGCTGCGCTAACACGATTTGTAGACGCGATCACGATCAAATTCCATCAACGAACGAGCACGTCGCTATTCACCCCCCCCCCCCTCTAGCGTCCAATCGATCCCCCACAAGTGGTATCAGAGCGAGGCCGCTCTTGAAGTTTAACAACTAAGGGAGCCCACTAGAGGGTGAAGATGGAAGTCCAAGAACAATTAAGTTGGAACATCAACACACCGGTGCCCTACACCCTATACGGACGAGAAGGCTTCAATTCTTGGAAGAGAAGAATTGAAGATTTTATTATGATGAGAGATTTTGAGGAATGGTCCATTTTGATGGATGGATTTGAATATCCAAGAGGACCAAGAGGTGGATTCCTCAAAAAGAAGAGATGGACCAAAGAGCAAGTCCAAACATCCGAGAAAAATGATAAGGTGATAAAAATTTTAATTGATTTAATGCCTAATAATATCTTGTGTATGTTAGGTAATTATGTAGATGTCAAGGAGCTATGAAGCCAAGTGGCAAAGCTCTATGAAAATTTGTCATCGGTTCAAGAAGAAGAAGAAGAGGAGTGCTCACCCTCTCAAGCAAGCACATCACCATTTAAAGAGCTTGAGGAGTCGGAAGTTGATAGAGAGTCAACTTCCGAATCGGTGTAGGAAGTGGAAGAAGCATTCACCTCAAGGATTGAGGGAGAGGAGAGAACTTTCACACCGGAACATCAAGAAGAAGCTTCGACATCCGGTCAAGATGAAGAAGCTCAAAATCCGATTCCGGCACCTACAACCACCCTAGGTAACTCAAGTATGTCAATTAATAATAAAATTCATATAATATGCTTTGAGTGTAGAGAATCCGGACACTACAAGAGTAAGTATCCAAAAAGGGTCAAGAAGGCTCAACCGGCTCCAAAAGTCAAGGATGTCGATGCCCCAAGTCAAAAGAGCAAGGAGCATATCATATACTTCAAGTGAAACTCAAAGGGGCATTACCGGAGTCAATGCCCTAGGGGGAAGAAGATGGGGCAAGAAGGAGCTACACATGTAGGGGGAGCTTCTAAAGCTAACCCTAAGGTATTTTTAAATAAAGCTCCTTATTTAAATAATGTCAAAAAGTATGTTAGAAATAATTTTAGCAATCTTGCCATTTATCACAAAGAGCATGCTAGAAATAAGGAATTTTGTCTAGGAGCTAAGAAAGTCAACCTTAGGAATAAGGAAAGATTTGGGACTAATGTCCTTAAAAATATTTTACCTAAGGAATCAATTAGGAAAATAGGAGAACACCTAGGTCTTAATCCCAAATGGACTAGGTATATGCCTAGGAAGAACCATGCCCATGGTTTAAATCAAAATTCTAAAATTGGACAATTAGAATTAGAGAACCAAACCTTGAGGTCAAGACTTGAAAAACTAGAAAAGACCCTTAGGAATATACAAAATCAAGTTCAAGGGTCTAGTGGTCTAAGTCAAGGGTCCAAAAGTCAAAGTCAACACCTAGGACCTAAGAAACAAAAGTCAACCAAAGGCAAGAGAGGTTTGGGTCACAAACCTAAGCCTAAGGTGGCTTGCCATAGTGTTTCATTTGATTATGGAACACAAACTAGGTCTAGGAAGACCAAGGTCAATAGGGAAGTCATCCCTAGAGTTGACCAAGGTTTGTGCCTAGTGGCTAAGATTTCTAGGAAACCTAGGGTGACCACTAAGAAGGTTGCAAGGGGAGTTACCCCTAGAGTCAACCTAGGTAAGACCCAAATGACCAAGGCTAACAAGCCTAGGAGGATCATTAGGAGGGTATCTAGGGAGGTTATCCCTAAGGAATACCTAGTAAATCCTAGGAGCTCAAATAGGTTTTGAGTTCCTAAGAGCGTGATTGATTCACGCTAGATGGGATTAGGGTGTGTCAACCTTGATTGGATGGGGTAGTTAACTCAACCATGGCAAAGGTGGCACTTTAGGTTATTTTCAAGATTATGGATACCTTGGAGATAGATTTGATATTTAATCCTAAAAGATTTTAGGATGTGTCAATATTATTTGAGAAGTTTGATAAAATGATCAAATTGACACAATTTAGGTTTAGAGGCTATAGTGTCATTTTGGGTTTTTGGCACACTTGGGAGATAATTAGGTTTTATGGCAAAATGAACTTAATCCCAATAAATGGCAATTAATGTTAAAATTTAGGTATTATATACCTTAATATTTTATTTGTCATGCTTTGATTTGCCATATGCCATGATATGACATCATGTTTATTTTTATCATTTATATGTCATGATCATGTTTAAGATTAAGGATAAATGTCATGTGTTTTTAGATTTCATATTATGTCATGACATCATGATTATAAGCATATGGTTATTTATATCATCATTAATGCCATAATCATTCATGCATTTGATTAAAATTGATTTAAGGACAATGGCATGACTTGGAGTCCCATTTATAAGGGAATCAAGTAGAGTTGTCTTAGAAAAATGTATAAAATCCTAGATTAGGGAGAACAAAACCCACATCTCATATCCAATTGACATGTATGTGTATTTATACACCCTAGATACATGTGAGATGCTAGGATATGAGTTAAGTTCAAGGTGCATAGTTTTTGCATCTAGATGAACTAAAATTCATCTTTAACCAACAAGTAGATCATTGGGAAAGCTTGTGTACAAGTCATGTGCATAGAGCCCAAGGAATATGATCCAAAATAATGTTTCGAAAACATTTTTAAATCATTTTGAAAAACCTTTGTGAAGTCTATCTTTTGATAGCAATCATCATTGATGAAGTTGATACAAAATAGGGCCAAAACATTGAAAATTTCAATAGTTTTGAGTTTTTTTTATCAAACTAACTATTTTATGGGTAAAATAATTTTCAAATATTTTTCACCCATTTTATTGGTCATAAGTATTATACGTATAAATTTTCATTATTTTTCGATATACGTATAATTATTTATGAATTTCTGAAATTCAACTCTGATAATTTAAATTCGGAAATTTTATATCGATCGACCGCCTGGTGGCGCGATCGATGTGAGTGTCACGATCGTAATCGCTTGAGTCAATCGACAATGCTGATTTCGAGAAAACTAGATTTGTTTAGCCCGTGTTCAGCTGCGGTTAAGGTCCCTAACCACTCATAACCCTAGGATATACTTTGGGAAGCATTTTAAAGGGTGAAAATCCATTGGATATGGATTAGGAGAGTGGTTTAGGGTTTGTATCAAATCTAAGGTGTGGAAAGTTCATGTTTGAACTTTGAACCTTATTTTTTATAGTTTAGAGTTCTTATTGGCTTAGGGACTTCCCAAGGACATTGTTGGTGTAATGGTCAAGGGGGAGCAAGCCTTTAGGGAGAGGAATTCATCATGGGATGATGAATGGTATTTTTCCTCATGAGGAGGAAAATGAGATTTTGAGAGACCCAATTTGGAAATTGGGAGAGCATATAGGATTGCCTCTCTTGAGTGATATATGACTTATCACTAGGAAGATGGTAGGCATCCTAGGTATTTTTAGACCAAGAGAGAGATTGTAAGATCTCATTGGGACATGAGACATTGACCTCCTTGGATGAGCCTTTTTGATGTATGTCAAAAAGGGGGAGAGTAAAATTACCAATTTGGGAAATTAGTAAGGGGTTTGAGTTAGGGGCCTAACTCAAGGTTTGTTTTGTCAAACATAAAAAAGGGAGAGATTGTTGGTGCAATCGGCCCAGGTCACGATTGACCAAACTCGAGTTTGACTCGAGTGATGTTTTGATGTTTGACATAATATATTTGATATTGATGTTTGACATTGATGTCAGTTAATATGTTGGGGAGATTGTTGGAGCAATCGACCCGGGTCATGATTGATCGGACTCGAGTTTGACTCGAGGGAGACTTTGATGGTTGACTAGGGTTGACCATGTGATTATGAGAAAGTCCAAGCATGGGTCTTGGCAAGGTAAAGTCTAAGTCATGGGTCTTGGCATGTAAAGTCCAAGTCATGGGTACTTGGCATGAAAAGTCCAAGCATGAGTCTTGGCATGGAAAGTCCAACATGGGTTGACAAGGGAAAGTCCAAGCTTGAGTCTTGGCATTTGAGAAGTCCAAGGGGTTAATATTGGCGGCGTAAAGTCCAAGCGGAGTCTTGGCAGCATAAGTCCAATGATTGGCGGCGTAAAGTCCAAGCGGAGTCTTGGCAGCATAAGTCCAATAATTGGCGGCGTAAAGTCCAAGCGAAGTCTTGGCGGCATAAGTCTAATGTGCTTTGGCGATGTAGACACCGTTAGCATGACATAGCCGATGGAAGCACCTGAAGGCTAGTGCGATAGATGAACAAGTCATGGATGACTTGGAGGGATCCGAGAGGCGTGAGACTGATGGAGGTGGCTAGAAGGCTTAGGTCTAGGCTAAGAGTGGTCTAGCAAGTATGGGGGAATCATACTTGGGTTAAAACCTCATGTTTGAGGTGTGTCAGTCGACTGGTGTCATGTGGCAGTCGACCGAAATCAACTAGGGTTTGATCGCGGGAAGTGGCCTAGCGATGATTTGCCGGAGGTGGGCGATCGGCTCAGCGCCGATCGATGATCGTGTGATCACCGATGGTGCTCGAAATCGACGAGAATGGAGTCGAAACTCGACTGGTCAAGTGAAGGCTCCATCAGTCGACTGATGGATATGATCAGTCGACTGATGATGGATCCATTGGACTTATCCAACGTAGATCTAGCCGTTGTCTCACGACAACAGTGGCATCAGTCGACTGATGGTCCCTACCAGTCGACTGATCGACTTTTTCCAGCACAGGTTGAAGCTATAAATGGAGCTCGTGATGGAGGAAAAAGCAAGCGTTTTTCTTGGGCAAATTGAAGGGGAGAGTTGGTGCTTTCCAGTCCTTCAAGGTTAGTCCAAGGCGATCAAAGATCAAGCGACCAAAGTGCTTTCGTAAAGTGTTTTTCTTTACTTGCATTGTAATTCTTATTTGTATTAGCTTGCATCTTTTGTATTACTTAGTGTAATCATTGTACGAGATTTCTCTGCCTCCGGATTGTTCCGAGGAGTTATTATTGATTTGAAACGGTAATTCCCTTTCCATCTTTTCTTTCTTCTTCAAGATTTATTAACAATACTGTATTGCTTTTGTAAATAACCCCTTAATAAAATTTGGAGAGTACTCGGCATCTAATTAACGTAATCAATTTAAGAAGTACCCCCTTCGGAGTCTCATAATTTCTCTTCTTCTATTCTATATTTCTCATACAGTGTGAAAGAGTTTTAAATGAAGGGCATTCCAAGGTCGTGGAAGCTCTTTGCCTCGGTCATCTTTCAGATAATATGCTGACCCTGCTACGCAGCGCGTTATTTCATAGGATCCTTCCTAGTTTGGAGCCAGCTTTTCGGGGTCTCCAGCGGGATTAACCTTACGCAAAACCCAATCCCCTTCTTGAAATCTTCGAGGCATCACCTTCTTATTAAAGGCTCGCTGCACTCTTTGCTTGTAGAATTCCGCTCGCCTCCGTGCCATCTCCCGCTTTTCCTACACCAAGTCCAATTCGGTGCTTCGGATGAGTTGGTTCTGATTTGGTTCGTATGCCTTTATCCGAGCGCTATTTAACAGAATCTCGACTGGAATAATAGCTTCCGTCCCGTACACCAAACTAAAGGGAGTTTCTCCTGTTGTTGTCTTGGGTGTAGTTCGATTGGCTCACAGGACGCTTGGTAACTCTTCTACCCAGTTCCCCCGCTGAGCCCCCAATTTAGTCTTTAATCCTTGAATGAGGATCCTGTTAGTCACCTCCACTTGCCCATTCGCTTGAGGGTGAGCGACCGAAGTGAAAGTCTGCTGAATGTTGAGACTCTGGCACCATTCTTGGATCTTTTTTTCTTGGAATTGTCGTCCATTGTCACTGACTATTTTTCTAGGAATACCGTATCGACAAACAATATTTCTCCATAAGAACTGTATTATGACATTCTCAGTAATTCTGGCTAAGGGCTCTGCCTCCACCCATTTGGAAAAATAATCCACAGCCACCAATAAAAACTTCTTCTGTAAAGGCATTGCTGGCATCGAACCTACTATATCCATTTCCCACTGATCGAAAGGGCAGGAAGAGATCACCGCTTTCATTAACTCAGCTGGCCGTTCGGAACGGTTGCTATGTTTCTGACAAGCGAGGCAAGCTTGCACTATACGAGCGGCATCTTGCTGAAGAGTAGGCCAAAAATATCCTGCTAAGATGACCTTTCTTGCTAAAGCTCTCCCTCTTAAATGATTGTTGCAGCAACCTTCATGAATCTCCCGTAGTACCCATTCCGCATCCTCATTTCCCAAGCATTTCAATAAGGGTCGTCCGAAGGAAGTCTTGTATAAGTCCCCATTTAAGAGGGTGAACCGTTTGGCTCGGCTTATTAAAGCGGAAGCCGCTATTTTTTCTTCAGGGATCTTCCCGTGCCGTAAATAAGCTATGATGTCGGCCCTCCAATCAAGCATCACTAGAGTTCTTTAGAGCTCGATCCGTGGAGTAGGAACCGTGTAGTTCCGAACCACGTTATATCTTTGTGTTTGTGATTGTGTTTCATGTTATTATTTTTACTATCATTATTCCAATGCGCTAACACGATTTGTAGACGCGATCACGATCAAATTCCATCAACGAATGAGCACGTCGCTATTCACCCCCCCCCCTCTAGCGTCCAATCGATCCCCTACACTAAGGCTTCATCTTTGTCTTTCAATAGATATACATAACAGTATCTAATATAGTCGTCGATGAAAGTGACAACGTATTTTTTCCCTCCTCTAGTTTGCACAAATTTTAAATCACATATATCACTGTGAATTAACTCTAGAGGAGTCGTCTTTTTTTCCACCAAATGGAAAGGTAACTTTGTCATTTTAGCTTCAACACATATTTCACATTTATGTGTTGGATCAACATTAAATACTGATAATAAATTTAAATTCACAAGTCGTCGTAAAGTGTTAAAATTTACATGTCCAAGTTTAACATGTCATAAATTAGAACACTCGACCAAATAAGCAGAATTTATAATTTTATTGCCATTGAAGTCACGGTGTACATCCATTATATTCATTTTGAATATATCGTTCTTTATGTACCCTCTACCTATGAATTGACCACATTTTGCCAATACAAACTTATTGGACTCAAACACTAATTTGAAATCGGCTTTAACAAGAGTCGACCATGACACTAAATTCTTTCGAATGTCGGGAACATGAAGTACATCAATTAGTGTCACTTCTTTGTTTGACGTCATTTTCAGTACCACTTTGCCAAGTCCAACAATGTTGGAAGTTACAGAGTTACTCATGATTGACTTTCTCCCATTGATAGGGGTATAGGTTGAAAACTAGGCCTTGTCAAAATATATGTGCCAGGTAGCACCGGTGTCGACCCATCACTGTCTTGGATTATCCACCAAGTTAACTTCAAATACAATAGTAGTCAAGTCTAATTATGACAAATCTATTAACACTGACTTATCTTCGGCCGCGTGCACTTGATTGGCTTTCTTTGGACGTCGGCAGTCTTTAGTCTTGTGATTTGGTTTGCCACAGTTGTGACATGTTCCTTGAAACTTCTTGGCCTTCCCTTGGCTTTGTCCTTTGCCTAGATACTTTCTTTTCTTGTCAGTGTTTGATTCCAACAAATTTGCTTTAGCATACATAGACATTTTTATTGATTCTGATTGCTTGTGATTATCTTTTTCAATTCGTAATCTTACAATCAGATCCTTAAGTCCCATCTCCTTTCGCTTGTGCTTTAGATAATTTTTAAATTCCCTCCACGAAAGTGGGAGTTTCTCAATTATCACGGCAACTTGAAAGGACTCATTCATTGTCATACCCTCGGCATGCAAATTATGTAAGATCAACTGTAATTCTTGGACTTGAGCCATCACAGTTTTGGAATCAATCATTTTGATGTCTAAGAATTTGTCGTCGATGAATTTTTTCAATCCAGCATCTTCTATTTTGTACTTCCATTCAATAGATTTCCATAATTCTTTTACAGTTATTTTGGAACTATACACGTTATATAACGTGTTGTCCAAGTCATTGAGGACATAATTTCTAAATAAGAAGTCACTTTGTCCCCAAGCATCATATGTCACCCTGTTTTCTCAATTAGTTTCTCCTGGAGAGATAGTGGGGCCGTCTTCACATAAGAACCTCGCAAGGTTCAACGTGGTTAAATAAAACATCATCTTTTGCTGTCATCTTTGGAAATCAGTGCTGGTAAACTTCTCTGATTTCTCGCCATGTGCTGATGGAATAAAGACCGTTAATGATGAATCCACAGTAAATTGTACAGAAAAAATTCATCTTAAGATTGTTAGTGTCTGGTTTAGAAAGTGTAATCTGAGTGTGGACAGAATAATGGTATAACATCGCTTAGGCGAAGTCGTGGCTAGAGTTGGACTCTATCTTCTTAAGATGAATTTGCCCCGTACACAGTGCTCACGAAATATAATAATCGTCTCCCAAGATACCACAACTTTATCTTGCGGTAGCAACACTGCAAATCGCAAGACCTCCGAACCGAAGAAGCTTTTTGACCTCTCCAGAATACAAGTATGCAATGCAATGCTTGCTTTTCCTTGAATTGAAATGAATTGGATGAAACAAATGAAATGAATGATCTTATTTATATTTGTGAAGGGATAAAGAAACCTCTTGGTTCAATCAAATCTTATTTATTCAATTTAAATGGATGATCTAAATTACATCTCTTTCCAAGAGACACAATATCTCTTTATTTGGATGCATCTAAACCTTTTATTTTGAATTTAATGACCAAGATTAAATCATTCAAAAAGATACTTATGCTTCTTCATTTGAATGAACCGAATTTATCCATCTTAATCCGACGATCTAGATTATATCATATTAATTTCTCATTCATCTAATTGAGAAAATTATTTATTTGATCAATCAATTTTCTAACATCTTATAACTTATATATTAATATAACTCAACAATGAATAAATTGCATTCCACTGAGCGAATCAGAAAAAAATTAGTTCAAACACTTGGAAACAAAAACAAAGTGCTACTTTACGAAACTATTGAAGGAAATTCTCTTGAAATCCATAAATCCTTTCTCTGTTGCAAGAAATGAAAACAAAAAAACTCAAATGTTAAGAGTGCTTCTTCACGATCCTCGTTCTAATTCCCCCTGCAAGAATTATAGCACAGGCCCTATCAGCGGCGGCTCCAGTGTGATAATAATACAAGCAAATCATTGTAAATTCCATTACAACTACTATCAACCGAATACATTGAGATTCACCGATTAAAATGCATAATAAGTTCATGACTTGGCTACCTTCTATCTCCTCTGACCGGACTTCCTTAGCCATGTTTGCTGCAGCACGGTACTCGAACCTACAACTTTCAAAGAGCAAAATTATGCTATGCATCTGAGCAATGAAAAATAGTTGTGACAAACACAGCTTCGATACGAGAATGAAGAGACATTTAAACGATGTCTACTATCTTGCAGATACAATATGCTGAGTAGTGGATAGTTTGGTTGCATGGAATCAATGGATTTGTACTAATAGCTGAGCCAAAAGTGGCATTTTAAAAGAAAAAGATAGAGCTCAAATGGTAACGAATTCAAGAGGTGGAAACAATAGCACAGACGCACACAAATTATAAGCACAATAGAACAGAGTGAAAAGAAATCATAGCAGAAATAGTTTCAGTACAATCTCTCTCCGTCATGGTATTTGGCAGAACACTTGATATCTAACTGAACCAAAATGACCCTATGTTTATCCTAGTTTGTCGATTTACTAATATCAATGCAGGATAATGCAAGTAATAGTTAAGTCAAACCGGGAAGCAGAAAGGATTTTTATCTCAGTGGGCATAAAGGCGAGAAAGATAAACATGAAAGTGAAAGAATACCTATTGGAAAAAACCACTCCAATCTCGTATTCAGACCTGGTCTTGGAAGCCTCCACGAGAACAGAAACAATTTCAGTTTTTTTGGCACTGGCCATGAGACAATCATATTCCTTTGGGACAATGACTGCAAAAAAGTTGTCGCTCAGCTTGCTCAAGCATATTCGATCAACAGCTGCTAGTGTTATTCGCCTTTTTAGTAACTCGGCATCTGAATCCACAATATAGATAGCAGAATTTGTGATCATTAGGACACGGTGCTTCATCTTTCCAGAGCCTGTACACTTGAAGATCTTGTCGGCAAACAGAAGTGTTTCATCATCTGCATGAATCAGACTTCAGGTACTGTCTTATACTTTCCCTAGAATAGCAGCAAATGATTTACATATATAATCAGTTTAGAAGAAGTCTATAATTGTGGGAATTTATAATAGGAGCACTGCTCCTTTTTTAAACCATCACAGGGTTGCTCCAGTTTGCATCCATATTAAAAAGATGAAAGATACGAAGGAAAGGAATAAAAGGATCACAAAAATACATAGAGAATTCCAACATTTTTTTATCACTTCCTTTCTCTTTTTCCTTTTCCATGTTATATGATATGAGATTCTTCGAGAGTTGGTAGAAGAAAATTTTGATTAGTGAGATTGTAATCTACTTATTTTCGGAAGTTATCTTTTATTATTATTATTATTATGGCACCTGCCTATTGTATATTCTAATCATTAGGGGATTACCTACTAGTTGATATTTCTATTTCATAATTTACGACAATAAACATGTATTTGTCCTTGGACAATGATGGAATTGATGTATGAATATGAGTTATTCCTTCAACCCAATTCTGATTTCAGATATAGCTTTTGAGATTGTAATAGTATCATGAGTCGGGTTATGAGCCACCCAAGAAGATTTAGAATCTTACATGGTGAGCTACTACTTATTCGGGCTTTAAAATTTTGAGTGAGTAATTAGGTTTAATAAAGTTAATGGGTCAGTTCTCTCATTTGATAATAGTCCATGATATCCTCCAATACCAACAACTTATATACATGATTTTGGCAAAAGTTCATTTGAATCTCCTATTGAAGAACCAGTGTTTTACCTAAACCATATGATTTTGCATCAATATACAAGGCAAAGAGGAGGTTCCTTTTGAATAAAAGAAAACAAAGGGTGAAGCATTTGTGATAGATGCCAATTATTATTAACAATGTGACAAAAGAACTTTAGCTTTCAGCACATCCGTCGACCACTTTCAAGAATCAGTTGGCTTAATTGTGAATCCTTAGAGCTCAGAGATATTCTCCTTACATAATAAGTGATGAAAACAACTTGATCTTCAATCAAAAGAAGTAGCAAAGTGCCTCCCTTTAAGATTGAAGAAACAAATTTCAGGTTTGAACAAACATAGATACCCGAGCTATCAAAATGGAATGATCAGTAGATCTATAAAAAAATAATAATAATAACAGAACAAGCAGTCTAGAAACACAAATACCACTAGTAGATCCGAAAAAACATGTAACTAATTAGCGTAATTGTTCCCATGGAGTCCTATCATTTCAAACATCTCGTTACCAATCATATGAAACTTTCATTCTAAAGCTAAGTCTAAATTATTAGTGTTTTGATGGAAGATAGGCATCAAACAGATTAGCTAGTTGCTATATGTTCTAAAATTTAGTCGGACATCAAAGTGAAAAAGTTTAATTGATAGATATTTAAACCTATTTCTACCTGTGAAGATGTCAATAATGCTTCAACCAATATTCCTTATGCTATGATAATTAATTATTGTGACATGCCAATACTTGGTTGTAAACTTGTTCTCTTTTGAATAAGAATTTTTAATCGACGTTTGTTCTGAGTTGAAATCTTTCTCTACCAAATTTATATTTCTGTGAATATTCCTGTATCTAATCTAACTCTGCTCAGATCTCACTCCATGTCAACTCAATCTACCATTTTAGATCAACGACGCCTCATAGATTCATCCTGTGCCATTCCCATTCGATCACACACCAAGCAAGTCAATCCCTAATCCAAAAAAAAAAAAAGACACAAGTTTTCTTTAGCTTCTGTTCCCAATCAACCGGGATTAACCTTTGTTTTCTAGCTGCATATTCATGCCGAGCGGCAACCATTTAGAAATAGTTGCTAGATGCATGATGATTCCTCAAATCAGACAAAGAAAAAAAAATTGCGGATGGAAGAGATAGCAAGAGATACCACGCTTTGACAAGAAGGCGGAGAAGAAGGGATTGGATCCGGCGTCGAGGTAGTCCCCCTTGACGTCGCTGCGGAAGGAGGCTCCTCGCCTGGCCTTCACCCCCATGAACGGCCTCAGAGGTCGATCCGCACCCTCCCTGTCCATTATATTCCCAAACGAAGCAAAGAGCTGAAGAAGAATCCGCAAGAGAGGTATTCAGCTTATCCTTGCGACTCGAAATCAACCTTCCTTCGCTTTCTCTTCCGATGAAGTCCTTTTTGCCACGCTTGTCACGCCACGCAATTCCATCGTAGCACGCGAAGGTGGATGTGCTTCCCCGTGGCGGCGGCGGCGGCGGCACAAAGCGCAATCTGACGGCGGTCCATCCTGTGCCATTGAACGAGCAAACAGAGTAAACTCGGTCGAGGCATCAAGTCAAAAATAAAACAAACCACACCGGTGAAATAATCGTTCAAGTTTTGCTTTTTTTTTTTTTTTTAAAAAAATAATTTATTTTAATGCGATCAAACTCTCGATTTAAATTTATTTAATTATTTATATTTTTTATATTTTCAAATTTATTTAGTTAGTTATTGAACTTATAATACAAGATTATTTATTTATTTTAAATATTTAACAAGAGAAGTGGATCGAATCTTTAATCCAATTCAAAATGGATTACAAATTAAACAGACTAACATATAAATCATAAAAAACATCTCTAAAATTACTTTGTTATTTTCTTAAAAATACTATCTGTGTCACTTGTATATAATCAAAATAATTTTAATTGAAAGAAATAAAGATTCAACTAAAGATATTATTTTATCCTATTATGATTGGATATGATAAATTAAATTAAATTTATTTGCTATAATAAATGCACATAGAAATTAAAAATATTTTACAGGAGAAAAGAGCTTTCAACTTTTTTTAATCCAGAAACCAATTCAAATCCATCGCGGCTCGATCAATATTGATTTACAATCCGTGTAGATTGATCCATTTCGACTTGTCGAATAATAAACTGATAAAATTTTAATTCAATCCTCTTAAATTATTTAGTAGGACGAACCAATTTGACTAGTCTAATCCAAATTGACGACTCTAACCATGACTTAGCTTCAACCGTGAGACGGTCAACAATCTTAAGTCAAATCCTTGGAGTGTCCGCGACATTTATAAAAAATATAGAATCGTCACATTAATGACTCTCCTCCGACTGCCTCTATCGATGGAGAAAGTACAATTAGCAAGTACAAGTTTATTATAATTCTTTTATAAAAGAAGGTCAACCCGAAAAAGAATACGTCGAAAGCTATAAATGTAAAATTTGTGGCCATAACTAAATTCAAGACTCTTCTTGAAAAAGTTGTATTTGATAATTATAAGATATCACATCAAAAGGTGATTCGTTCGTGCCAGTGCTTCTGTTAATCGATTTCATCGTCAATACGAAAGAGATAAATCACAAGAAGATTATATTCTTTAAGCCATTGATCAGAATAACAGAGAATTTTTATGTCCAAATAAAAATTTTAAACTCCACACTGAGATTCAACTATTGTCTATTATAATAACTATTACACGGCTCTAATCAACTGATAATTATAAGACATGAATGATATTTCAATGTTTTCATGAATGGCAATTAATTAGCAGAGAAGGTACATATATAAGATATATAATAATATTTTCAATTCGCAAGGGCTCATTTATGGACTAAAACGACTATTTCAAAGTCGAACACTTCATTTTTTATGAGAGAGTTAAAACAATTCGACTTGTAATAAAACAAAGACGAATCTTTTTAAGAGTATAATTAATAGCGGATTATCAAACAGCGCTTCTGAAGTTTGGAATTGTCCAAAAAAACATTCTATATTTTTATATTTATCAAATAGTGCACTTAATTCCCTTTTTACCTTTCAAAAATAACGTACTTAATTTCTGAACGTTGTGTTAGGAATTCAAATTTCAGCACCACTATGGTGTTGAAATTTACAATTTCAGCACCACTGTGGTTCTGGAATTTACAATCCCAGCACCACTACCGTGATGTTGAAAATTTAAATCATAGCACCACAGTGATGCTGAGATTTGAATTTCCAGTACCACGTTCAAAAATTAAGTGCGCTATTTCTGAAGGATAAAAAGAGAATTAAGTATGTTATTTGATAAATATGAAAGTATGAAGTATTTTTTGAACAATTTCAAACTTCAGAAATATTATTTGATAAATTACCGTATAATTAACGATCAAAGATGAAGCTTTTGCTCATCGAGAAAGATTTAGCAATTTCATAATTAGTTCAGATTTGACTTCCCATGAAACTCTACAAGAAACATCGATTTTACATTCTGAGTATAAAGATCTAAAGAGATAGATTATGACTCTATCAGTTATTTGAAGTACGTGGCATGATATATAATTAATCCTATACAAATTGAATCTTAATTAGGACTCTGAATGGAATTGAAAAATTAGATTTTATTTTTATTGTAAAATTTAAAAATTAAATTTTGTAAAATATTTAAAAAAATTTGAACCCTAGACGAGGACTCAATAGCTCTCTCCCAAAATCGACTTTGTACGAGAGCATATGATGAAATGGATCTTATGTGCTTTGACATTAATAAAATTGATTGTGTAAGTCATAATTTATACATCGATATTCTTTAAGTATTTAAGAATAATTTATTCTTGATGTATGGAGAAAGAAAATAAATTGCCAATTAACCACGGTAATTTATCATAATTAGAATATATTCTGTTTTTTGTCTCAACGGATGTATAGTGTGCTATAGAATATATTACTCCAAACAAGAGATTTCAATGGCTATGAGACAATGCTTAAATAATCCATAAGCTCATTATTGAAATTGGGGTAATTATATATGAGCATTAATTGTTGATCGATCATAATAAATTGTACATGTGACAATAATAGGGTCATTGCAAGGCTAATTAAGAAACCCAAGTCTCATTAATGATCCAACAACCTAATTTGGTAGGTGATTTTGCCACTTCAAAGAATTTATTAGACATAAAAACATCGTACTTAATTAGTTAGTAGGAGACACATAAGCTATTAACCATACATAATATAAATGAGAGATTATTGTTGGTAATAGTCCTACATAGACAATCAAATTGTAAGGGAATTAATATATTGACTGTTTATTAGAGATTCATGATTGTAATTAATAAAAGTTCCTCCTAATAGTATTTATACTTTTGATCGATCGCGATAAAGTATATATATATATATATCTTATTTATACGTCCATGTTAAGATCAATACGCAAGTTATATTGAAGATATTTGAAAATACTCCACGTTCATTTGGTGTTTTATCGAGTTTATATATATATATTGAGATTACCATATTCATCATGTAAAAGGATCAAATATTATACTTTGATACTTATGGGTTAAACTAATGAGATGGAGGTGAATGAGTAATCGATATAGAGCTTATTACTTTTGATAAATAAAAGGCGATATCATTTGGTTACGTTGATTTAACAAGTGATCATTTAGAGAAATATATGCACAATAAAGAGCAATTGAGAAGAGTCATTAAGTTAATATTATTGGGGTTGGAAATGTCAATAGAAAATGAGGTGGAATAGTCGAAGAAAATTTCATTTTGTATGATGTTTTTAATTTTACGTTCGAAATTTTAAAGTTTAATGATTGATTTATATTGTTTCATAAATATATATATTGTGAATAAATATATAGGGAGAGACTCTCTCTTATATGTGCGTGCAAAGTCGGTCCTTGATGTTTTAGGACCTTGGGCGAAGTAAAAAAAAATAGATTCTTTTATAGATAATTTTTTTTTTTTATAAAAATGGTCCCTTTCATATATAATTTTTAAAAAACTTTCATTGGGCAGGGGCCCCAACTGCCCCTGCCCAGGGGTGGGTCTGTGTGCATGTGCAAGGGTACAAATCCAAAGGAGCGATTTAATGACTTTTATTTGACACGGTGACACTCCTATAAAAGGAGGTAAGGTCTTGAGCAAAACGAGAAAAATCTATTCCTTTATTTGTCCTCTCTTTGTTTGTCGAGTACCTCTTTCACTCGAGCAGATTTTCCATGCTAACCTCAAAGCGCCACGAGATTGGGATGAATCTGTTTTAAAGATTTGCATTGAACGTAGACATCGATTCATTAATTTTTGAGAAATCAACTCAAGTGTTTGGTACTCGACTTCAACAGCTTGGTCTCGAAAGCTCGACACTCGACTTCAGAAACTCAGTTCGACCTCTCAAACTCGACAACTCAACTCGATCTCAAAAGCTCGGCACTCGACTTCAGAAGTTCAGATCGACCAAAAGATGACAGCTCAACTTGGCCATACTCATTCAACTTCAACAACTCGAGATTATCAATTTAAATCTCTCAATAGATAAATCTAATTTGAATTGTATTTTCAAATTATGATTTCATTCCCTACCTCTAGACACAGATAATCCAACAATTAGAGCATCATTGTTGTATTGAATAAACGTGATAAAAAATGATATAAATTAATAGTGAGTAGTCACTGATGTTGCCTCAATAGAGACCATTCAAGATTGGTCTTAAATAAATTGATCGAGATGTGTGTACCTCCAGAGACTAAAGGATAATTAAGAGTTAATTAGCCTAAGTATTTGATCAAACAAAATTTAGATTAATTTTTATGGAGAGTTTATTCGATAAAATTAGAAAAAAGTTAATTTGTGAAGAATTAAAATTAAAATTAATTAACCATTAATTATAATTTAACTTGGAATCATACCGGGGCTCAAAAAATTTGTATCTGAATTATAAAAATTGATTTGGAGATGAAATAATTTTGAAAATATATATATCCCGTGCGCTTCATCCATGTGTGCTTGTGCACGATACGCTTTCAGTCGTCGGATCAACGAGCGATTGAAAAATACACAGTGTTTGTTCTTCCCCGTCGCACTGAGCTAGAAGTTCGAAATCAACGACGAACGACTGAATTTCGGTAGCGATCCGGACAGAATTCGATCGCAGTCAGACCGATACCAGATTCCGATCGAACGATGATCGAAATATGGCCAATTCGCGACCGGAAACGGTCGCGATCGGGACCATCAGTGTCGCAGCCGCAATTGCGGCCATTTCCGACCTCCATCCGGTCGGAATTCGATCGTCATCAAGCCGATACCGAATTTCGATCGGACAACGATCGAAATCCAGCCGATTCGCGATTAAAAATGGTCGCGATTGGGGTCGCCAGTGTCGCGACCACTTGCAATCGCGATGTAGTCGGATTTCGATAGCAAATCCGACAAAAATCCAACTACAGTCCGATCGGAATCCAATGTCGGTTAGACCGTGATCGGATTTCGACCGGATTGCGATCGAAATCCGGCTGCATCGTGACCGCCAGTGGCCGCGGCACTGGCCACCTCGATTGCGGTCATTTCTGGCTGTGAATCGGTCGAATTTCTGTCGCCACTCGATCAAAATTCGGTGTCGGCCTGATTGCGATCGGATTCCGACCATATCACGGTCGGAATCCAATCGTCCGTCGGCGATTCCGTGCTGTAGTGCTCGCGGTCGAGAAGAGCTTCGATATTGCATTTCCGTTTTCGCACACAAGCGCATATAAACTCATCGCCAGAATATCAATATATATATATATATATATATATATATATATATATATATATATATATATATATATATATATATATATAGAATTCTGATATCCTGTGCGATCAATTTCTACGCGCTCGTGCGCTCCTCGATGACCCCGCGTCACTGTCGTCGTCGTCGTCGGGCCATCGCCGACCGTCAGACCGGACGCGATCGACGCATCACTCGCCGGCGATCCGACGGGGAGAGTTTACCGGCCGGTTAGCGACCGGAATCCGGCGCTAACCGGCCGGAAATCACCAAAGATCGCGGCCGGAAGTGGCGCGGCCACTGCCGGCCGCGATCGGGTCGGATTCTGGCCGAATTGCGGCTTGAATCCGGCGTTGGACGGACCAACAGCCGACACCGGTCCGTCCGGTGTAATCGGTTGGCCGAATCACAGTCGAAATCGGCCGCCAGAATCGGGCGGCCGATTTCGGCCGCGATTGGGCCGGATTCCGACCGAATTGCGGTCGGAATCCGACGGCGGAAGGACCGGAAGTCGACGCCGGTCCTTCCGCCGTCGGATTCCGGCCGAAATCTGTCGCCCGATTCTGGCGGCCGCAATTCGGTCGGATTCCGGCCGAATGGCGATCGGATTCCGACCGAATGGCGGCCGACCGATTACACCGGACGGACCGGCATCGACTGTCGGTCCGTCCGACGCCGGATTCCGGCCGCAATTTGGTCGAAATCCGGCCCGATCGCGGTCGGCAGTGGCCGCGTCACTGTCGGCCGTGATCTTTGGTGATTTTCGACCGGTTAGCGCCGGATTCCGGCCGGTAAACTCCCCCCCGTCGGACCGTCGACGAGTGGCGCGTCGATCGCGTCCGGTCGGACGGTGCGACGGCGGCAACGCACGGTTGATCGGACGGCTGGGAGTGCGTCGCGTAGGCTATCAAAATCATATATATATATAGAGAGAGAGAGAGAGAGAGAGAGAATTCTTCTGTTGCGCGACTCCCCCTCTGCGCCCCGTCCGCGGCCGCGAAGACCCGTCATTTGCCGCCGTCGTCGCCACCTCGGCCGCCACGGCCGCGGACCGGTCGATCGGCCTTCGCGGCGGTCCGGCGGCGGATGATAGCGCCGTGACGGCGCGGCGCTGCCGGCCGAACGAGCCGATTCACGCGGCCGATGGCGCGCCATTCTTGGCGCGATCGCGCGGATTCGACCGAATCCGACGACGGACCGACGATCGGACGCCGGTCCGTCCGGCGCATAAGCGCAATCGCATTCGCAGGCCGTAGTCGTGCCGAATTGAGGCCAAATCGGCCGCCGAATCGGCCGATTGATTTGCCCGGCGCGGCGGTCGGCGGTGCGGCCGACGCCCGAAGACCGCAGCGGCCGATTCGCCGCGCGATTCGACCCGTCGGCGGCCGAATAATAACGGCCGGCCGTTTCGGACGGATCGGCGTCGTCGATCCGTCCGGTAATCTGCCGCCCGAGATTCGGCCGCCGTGCGGCCAATCGGCCGCGGAATCGGCGGCCGATTCGCCTCGTGGCGGGGCCGATTGACGGTCGAATCCGGCCGGACGGACCGACGGATCGGCCGGCCGTCCGCCGGATTCCGGCGCATCGGCCGAATCCGGCCGTCGTGGCTGAGGCGTAGCGCGCGCCATCGCCGATCCGCGTGAATCGATCGTCGTTCGCGTCGAAGCGCCGTGGCCGGGCGCTAACCCGGCCGCCGGCCACCGCGTCGGACCGCCGCGAGTCGCGTCGATCGCGCCCGGTCCGAGTCGGGGTGGCCGACGACGGCGCGGCGGCAGCGGCGGCGGCAGCGACTTGTCCTTGACGGGGCGAGGGGGAGTCAGGTGAAAGAATTCTGTGTATATATATATATATATAGCTGAAAATCATTTATCACGCTTTGTATTGACCTAAGGATATATTTACCCTCACATACATATATATATGACAGGGTAAATTTTGTTTGCTTCTGATTTATTCGAAACTTTCCTAAAATATCTCATTTTTAAGTACGGACAATTTAGTTTCATTCCATTCATATATTATTTTTTTAGTTAATAAAAAAATAAATGCACGTGATTCTGCGATTTGGATTTTGGGGTGCATTAAAATAACAATAAAAATATATATGGATTTAAATAAATGCACGTGATCAACTTAAATGCACTTTGGAAGGGTGAACTCATATAAATCCAATTTACTAATCCTCACCTCTACAATTTTTTAAATATTTAAATCCTCCGCTTTATTTTTTATATTTTTTTATTTATCAAATAACACTTTAATTCTTTTTTAAACAACTATCAACTCAAATGCATTTGAATAGTTCATTGAACAACTAAATTTTTTTAAATATTTAAATCACACACTTTTATTTTTTTTAATAACCAAATAACATATTGTTTTTTTTTAAACCCTACTCTTCAACTCTTTATCATTTGCCATTCTTGGAGTAGTTCATTTAACTATGGAGAAGACCGCTCGATTATATCATAGAGTTTCATAATTAGCTCGATTATGACGATCGATGTATCTAAGTAATCGTGAAAAAGTTAAGAATGAAATTATGGTCAAATTAATCGAAAAGAACTAATTGTGGTTACAATTTTACAATCAATTCAATCTATCCCAACTACAATTTCAATCTAATCCAATTATATTTGTAGTTGTGTGGATGAGTAATCGTTGATTCAGTTGCAATTTACGATGGCCTTTGGCCTTTGGCTGGTGTACAAAACACATGGCTAAATGGGTAATTTTGGAAATTTGATGAATGCTTTTGTAATTTTAAAATATATATATATATATATGTGAAATGCTTGATTTGAATATTTGAAAAAGGTGTCGGTTACCAAATTTATAATTAGGAACAGACAAATTATTAATTTGGAAATCAAAGTTCTCGTTGTTAATTATAAAACGTAAATTTATCTTTGAAATGTATTTTAAATAATTAAATCGATAACCCGCACGTTACGCAAACAGTTATAAAATTCATCGCATTATTCACAAATCACAATAAAAATGAATTATAATAAGTTTTTTCATTTTGAATATATGGCAATTATAAATTTGAAATTTAATTCAGAAATAATACTATTTAATGACTGATGAAAAAAATTAATTATTTTAATTTCTGATCAAATTAATTGATTTTCATTTAAAATTTTTTTGATTTCGATAGAATATTAATTAAAAAAAATTAATTTATTCGATTTTGTTTCAATCAATTTGATTAGTTTGATTATTAATATTTTTAAAAGTAAATGGCTAAAATAAAGTGGAAAAAATTCAAAAGAATCCCAATTTTATTGGAATTGTCAAAAATATATATTATTATTTATTTATTATCAAAACAACATCTCTTCTCATCTCAATACATTTTTTTTCTGAAAATATTCTTACTTTTTACCAATAGTTAAATAATCATAACTCTTATAATAGGAGCAAATCAACGCAACTCTAATCAATGCTACTAATAATATTATTATATTATAACTAATAAGAATATAGACAATTTATTTCTTGATTTATAATTTATTTTTAATTAATATTGTTAAATTTCAAGTGATAACAATTATGAATTTTGATTGTTATACTACGAGCAGATCAATGTAACTCATGACTATATGAAAGAAGATAAATCACAATCAATCTATGATTATATTGATGCTTAACACAGTAGAGGATAAACATTTTATCTTGACGAAAATTGATTCATATTCATCTTTTGTATATTTGTATTGTATTGATCATTCAATTTGTCCATGAGAGTGTATCTAATATCAACTAATTCAACATCGACTGAGATAATTATATTTACACGTGATTTATGAAATTTAATATTATTTAAATCATTACGGTATTAATATACAATCATAAAACATACAAAAAAAAATATTAAACAGCTATCTAAACTCTAAATTTTATCTTATGCCATTTTTAGTAGAAATTTACATGTACAACTCAAAATAGGTGACATTTATTGACGACCTAAAAAATGGGGGGAAAAGTAAATGAATTTATTTAATTAATTTGAATAAATTTCAAATTTACTATATGATAAAAAATAAATGTTAACCCTTTATTTGTGACGTGTGACGTGTGATAAAAATACGATAATACTTATCTCAAATATTTTTACTCCCGACTTAATAAAAAATAATAAAATTTTAGATTTTACTAAAAAAAATATAAAATCGTTATATTGACGATCTCTTTACGTTCGTCCGATACATGAAGGAAGAAGATGAATCGAAAAATACTAGTACAGACAATCTCAGTAATATCAATTTTTATGATTTATCACTATATTTAAAGGAATATCTTATAAATTCATCGTAGTTAGGAATCGAACCGTGAATATTTAAGAGATAAATTGAATACTTTATTACTGTAACGTATTTTCGAGACCACTTAGACGCTACTAATTTTAAAAATGATCGATTTTATGAATGAAATTTTTTTATCGACAATAGGAGATGTCTGCGTTAGCTCCATTGAAATTAAATGAACTTGTTCAATTTGTAAATGAATAAAATTGAAAAGAAAAAAAAAAAAAAAAAAGAGAGTAAAATATAAGGCGAAAAAGAAATATAAAAAATAGGGAACTCGGCCGGCCGCATTTGCGTTCGTTCCATTTGACGTCGTCTTTTCTCTTGTACGGATCATCTCAGTTCTTCCCATTTTCTACCAAAAAAGCATCGTAGCTTCGATCGATGTGGCCATAGTGGATCATTTCTTGAAAAAGCTCCCTCCTTTCTACGCGAAGGGATCAAGCGACCGACGCGACTCATCCCCTTCTTTGCTTTCGACTTGTTATTCCTCATTCCGGATCCAAGTCCGTCGTCTCAATTCTGAAGGCAACCGGAAGACGACACAGGAAGCAGGTAGTAGTTTTGTTTTTTTTTCTGGCTACGTTTGATTAGACTTCAACCCATGAAGCAAATGTGAGTCATCCGAGATTTGGACTGATTCGTTGTCTTCGACTCGTCGAAATCTTAGTCCGACTCGCTCCTCGTCGAAGAGACGTCAGAGGTGACGAAAACCCGCCAACAAGAGACGGTAAAGGATTTCACTCCTTTATAAAAAACAAAGACTTTGCCTTCGCCCTGCTTGTGGCTGTCGATTTCCTTAAGCAACTTCATCCTTGAGGTGATCGCTGCCGCCACCGCCAGCACACAATCAGGTTCTGTTCTGAACTTTTATGTTCGCCACGTGTTTGTTTTGTTATCAATCAAGAAAAAAGCATTCTTTTTAAGTTTTTCCTCGACGTTTCTAATCATCAGCGCATGCGAATTTTTATTTGGCATGTTATACTTCCGTTTTATTCTTCTTGGACATATCCTTCAGATTCGGTTGCTACTAGGAAAGGTAGAGCTTCTTGCTACTCGGTGGAATTTCTTAGTGTCCATGACAAGGACTGGGTATTCTTTCTTTATGCTGGGGTGAGCATTAGATTTACTCCCTTAGCTGGTAACCGCTTACCATTGTTGCAGCGCTCAGTTGCTGTCAGTGTTTCTAGATGCTCCTTTTGTGCTATTTAAATGATTCAGATTTCACAAGATCCTCGTTTTCACTCCGTCGAAACTCTCTGTAAGTGAGGTGAGGGAGTTGATTCAAGGAGCAACAAGAGCAGCACGTATCATGGATCCTTTCACTGGTAAAACACCAAACGGACGTTCTTGATTCAATATTTATTTGTGAATTTTACTCCTTAACTGATGGTCGCTTTTTTATGTATGCAAAATAGGATCGGTCTTATCTGCTTGGATGAATTTCTGTGGTGATTCCTCCTGTGCTGATCAAGGGACTTTTGGTTCTTGTGGTTTTGCCCAACTATTTTACTCTTCTACATGCACGAACCATATCTTTGTCGGCTCTATAAATGTGGTCCTAATTATTGCATTCTTGCTCAATTTTTTTTGTAAATTTTCAAGCAGATCTGTCGGTGATCATTTGTATTTTAGTTTGCCTTCATTATTACGAAAACTAACTGCTGTGTTCAGTTCTTTGTTGGGAATGGTCTATTTGTTACTTGGATTATGGATGTTGACCTATAATCTGAGGACAAGCACTGGCATCCATCCTCCACATCAGTGGTTTATCTTGTTGGCTCAAGGCTTTTGTTTGGTACTCATTACTCTTACCCTCAGCACCAGGCACGTACAAGTTGGCTTTACATTCATTAGGATCTGGTTAGTGGCTGCAGCGTGCTCTATTGCATTTGTGTGCTTTTCTTCCATTTTAGAGGTCCTGATATATAACAAGGTATCTTTTTTAAGTTACGTTGATTTTTCATCCGTGGTAGCAGCTGTTCTACTGCTGCTTTGTGTGTTCAAGGGATCCAACCAGCCACACAGCTACACATCATTTAATGGAACTCTTTATGAGCCCTTGAAAGATGAAACAAACACAAATGTAGAAAATTCAGATGCAAAGGTGACTCCCTTTGCAGATGCTGGGTTCTTTAGTAAACTGTCATTCTGGTGGTTGAACCCCTTGATGAAGAAGGGTTACGAAAAACCTCTTGAAGAAAATGATATTCCTAAGCTTGGACAGGTTGATCAAGCTGGCTATTGTTATTCATTATTCTTGGAGAAGCTAAATAGTCAAAATGATAGATATGGTACAATTTCACCTTCAATTTTATGGACTATAGTTTCTTGCTATAGGAAGGAAATCATAATATCTGGGTTGTTTGCATTGCTTAAGGTTCTGACACTGTCCTCTGGTCCAGTGCTCCTAAATGCCTTCATAAAGGTGTCATTAGGAAATAAGGCTTTTAAGCACGAAGATTATGTGCTAGCCTTTGGATTGTTCTGTGCAAAATGCTTGGAGTCATTGTCTCAAAGACAGTGGTACTTTCGCACTAGAAGGTTAGGACTACAAGTGCGGTCTTTACTATCAGCGGCTATTTACCAGAAGCAACTGAAGCTCTCAAATTCAGCTAAGTTAGTACATTCTTCAGGGGAGATAATGAACTATGTTACGGTGGATGCCTACAGGATAGGCGAATTTCCATATTGGTTTCATCAAACATGGACTACAATATTCCAACTTATCATTGCTTTAGTGATTCTCTATAACTCTGTCGGTCTTGCAACAATTTCAGCAATGATTGTGATAATCCTTACTGTTGTTTGTAATGCTCCCTTGGCAAAACTGCAGCACAAGTTTCAGACAAAACTAATGGAAGCTCAGGATATCAGACTCAAGGCTGTATCAGAAGCCTTGGTGAATGTCAAGGTGTTGAAGCTGTATGCTTGGGAAACACATTTCAAGAAAATAATTGAAGGTTTGAGAGAAATTGAATTGAAGTGGGTGTCAGCATTTCAATTTCGCAGAGCATACAATATCTTCCTATTTTGGTCATCCCCTGTTCTAGTGTCAGCTGCTACTTTTACTACATGCTATTTCCTTCACATTCCTCTCAATCCTAGCAATGTATTCACCTTTGTAGCAACATTGCGTCTAGTCCAAGACCCAGTGAGACAAATACCAGAAGTCATTGGTACTGTAATTCAAGCAAATGTTGCCTTAGCACGGATAGTCAAATTTTTGCATGCACCTGAGTTAAATATAAAAAATGTTAGAAAACATACTCACTTGAATGTCGACTGCCCAGTTGTGATAGAGGGTGGCAGCTTTTCTTGGGAAGAGAACACAGTGAAGCCAACACTGAGAAATATTAACCTGGTTGTTAAAGCTAAAGAGAAGGTAGCAATCTGTGGTGAAGTTGGTTCAGGAAAATCAAGTCTCTTAGCTGCTATCTTAGGAGAGATTCCTAAGACAGAAGGAAAGGTATGCTCTTCAATAGTTGCTCAACTAACTAATAAGAAAAAATTTGCTAGTTTTTTTAGAGACAAAGGTTGCTCTTTGCTAGAAATATAACCATTGATTTTTCTCATCATTGACGTCTCCTTTCTTCATTCTAATGCTATCCAAGAAATGCTAGGAGAAATATCATGTTGTCTAAACTGGTTATTGTCACTATGTATTGTGAATATGGATATATCTGTTGCCTGTAAAGATGTGATTGCATCTAGCTTAACATTTAACTTATTTTATGCCGATGGCAAGATTTTGGCATATCGTTCATCTTATCTTATTCTTGTACATACAATTGCGTAGACCTTCAGTATATAGTTTGAGAACATCAGAACCTCAATTGTCTAATAGTTTTATTTCTTCAGATCCTAGAAATTACTGTGCTTCATCATTGCAGTTTATCCTTCAAAATCCAATAGTAGTTTTGGTTTTTTGGGTGTTCATGTTCCATTATTTGTTCTACAATGTTCTCTTTTTTCATCTTGGGACAACAGTTACAAGTTTCTGGAAAAGTCGCCTATGTTGCTCAAACTGCGTGGATACAGACAGGCAGTCTACAAGATAACATTCTGTTTGGCTTAAACATGGATAAGCAAAGATATCAGGAGACACTAGAAAAGTGTTCTTTAACAAAGGATATCAATATGTTACCATCAGGCGATCTTACTGAAATAGGAGAAAGAGGGGTAAATCTCAGTGGTGGCCAGAAACAACGCGTTCAACTTGCTCGTGCACTCTATCAAGATGCTGACATATATCTGCTGGATGATCCTTTTAGTGCTGTTGATGCTCATACGGCTAGTAGCCTATTTAATGTAATATCTTATTTAGCTTTCTGTCAACTTCTTTTTCTTGTATTTCGCTTACTGATTTAAGAAGTTAATAATGTTTTTTTTTGAAGGAATATGTTATGGGTGCTCTGGCTGACAAGACAGTAATTTTAGTGACTCATCAAGTTGATTTCCTTCTGGTTTTTGATTCAATTATGGTTAGTCTCGAATCCCATCCATAAAGTTCTTCAATCATGTCATATTTTTGTATTTTGTGACATCATATGTGCATGGTCATATGCCAAATTATTGAAACATTTTGAACAACATGGATGGATATGAATATCCACACATTATGAGCCTTTTAGACCTGACTCACACATTATATAGTACCAATTTGTTTGGACTTTCTGTTTAAGTGATCGAAATTTTGCTGTTCTAAGCAAATCAAACCGTTTGATATGTTTGATAACTTGTGAAAAGAATGCCTCTTAGCTGACTATTATTCATGTTACAGTTAATGTCAGATGGTGAAGTTCTTAGTTCTGCATCTTACGATGAGCTACTGACTTCTTGCAAAGAATTTGAAGACCTTGTTATTGCACACAAAGACACAGTTGGCCCTAGAAAGCTTGAGAGAGTTGCATTCCAGACACAAAGCAAGATGTATGTGAGAGAGATAAACAGTACACATGATAATAAGAAAAATGAAATAGCAAAACCTTCTGAAGTACATCAACTAATAAAGAGAGAAGAAAAAGAAAGAGGTGACACTGGTCTGAGGCCTTACATACAGTATCTCAACCAGAACAAGGGATACCTGTATGTCTTACTCGCAGGTCTTTGTCACTTGATATTTGTAGTTGGGCAGGTTTCACAGAATTCATGGATGGCTGCTAATGTTCAGAATTCTCAGATCAGCACGTTGCGCTTGATTACCGTGTACTTGGCAATTGGCTTTGGTACGGTTGTCTTCTTGCTTGGTAGATCTGTGCTTGTGGTGACTCTTGGTCTCCAGTCTTCAAGGTCCTTATTCTTGCAGTTATTAAACTCTCTTTTTCGTGCACCCATGTCTTTTTTTGATTCCACCCCTCTTGGAAGGATACTAAGCCGGGTAAGAGTGCTTAAAACTACCAGAGTTTCCAGTTAATGATAGATTTTTTAAATATGAATAGCATGTGCCTATCCATTTTATCTCTCTCTCAGGTCTCCTCTGACTTAAGTCTTGTTGACCTTGACGTTCCATTTTCCTTTGTCTTTAGCATGAGTGCTACAATGAATTGTTACAGCAATCTTGGGGTACTTGCTGTTGTTACATGGCCAGTTCTTTTTATCTCCATACCAATGATCTACCTTACCATTTGGTTGCAGGTAATTTCTAGAACATTGCATAAGTTCTTTGATTCTGTTTCCCATTAGACTATATCACCATGAATGCATTGTATGTTGGATTTGTAGAGATACTACTTAGCTTCTGCAAAGGAGTTGATGCGCATAAATGGCACTACAAAATCTCTTGTGGCAAATCATCTCTCTGAATCCTTATCTGGATCCATAACAATCAGGGCTTTTGGAGAGGAAGATCGGTTCTTTACCAAAAGCTTGGAGCTTATTGACAAAAATGCTAGTCCTTTCTTCCATAATTTTGCAGCAAGTGAGTGGTTAATTCAACGTTTAGAAACAATGAGTGCTGCTATTGTTTCTTCATCGGCACTCATCATGGCTTTGCTTCCTCCAGGAACTTTTAGCCCTGGTAAGCAGAAAGGAAAAATAATTTCTTATGATGGCTTCTTTGACTGATTATATTATGTGTTTTGGAATCATGTAAAATTTACTGATCAATGAAATAAAATGACGCATTGATTTTTAAGTGAAACTTTTAGGTTTGAGTGAAGAATGAAGAGCACATCCACCAATAAGTCCCCTATTATTAAGGAACGCCCCAACAAGTTCTCACAATTTTTCCTGAATTAGAGAACTTGCCTATTGTCTTGATAGGCTTTAATCAGAATCACATGACTCAAAATGCTTAGGCAAATTAGTAGTAGTAAACTCATATAGGTCTTATAAATCGTCCTAGTTAGCTAACAACTTCTAATGTTGGAGGACTAAATTGGGATGTTTCAATCTCCTACTCAAGGCTTGACACGTTTTTTTTCTAAGCCCAAACTTCCCTGTTAGTGATATGTGAGGCCTAGTGACAACTGCTCTCTCACATCACAGGCATTCTTTTTTGTCTGATCATCTCACCATGCCTAGGAATATGTTGTTTTGACATCATTTGTGACAACTTAATCTAAATGATTGCATTTCAATTTGATTACCCAAAGACAATGACCAAAAATGCTTGAGCCAAGTTAATATAGTATACTCCATTAGTTAGCTCACAACTTCTGATGTGAAAATGAGTTTTGTCACAGTTTTCTCTACTTAAAAGCTCTCTTCCTTATTAAAGTTCAATATTTTTTTAGCCATTGCTATTTGAGAGCAAATGGCAACTTCTCTTCATAGATAACCTAAAATTATTGAGATGGATTGATCGAGTACCTCTATCGGTGTTATTTATGACTTTTGCACACAGTTTTGTCTTCGGTGTCTCTTCACTAGCACCCTACAGAAAGAATATGAGAGTATTGAGCATGATTAGGTGAAATCATCCTTCCGTATGCTAACATCTGAAATGCACAACAAACACTGATAGAAGTAATAGCTACTTAGTTTCTTATCATTAGGACCAAGAGATCGATGATTTGTACCACAATTTTAGTTTCGTCAAAAGACAACTTTGGAGGTTGAAATATTCAGTAAGTAGCTAGTGAGAAGTATGTTTTCCCAGCTGCAAAGGGACTGTTATCACTGTTTGAATGGCACGGGTTTCACAATGATTAGGTATAGTGTCTATGCTTTCCAATTTCTAGATATTCATACATCTACATCATTACTTAATATTTAAGGTACTCAAGCAAGATGCATATTTTCACATGCTTCATCATGGCTCTTGTCTTGAATTTGTTTTGAAAAGTGGAGGTAGAAGTGAGTTCATGAGTACATAGTTAACCTAGTTATCCACACTGTTAGACAAATTTGAAGTTTTTCAAATATAACTATGTTGTTCGTACACTTTAGTTCGGAGTTCCCATTTCTTTTATCTTACACAATAAGCAATATGAATGTAAAAGCGAGTTTGGGAATATAAAGTTGAAATACTTTGATCTGCATTGCTAAGCAAAACTTTCAATGATAAATGTGGTAGCATGCTTCAATTTGTCTGAAACTTGGACACTTCTCATTTAACTATATTGTTTGGTCATTTTCCTTTTTCAAGGAATGAAAAACAAATTATCGTATTATTGGTAATCTACTTGGAAAATGGTGGATCAAAATGCATGTGTTTAATTCAGCTCTTTCCTCACAGGATTTATTGGAATGGCTCTGTCTTATGGCCTCTCTTTGAATAATTCACTGGTTTTCTCCATTCAAAATCAGTGCATTCTTGCAAATAATATCATCTCTGTAGAAAGGCTGAATCAATACATGCATATAACTAGTGAGGCCCCTGAAACCGTTGAAGATAATAGGCCACCAGCTGATTGGCCTGCTATTGGT
This sequence comes from Wurfbainia villosa, assembly GCA_025175895.1. NCBI lineage: Eukaryota > Viridiplantae > Streptophyta > Magnoliopsida > Zingiberales > Zingiberaceae > Wurfbainia > Wurfbainia villosa. Next base: position 75,057,857 of record CM046007.1, on the reverse strand, counting down.
AGAGTGGAAATTTATGATTTAAAGGTAAATATGCTAATTTTATATTTTTCTCAATTATTTTCCCTTTGGCATAAACTCAATAAGAGTATTTGCTATAAATTTTCTATAACAGATAAGGTACAGGCAGGAGGCACCACTTGTATTATGTGGAATTAGTTGTACATTTGAAGGGGGAAAGAAGATTGGGATTGTTGGAAGGACTGGAAGTGGGAAAACAACTCTCATAGGTGCACTGTTTCGTCTGGTTGAGCCTGAAGGAGGAAAAATCACCATTGACAATCTTGATATTACCACAATTGGGTTGCATGATCTGAGGTCTCGCCTTGGAATCATCCCTCAGGATCCAACCCTTTTTCATGGTTCTATCCGTTATAATTTGGATCCTTTAGGACATTACACAGATCAACATATCTGGGAGGTAAAGTTGTTGATATTGTCATTGAGATATTAGCTTACATTTTAACTCCTTGAACCACACACTCGTGGCACATTTATATTTAAGCAATTATCCATTATATCATGTGAAGTTTATTGTGAACTTCTGTTAGAATAACACTTCCTCAAAGTGTGCCAAACCAAATCATATTTACTAGTGAAAACGGCAAACAAAAAGCATCTTCTGTTAGTGATCCATTGCTTGCAAGTTTTGCAGGAAAATCTATTGTATCCGTGTTTATTGTTTTAGAAAATAAAAAGTATCTACAACTAAAATCCTAATTAAAGTACATTTCAATATTCAAGGTTCTTACTAGTTGAACATTTCAACCATTATCCATATTATTAACTGGATCTCAGCGTAAGAATTCCTGTTGACAGATTAGACATAATATTATTGCTTAAAATATGTTGAAGAGCACCACATTCATTAAACAAGCAACAAACAAGAACCTTTTTTGAATTTTTCTTATGGCTAGTTTAGTGAACTTAAAAGTTTCACTGAGAAAGGAAACTATTATATTTCAACGGCTGTCAAAGATAATATCCTTTATGGAAGCCTGTATTACTGTGTATATGTTTATACTATGAACTTTTTCCAAACGCCATTTACTTTGGTTGCAATTGTAAATAAAATAACCAGTTACAGAACTTTTTGTTGGTTAGTAATTGTTCATACCATACTGGATATAGCTTGTAAAGTACTGATCTACCATTCATTATTGATATAAGAAAAGTTTTGTTTATGCGTTTGTAGCCACTTTTGATGAATTTCAGTGCTTGTAAGTTTCAGCATAACAGAAACATCTTTGCCTTGGTGTTGTTTAGTAATTGTTCATAAAATATTCGGTATAGCTTGTGAAGTCTCACTATCAACCATTCTATATTGATATAATTAAGGTTTTGCTTATAAGTTACAGCTAGTTTTGGTGAATTTCAGTGCTTGTAAGTTTCAGTGCAACAGAAACCATCCCTATTGAGAAAGACTTTGCAAAGGCAATATCCTCTATAGAACCCTTGATCGTGTTGCATATATGTTAATTTCAACACTAGTTTACTTTGTTGCAAACATAAATGGAATCAGTATTTAGGGAACTTGTTGGCATACCAAAGTTTTCCAAGTCTGACTATCTCCTTTTTTTCATGATCTCTCTGATATAATTTGGATCCTTTAGGACAATACATGGATCAAAAGATCTGGGAGATAAAGTTTTTGATATATATCGCTAATATAATGACTAAATTACATTAATTATCTATTTTCATGTGCAATTTACTAAGAACTGTTATGCTAATGATAGGTAATCAGAGATAATTTAGTTACTTTGATGGACACCATTGCAAAAGATACTATCGTATTGACAAAGACTATCATTGTCGTTGTCGTCGTCATCCTCGACCTATGTTAGTTTTCTAGGAAAAAACATCCAACTTTGCTTATCCCAACTATTTGGGGTCTGCTATAAAATTTTTATCACTACTCAAGTTCTATGCAAAATCACTAGTAACATTCAAAATAATTAATTTTTTTTCTAGTGACTAACTTTGGGCTCATCAATTTTCTTTTTTAAAAACATATTTTGTAAATGATTATTGAATTGCATAATTGTATTACCATATTGATGGATATGGTACACTTTGCAAAGACAATATCCTTTATTATAGGATACTTGGTCTTGGAGCTTATAGGTTTGTTCCATGGCTTGGTTCAAATATTATTTTACATTGCGGCGATCATGATGTCGGTAACTGGTAAGTAATTTTTCATACCAAACTGAGTGTAGTTTGTTAAGTCTTACTATCCACCATTCGACTACCTTGTTCGACTATTAATTGTACTTGATAATGCATCTTACTCCTTGATATTGCTGTTCTACAAGAAAGTTTGCTCATCCGGTCCATCTTTCCAATTTTAAAGGTCCTCGACAAATGTCAGCTACGAGAAGTTGTTCAAGAGAAAGAAGGTGGCTTGGATTCACTAGGCAAGAATCATTATCATGAAGTTTCTGTTTCTTTCTTTATCATTGCCCAACATTGTTTTGTTCGATGATTTTCCTTCCTCATACGAAACTTCTCGCAGTTGTCGAAGATGGATTGAACTGGAGCATGGGGCAAAGACAATTATTTTGCTTGGGACGTGCACTTTTACGGAGAAGTCGGATTCTAGTGCTCGACGAAGCGACAGCATCGATCGACAATGCAACCGATGCCATTCTTCAGAAAACCATGAGGACTGAGTTTGCAGATTGCACAGTTATAACAGTTGCTCATCGCATCCCGACTGTCATGGACTGCGACATGGTGCTCGCTATCAGTGACGGTGAATTATTTTTTTAGTAAATCAAATTTGAATTTTGAGCATAGAAACTCAGTTGGCATCCAAGCTTCCAGTTCCACAAGCTGAATGTTTTCTCCCATCCATTAATCGACCTTCTATTTCCCCCCGTCTTTCAGGAAATTTGGTAGAGTTCGATGAGCCAATGAAGTTGATGAAGACCGAAGGCTCTTTGTTCGGGGAGCTTATCAAGGAGTATTGGACGCATGCCTCGAATGCAACTATCTAACCATCCTATTATACCACTGAATTCGACTTTAACTTTTGTGTGTGGACCTTCAATTCCTTGCCTTAGATATGTAATAGCTAACTTGCTAAATTTAGTGGAAGCAACAAAATTTGAGGTTCTTATTGATTTTTCAAGTCACCGTATTTGATTAGGAAACAAAAACGTATCTAGGATTATAAATAAATCAAGTGTTCATGAATAAATTTGATGTTCAATTCGATAAGAATTTATTTACGTTCGTTCAATATATATCAAAATCAATTAATAAAGAAGTTTGAATATATATATATATATATATATATATATATATATATATATATATTCGATTTGTTAATGTTCGTGAACAGTATTCATAAATAAATTTATTTAAAAATTATTTATTAATTTATTTATATTAATTTATAAATAAATATTAAAATATTAAAAATTTAAATAAACAAATAAATTTGATTTAAGTGCTTAATAATTTTTAAATAAATTAAATTTAAACAATCTTAATTCAAATTTGAATTAAGTTTGATTAGAATCTTGATATTCAATTCAAAGTTAAAGTCAAATTTAATCTCAAAAAAAAAAAAATCAAATGGAGCTCGAATAGATTTTTTAATAACTGGATTAATTTTAAATTTGATTTGGCTCTACTTAATTATCTTATCAAATAAATTTAAACACTATCAAATTTAATTTAATTTTTAATTTGAATGGATGATTTTTTTTTTCTTCGCGATCTTTCCTTACAAATGGAGGCAAGGAGAAATTATTAATACTAAAGAATAGAAATCTGACAATCAATTGACTTCCCTATGCTGCAAGGCAACTAAACAGTTGTTCATTGTGGTTCGAGAACAGAGAGCAGGCAAGGACATGGCACACCGTTGCCACATTCTCCATTTTGTACCATTTGGAGAAACATTATGAAACTTCCAGCGACAACTAACTGAAGAAGACACTTGGAAGATTCATCGATCCACATGATCCAACAGCTCGTACTGGCACTGCCACACGGCTACGGCAATGGTGGGGAGGACGAGGCCTGTTTTGGCCGCTGAGTGTCCAGTTTAAACACTGTTCTTGACGTCCGTGTACAATCTTCAGATTAGTCATATTTTTTGTTTTCATGAGATTACAAGTCGAAGAGCTAGCTAGCATCGGATGATTTCTGTATATAAAATAAATATCTTGGCAGATAAATTTGTTTTCTTGGTAAAATGGAAAAAATTCGTCGAAGAATTGGAAAGGAAGCAGCAGAGATCGATCAAGAAGAAGGGACGTCGAGCCTTGGTTCGAAGCAGAAGCCGGTGAAGAACTGGAGCGTCGAGCGCTTGGTGAAGGGGCACCTGGTCGACCACTTCCACACCTTCAGCTTCATGTCGAACATGAGCAGAGCCGGCGACCCGAAGCACTGTACGAAGACGAGGTCGCCGGCGCCGCAGCTGGTGAAAAGCTCGTCGAATTCGCCGAATCCTTGGAAGAACCTGCGCGGCATTCGACCCACTTCCCGCCATTCTTTGTCGTCGAGTTCCCAAATCGCGACACCCCTGATGATCCCCGACCGGTCGTGCCTCCCGATCCCGCCTACCATGACCAATTTGTCGGACAGGTTCATCAGTCGAGCGCAGGTGAGAGGGCATGGCGCGGGTATCGCCTCTTCTTGCGTTAGAGACGACGGGGGAGGGGGCGGCGCGGCGAGGTCGAACATCGCTAAGTGGGGGCGCAGCTCCACGTCGGGGTGGATCAAGTAGTAGAGGACGCCGTCGCAGACGACGGCCTCGTCGCCGCCCCTCCACCCGACGAGACTCGAGACGAAGGGGGTGCCCCACGACTGCGTCGCTGATTCGTAGACGTGGATCGAGAAGTTCCATTGGTGGGAGTCTCCTGGCGGCGCCTGCGTGCACTTGGCGACGGTCACCGTGTAGCCGCGCGTGCGCCGGTCGAACGACACGGCAAGCGCGTTGTAGTCGGGGGAACGCCCGCCCGGGAGTTGAGGAAGCCGCTTCCAGACGCGCGTGATGGGGTTGCCGACCAGCAAGCGGCTCCCGTCGTCGCGGTCCATGGCGCAGACCAAACCGCAGGAGGAGGAGACATACCAGTTGCTCTTCTCGAAGCAGGAGAAGCCGAAGCCGTACCACTGCCGGAGGCAGGGGTCGTAGACATGGCCGGATAAATCGTCGTCGTCGCAGAGGAACATGAAGTACCATGGCTTCTGCAGCGGCATCGTCGCCCACGACAGCCGCGAGGAGTGCACCACCTTGTACCATCGCTTGCAAACGAAGCCCGATTCGACGATGCTGGCGATTGGCAACAAGGACAGCACCTTCTCCAGGAGCTCGTCGGGGAGAATGGCGTCCAGCGACACCAATGTACCCTCATTCTCCTCCTCCTCCTCCTCGCCACCGTCTCTATCTTCAGCCATCGCCCTAATCCCTGCAACCTCGCCATCGACGCAGGCGACGGAACAACTCTCCTCCCACGACTCCTCCATCAAGAAGATCATGAGCTCGTAAACAAATACCTGAAAGAAAAAGCAAAAAAAAAAACCCTAAAATTCAGACTCCGAGACGATTTGACAAAAGAAAAAGGAACATTGCCGGATCAACCAAAAAAGTAGGAAGAAACGAGCACAGAAAAAGCAGAAAAATCCCAAATTTCTGCTGCAAATCTCCAACTTTCCACTGTATATCATCTATTTCAAAGATGAGACAAGCGAAAAGCATTCACATCATCACGCCGTCGAATACCAACGACGAGTCTTCAGGTTCACCGAAACCCGGCAGGCAGAAAACCAATCCCACGTCACCGTAGAAACAACCTAACAGAAATCAGCGAGAACGAAACCTAAAAGTCGCGAGGATCTTCCGGAAAAAGGAGGCGGCCGCAAACGAACGAACAGAGAACATTCTTCGATCGAGGGCAAGCCTTGCGCAAGCGAGGAAACGTACAAAGAACAGCGGCTATGCTTCTAGATGCGACGAACCAAAAGTGACAGAGGGCCACCGGCGATCGGTGGACTGGAAGGAGAGGTGAGGTAGGCGTGCAATATATAGACGCAGCCCTTCTTCGTGCTAATTAAGGAAATGATTGCGAAAGGCCAGTCTCCCTCACCTCACGGAAACCTTCCTCCAAAAGCCCCTCGGTACAGTGGCAACTGGCAATGTCCTCTCACCATTTATCTATTCGACTCCCTCGCGTATCAAATTAGAATTGTCAATCTAACTATCTCTCGCTCCGATTCAAATATAGTTCGATATGAATATTAAATAATCTATCAATATAAAAAATCAAACCTTGCTTCTTATATAAATTCTATACTGCATTGGATCTCCTCTCGTCTATTACACAGCTTGAAGAGAAGAAAAGGAATGATCTTCTATTCTAATTCATCGATGAACATTCATGAATACTTCTATTATCTATCGTCTAATCCGATGAACATTATAATTTAATTCTTAAATCTGAAGAGATTAAACGATAAATAATAAAAATATTTACAAATGCTCATGATGAATTGTAGAACATAATATTTCTACAATCAAAAAATAAGTATATAATATTTCCATCCAAATTATAATTTTAGTTCATTTTTATAATTTTGTGCCAAATTAATCATTGTATGTCATATATTGTAAAAAATTTAAATTATTATATCATCATAATAATTATGTTATCTTATACCATTCATCCGAGCACCCGTAAATATCTTTATTATCCATTATTTGATTTCTTAGAGTTCAAAAATTAAATTATAATACTCAATTGATCGGATGATAGATAATAAAAATACTAATAAATATTCACGGATAAATTGTATAGAAAATTATTTCTCTACGTCATCCTATTTTCAAATTTATTATGATCGATTAAAAATAACTATGCGTGATATCAAATCGCTTTCAAATATAATGTGCTAGATTATCCGGGTGATAAATAGTTTTTTTTTCTAAAATTTCAATCTTAAAAATGTAATATGCATATACATGAGATATAGTATTTTAAATATACTGTATTATTTATATTCAGTTAAAACTAAAAGGTTGTAAATTGTAATATTATAATTCGATTAGTAAAATTTTAATAATTTCTATCTATTTATGTATGCCCCATTTTACTTCTTTAATTTTCTACTTTCCCTACTTTTTATATTTTTTATATTTTTCAATGTTTTTGTATTTTTTTTAATTTTTCTTTACTATTGATGTGGTCGCATTTTATAACCCTTCCGCAGAGCATCGGAGAAGGGTAGATCCTTCGTGACCGCAACAGTAAATCTTGTCAAAATAAATACGCATCATAAGGTGTCATCGGAATTCCGACGATGACCCTCCGATGTCTAAGTTAAACAGGACATTGATGAACAAAATATATTAAATTTAATAAAATAAGTAAAGAAAAAAAATTATCTCCTATGCAGTTGAAAACATGAGAGAAAGAGAGAGCCTTAGAAGATATCTCCCTTAAACTGTCTTCTCAGGAGATAATGCTTAGGGTCGAAAAAGAAGCAACAGAAACCCTCAGCCAGAAGAAGAAGTCCCCTCTCTTTTACCCGAATCCATTCTTATACACTCACTCACACCTTGCTGACTAGACCTTTTCATTAGTTGTGTCCTTTGATAGACTGTTAGAGGACAATCGTTGTACATGCCCTCCTCCTCTCTAACATATTCCATGGGAATCACCACGTCAATCTCGGGTGTGCATTCTAGAAGGGTCATATACATATGCCTTAGCAATAGCAACTTGGGAAGAGTCGTCTATAAGGAGTTGCTCGGCACTCGGGAAGAGTCGCTTGACACTCAAGAGTCTCTGACTCAGGCGTGTGAGGATTCTTAGGCGATGTGGGAGGTCGTGCTCCAGCGACACTTGGGAGGTCGAGTGCTCGGGCAATATGAGAGGTTGTGCTTAGGCAACACTCAGGAAGTCGGGTGCTAGGGCGACATGGGAAGTCGAGTGCTCGGGTGATGCGGGAGGTCGTGTGTTCGAGCGACGTGGGAGGCCACATTCTCAGGCGATGAAGGAAGTTGCATGCTCGGGCGACGTGGGAAACCATGCGCTCGGCCGACGCGAGAGGTCACGTGCTCGGGCGACGTGGAAGGCCGCATGCTCGGGCGATGCAGGAGACTATATGTTCGGGCAACATGGGAGGTCGCATGCTCGTGCGACATGGGAGGTCGCAGGCTCAAGAAGCTTCACGAGTCGACATAGGCACCGACTCGGGTAGAAAATCGAGACTCGGGCCATGTGGGCGCTTGGGAGAGGAAACTGGTACTCAGGAGAGTCGATGACTCGGGCAGAAAATTGGGACTCGAGCGATGCGGGCGCTCGAGAGAGGAAATTGACACTCAAGAGAGTCGCCGACTCGGGCGAGGGGTCTGCCACTCAGGGGTGCATGAGTGCTCAAACACGCACAGGTGTTTGGCCGCCCACGGGGACTCATGCATTCGGCAGGGAATTCCACGACTCAGGAGATTGCGGGACTCGTCCCAAGAAGCTATTGGAATACTCTAGTAAAGTTCTTGAATGCCCGGGAGTTCCTAGGGAGGAACTTAGCACCTCGATGTTGTCTGAAAGAGCTATAAGCATGCGCTCGGGACAACCATGGATCTTCACCTAGAAATTTCAGATATCACTATTTACCCTAGGTCAATTCCAGTAGTATCATAACCCCCTAAATAGTCAAATGATTCACTTTGATGAGTCTAACTCTAATTTTACTACTTCGTTGCCTTGACTCGGACCCTATATCTGCTCTATGTTCATTAGTGGGAGAGATCATACTTATCAACAATGTCCTGTCGGCTGAAATGACATCTCAAGAACTGTCGGGATGAGTAGGATGTAAGAGCCTATGAATCGTCTTAGTTGAATAATATGCGAGAGCTTACGAATTACCTCACATGAATAAGGAGGAATCCAACTCGATGACTTACGAACTATCTCGGCTGAATATGAGGGAGGTCAGCTCGAAGGCTTACGAATTGCCTCAACCACATAGAAAAGAGGGTGGTCCAAGGTTTACGAATAGTTTGGTCATGCTGAGAATAAGTTTTGTGGGCAATCTAAAGCTTACAAATGGCCTAGTCATGTTGAGAATAAGCATTGCGGACGGTCCATGGCTTATGAATGGCCTAGTCGTGCCAAATGGAGAATATACACTTCGGACGGTCAAGGGATTACATTGGCTTGGTTGTGTCGGATGAAAGATAAACACTGTAGACGATCCAAAGCTTACGAATAGCTTAACCGTACTGAGAATAAGTGGTGGGGGTGATCTAGGGCTTACGAAAATGGTTTGGTCGTACTGAATGAAGAATATGCGCTTCAGGCAATCTAGGAGCTTACGATTGGCCTGACCATACTGGATGAAAGATAAACACTATGGGTGATTCAGGGCTTACGATTGGTCTAGCCGTGCTGAGTGGAAACAAGCGCTTCGGGCGGTCTAGGGTTTACGAATGGCCTGACCATGTCGAATGGAGAATATGTGCTTCGATGGGTCGAGGGCTTACAAGTGACCTGACCGTGTCAAATGAAAGATAACCACTATGGGCGATCTAGGGCTTACCATAGACTTGCTCATGCCAAGTGGAAATAAGCGCTTCGGGTGGTCCAGGGCTTACGAATGGTATGGGTGTGCCGAATGGAGAATATGTGCTTCGGGATGTCAAAGGCTTACGAGTGGCCTACCCATGTCGGATGAAAGATAAACACTGCAGATGGTCCAGGGCTCACTATTGCCCTTGCGTGCTGAGTGGAAACAAGTGCTTTAGGCGGTCCAAGGTTTATGAATGGTTTGGCCCTGTCGAATGGAGAATATGCACTTTGGACGGTCCAGGCTTACGAGTGGCCTGATCATGCCGGATGAAAGATAAACACTGCGGGTGGTCCAAGGCTTATGATTGACCTGATGTGTCGAGTGGAAACAAGCACTTCGAACATTCCAGGGCTTACGAATGCCTTGATTGTGCCGAATGGAGAATATGCGCTTCGGGCGGTCCAAGGCTTATGATTAGCTTGGTCGTGCTAGATGAAAGATGAACACTGTGGGCGGTCCAGGGCTTACGATTGGCCTGACCGTGCTGAGTAAAAACAAACGCTTTAGGCGATCTAGGACTTACGAATTGCCTAATCATGTTGGATGGAGAATATGCACTTTGGGCGGTCAAGGGCTTACGAGTGGCCTGACCGTGTCGATGAAAGATAAACACTGCGGGCAATCCAGAGCTTACGATTGGCCTAGTCGTGCCAAGTGGAAACAAGCGCTTCGGGCGGTCCAAGGCTTATGATTAGCTTGGTCGTGCTAGATGAAAGATGAACATTGTGGGCGGTTCAGGGCTTACGATTGGCCTGACTATGCTGAGTGAAAACAAACGCTTTAGGCGATCCAGGACTTACGAATTGCCTGATCATGCTAGATGGAGAATATGCACTTCGGGCGGTCGAGGGCTTATGAGTGGTCTGACCGTGTCGATGAAAGATAAACACTACGGGCAATCCAGAGCTTACGATTGGCCTAGTCGTGCCAAGTGGAAACAAGCGCTTCGGGCGGTCCAATGCTTACGAATGGTCTGGTCATGCCGAATAGAGAATATGCACTTCGGTCTGTCAAGGCTTATGAGTGGCTTGACCATGCCGGATGAAAGATAAATACTGTGGGAGGTCCAGGGCTTACGATTGCCATGATGTGTCAAGTGAAAACAAGCGCTTTGGGCGGTCCAAGGCTTACGAATGGCCTGGCTGTGCCGAATGGAGAATATGCGCTTTGGGTGGTTCAGGGCTTACGAGTGGCTTGACCGTGTCAGATAAAAGATAAACACTACAGGCGATTCAATGCTTATGATTGGCTTGACATGTCGAGTGGAAACAAATGCTTCGGGTGGTCCAGGCTTACGAATGCCCTGGCCGTGTCGAATGGAGAATATGCACTTCGGGCGATCCATGGTTTACGATTGACTTGATCGTGCAGGATGAAAGATAATCACTGTGGGTGGTCCAGGGCTTACTATTTGTTTGTCCATACCGAGTGGAAATAAACGCTTTGAGTGATCTAGAGCTTACGAATGAGGCAGTCCAAAGCTTATGATTGACTTGACGTGTCGAGTGGAAACAAACGCTTCGGGCGGTCCAGCCCTTACGAATGCCCTGGCCGTGTCGAATGGAGACTATGCACTTCGGACGGTCCATGGCTTACTATTTTTTTGGCCATGCCGAGTGGAAATAAACGCTTCGAGCAATCTAGAGCTTACGAATGACTTAGCTATAGCGAATAAAGAATATGTGCTTTGAGCAATTTAGGACTTACGAGTGACCTAGCCGTGCCGACTTACGAACTATCTCGGGCGAATTGAGGTATTTACATCACCAAATTACTCTGAGTCAATTCCAGCAACATCAAATATCAAAATGGCCGGGCTTATTTTGTCACCTCTAAAACACTAATAGGCTAGAGCAATTAAAATCGAAAATAATACTTAGCTAAGAAATCTTTGATTTATAAATGATAATCTCTTAAAGAATGAATAAAAGAATATAACAGTGAGCCTCCTAACTACAGTGATAGAATATTCACGTAGATAATTAAATACTACTAAGTGAATTCCTAATTATAATAATGTATTTATGTACTTTTTTTTTCAAATGGAGGACGGTCTTTTAGGATGCTCAAATCTGCTAAGACAATTTTCACTCGTATTCACTCGATTTACCTGCCTCTTTAATTAGGAACAACTAAATGAGATAATTAATATGATGGTCCTATATTTTATTTTCAAAAAAAATATAGCAGTGGTTTAAGCATTCAACCGTAAGCTATAAAATAATAAAGGATGTGTTTGGTTAAGATCATATGTAATCTTGGTTATGTGATTATTTGATAATCACGTAACTAAGGTTATGAGAAATGAAACATAACTTATATTGTTTGATTCAATTCTAAGTAATGCAATAAAAATTTATTTGTTTGGAGGTTTTTAATGTATAATATAATTTAATATTTTACTATATTATTCTTGATTCAATTCTAAGGTTTCATTTATTCTGAAAGATAGTGGTATCGACATCGATATCGACGGCGGTAATTGGCGACCGTTGACGATGATCGAATGGCAACAGAGGCGATGGCAGGGTGCGATGACGATTGACGATCGACAATGAGTGACGGGCGGTGGGCGGCCATTGATGGTGGACGATCAACGGCAGTTGGCACCCAACGGTCGACGTCGACGGTTGGCGATCATCGGCGGTTACTGGCGACGATCGACGACGACGGTCGATGATCGACGGTCGGCCATCAACAACCAACGATGGCGGCGATGACGATCGACGGTGGCAGGGGTGGGCGATCGACTAATATTTTGAATATAGTATGGCGAAATTGAGATTTGATAAAATTTGAAAAATAATCTTAGAAAAAATATTTATTAACTTCGGAAACAAGAAAAATTTTATTCTCATGTAGGTAATGTGATTTCGAATTACATACTTTATTTATTGATGTGATGAATATATTTTATTATTTGAGAATTACTGATTCCTTTTTATTATGAATAACCTAAAATGAATAATTAAAATTATAATCAACCAAATGCACCCATGAAGTATCAGGATTCCATTTCGGTTGAGATTAGATTTCAAAGTGTCTGATTCTGTATGTGAATAAAGTTATGCTTTTCAATTTATCGGATAGATGAATCATGAAAGAATTAAGATCATCCACCCTAGAATTAATCCACCGTGCGCTGTTAGTTTTCAATAGATCATATTACTTAATTTGAACCCAAAAAGAATAATTAACTAATACCGACTCCTAAATGAATTCGGTTGGAAATTTGAACAGAAAGATGAAGAAAAGATAGAAATGACATTCTATCATCTAAATACCGACTAATGAGAGAGCAGACGAAATAGCAAGAATTATTGTTGATGTTTCAAATATGATGCTTTGAATAGAGATCGACAATAAAGGTTTGCTAACGCTTCAAAACTGATTCTTCAAATAGAAACGGACAATAAAAACTTTCTCTACCATTAATCAAGGATCTTGCTTCTATATAAACAGAAAGATTGCAACCGAGGGAAATAGAGTTCCTCACTCTTTCTTTTTCCTACGGTGATAATTTTCAAGCTGTGTTCAGTTCAGTGCGAACAATTCATACTTCGTTGTGCCCACAATTTATCGTTGTATGCTAAGAAATAAATCTACGAAACCTCACAAGTACACTGCCGAAAGAGGACGTACATATCTATTTTAAAGAAATTGCACGTATACAAGTCTCGACATGTTTTTCACTTGGGCGATCTTCGCTTCCCACTCGGACGCTCTGCTTCTCTGTCGGACACTTAGGCGGTCCATTCGGCTCAGCTACTTCCCGCTTAGTGCTCGATCGTCATCGACGCTCCGCTTCTCTTCGGCTCCCGAGCATCAATAATATTCGGTTTTGACATTCTTTTTCTCATTCACACTGGCAGAGCCAACCCCGGGCTCCTCCTAAATTAATCATAAAAAAAAATTCTCTCGAGATTAAGTACCAAAAATTTTTTGTTTTAAAAGTGTAAAAGTGAAAAAAATAATTTACCCGGGCTAAAACTCGAATAACTCAAAACTTGGCTCCGCCCCTTGCTCAACAGTCTCCAAAAGTTTGACTTAGCTAAGCTATCTACAATTGTCATCGCAACAGATAAATTCAAAATCGTTTTAAATTCGAATTCTCCTTTATATCTCTGCATATGCAATTTCTAACAAATTAAATTCTAGACAATAATTAAATAATCTTTTTTCAGATCTATGTATTTTCCTCACAGCTCGAGGACAGAGTCGAAGGTTCGTGATCAAGCAGCATGTGAACATGGCAAGCAAAATAAAGACTCGTTGCTCGTTCATGAACCTGGCCATGCCACTTTAATTTGGCTGCTGCTGCTGCTGCTCTTATCCATCTTTCTTTGTCCTCAGACAGAGGGGCGCATGACAAGATGAGCACAAGCAGCGTAAGCTTTCTTCGCTGCACTTTTCTCTCATCATTGGCATTCGCTGTCTTGAAGTTTCGCGTGCTCAGAGTTAATTGAGTCTGTTGGATCGCTTTAATTTTGTACGATTTGGATGATGCTACCTCGTGAGCGAGAAAGTTGAATTGTCAGACCTTTTATTATTATTATTATTATTATTATTATATATAGACCATTTGAGCGTCTTTACTGTCGGATTTATTTATTTATTTTTTAATTTGGAACAAATTATAGAAATTGCATTGATATTATCCTAATTAGTTCTCTACCGAGTATTGCCGTATTGGATTGAATTCAAGCTAAGTTCGGTACGCCGGGATGTAAGGATACAACGTAATCAAGTTTATAATGGAATATAATATATTTGATTACAAAATTACATGTACAATAGATATTATATTTTTTTTATTTGGTGTCCAATACAAGAACGACAATGATTGATATCGACGACAACGAGCGACGATGACGGACCGATCGACCGGTGGGCAACATGCAATAGACGACAAGCGGTAAGCGATAGGCGACAACGACGACGATCGATCGACCGACGGCGACGATCAACCGATCGACAGATCGATGACGACGACGACCGATCAGTCAGCGACGACAATCGGTCGGCCGGTCGACGATGGCGGCAAGCCGGCTGATGGTGGTGCCCGACCGGCAACGGTGCCCACCGGTTGGCGGCGACGATTGGCCGGCTGACGACGACGGTGGTGTCGGGCGATCGGGCGGTGGCGGCGGTGTCGGGCGATTAGGCGACAATGGCGGTCGATCGGCGGGCGATGGCAGCCGGTCTGCGGGCGATGGCGATGGCGACGAGCTATGGCGACTACGGGCGACGGTGGACGATGACTTTTCAGATTACGACTTGTAATGTAATCGGATTACATATGTTTTATCTTGTAATCCATATTATAAAATTTTAGTGACTTTTGTAATCTAGATTACATTATATTACAATTTTAAAATAATAATAAATAAAATAATCAATTTTATAATGTAATCTGGATTATATTACAAAGTTGGATTATATTACAAAGTGAATTGTAGCGTACCAAATATAGCTTTAGGATTATATCTAATTGGATTTGATCGCTTTGTGGATAGATACCTCTAAGACTACGGTTTTGATAAGGAGTAATGTAATCAGGTTTATAATTTATAAGATAATGTAATATAATTTACTGTGTTTGATATGTCTAGATGTATATTCTTTGAGTATAAATGTGATTATATTCTTTTATTTAGTATTTATTATTTTTTATAAGAAATATATTTTATATTATTATAAAATGATAAAAATATTTTTATAACTTCGTTTGAATATAATTAAAATGTTAATCGATCGTTACTGGTCATCGATCGTCGACTGTTGGTTACGGGCCGCTAATCGTCGGTCACCGATTTGATCAAATGAACGAGAACTAAGATTATGAATATATTTGATATTTAACTTTTTAGGTTTGTAATATAATCGAATTATACCATTTTGATTTTGTAATCCAGATTACACTATTTCATTACTTTTTTATTCGAATTATATTATAATTTTAAAATTATATCAAATAAAATAATATATCATGCAAGGTTGATTATCGTTCATCAAACATGACTCATGCTCTTATGGATCTTGCTCTTATTTGCGACTCGTAGATAAAGAAGACATTTTAGATCTAGATCTATATCCAATCGCTCTTTGCTCTCTCAATTCCTCCCTCTCGAGCTCCATTGGTGATCAACCCTTTTTCCTTCAATTCAAGGAGTTAGCTCTTCTTATCTACTCAAAAAACAAAAAATAAAAATAGAACCATCATATTAGCGGCTCCCCTTCAACTGTTTCTATCAATGGAGGAGGTAAATCAGGATCTCATGTGACAAGTACAAAAGAAGGAGTCGATCGATAGTTCAGGATGGTGAAATTCTCGGGAATTAACCTCTATCCATTTAAGAATTACCCTTTGTACTTATCAACTGGAATAGCTCTAGAGACTATTTGTGTCTTTTTATCTACTCCAACTATTAAGCAACATGAATAAGATAGAGAAAGTGAGCCTCCTGAGCTACGGTGTAGTGACAAAGTGTTCATGTAGTCTTTCAAACATCTATAATTCAATTCCTAAATATGATGTATCGCAAGATATTTTTCTATGATAGAATAAAAAAAATTGAGATATTAAATTGTTAGGCAACTATAAATGCTTTTAAATTTATCTTAGTAGTTAATAGAAAATTTTATAAGATCGAATCGATCATCTCAGAATCAGAATTAGTTGGTTTGAAGAATTAAATGCCCGATATTAAAAAAAAAAAAAGGTTCTTGTTGTGTTTACTTAGGGTATAAAAGCTTATTCCATTTCATTCTATTGGTTTGCATATCTATACACGAATTAAGACTTACCGAAAACCTTACCATTTAATTACTTTTATAATATTATAGTTAATTTAAACATATAAAATTATCAAAAATAATAAACAGTATGCATTTTTTTCCTTTGCATATTTGAGTGCAAACTAAAATACCAATATCGTAATTAAGTAATAGTAATATTTCAATGAACTTTTACATAAAAATTCACGAGCCAGATCATTAACCAATTGATCTCGATTGCTATTCATAAATTAGTTGGTATATATTAAGCTTATATACCACTATTTTATTCTATCTATATATAGTAGAAAAATCGGTTTATGAGTATTTTTAAATTTATTTTTATAAATTTTAACCCTTTTTTTTGAATTATAACTAAATTTTAGTTCAGAAGGAAATAAAAATATGTATAAAACTGCGAGATAATCTCTTTCATTTATTTATTTTTTTACTAAGCATATGTATCCATGTTTTCTACCTGATTAATTCTGTAATGATTGGTCCGACTCCACTAATCTCTGACAAAGTGCTAAGTAATTTTTAGACGAGATATGTTCTATCAATTACCAGGATAAATCATAAAAGTGCTCGCAGTTTAACAGCTAAGTCCGACGATGTAGTCGCATTGTCCCTGTAAGACAAGTCTGACAACGAAGATATACTCCACTTAAAAAGATAAACTCTCGACCTGCATCTGGCTAAGGATTATCTGTCCAAGTTTTTTCGGAATTTAAAGTCGAATTTGTCTCAATAGAAAATCAAACTGCGCTAGTTTGTGAAATGTCCCACTTTACTATTACATCGTACCCTTGGGGACTAGACATATCTTTTATATAACATGCATTGTTGTCGAGTTCAATGCATGAAATTAATGCTAATCATGCATGCTGGATAAGATAATTGAGAATTGCATTATCTATTTGATACGATCGGAGATTGACTTTTTTTTCTTTCTCAGATGGGGAGAGTCGAATCATCTGACTGTACCGATGTCTAAGTCAGAAAGAAGAAAATGAAATAGAACAAGAGAATATTTAATGAATTAGTAAAATTACCATATCCTTATGTTCATCAACTTTCTCCTTTTATAAACTCTTCTCCTCTCGCCATTACTGGATGTCTCTCTCGTTGTCCACACTCATGCACGTTCTGCTCCATACGGGACCACCTCCGTGTACTCTTGTATCATCTCCACGTCTACAAGTCCTTCATATAGGGCCACCTCCATGCACTCTCCGAACTACTTCCATATCTATATGTCTTTCATATGGGACCACCTACCACTTGTTATCTCCTTGTGATCATCGCCTTTCCTCGTGGGCAAATATTCAAGATAGAGCAATGTCGACTTTGACAATTCCTCTTGATCTCATATCCTTTGTGATATGAACTTTCAAGCTCCCATTGATCCACTTCCCCGAACTTGACTTCCGAGCTTTCGATTTCTGAGTTCCTGGGGAGCCACTTCTCCGAACCTCGTCTCTCAAGATTTGTCGATCCATTTCCTCGGACTCTGACTCCCGAGCTCCAAACACTCAACCTCCACACAACCAATCCCTTAGTCTCTGACTCCTGAGCTTCTTTTGGATTCCCACAGGATACATTCCTCTTCTTCACTATCCTATTTTTTCACGACCATATGTATCCAGCCAAGACTATGTTCTACGGATATCACTGTTGATTAAACTCTAACACAATTGACTAATGCTTGTAGGTTTCTTAACCCAAAGGATTATATTCAGATTAAATTAAGCGTATGGTTTTTTACTGGACTAACACTAATTAGCACATTCTTAATCACAGAGCATTTGACAATTAATTGATCGGTGCAACGAGAAATAGGAAACTTCATGACTTTCGACAATGAGGAACTTATGAGATGAATACATTGCTTTTGCCCCAAGGAAACTTCATGTTTTGGACCACAAAGAAAGTGTAAATTATTCCACATCAACGAGTCGATTTGGCTGAGAAACTAAATTAATTGGCTTCCACTTTCGGTTCGCCGATCCTATCATTAGGTTTTGACATTGAGGAAATATATCTCTCTAAAAGTTAAGAATCTGTCATTGTAGTCTGCTATCCATCCCAAAGGCGTTGTGAGAAATAAATCACGGAGAGACAAAGTCGACACGCGACAAGCAGAGAGAGTCCATCTCAAACCAAGGGATTTTAGATCATCCTAATCGAACCTCGCCCATTCTACTACAAGAATATCTCCGCTTACACTGCATAATTACAATATATCTCAGTCACATGGCAAAGTCGAGTTAATAATTAAATTGAGATGGAAGTCAAATTCGAATCAAATTCAAACTCACTCATTCAAGTCGCGATCGAACTCATTAAGGTAGAAGGCACAATCTCCATTTTTCTCTTTAAAAAAAAAAGAGCTCAATATTCTTCAATTTTATTTCTACGAAGACATAATCTTTAATTTTATCTCTACGAAAATATAATCTTCAATTTTATTTAATGAAAATACGTTATTAAATTTTATCTCCGTAATGGAATGTCCTTCTCTCTATATAAAAAAAAGAAAAAGGAAAGAGGGGGACATAAGTCAAGTAATCTCAAGGAAATTTTTTTTACTTTCTTTATTTTCTTTCTGACTCGAACAACGTTGGAATGGTTTTCGTACGACTTGACTCTTTTTTAATTTATTTTCAAGTCTTCTAAGTTTGAACTAATATATCGGAAATCTAATTTTTGAAAAAGCCTGACCTAGCTAGACTCGTAGATGATTGATCAACTGAAATCACATACACGGTCTCCCAAAGCATGCATAAGCTACGTCCGACTTCCTAAAATCAAATATACATCCGAACTACGGAAGCTCCGAGGAAGAAAGCAAAATATATCAGATTAACGTGTTATACATCGATCCAATTTCTATTCAATTGATCGAAAAATATTCAATTATGAATATTCTATTGAGTATCTCATCTCTTGATTCGGACCGTTTCATGTAAAAAAAATAAATATCATGGACCCATCATGAATCACCATGCACCACACGATTCTCTCTATTTTTTTTTTTATTTACAAGTGGTATCCAAACTTCGCCCGATTAATCCACTTGACGAACCGGTCCTGTCCCACGGCCTTCGAAGAGTCTTCATTGACCCACAAGGATAAATCAGGAAGACGCGCCACCAAGTCACCGTGAGAGGTATGATGTCAATCAGGATCCACACCCTACACCAACTCGTTGGTAAATGAAAACCCGCCTCTGCAATCCGTAAGCGAATGGAAAACGACGAAATTTCCTCCGCAAATCGCGATCCGGCGGAGATCGAATCGTGTCAGGATGTTGGTTTGTCATTGGATTGCTCTATCTTTTTCTTCATCCACTCTGTCTGAGTAGACATACACATGTCAGTCAAATAGGTAGGTGAACCTGATGTGCATTAGTCAGCAGCTTCGTAGCAATTGCTGAGTGCTCACTATATATAAATTATATCCTTCTTTTTTAATTTTTAAACGATCGACAATTGTTTATATATATATATATATATATATATATATTCAATCCAACAAACATCTTGATATTTAATCTTAATTTGACTATACCATTGAAATTTTATTTTATTTATTAAACATTGCGCGGTAATTTCCCTTCTCATTAGTTTGTTGATTTACTTCGAAAAAAAAAATCCATGCATTTTTTGAAGTTTTAATGAAAGATATAAAACACATTAAATTAAATTAAGTAGACCTTGGACTTGAGCTCCAAACATATTTGCAGACACGTAGCTGAGTCATGTGGGACCCAATGTGTCGTATGTCTTGAATAAAATTTGTTATACTCAATTAGAAATCTTCTCCTGGACCATCAATTCCTATGTGCCCGTGCATTCTACGTCGATCCCGTATCACTGTCGACATCGTTGCCATGCCATTCGGTCACCGTCGACCGAACACGATCGACGCACAACTTGTTAGCGGTCCGACGAGGCTCAGCTCCGTCGGTGGCGTCGGACGCTAACGATCGAATTTATTATCGCCACGCGATCTGGCACGCCGCATCGCCCGCGTGAGCGGCCGAATTGACCGAATTAATCGGAATCCGGATCGATGCATCGACAACCGATGTCGACCCGTCCGACGTCGAATTTTCGACCGCAATTCGATCGGAATCCGACCCGATCGCGGCCGAAATCGATCGCCCGATTCTAGCGGCCGATTTGCCGGTCCATCCGGAATAATTGGTTGGCCGCCATTCGATCGTCGGCCGATCGAATCGCGGCAGAAATCGACCGACAGAATCGGATGACCGATTTCGATCGCGATCGGACCGAATTACGGTCGAAATCTGACGCCGGACGGATCGGCAATCGATGGATATATATATATATATATATATAAAATGTGATGCTATGCAATTCATCCATGAACACCTTTATTATTCATCGTCCGATCTCTTAAGATTCAAGAATTAAACTACAGTGCACATTCGATCGGACAATGAATAATAAAAATACTCATAGATATTTATGAATAAATTATACAATATATATATATATATATATATATTCTTTAAAGTTCAAAGATTGAACTACAATATATTTACTACAATAGATAATAAAGATGCTTAAAACTGTACAAAAAGAATATTCCTCTATAATTGCATTATAGAGAGGTAACTTCTCATCACTTTCTATTTATTTATTCCTATTTATTTATGTTTCGAAAGAACATCTTTATTTTTTGAGTATTTTTTTTTTAAAAAGAAATATTGTTAAAAGTATCATTAGATATACTTATACCTGTTATAGGCAAAACGACTATATAAACTTAAATGATTCAAAATTTATAAATAATCACGGACTTAAAACCTTGAGCTATTTTATAAACAATAGATTAATTGACCGTTTATGAAATTTAGGCAATTTCAGTTTATGTAAAAAATTTCATTAAAATTGATACAAGGCATCTTGAAACTGCCTCAAATGTAATATCGAAAAGCGTAAAACTAATTCAAAGGTTCGAAGAACTTTAGACAATTTGAATCTATGAGATAAAAGCATAAAACAACTCTAAAGACTCAAACAAGCACAACAAAATCTTTGTTTATATATGAAGTTTAGTTACTATAAACATTAAAAAAAAAAATTAAAGGGAAAAAACCATACTTGCGAGGGTCCCAATTATACTATTCGTCTTAGAATTGTTACAATTTAATTTGATCCAACTAATCATGCATAAAAATAAAAATAAAATATTCAATCGAAAGACAAAAATAGTCTTATTAGTTTCAATGGAATTCTACGACGATAAAAATATCCAATAAAATCATACCTTCCGATGTAAATTAACTGCAAAGATACAAGAATTTTTTTTTTTCTCTGAAAAGTATTGAGTCCAATATCACTTATAATTTAATTTGCACTGTCCGAGTTTTATACTAATTGTTTAGATCATCTCATATTTTATTATCACACCGTGTGGTCATAGGAAGTTTTTTTTTTTAAATTAACTTATGAACGTCGATAAGTTATATTCTAAATTTTATCTGTAAAATTAAAATTAATCAGGAGGAAGTTAAATACTTTAATTATCAAACAGAAAATAAAAATAAGGCCCCATTGTAGTCGGCTTTGGTCCCTGGAGATGATTCTGTGATGAAAACAACGTAGATATTATTATAGATAGATAGAGATCGAATTTCGATATAAGATTTAGAATTTTTATTCGAATTTAGAAGCTTTCTGTTGTTTTTAATCATTGAGTCAAGAGATATAATCTCCGATGATTTATCTTTCATCATCGTCATTGAGAGATTGATGATGAAAAACATTGGAGATAAATATAATCATTTTTTACTACATATTATAATCGACCTCGCCCTGTCACTTGAGTATGATCGCAGTAAGATTGTAAATGAATCGAGTCAAGACAAATTTTATAGCATTCAAATTTATTTGATAAGAAAATTAAGGCGAGCCAAATTGAGAATAAAATTAACCAAGCTATTGAAAAATCTATTTAAGCTGGACTTTTTTTAGATTGAATTTGACTTGAGATTGAATTGTTTAATAAATATAGAGCTCCTAATCAAGCTTGATTCAAATTTATTTATTTATTAAAAATTTTAATTTTAATTTATAAAAAAAATATAAATAAGTTCATAAATAATTTTTAAATAAATTTAATTATAAATATTATTCACGAATACTATTCGAAAATATTAATCACGAATATTGTTCATGAATATTATTCACGAATATTAATAAATAAATATATATATATATATATATATATATATTTAAATTTATTTATTAATTAAATTTGATATATATTGAACAAATTGAGTTCTATTAAATTTATTATTGAACGTGTGATTCATTTACAATTTAAATAGACACTTGGAGGACAGCAATTGGGCGAACCGGAAGAGGAACAGTGTGCGTAAAACAACGGGCTGCTAGTAGCCAGTGGCAGCATCATACGATTCACAGGGCCCCACCGGCTGAATTCATCCGAAGCGGAGGGAGGGCGCGGGACGTGTTCGCTTCTCGCCCTCGCAACCACAGACGCCACGAATCTGCTGACTTCGTTGTGTTTACTTACATTTTTACCCTTTCATTTCTAGAAAATAATTTCTTATGAATGAAAGCTTGCAAAAGAATAGATTTTGTTTATCGCTCCGTTCGCCCAAATGCTTGGGGAACAATAGTAAAATTGAATAGTTGCTATACAATAAGTCAATAATTCAGGAGGGTACATGCAAAATGCCCCCGTTCCGTTTCGCGTCGCCCTTTCCTATCTCTGTCTCTCTCTCTCTCTCGCTCGCGCGCGGGGAGGCTTCTGGTTTCCGCTGCCTTTAGCGAGAGCAATAGCGAGCACTGCAAAGTAGCGGGAGGAAAAAATAAACGAGAAATAAGAGGAAAGGAATCCTATCTTCTACGCTTCGATTGGAGCCTCCAAATCCTTGGAATATCGGATTCCTTGTTCTTTGGTATGCCTGAATCGATGGAAGGTCAGATTTTTATTTTTATTTATTTATTTTTTGAATCTTGGCTTCGATGTTTGGATCGCGGATTTGCTTCGTTATTTATGATATAGTTGTGGATCTTTTGATTCTTTTGCTTCTTCCTGCTTAGTTCTTTGGCTTATGATATTTGTATGAGACTTCTAGCTCCATGCTTCTATTCGATTGGTTCTGCGCTTTACTAGGTGGGTCTGTTAGTTGGAAACTTTTTTCCATTAATTGTTTTTTTTTACACGATTTCTTCTGGTTTTTGTTTTCTAGTTGGTTTTGATTGATCAAACTCCATCTCTTGGTATTCCGATCTGCGTTTTGCCGATGTCTCTTACTGTTTTGGTTCCTCTTCATCCGTTTTTGGGGTTTTGATTTGGTTTTATCTATTAAAAAAAAGACTTTATTTTATGGTCGAACTTGTTTGCTCTCTCCCTTGTGTTTGTGGCTTAGTCTGGAATCGGGATCAGCAAATTTTCTGGTTATGTATGTATATATATGAGTTGCATAGATATATTTTTGATCTGATCGTCTTCTACATGTTTTGATGATGAACGAATCTAAACTATTGATTTTTCCCGTCCCATTTTATTGTTTGTTTTTGCACCAGAGTTAATGCGCTGAAATCTGGGACAGTCAATTGCTTGTCAAGTCATCAAGTTTTCGAGGTTTGCTTATTTTCCTTAAGCTGGTCACGAGTTAATGAATTTATAGTTACTAGACACTTGTTTCTATTTTGTTTTTGGTAAAGAAGAAAAGCCTTGTGTTAGCTCGTAAACTGCCTTAATATGCATTGAAGTTCCAAGGAACCTTAGAAGTAGAAATTCAGTGACTTAAAGTTAGTTTTATAGAAAAAAATACTTTTCGTAATTTAATAGAGATTCTATCGCTCCATTTTCTAGAGATACTTTTTTAAGTATGATTTTTTTTTCTCTCTGAGAATTCAACAGTGATGAGCATCATTTATGTAATGCAATGTACAATTGGATACTCATTACAAATTATCAGTTTGATTTAAAGCTAGAATTGGTAGTTTTAGAAGGTTGATCACTGTCATGATTTTTAAACCTGAACTTTCTGTTCCCTTCTAATTTGGGACTTCTGCAAATAATTCTCTCAGTTATAGCATGTTGGATAATCTCATACAGGACATCCTATTTATTTGAAATTAGACGAGGACATGCATGATGCTCCAGTTTGATGGGTTTCTAGACATATTCCCTCATTTTATTATACCTACCAGCAATTTCTTGATGAATTGGAGAAGAAACTACTTCAACATTTAGTACTTTGTAAGCTATGTTATATTGACTAGGTTTTTAATGAGTTAGTCCAATTTTATACTATTTGGTTACTCCAACAAGCCATAAAGTGTGACTATGGTTCTACTCCTAAATACAACCTGATACCAAACAATCTAACAGGAACTAACAATTCCAGCTTGTTGCCCGCTCCCAAAAAGACCAGTTATGTCAGTAGGATCACTGAAAGCTTTTTTTTTTTTTTTTTTTGCTCTTCTATTCTTCATTCTCTCTTCTTGCCTTCCCCCTCCTATCTCTTCCCATTTCTATTTTCATTTTCCTTCTTTATACTTCTTCATTCTACTAAGCTTGTGTTGTTAGATTGATTGATGCTAGTACAAATTTTATCAGATCACTGGCATTATTTGGAACCGACTCAAACATTGGGTCCCAACCATTTCAAGTTTATTTTTGTTAGAATATTGTAGATATTATTAGGGATAATTTATTATCCTTAAATATCATTAGGAATAATTATTTCTTAAGATAGAATTTGATTTATTCCTAGGATAGGGTTTGATTTATTCTTTTGAATAGACCCTAATCTTGTATATAAATAGGGTTTCTTTCATGTAATAGGGGTATCGGTTATTACGAAATAACATGGTATCAGAGTATTAGGTTTCCGCCGTCCGCATTTTTTTTTTCGCCGCTGCTCGCGTTCCTCTCCCGAACGCCTCTTCCCGTGTTCCGTGTCCCAAACACGTTCCTTCTCACGCCGTTCTTCTCCCGAACGCACCGACCGAGCTTTAGGTTCTCCACCTTTCGCGTTCCTCTCCCGAGCGCGCTTCCACGTCGCGATATCTTTCCCCGCGATGCAGTCTCACGCGAGCGCCCTTCTGGCCGCGTCTTCTTCCCTACGCCGCCGCTCTATCGCCAGCTCTTCCGCAACTTGGGTTAGGGCAGCGCCAATCGCCAGCTCTTCCGCAAGCTTTCCTCCAAGACTTTCGACGGTGGCGAGTTCTTCTCCATCGAGCCCTGCGAGGGAGGTCGCCAGCGCCGCCTTTTCTCGCCTCATCCGGCATCCGATGTTCCTCCGGGTTGCCCATGCTTCTCTCCGACACCAGCGACGCAGAGGGGTCAGCAATCGCCTGCGCACGGCTCTTCCTCATCGCCATCGCGCTCGTTGTCTTCAAGAGGTGATCTTCCTCTCGCGATCTGCATCTCGCACAGCGGTCGCGCCTCTGCTGGGTCATCGCCGCGCCGCTTCTCATCGCCTCGCTTTCTTCCAGTTCGTGCATCTCGCAAGACGCCTTGTCATTGTCGATCCGCGTCGGGCGGCTCGTGGCTCGCAGGTCGACAATACTGCGTCGTTTCGCGACTACCTCCAACACTTCGAAGCCGGAGTTTCCGATTTTTACCAACCACGTGACGGCACCGCTCTCGTCTAAGCTCTTGGATGGTAAGAACTACTCCTCTTGGGCGTCTTACATTGAGCTTTGACTTGTTGAACAGGGTTATGAAAAACATCTCACACAAACTGAAGAGGATATTCAAGTGGTCGATCGTCCTTTATGGATAAAGGTTGATGCTCAGTTGTGTTGCATTATTCGATCCACCATCCATCCATCTCTCCGGGATGTCTTCCGGACTCATAAGACCTGCAAGGATGTTTGAATACAAGCTCAACAACTTTTTACGAACACTTCTCAGCGACTCTATCAAGTTTGTGACGACCTCATGACCATCCTTAATGCCCGTCAGATCAAGGAGTCTATGTCAACTTATTTGGGATCAGTCTCTAGCCTTCTGTGTGAGTTCAATGACTTGCTCCCACCTGCGGCCACTCCTGTTGCAGAGCTTGAAAATCGGAAGAAATTTTTTATGTCTCTGGCGTTATATGGTCTGTCCACAGATTACTCTGATGTTCGTGATCAGATCCTGGGTAGCCCCATAGAGGCCACCATGGACTCTACCTGGACTCTTCTCCTCCACTCTCACGTTCCTTTTCGTTTTTGGGGTGACGTCGTACTTATTGCATGTTATCTCATTAATCGCATGCCTTCCTCTACTTTACAGGGTCAAATACCTCATCATGTACTTTATCCAAAGCAGTCCCTTCATCCTTTACCACCTAGGGTCTTTGGTTCTACATGTTTTGCTCATGCTCTTGATCCTGACATTGATAAACTCTCTCCTTGGTCGCATAAATGTGTTTTCCTTGGGTACCCACGGTCTCAGAAAGGGTATAAGTGTTATTCCCCTACTCTTCGTCGGTATTTCATCTCTGTCGATGTCACGTTCTTTGATTCAGTTCCTTTCTTTGGGTCTTCAGAGTCATCGTCTGACTTTCATCCTTCTATGCCTATATCAATCTTTGATCCTCCGGAGGATTCTCTATCACCTCAGCCTCAATTCCTCCTCCATTGCAGGTTTATCAGCGCCGTCCTCGTCCTGCTTTGCTGTCGGCCAACATTGACTCTGCCATGGAATCATCTCTGGAGCCAGGTCCTCTGCTCCCTCCTCCTATTCAGTCTTCTGAATCTGATATTCCCATTACCCTTCGGAAAGGTATACGTTCCACTCGTAATCCTTCTCCACATTATGTTTCTTTGAGTTACCATCGTCTTTCTCCTTCCTATTATTCTTGTCTTTCCTCCTTGTAAATGCCGTCTCTCTCTTTGAAGCTGCAGAAATGCATTGCCCATCCGAGGATGGAAGCAGCTATCTTTAGATGAAATGAGTGTCTTACAGAGTTGTGGGACTTGGGATCTCGTTCCTCTACCACCAGGAAAGTCAGTTGTTGGTTGTCGATGGGTATATACAGTGAAGGTTGGTCCTGACGGAACGGTTGATCGACTTAAGGCTCGTCTCGTTGCTAAAAGTTATACTTAGATCTTCGGATTGGATTATGGGGACACATTTTCTCCTGTTGCCAGGATGTCCTCTATACGCTTATTCATGTCCATTGGTGCGATTCAACACTGGTCTCTTTATCAGTTGGACATCAATAATGCGTTCTTACATGGTGACCTACTCGAAGAAGTCTACATGGAACAACCTTCGTATTTTGTTGCTCAGGGGGAGTCTTCTGGTCTTGTGTGTCGCTTGCGAAAATCTTTATATGGTCTCAAGCAGTCACTCAGAGCATGGTTCGGTAAATTCAGTATTGTAATTCAATAGTTCGACGACTCGGAGCGAGGCTGACCATTCTGTCTTTTATCGTCACTCATCTACTGGTTGCATCTACCTAGTGGTTTATGTTGATGATATTGTCATCACAGGTAGTGATCATCTCGGGATCTCACAGGTGAAACAACATCTTTTCAACCATTTCCAGACAAAGGATCTCGGCAGACTTAAATACTTCTTGGGGATAGAAGTAGCACAGTCCAGAAATGGGATCATTATATCTCAAAGGAAGTATGCAATGAATATTCTAGAAGAAACATGAATGTTAAACTCAAAGACAGTTGACAACCCTATGGATCCTAATGTCAAGCTCCTATCAAATCATGGGGAGCCTCTACTAGATCCTGAATGATACAGGCGATTAGTAGGAAGACTAAGTTACCTTACTGTTACTCGTCCAGATATCTCATTTACAGTAAGTGAAGTAAGTTAGTTTCTCAACTCTCCGTGTAAAGAACATTAGGAT
Organism: Wurfbainia villosa; assembly: GCA_025175895.1. Lineage (NCBI taxonomy): Eukaryota > Viridiplantae > Streptophyta > Magnoliopsida > Zingiberales > Zingiberaceae > Wurfbainia > Wurfbainia villosa. The sequence goes on along the minus strand of CM046007.1, from coordinate 75,029,611 downwards.
GCTATGATTCGCATTGTTCGATATATCAGAGACGCTCCAGGAAAGGGTCTTTTATATAAAGACAAAGGACATACTCGAGTCATAGGATATTCTGATGCAGACTGGGTAGGATCTCCCATTGATAAGAGATCTACTTCTGGTTTTTGTATATTTGTCGGAGATAATCTTGTTTCTTGGAAAAGCAAAAAACAGAATATTGTGGCAAGATCCAGTGCAGAGGCAAAGTATCAAGCTATGACCATAGTCAATCAAGAACTTTATGGCTCAAACAGTTGCTTCAAGAGCTAAGGTTTGGAGACGTTATACAAATGTCACTTATATGTGATAACCAGACCGCCATGCATATCGCCTCAAATCCAGTTTTTCATGAGAGGACAAAGCATAATGAAGTCGACTGTCACTTTGTCAAAGAGAAAGTCATATCTGGAGAAATATTTACTAGTTTTGTTAACTCACATGATCAGCTACCAGATATATTTACTAAGTCACTGAGAGGTCCCCGAATTGACTACATATGTAACAAGTTGGGTGCATATAATTTATATTCTTCAGCTTAAGGGGGAGTGTTAGAATATTGTAGATATGATTAGGGATAATTTATTATCCCTAAATATCATTAGGAATAATTATTTCTTAGGATAGAATTTGATTTATTCCTAGGATAGGGCTTGATTTATTCTTTTGAATAGATCCTAATCTTGTATATAAATAGGGCTTCTTTCATGTAATAGAGGTATCGGTTATTACGAAATAACAATTTTCATTGAATTTTAATGCCTATGGTCATAACGGACTGTCATTACCACTTATACTTAATCGTATAGGTGTATAGATTCATTGAAACATGTTCCACATCCATCCTATAAATATTTGACTTATGAATGACTTTCTAACATAACAAGTTAATGTTTTGGCTCAATAATGACAGATTTTATAGACTCCGACACACATGTAGCCCTCAGTTTGTGTTCGAGTTGTTTCCTGTATATGACATTTTAAAGCTCTTGCCTCTTTTCATCTTGACATCATAGATAAAGGGTTTTCTGATGCTTTATTTGTGCAGTAGTTAGACTTCGCTCTCTTGAGACTTGGATGGTCTCTTAGTCTTGTTGCTTAGTCATTAAAAATTAGTTCATTTTATGTTTGGCTTAAAGATGAAAATTAGTAATCTTGTAGCAGTACGATTGGTTTTGTGATTTTACTCGGCATACTGTGTAAATTCAATCTATAAAGATATTACACTTATATATAGCTCACTATTTAAAAAGGAAAATGAAGTATAAACTTGGTTTACATATTCTTCTAATTTGATATAAGACAGGCTATGCTTTTAATGCATTGCTCTTTCCAATAAATAATGAATGCTTCTGATGTGAAATTTCAAGTGGGATAATTTAATGATTGCATCTGACGTTCTTTTAAAGGGTAGTTTTTATGTTTTTTCTCATTGCCTTTTATTTTGGAAATTGCTAAAAATTTCTGGTGATTTTCATATTTATGTTCGAGTCATGTTTTTCTGCAAAATCTTTCACTTGGATTTGTTCTATCTTGTTAGCAAGTTATGTTTTGAACAATTTGTTTAACAATTAAGTTATACACTGCTTTCCTGATCCTTGCTGGTTTTAGTTTCTGTATGTCATTGCCTGGCAGCAATTCTGAGCCACAAATAAGCACATAAACAGGTTGAAAAAAGTTTTAGCAAATGGATCGCAATGATACATCGGGTTTTGTTAGTGGAGGTTTTACTGGCCTTTCCAAAGACTGAGCATATGGCACATCCTTGGAAGTTAGACAACTGGTTCACTTGTATGGAAATTTTTCTGTAATTCTATTTTGCCATCTTTATGGATAACAAGCACGGTCATTTCGGGCTCAGTTTAAACTTCTCGTCTAGAAATGATTTCAAGGATTTGGCTCAATATCATACTGACACATCATCATGGATTGACTCTTCTCACTCCAGTTTGAATGCCCTGAAATTGAAAGGGACAAAGAGAAAGTTGTGTGATGTATATGAGAGTGGTATTGAAGCTTCTTCACTGACACTTGGCTTAGGTAGGCCAGTAAGTTCTTCAGATAGCAGCAAGAAGAGCTCTGAAACAGCTTGTACCATGTCTTCAGCCAGGGAAACAGATGAAGGGTCATCCATGGATCTTGGACTAAAATTTGATCTCAACCTTGGTGATGAAAATACAGTTTGCTCAAAAAAACCTGCTCCTGATGTTCCAAAGGCTAAAGTTGATCTCCAGTTGAGTTTATCAATAGGCGCATCTAACTCTATTGTTACTGGTGTAACTCCAGTTGCAACTGATGACTATATTTTAGACAAAGCACTATCTTTCTCTCAGCCACCAACTGCTGATGAAGCATCGACTTCATCTCGCCGGTGTGGGAGCAGGCTATTGCCATATTTAGGTAGCAACAGCAAACATGATATCGTATTCCCTGACAATGCATTCTTTAACTCATCTACTCAAGCTGGACAGTCAGATGCCTCTTTATCAGTAATCATCCAACCACAGAAAAGTTCCATTGCCACTTCTGAGGTAACTCAAACTCAACAACGCAATAGCAACACTAAAAGTTGTCAGTTTCTAGGATGTTGTAAAGGAGCCAGAGGTGCTTCTGGGCTGTGCATAGCCCATGGTGGTGGTCGGAGGTGCCAAAAAGCTGGTTGCCAGAAGGGAGCTGAGGGAAGGACCATCTTTTGCAAAACTCATGGTGGCGGTAAGCGATGCCAACACCTTGGCTGCACCAAGAGTGCTGAAGGTCGCACGGACTATTGCATTGCCCATGGTGGCGGCCGCCGTTGCAGCCATGAAGGCTGCCCTAAAGCAGCTAGGGGTAAATCTGGCCGATGCATAAGACATGGTGGTGGCAAGAGATGCCAAAAGGAGTATTGCACCAAGAGCGCAGAAGGTCATTCTGGATTATGCATTGCCCATGGAGGTGGCCGGCGCTGCCAATATCCTGAATGCACAAAGGGTGCTCAAGGTAGTACCCATTTCTGCAAGGCACATGGTGGAGGAAAAAGGTGTACATACTTGGGTTGTATAAAAGGGGCTGAAGGAAGCACACTATTTTGTAAAGCACATGGCGGAGGGAAACGCTGTGCTTTTCAAGGCGGTTGCACAAAGAGTGTCCATGGTGGCACGCAGTTCTGTGTTGCCCATGGAGGTGGAAAAAGATGTGCTGTATCAGAGTGCACTAAAAGTGCAAGAGGTAGGACAGATTTTTGTGTTCGTCATGGAGGTGGAAAGAGATGCAAAGTCGAGGGTTGTGGAAAGAGTGCTCAGGGCAGCACTGAATTCTGTAAAGCGCATGGGGGCGGTAAGCGGTGTTCATGGGGCCAACCTGAGTCAGTTCTCATCAGCAGTGGCCCTCCCTGTGAGCGTTTGGCCAGAGGAAGGAATGGCCTTTGCACTGCACACACTGCTCTGGTGGAGGATCAATGTGTTCATGGAGGAGGTCAACTTCTAGCCTTCGGTTCAGCGAATCAAGGGATCACAAAACCTGAGAAGATGAAAGAGATTGTTAATGATCTAGATAGGTTGGTCGAAAAGGAAAATGGAAAGAACCTCACCCTCTCTTGGGGCCTAAACAATGCCAAGGAACATGTGCATACTGTAACACCTCTTAGTTCTAGGGTGGCTTCTCTTCCAGAAGGCAGGGTGCATGGTGGGAATCTAATGGCTATGCTTGCTAGCAATTCAAAAATTGGTAGCACTTCTACAACTCCAGTCGATGCCAGCAACTCCGAACCGGGCATACCATACTCCGTGGCTGGTAAATGGATTTAAGCGTAAAATGTGGGTCTTTGCTGTTCTATTATCTCTGCAAATGACCTCTCTGGTGCATTGTGGTGTTTGGATTAGTGACCTAGTTATTGCAAAGTCGGGTTTCTCATCGATACTGGCTGAAAAGTTCCTCTAGCTTTAACTACCCTTCATCATGCATGGCTCTGTAAATTTGCCTGGAATGTGAACTTTAGGCAGGCAAATGGATGTTAATAGGTCTGTCGTCATCCATCAGCTCTGTAGATAATCTTCCGTCAGGCCGTGTTCAAAGTGTAAATGTCATTGTTTGGACTTGTGTTGCTTGCTTTATTTCGGTTGTGATGTAAATATATTTAACCGTCCAGAAATGTAAAACCTGATAATGGTCTGGCTGTCACATGTAGTCTGGTTAAAACATGGTGTTTATGGTAGCAAAACTTTGTGCCTCTCTTATTGATGGTTTATCTGTGCTGTACTGTTCTACTTTTCATCTTTCTTCAATTTTTTTTTCAACCAAGTAGGTGACAGGGAAAGTAATATCACTCACAATCATTGATAATAATTATTGTCGCAAGATGGGATTAGTTGACCTCACACGTCTTTATTAATTGCGGGGTTACCGTTATCATTGTAAAAAAGATAAATTACGAGATAATTAAATATAATTATCGTAAAAAAGATAAATTATGAGATAATCGACGGTTTTCTTTAGGTGGGAGAGTGATTTTTTTTCTAGAGGAATACATCTGCACTCCTATCAATCGATTTCATAGACATAATAAGAAAAATAAATTGCGGTAACGGAATGATTTCCTTTAGATGTGAGAATGAATTTTCTTTAGGAAAATAAATTCTAGAGAATTGATTCTTGTTTAATTGTTGTAAAATTATCATTCGAAAATCAACTTAAAAATTTGTCATTCGGAAATCTATTCTGTTGAACTTGCAGAAGCAACAATCATTGATAATAATTTTATAAAATGTTAGAATCTATCAATATAGTGACTCTATCAATCCGTTTATAGATCATTATAAGAGAAATAAATCAAGATGGATTTTTAACTCTTGAGATTAGTAACTATATGGAGAGATGACATTTACATTTACGGATAATTGATCCGTTATCTTATTATATAATATTTATCTATACTAATCACTAAACTCTTCCGGTACGAGCGACAACCATTGATAACAAGATCAAAGGGAGGGTGATCCCACGGGTCAACTTTTGAATAATCAGAGCATCAAAATTTGAATTTCAATGCAAAATATAAATTATATTTTAAATTTATTAGATAAGTATATTAAAAAGAAAGTCTAACGCAATTGCATTGTCAAAAAAAAAAAAACAGCCATATACCAAAGAGGACAACGTAGTAAAAGATAATTAATTTTTCCTAAATGTTTCTATTAGCCAATTTCACAGTTATACAAAGGAGATAAATTATAATGACGAAATGATTTCGTAGATAAACGGATCATCCTTCGAATGAAATTTTTGCGCTGTATGAATTTCGAACTTTGATTATTTGAAAAATTATTTCATTTTTTATCACGACAATATATTCGTCGATCCCATCTAATGAGATAAGACTTTATTATTACTGTATCACGACAATATGCTCGAGAGAGCATGTATTATTTTACTTTGAAAAGTATAGATTGTGGAGAAAATTTTTATAGATCATCAAAATAAATTCAAAAAGTACAAATAAAATTTTGATAAATAATTCATTATTATTAATATTCGAGTCTCACACATCATGTGTTGGTGAAATGGTATAAATAACGGCAATTTATCAAACACAGCTCTTAAAGTTCGGAATTACCCAAAAAGCGTACCATAGTTTCAGATTTACCAAATCGCGTACCTAATTTCCCTTTTACCCCTCCTGCCAAATAGACCTGCGACAATTTAATGATGAGAGAGAATTTTCATGCATCCGAGCCACTATTGGAAATTCCGAACCATCTAAACGTGGTGCTGGAAATTCAAATCCCAGCACCACATTATTCCTGGGAATATAATTCCCAGCACTACCTTTTTTTTATCTGATTTCTAATTTATATCGGTCTGATTTCTGAAATATTGCTGTGAATACCTAATAAAACCTCGAATATCAGAAATTTTGGTCACGGATACACAGAGAGACACTACTCAAACTCAATAGACTTGGATATGATCGAAAAAAAGGTGAATAAGACCATGAATGAGTTTTGACCGAAACCCATTAATGGACTTAGAGGAGTCCAAATTTCGAAATCTTGACATAAACTGAAAGATCTTACAACATAAATTTTTGATATGTCGAGGAAACTTAGTTTTAATCCTCTTATCTCCTAATTTTAACTTGTGTCGAAAAAAAGATGGTATTGAAAGTTGAGAAACTGATGGTAGTGGTGCTGGAATTGTGGTGCTGGGATTGGAATTCCTAGCACTACAGTGGTGTTGCAATCCCAACACCATCATCGTCTTGAAATTCCAATCCCAAAGACCACAATCTTGAAATTTAATTCCAAAGACTACGGTGATCGAATTGGAACAATTTAGTAGCAGACGTAAAGATTTTATCATCCAAGTTATAGAAAGGTCAACTCAAAATTAAATGCTTTTATGCGATTTTTCTCATGTTAGAGGCTCGTACTAATTTTCGACAACGATTTTTTTTTAAATAGAAAAACACATCTATTGCAAAATATAAGGAAAATAAATAAATACTCATTTGAAGACAGTAATGACTTTTCCAATAAATTAAAAAACGGTAATAAATTTACATTAGGTAAAACCACAAATAGTTTTTCGTGATATAAAAATTGAGGTACTGGAATTCCACAGTGGTTCTTCATCTCGTTTCTGATACTGCTACTAAGTTGTTCCAATTCCAACATCACCGCTGATCTTTGGAATTGGAATTTCCGGACTGCGGTGGTCTTGAGATTGGAATTTAACACCGTGCGGTGGTCTTTGGGATTTGCACACCACGGTGGTGGTGCGAGGATGACACCACTATGGTCTGAGAATTCAATCGGCACCGCGGTGGTCTTTGAAATTTCAATTCGGCACGCGGTGGTCTTTGAAATTTCAATTCGACACGCGGTGGTCTTTGGAATTGCAAATTCGGCCACTACCACCGATTTCTCAACTTTCGACCATCTTTTTTAACAAGTTAAAATTGGGAAATAAGATGATTAAAACTAAGTTTTCTCGACATATCAAAAATTTATGTTGTAAGATCTTTCAGTCTGTGTCAAGATTTCAAAATTTGGACTTCTCTAGGTCCATCAATGGGTTTCGATCAAAATCCATTGATGGTCCTATTCACCTCTTTTTCGATCCAATCCAAGTCCATTGAGTTTTAGCAGTGTCCCTCTGTGTATCCGTGGCCAAAATTTCTGATATTCGAGGTTTTATTAGGTATTCACAGCAATATTTCAGAAATCAGACTGATATAAATTAGAAATCAGATAAAAAAAAGGTGGTGCTGGGAATTATATTCCCAGGAATACTGTGGGGATTTGAATTCCCAGCACCACGTTTAGATGGTTCGGAATTTCCAATAGTGGCTCGGATGCATGAAAATTCTCTCTCATCATTAAATTGCCGCAGGTCTGTTTGGCAGGAGGGATAAAAGGGGAATTAGGTACGCGATTTGGTAAATCTGAAACTATGGTACACTTTTTGGGCAATTCCGAACTTTAAAAGCTGTGTTTGGTAAATTGTCGTTAATTTTTTACCCCAAGTTAATCATTAATTTTTTTTTTAAACGTGGTACAATATTAAAAAAAAAATCCCGAACTAATGCCCGGGTAACGTGACACCTGGCTCCACCCTGCACCATGTCTCCGGGGGCTGTCTAGCTTCTTTCTCGTTCCATTTACGCGTTGCACCTGCAGAATCTCATTTCCATTTCCTGCCATTGACGGAGCTTCGAGGAGATAAACAACGAGTCGGTGGATCCCAGTACAAGTTCGCTTTCAGCACCCGTCAACGATCATTGTGTCCATGGTGGTGCCCAAGTACGAGTAGGGTCAAATTCCATAGCCCCTTCTCTCTTGTAGGACGACATCTTTCTTTGTCCGGCAATTTACCAAACACAGCTCTTAAAGTTCGGAATTGCCCAAAAAACGTACCATAGTTTCAGATTTACCAAATCGCGTACCTAATTCCCCTTTTATCCCTCCTGCCAAATAGACCTGCGACAATTTAATGATGAGAGAGAATTTTCATGCATCCGAGCCACTATTGAAAATTCCGAACCATCTAAACGTGGTGCTGGGAATTCAAATCCCAGCACCACAGTATTCCTGGGAATATAATTCCCAGCACCACCTTTTTTTATCTGATTTCTAATTTATATCAGTCTGATTTCTGAAATATTACTGTGAATACCTAATAAAACCTCGAATATCAGAAATTTTGGCCACGGATACATAGAGGGACACTACTAAAACTCAATGAACTTGGATTGGATCGAAAAAGAGGTGAATAGGACTATCAATGGGTTTTGACCGAAACTCATTTATGGACCTAGAAGAGTCCAAATTTCGAAATTTTGACACAGACTGAAAGATCATACAACATAAATTTTTTATATGTCGAGGAAACTTAGTTTTAATCATCTTATCTCCCAATTTTAACTTGTGTCGAAAAAAAGATGGTACTGAAAGTTGAGAAACCGGTGGTAGTGGTGCTGGAATTTACAATTCTCGTGCTTTGGAATTGAAATTTCGGCACCACCTAATCTTGGAATTGAAATTTCGGCGCTTGTATCTTTGGGATTGGAATTCTCGGCCACGGTGGTGTTGCAATCCTGCACCACACCACCTGGTGTTGTAATCCCAGACCACCACCGTGTGTTGGAAATTCAATCCGGCACCAGCTTTGGAAATTCCAATTCCAGCACCACAGTGATGCTGGAATTGGAACAACTTAGTAGCAGTATCAGAAACGAGATGAAGAACCACTGTGAAATTTCAGCACCTCAATTTTTATATCACGAAAAACTATTTGTGGTTTTACCTAATGTAAATTTATTACCGTTTTTTAATTTATTAGAAAAACTGTCACGGTGTCTTCAAATGAGTATTTATTTATTTTCCTTATATTTTGCAATAGATGTGTTTTTCTATTTTAAAAAAAAAATCGTTGTTGAAAATTAGTACGGGCCTCTAACATGAGAAAAATCGCATAAAAGAATTTAATTTTGAGTTGACCTTTCTATAACTTGGATGATAAAATCTTTCTTCATCTCGTTTCTGATACTGCTACTAAGTTGTTCCAATTCCAGTATCACTGTGGTGCTGGAATTGAAATTTCCAGCACCACTGTGGTGCTGGGATTGGAATTTCCAGCACCACTGTGGTGTTGCAATCCCTGCACCACCATCGTAGTCTTGAATTTCGGCCAGCGGTGGTGTTGCGATCCGACCACCACCTGGGCCGAAATTCCAATCCCAACACCACAGTGGTGTTGAAAATTCCAATTCTAATACCACAGTGATGCTGAAATTGGAACAACTTAGTAGCAGTATTAGAAACGAGATGAAGAACCACTGTGGAATTCCAGCACCTCAATTTTTATATCACGAAAAACTATTTGTGGTTTTACCTAATGTAAATTTATTACCGTTTTTTAATTTATTGGAAAAACTGTCACGGTGTCTTCAAATGAGTATTTATTTATTTTCCTTATATTTTGCAATAGATGTGTTTTTCTATTTTAAAAAAAAATCGTTGCTGAAAATTAGTACGAGCCTCTAACATGAGAAAAATCACATAAAAGCATTTAATTTTGAGTTGACCTTTCTATAACTTAGATGATAAAATCTTTCTTCATCTCGTTTCTGATACTGCTACTAAATTGTTCCAATTCGATTATCATTTGTGGTCTTTGGAATTGAAATTTCAGACTGCGGTCTTTGGGATTGATTCCAACACCACAGTGGTAGTCTTTGGGATCAACACCAAGTAGTCTTTGAATTCCAATCGGTAATTCGGCTTACAGTGATGGTCTTTGGAATTGTAATTCAAGACCACTACCATCAGTTTCTCAACTTTCAGTACCATATTTTTTTCGACACAAGTTAAAATTAGGAAATAAGAGGATTAAAACTAAGTTTCCTCGACATATCAAAAATTTATGTTGTAAGATCTTTCAGTTTATGTCAAGATTTCGAAATTTGGACTCCTCTAAGTCCATCAATGGGTTTCGGTCAAAACCCATTGATGGTTTTATTCACCTTTTTTTCGATCCAATCCAAGTCCATTGAGTTTGAGTAGTGTCCCTCTGTGTATCCGTGACCAAAATTTCTGATATTCGAGGTTTTATTAGGTATTCACAGCAATATTTCAGAAATCAGACCGATATAAATTAGAAATCAAATAAAAAAAAGGTAGTGCTAGGAATTATATTCCCAGGAATAATGTGGTGTTAGGATTTGAATTCCAGCACTACGTTTAGATGGTTCGGAATTTCCAATAGTGGCTCGGATGCATGAAAATTCTCTCTCATCATTAAATTATCGCAGGTCTGTTTGGCAGGAGGGGTAAAAGGGGAATTAGGTACGCGATTTGGTAAATCTGAAACTATGGTACGCTTTTTAGGCAATTCTGAACTTTAAGAGCTGTGTTTGGTAAATTGCCGTATAAATAAAGAAGAGACATTCCATAGGAGAACGTAGTTTGATCCTTTATTGCGACATTGTTCGACGATGAATTTAAAAAATTCATTCAGACGACCCTGAGATTCAGGAGTTTACTCGATGAATCATGATATTCGAGATTCAGGAGTGGCTCGGATACAACTTTGACATTGGACCATCGATCATAGATGATGTGAGTCTAAATTGAATCGTGAAAAAGTTTCGAACACTTCTTTGATTTACCTTTGATAGCTAGTGAAAGTCACTTGAGTTCTGATCTTATCTGACTCAGTTGGTGGCGAGACGTTTCAAAAATTCGTGAGACAGAACCGATCACTTTCATAGATTAGTAGGACTGAAAGTCTGAATATTCGGATGTCAATAAAAAAAAAATTAAAGTTTATAAGCGGCATTTTGATGATTTAAAAACATTGAGCGTCATTTTAAAAACAAACGGCTCCTCCAAATTCTGTTAAACGGGTAAGCGAGTTCGGTAAGCCCAAATGTTTTCAAAATCCGACCCGTTGACTGTCAGCTCAACAATGGAGTGAGGAATCGCGTTGAGCTTTCCATTCTTCGCAGTGAACTTCGTCCATTTCTCTCGTTTTGTTTTGCGATCTCCTTCCCGTCGCCGGAGACGGCTTTCTCGTCTCCAGATCCGTTGGATTAACTCGCCAGGCAAGCCCAATCGTTCATTCAGGACGGTCTTTTCCGTGATCTTGATCTGAATCCGTCCATCGGATTCGGAGCCGCTCGCGCTTGCCCTACCCCCTTCTCGAGCGACATGGGTACCTATCCTTGGATTTCTCTGCTTTTTGCGTTCGGGTTCTTGTTTAATCAGCTAGATGCCAGCGCCGGCGACGCGGATCCGCTCTATCGGTACGAGATGCTCTTAGATTTGTCTCAAGCTCTGATTCATTGAATGGTCCAGTTTTTCTTCCGTGAATTTGCACATATGTGATGTTTGCATGAGAAATAACAATATTAAAATGAAACTGAGCTTTCTCTGAGCCATTTTTTTTTTATTACAAGGCAATGAATTAGTGGAGTGAACAAAAAGAGATCTTTGCATCGTTTAGTTAGGGTTTCACTACCCATTAAATGACAACTTCGAAACAAATATAGCCTCTGAAATGATTCTTCACTTTAATAACACGAAGATGCACAGAGATTATCAAAGTCTGCAAGAATTGATCACTTAGGTTCATTCGTAATCTAGCAACCTATGGCTCTAACACTACTCATATTCAGACGTGTGGTATTCTGTACATCTAAGATTATAGCACTTCAGCAGTTATTTTCTCATTAGGAGTAAATGCTAAACTCAAAGGGAAATATTGGAAGTGAAAGGTTTTAGAATTAGTAAAGTAAAAATAAAATATATGAAATTTAAATTTCGCAATATTAAACACAATGAGACAATTGTTAAAATAGGAGATAATGAATTATTTGTAATTGAGAGTTTTAAGTATTTTGAATCATTTTTGCAAAAGGATGGAGGGATTGAGAGATATGTCTTATATAAAATTTAAGTAGGATTGTTAAAATGGAGGAGTGCATTGGGTTTTTTTTTTGCAATTGTAAAGTATTTTTAAAACTTGAAGTTCTACAAAATCGTAATTAGACCTGTTATGTTATATGAAGTTGAATATTGGGCTATAGTTCAAGCACATGAGTAGAAGATGAGAGTTACAGAGATTATGATGTTAAGTTAGATATGTTGACATACGAGGATGGACAAAATAAAAAATGAGAACATTAAAGCAAAAGTTGAGATTGCACCTATTGAGAAAAAACTCTAGGAGATATGTTTAAGATGGTATGAACATGTACTTAGACAACTAATGAATGCTCTAGTTAGGCAATGTGAAACTATTACAAATATACAAATCAAATGAAAAAGAAGAAGACTAAATAACTTGGTTAGCAATGATAAACCAAGATATTTTTTTTTTAAATATAGATGATATAGTAGGAGATAAAGCCTAATGATGTAGAAAGATTCATATAGCCTACCCCATATAGTGGAATAAGGCTTGGTTGTCATTGTTGTTGTCGTCGTAGGAATATCAACAAGTTACTTATGAATTAGTTCATTATATACAAGGTCTAACAAGATTATTTAACATTCTGTACCACTGGTCTTCCTTTGCACATCCTTGATGCAATATACATCAAATTCAAAAAGACAAATAGACTAGGAGACAAGATAACACAGGTAAAAATAGGATGAGAGCAATGCATAATTATGAACCTAACAGAATCATTGTTTACATTATTTAGAGATTTTTTTTGACTCCAATCTAATGTTTAGATTTCGTCACCAGTTTGGTTGGTTGTTTTAGAAATTTGTCCAACCTTTAAGAGTTCCATGTATTTGTGAATGAAAGGATTCTCATTTTCTCTTATTTGTTAATACTGTGAATATTTTCTCAATTTTTAACTCTCTTAGTTTAAAACTTATAAGCTTGTTTTATCAATTCAGCTTCCTTGTGAGTAGGAACAAGTTCTTGATTTACACTTATCCATGAATATAATCTACCTTTTTCCTTCACCTTTATCCTGTTTAAGGACACATTAATATGTTTCTCTTGTTTTGAATTGCACAACTGCTTGGTTATATCAATCATTTATACTTAGTACTTTCGGAAGAAAATTTCATCTTGGGAATGATTAATTTGGACCCTGCATTAAAGGTTGCCCTATTTGCATTATTTCATGGATGTATTGAGTTTGCAATCGGAAGTTCTACAGTGGAAACTTTGTGCTCGGGTTTGGCATGGTTGACCATCATCAGAGTTTTTAGATTCATAAACACAATGCATAATATTCTACCAAAGAAACTATTTTTTTATATCAATATAAGAAGATTATTCTTAGATTTCTCTAAGCAGTTGCATTATTTGGAATTTCCTTGCAGATGTGACATGAGGTAACACAACAAGCATTTATAAAGTTAGAACCAAATAGATCCTTTGTGGAATGGTTTATCAATAACAGTAATTAATAAACGATTAAAATAGCATGTTCTTAGCTTAACCATTATCATATTTGTTTGAAGTTGTTGTTTGATTCACTACAAAAGTTCAATATCTTGATTCTTGTTCAGCTAGTTAGTCACAGGACCTTGCAATAGAGGTGAACATTAATTTTATCCTTTTAATTTATTAGTAATGCATGTGCATTAGTGTGAACTTCATAATAACAGAATATGCAAAATCACATCTATCCAATATAGGTACCACTAGTTTTTATCCTGCACAACGCTTTGTTATTTTTGTCAATTAGTAGTTAATATTTATATATGTGCTTATTACTTTGTTTTTAACGTTGATTTAGAATTACACATTTAAAAATTTTTAATTCAAAAACTTTTATGAAACTTGCAATGTAAGATAATGTTGCATATAAAAGATCCAATATGGTCTAACCCTTTCTCAGAATCCCGCATTGATGTGAGTTTCGTGCATCGGTTCACCCTTTATTCTTAATGATGAACTGGGATAATTTTTTAAAGTTAAATTGTAATTCTTTCATATTAAATTGTAATGTAAGATAAGGTTGCATATAAAAGATCCAATATGGTCTAACCCTTTCTCAGAATCCCGCATTGATGTGAGTTTCGTGCATCGGTTCACCCTTTATTCTTAATGATGAACTGGGATAATTTTTTAAAGTTAAATTGTAATTCTTTCATATTAAATTGTATTTTGAAAATTTATAGATTAAGCATAATATGACAAAACCTGAGTAATAATAAACACATAATTGATATTAATCTGGGAATAATTAAATATAGTAAGTATTTAACGATCAACAATCATACAAAAACAAGAAATTGCAAAGATAGGATTAGATTCAATGTAACTTATTAGTACAATTGAAATAAGATAAATAACTAAGCTAAAATTTTTAAGAGTTCAATTATATATATATATTTCATAATTAATTTAAAATATTATAAATTAGTGGACAAAAATATTTGGATCGTCTCAACATTGAATTAGAAGCTTTGTTATTCTCGTCAAATATGTCTAAAACTTCTGCAATCTTTAAGTATTATTGTCGAGAGTTTCTCGATATTTAGTTCCAGATTCTTTCTTTAGTTTTTCCTTTTTAAAACTTTTTTGTGCCTGCCTTTAAATTGTTGTGGTTATGTTTTGTGTTGCATGTCATCCCTTTGTATCAGAAACTGCGTGGAGCAATGTGAAAGAACAGGAATAATTGGTGACCAAACAATCCAGCACTGCCAGTATTCCAGGAATGATATGCCTCCCAACAGTTCGTGGTATATGCAAGAGCCACTTTATTTGCAGTGGAAGCAACTGAACTGCAGGAGTGACTGTCGATACTACTGTATGGTGCAGAGAGAGAATGAACGGGAAAAACACGGCCTAAACCCTCACAAATACCATGGAAAATGGCCTTTCAAACGAGTTTCTGTTTTCCAGGTTTGTTAATTCATCAAGGTTTACAGACTAAATTTCAGAATGGTACACTCACTAGATACTACTGCTTTGTTGGTAACTTCGCCTTGTATGCAGGAGCCAGTTTCTGCTATCTTTTCGGCGCTCAACTTATTGACGCATTTCATTGGTTGGCTGACATTTTTCATCCTTGTGAATTACAAGTTGCCTCTAAGGCCTCAGAGTCGGAGGACCTATTATGAATACACTGGCTTATGGCATATATATGGCTTCTTATCGATGAATGCTTGGTTTTGGAGTGCAATATTTCATACTCAGTATGTGATCTAACCTCACATATTTATAGTTGTTGATTACTCTGATGAGTACTCACCTGATGTTGTTGGCAATAAACTCATTGCAGAGATATTGACTTGACAGAAAAATTGGATTATTCGTCTGCAGTCGCAGTACTCGGATATTCACTCATTTTGTGTTTACTGAGGGTGTTCAATGTAAAGGATGAAGCTTCCAGAGTTATGTTTGCTGCCCCAATTTTAGCTTTTGTGACAACTCATATCTTGTACCTCAACTTCTATGAAATGGATTATGGTAATGTCTCCATGGTTTAACTTTAGCTTACTCCCTTTTGTCATCTTAACAGCAAACCACTTTCCTTTTTTCCCCTCGTATTTTTGTTATGTGAATCTATCACTATTTAACATGCCCTTGGATACATTCTTCTTTCAACTCGAAAATTAAAACTAGGGCATGCAACCTCCTAGCTTCGCGGGAGATATTATAATAGCTTTTCTACATGGTAAAGTGCATAACCTGTAGCTAAGATTCAAATATCGGTGGCTCTGTTGCTAAGTATACATGTTCTAAATGTTCAGTTCTTTGATATTACTCCTTCAAGTAACCTCGGATCCATTTTGAGATCAGTTTTAGTATCACGTCATTAGAACTTTGAACTGATTTCCCTAGATGTTCGACTGTCGGGTGTCTTAATCATCAAATATATGTATTATTGTTTCAGTGTGCTTCATCTAAGCTTGTGTCACAGTAATCATCTCCAAATATTCAGAGAACTAGTGCATCCAAAGAAGTTTTATCCTTCAGATCAGTCAATTCCAGAATTCCTGCACGGGTACATTTCCAAGTGTATCCGCATTTGCCTGATATCTCTTACATTGAGGTCGAAACATGATATATGCCATATGATCAACCAATTGTTTTGTGTATTCCAAATTTTGCACTCTTGCACAATGCAAACAAACACATGCAGAATATATACGTATTATTCTCCCAATTGTCTGATCTCTTTCTATTCCATCAGGGTGGAACATGAAAGTGTGTCTTGTGATGGGCATTTCTCAGCTTCTGATATGGGCAGTCTGGGGCGGCGTAACTCGTCATCCCTCACGCTTCAGGCTGTGGACGGCTGTATTCGGATGCGCTCTCGCGGTGCTTTTGGAGGTATATGATTTTCCTCCATTTCATGGATATGTCGATGCTCATGCGATGTGGCATGCTACAACTATTCCTCTCACATATCTGTGGTGGAGCTTTGTCAAGAATGACGCAACGTTCAGGACATCGACTCTCGTCAAGAAGGCTAGGTGATTTGTTCCAGTTGCCACCTTTGTTATATGGTCTATGACATCATGCAGGTAGCAGAAACTCATAATCTAGCGAGTTGATGAATTTTGAAAGTTTTATCACAGGTTCCTCCATTGACTCGCCTTCATGTCAATGGCTGAATCTATTTCTTCCAGGTAGATTTTCCTGAATGAATTTGACGCACCTTTTTGGCAGACATTCTTTCTTTTATGTTAATTTCTGTGGATTGATTTAGTTTTGTAGAGACGAAGTACATTTCTCCTTCAGTTAAAATTGCGTGTGTACAAGACTCTTTATCCAATGCTTGCCTGACAAAAACAGCCGCACATTACTGACTACGAAACGCTAGCAAAAATGATCCGAAAGGCTTATAAAGAACATTTTCATCCAAAGTGAGTCATTATTTTCATTTTTGAAAATTTTTAAAAAATTGTGAAAAAAATATACAATTATTCACGCTTAAAAGAAAGAGATAAATCGAAAAAGAAAAGAATTTGACAGTGTCAGCTGTCTTAGTTTCTTTGATTTATTATTTTATTTGAAAGAAAACTTTATAAATTTGTCATAGATGATCGAATCTCAAATGCTTGAGAGCTAAGCTGGATGTCTTGCATCGTAGCTGTGAAGGTTAAAAAAAAGATTTATGATCTAACATCATTATAATGATTAGCAGGGGATAGAATTGTTATAAATGAGTAAAGGTTAAAAAAAGGATTTATGATCTAACATCATTATCATGATTAGCAGGGGGATAGAATTGTTATAAATGAGTAAGGATTGATCGAAGATGTTTGCTTTTCTAATATATTAGCGTTCGAAAAGATAAAATTGATCGTAATTTATTTTCTCACTGTGATTGAGATAGACTAATGAGATGTTTGACATTAACTAATTACTTTTTGCTATAAATGATTATCAATTTGTAGAAATCAGATTTATTTTTGATTCTTTACTACGACAAACTTAAAAAAAGATCACGATGATTTTTTTTTTTCAAAAGCCATGATAAAAAGTTCGAGAAGTTCTAAATTCAGTTACTATTTTTCTCCACTGAGTAGCTAGTTTCTACTTCAAACACAAAGGCAAGCAGACAATGGACATCTACTGGGCCAGACCAAGCAACCAACTGGCAACTGCTGGTCATGCAAAGAGACACCAAACGGTCTATTCTTAAGCGCGATATAACAAGCAGCAAAAGGCCACCTCTCTCTCTCTCTCTCTGTTTCTCTCTTCTTCTTCCAATCTGTCCCAATTAACCCCGCAGAAAACCTAATTTCACGGCGAAGCCTCCTCCCTCCGGTCGCCCTCACCCGCCATGGATTTCGAGGGCGCTTCCGCCGATTCGAATCCCCTTCCTGAGCCCGACGCCGAACCCTCCCCCGTCGAGCTTATGTATGTTCCTAGTCCGGAAGATGCCGACGTTGCTACCGGCGCCGAACGGACGGCCGCCGAGGGATCTCTTCCCCCACACCTCTACCCGACTCCGAAACCTGACCAGCTCGATTCTATCCCCGACGCCGAGCATGTCGTATTGGATCGGGTGAATTCTCTCAATCTCGAGGACGTCGGAGAAACTGCTGTCGCTGAAACGTTGGGAAGCAATAGATCTACCCACACTGATTTTTACCAGAAGCTTAATCCTGACAACTCTAATCCTAATTCTGGGGCTGAAGCTACCAAGGTGGAAAATATGAGTGCTCTCAACTTTGAGGTCCACGGGAATGCTTCGCGCGCCGAACGGCCTTCCGGTAGCGGAACCCTGCCCTCGGATTTTTACATGGCCGATACTGAGATCGAGGTCGCAGATGAGGGCTCTCCGGTGGATGAGGATATGGCGGGGGCTTCGTCTCTTGGTGGTCGTGATGCCTGGCGGGAGGGTTCAGAGCAAGAGTTAGATGTGCCGCCTAGTCCCAGCAGTAGTGGTTATGCTGGTGAGAGGGGGAGCAGTGGAGGAGTGTCTAGTGGGATTGAGGAAACCGATGGTCCAGGGGCTTTGTTGGATGATTGGAGTCGTAAGCGTCATCTTGATGAGGTATCTCTGTCTTGGTCTTGGGAACATTTGACGGTCAATATTTTTTTCAGTTGAAGGTTGTTGGTTGATTGAAAGCAAGTTATATGATTTTCCATATTTCAAACATAAAATTCAAAAGTTTTGTCTTCATGCTTTCTGCTAATGACGTATTTGTTTGCATACTTTGGAGAATTGGTTGTTGGTTTTATTTTACATGTACCTGAAATGTAGGATGATGGATCAATCTCATGGAGAAAGAGAAAGAAACACTACTTTCTCCTGAGTCACTCTGGGAAGCCAATATTTTCTAGGTAGACCTAAATTTCTTTCTTCTATTATTCAAAAATATATCTTCTTTCATGTTGTTGCATTCAGGCACGGAGATGAACATAACTTAGCAGGCTTTTCAGCAACCTTGCAGGCTATTTCAATGAAATAAAATTCCAACTGTTTTAGATAATCTTGTTGCACTTTCAGGTACGGAGATGTGCATAAATTAGCAGGATTTTCAGCAACCTTGCAGGCTATTATTTCTTTTGTAGAAAACAGGTTTGCCATTTTTCTGATCAATTTTAATTCTACCAATCATGTGAAATATGATTTCAATCAATTGATTTCTCTTTTTTCGACATGTTATGGTAGTGGGGATCATATCAAGTATGTGAGAGCTGGGAATCATCAGGTTACATGTTTTTCTTGCCTCTGTCCAACTAATGGTTGATACATATAATTTTTAATTGTCCTTGTATGTAGAAGATGACCTGACGCTCATTGACATCCTTTGTCATACAAGTTTCTGTTACCATTGTGGATGTGATCACTGTCATAGCAAATGACTTGATTGCTGAATTTGCAGACAAGGGTGAATCATTTACTTTGCTTATGGCAGAAATTCCACATTAGGGCCCTACTGATGAATTCACAAACTTGCATGAATGATGCCCATTGCTCTATCTCCCATTAGGCATTAGGCAAAAGGTCCGATATTGCATTTATCAGTTCACAAAGCTGTAAAATAATGTAATGTAGTTCAAAATTTGGGATAAATATTAGGGTTTATTTTAAAATTTTAGAGATTTTAATTTTTACAAGTCTATTTAATTTTCAAGGTTGTTTTTAAATTTTAAGTGTTTGTTACAATTTTTAGGGACAAGCTAGGCCTTTTAAAACATTTTAGAGCTAAGTTAGGCTTTTTTAGATGACGTGGTTGTATTATGAGTTTTTAAAAGTGGTTTGGATTCTTTGTTATGGATTATGGTCCAGTTTAATGATATTTTCCCTCTTTGGTGAATTGACTTGTTTGAGTTTCTGCTGGGCTATGTTTTTGTGTTGCATTGGTATTATTGATTACTTATTCATGTCTCTAGTCTTCATCAAACTGTCTGTAACATATCTTGTGTTTTCATGCAATGATAAATTTGCTTTTAGGAATTTGTTATCTGTTAGTTTAGCTATGATAGATCGACACTAACCTCTGCCTGTAAGTACGAATACTGGTTTTTAGACCAAAATGATCTGCTAGAGTTCATTAGATAAGATCATAAAAGTTTAGTTCTTAAATTACACTCATAATAAGATGAACCTATAATATCACATACATTTTTCATTTGTATTTAAATTAGGTACGTATTGCTTTCATTCTCATTTAGCTATATGAGTCCATTGCCTTTTTGAACACATCTGATACTTTGCTGCTGAACTTATTTGATCTTCTATCATTTGTTATTGAGGATTTTGAATATCTTTTTTTTTCTCACTCTTCTGTGAGTTGTTTTTCATTTCTGTATGATCAGGTTGTTTTTGTTATGAAAGGTCCAATCTATTTAGTGTGCATAAGCTGCACCGAAGAGCCATATGAGGCTTTGAAAAGACAATTAGAGCTTCTTTATGGTCAGGTACTTGTAACATTATTCATTGATCAATGCTTTTTTCATAGCTTTTGTCTAGTTATGTTATGACTCTTCTTTTCTTGATTATATTTTGATCGTAGGCTTATCTGCAAATGGTTTCCTTTTCATTTGATTTAGTTGCCTTATATATTTTATTACCTTGTTTCAGATGCTGCTTATTTTGACAAAGTCTGTTAATAGATGCTTTGAGAAGAATCCAAAATTTGACATGACTCCTTTATTGAGTGGAACTGATGCGGTGTTCTCCACTCTGATCCATTCCTTCAGCAGGTTTGTTTTTCTACTGGAAACAAATGTTAGTTTGATGCAAGATTTAAAATCTCGACCCATATCGAGGATTCGATTCACGATTGGAATGATACGATTTCAATATTATATTGTGCCATACTGATAAATTTCGGTAAATTTTAAATATAAAATACATAAATTAAAAATGAAATTTTTAACTTAAATATTAAAAATAAAAAATATCAAAAAATTAATTATAATAGTAAAATTAATTTAATCAATTTCGATTAAATAGGATTAAAAAAGAAAATAAATGTTAATAATAATAAAAAATATTATTCATAATATATCAATTAATAAAATAAATTTTAAAATATTTTTAGATTAATAAAATAATTTTATTAAATTTTAATTGATTTTATCTGAACTATAGTTTGAAGAGTTGATTGACCTTTTTTTAAATTTTTATTTTACTACTGTTCGTCTGCAACCGCCCCACACGTGGCCGTTGTAACCCACGCAACCTTGCGGAGGCCGCGCGCGTGGACACTGGTGGCCATTGCAGCTCCACACTGTTGCGGCTTTGCGCAGTGCGTGGTTGCTCGTGGCTACCAGCGGTAGCCGTCGTGGCCCCGTGTGAGGCCATTGACGACTGCTACAACCCCGCGTGAGGCCTCCAGCGGTCGTTGTGGCCTTGTGTGAGGCCGCCGGTGGCCACACATGGTATAGCGGCGCCAGCGATCTTGCGTGAGGCCAGTGGCCATGTGAAGAAGCCTCCGAGCATCGCTTATAATGTCGACAACGGGTGGAACGGTAAATTCCATCTGTATCGTTTGGCATGGGTCAAAATTTAAAACCATGGTTTGATGGTTCATTAGGTTTAATTGCTCCTTTGCGTGGATTTTTTTTTTAACTTCAGAAAATTTAATCTGATTTGCTTTGATAAAGATATCCCTATATGAATCTAAATAGGGAATAAAATTTTTGTAATCTTGTTTTTACAAAACCTCATTATTATCGCTAATAGAGTTATAGGAGATAGGCTTTAGTCCTGCATTGAGTGCTCTAAATTTACGGATATGTATTGATCCTATATGTACACCATCATGCCATGTCATGGTTCTAATCTTCTACACACAAAGTTTGAAATCTTGTTCTGAGCTAGAGTATCAGTCCCTGTTGGAACAAGACAAGTGTCATATCGTGCTGTAGCATGAAAACACTCCATGCTGGAGACACTAAGGAGGAGTGGAGAGAAGACTTGTGAAAACCCTAGATGATCACTCAATCACTCATTGAGAAATTGAATCAGAGTTGTGCCACCATTTCATGAATGATGTTGGTGTCATTGAGCGACGTCTACAATTGACGTTGCTATGAATGACGCCGTTGCGAATGACTTCACCGTCATCGTGAGATAATTTTCTCATACATCTAGTAACCTAGTTGCGATTAGACATTCTGTGTTGTCATTTCAACTTTTCATTTGTCATCCTTGTCACACACAAAAGGGCAGTGCATTGCCCCGGTGCACGAAGCTCCTGCAATGCGAAGTCCCGAGGAAGGATCCATTGTATGCAGCTTATCTTGCTTTGCAAGAGGCTATTTTCAGGATTTGAACCCGTGACCTCTAGGTCACAAGACAACAACTTTACCATTGCGCCAAGGTTCCCATTCTCTTGTGGCACACAATGGAAAGAAAAACACTAACAACCATTCCTATGGGAGAAGATACTTCATAGTCTCAAGGGTTTTTACATGTTAATTGCCCAGTGGAATGGTAAATTTATTGTGTGGTTATTGACATGGAATGATATCTTAAACCATGCAAAGATATCAATAGAACCTTATTTCCTCCCACTTTAACATGGTATCATAGCCTCAACCTCTCTTCGAGGCCTTTGTTTCTCATGAGAAAAGGAAACAACTAGGGAAAGAAAGATGATGGGGAAAAATTATTAGAAAAGAATTGGGAAATATTTTCTTAGTTTTAGTTTCCTTTGAAGGGAAGGAAAGAGGGAGGGAGACAAATTTTGAACTTTATTTGTTAAAATCATTCATAAAAAAAAAAAAGATTTGAAAAAGAAAAAAATAGTCAATGAACTTTTAAAGTCAGATTTAAGCTCCATTGCATGTGAAACTGAGAGTTGAGCCTAAATCGGACAAAACGATATAGAGGAAAATTGAAAAAAGGAAGGTGCTTGCAAGGAAATCATTGCCACCTAGTTTTTGTGCATATTTTCTTCCCTTGTAGAAAAAACGCCCGAAGGTATAGTTTTTAGGAAGATCCTGTTCCCCCTTCCCTCAACGTGGATGCCGTTTTGACAATCTCCCCTCATCCGTATTCTCTTCAACCTAAGAAGAATGAGGATTCACTATGAGCATAACCATCTGCCAAACCTCCGTCTGCACAGAAGATGAAGCTCCTTGTCCTCTTCAACAACACCTCTTCCTTCTTGAGGAGTTTGTCTTGCCTTAGGATATGTCACCAGCTTTGGAACTTATCAAATGCAACCCTGCTTCACTTGCTACAGTATAATACGGACTAATCTTGGTCTACCTATCTTTGCCCCTTTTTTGCAATGCTCGTGTTTGTCTTCTTAGTGCCCATACATTTTGTATTCTTTCCCCACCTAGTATGGCTTGTGGCAACATCTTCTGCACATTTAATTGTCAGTGAAGCTCTCTTCCCTGCATAAAGCTTCATTGAGTTCCCTTCTCTGCATGAACTCTCTTTTGGTCATGCTCATGCTGGACCATGGTTCGTTGGAATGGGACTAGAACGACTGGAACAAATGTTCTAGAATGGGAACACCTTCTGCCGTTCCAATTTTCTGGCAAAGAACGTCGGTTAATATGGGATGATGATTTGAGGCGAGATAATGGTGGAGCAGAATGGATCGGAACGGAAACGACAAATGACAATCGTATGGAATAAAAGATATTACCAAAGATTTTCATTTTTGGCACTGAAGCAATGAGTCAGTTAATCATACTGCAATAAAAGATATTATCAAATATATTACAATAAAGATACTTTAATTGCAATAAAAGTTGTCCGCTGCCATAGTTTGTTGGAGCGGATGGGGAATGGTCGGGACAGGCATTCTGACACGGGAATGTCTTACGCCATGTTAAATTTCTAATAATTAACGTTACGGAATGACCTCATTTTTCCGACAACCATTTGGAGGAAGAGAAACAGGCGAATCAGGAGGGAGGAGGAGGTGGTGATCGGTGCATCGGCTTCTCATCGGCATGCGTCGACGAGGACACCTTAGCTATGGTATCAATTGTCTTGCACATGATCAACTCCCACGCTGGCGAGGAAGGAGGAGAGCCAATGACGACGCGGAGAGTTTTTGTGGGGGTGCATGAAGCGGAGCCTCGCCCGACCCAAGAAGATGAAGGTGTTTGATGTTTTGGAAATTAATTGGTTTAATTTCATCTGGATAAGCATCCAAATTGCATGAATCATGATTAGATTAATTCGGGCAATTTTGCGCCATGATCGAGATGTTTTGGAATGGATTTTGGTTTTTTTACTGTTTTGTTTGCATTTAAGATAGATTTAATTTGGTTTTGATTTTTTTTGTATTCAAAGGAAAAAAATTGATACATCACTATTTTTTTCTTGTAATATTAAATTTTATTGGTTTCATGTAATTTATTTTTTTTATTAATAATATAAATTATATATTTATTAAAAAAAATTACTATTTTTTTTATAAATCCGTGTCGTGGCCGTTATGTTCCATGAAATGATGTTGGAACTGGAATGGTAGAATTTGCGACGATCACTGTGACTATTCTAACGAACCATGTGTTGAAAATGTTGACTCGTATCCTGTGCTCTTGCAATGTTCTGCATATCGTTCAACATCCAATGATGGTGTAAACTCTGGAGGATAACAACTTCTCCATTGGTTAGAAGAACAGTTTATCTTCTATTTTCTTTCCTTGGCACTCAGTGACGGTTCTCCATAAACAACACAACCACTAGACAATACACCTCTCCACTGATGTTGCCCATTTGTTTATGAGCCAGAACTGTTCCTGCTTGAATACTCAGATTGTTGTTTGGATTCACATGAAACAATTAAGGCAATTGCTTGTTTGTGTGTCTATTCTGCATTCAGTGAACTATGACAATGGCACAAGGGGGTGTCTTCATTCCAAATGGTCCTGTGTTATTCTTGTTGCTTTTGCCTCTGCTTCTTTGATTTCTACTGGTTCAAATGTCTTACTCCCCCACATTGCTCTACTTCAGTGCATGATCCTTCCGGTGAACTCTTTAGTTGATAGCTCATGAGAAAATCTACTCGTCTTCTCCTTCCTATTCTTGATGTATTCCAGGAGGTGTCATCTCTATCGACCTCAAGACTCCCCATTAAGTGTTTTCCTTAATAGTCCATTGGATGCTGTCAGGATGGTTGCAAGGAGCTCACTTGAAAAACTCTTTTGTGGTTTTTCCTCGTCCTCTCAGCAAAATCCAGGATCCTGCTACTACTTTTCTTTTCCCCTTTCATTAGTTGATTGTTTGTTGTCATGGCGAAAAGAAGCTCACTGAACTTTTTCCTAGGGGTCTTGCCTCATCCTTTTACTGTCAACACATCGATATCAGGTTGAAGGAATCCACACTGACTTGCTTGGTTATGCTTTAGTACTTTCTTAGTCATGTTTTCGTTAATTTTTGTGAGATCTTTTTAAATTTATGTAACAAGATAAATTAAGGTTTAAAATCTCATTCATTCCTAGATAGGGTTTCTGTACCAAAATGAGATAGTTTGTACCATTTCGCTTGTGCCGAGTTTGGCATCAATCACACTAATAGGGAAGAAGAAGAGATGGTGTTGCTCACACCATTGAGGAAGCAGAAAAAGAGGAGTAGAAATTTAATAGGTGAAGGTTTTAATGATGCGTATGAAGCCTAGGCTTCACTTGTTGCCTCACCTCACATCGTCAAAAGTAGAGTTTTAGTCTTTCAGGTAATGTGAGTTGCTAGGAGTCGTGAGGAAGGATCACAGGGAAGAATTGTGAGGAAGGATTGTGAAGAATGACACTAAGGATGAATCATGTCGCTGAAGGATTTTTTGTGCTGATGTAGTTTTGATCTCGATGCGAGAGCAAAATGGTTAATCTAGACTGTTTTGCTCGGATGATTCAAAATTGTAATCAATGTGTTGAAGATAGGTTGTATTTATGATTCAACTTGAGTATTACAGTTAATCGATGTGCCTAACATAGATTGCATTTTATGTTTTGGGATTTTAATCCATGTGCTGAACGTAGATCGTATTTATGATTCAACTTAAGGAAAAGTATTGAAGTTATCAAGTATAAATTTTATAGTTGTTAAGGGTTTAGTCCCAAACGGATTATTATGTGTATGTGAGGGCCACTTGTTCTCCTATTATAGACATGTAATGCGAGAAGATGATACAATAATATTCCTCCCACTTTAACAATAACTGACAATTTGAATTTATATACCATAAAAAATAATGTGTCATAATTTTCTCTATCGTTGCATATGGATAAACTAGTTACTACGTATTCGTCAGGGTTTAAATCTCGTCCCATGTTGAGCGAAATGGTTGAAATGGATTGTTCCGATAAATTATTGGCGTATCAATTATGTCAATGACTATTGTTTCATGCCAACATACAACACCTCTTGGCATCCTACAATACAAGTAAAAATAAATTAAGATGATGTTATTTTTTAAAGATTTTTTCCATGTAAGATAATGTTAAAATTGTACCATTTCTGATGGAAAATAAAATTTCTTCTTTTTTCCTTTCATCTCTTTCTCCTTCCACCACCAATTTTCCATTAACACCATACATCGAAACATTGGTATGGTATGAAATATTATCGTTTCAGTTAAAGAATGAGACACATGGAGATTTTGAGCCTTGGTATTCTTGATTTAAGATCAGCATGAAGTTTTGAGGTTAGCACAACTATTTTGATTTCTTTTTATATCATGAAATTGTCTATATGACAGCTTCCGTAGTTTATGTCTTGCTAAAAGACTTGATCTCTTCTGAGTGTGAAGTTGAATTGACAATTTTGGCACATTGATTTGACAATGACAACAGGAAGTAATTCATTGCGTTGCTTGTTGTCCCATTGTGGTACACAATAGGACCTTCTGCACCAACCCCACTGCTGTACACACACAAGGAGGATATTCTCATTTCTGTTTCTCTTTGTAGGTGGGTATAGTGGCAACCATACAAGCATACCATCATATTGCTTCAGGAAATATAGATTGTTCCGCTAGGAAATGCACCTAGGTGTGCTTTTTACAAGTTATATTATCAGCTGTAGCATTTCACTTGTAGTAGATTCACTATAATCTTATGAACAAAAGTCAAACCTATCCTTGTGGCAAAAGATGATAATGCTCACTCCGAGTGCCTCTCCATTGCCCACCTCAAGGCTTGTGGAAGGGTGATAAATTACGGTACTGAGCGGCCTCCTAGGTGGGAAGTTCAGTTGTCCTTGAGGGAATAAACTCCAGGGGAATTGAACTTTGCTCTCTTGTGGCAAGTCTACCATCCGAGCATCAATTCAGCTATGCCCGTGGAGGCAAAGTCAAACGTATCCTTTGTGCAAAAGGTTGGAACTGCCAATCTAGTGGCCCCCACTAGCCCGTCCCAGGACCATCGTGAGGGAGGTAAATTATGGGTGGTCTATGACCTTGACATGTATGACAGGCGCAGTGGAGGGTATTGTCCGGGGCAGGTATTTCCACTCTGCTGGTCACGGGATTCGACCCATGCTGATTGTGCAAGTGTCGCACTGCGCTTACCATCACGCCATCTCCTTGGGGACAAAGTCAAATCTATCCTTAAAAAAATGTAGAACCGCCACATTAGCGGCCCCCCACCGCTGCCCCTACATGTGGAGGGGGGTAAATCAGGTCCCAGGTGGCTAGCGCAGAAATTTGGAGTCATCGATAGCCTGATCGTCATCTCCAGGAATCGACCTCTTACCCTTTTAAGTCTTAACACGGTTGCGCTAGCCATCTGGGTTTACCCTGGGGGCTAAGTCAAATCTATCCTTGATAAAGAGGAGGGAGAGAGGAGAATGTTTACTTATGATTTGGAGATGAGGTAGTCCCAGCATGAAGTTTACAGACTGCATATTAAAAAGGAAAAAAAAAATTAAAAGAGAATTCTAAACATTTCTTTACTTGGACCATATAGATCACTGTGTATTGTTCAAAGTTGATAAACTGCACAAGACTAGAAAAATTCCTAAATGGCAATTATATATGTCAGTTTAGGTGGTCATCACGTAATAAGAAAGACCATGCATTGCCCTTTTTTTTTCAGGAACCCTGCTACATTTCTCCATGCATACACATGCCTTCCTATTAGCTTTGCAGCAAGACAAGCTGCTGGTGCTATTTTGCAAGATGTTGCTGATTCAGGAGTTCTGTTTGCATTATTGATGTGTGAGCATAAGGTTTGTTTATAAGTTTAATGTTTGGAGTTGTTTTAAGTCATTCAATATGCCTGAGATTAAGCAACCATTTGCTACAAATTACCTGCTTTCATAACCTTAACCTTGCATTCTTAACATCATATTGTAATCTATATGATAGCTGGTCTATTTAATTCTATTGCCATTTTGGTGCATGGTGGTGCGTCATCTTTAGATATGAGTCAGAGTCAACTATTTAAACATCAGCCATTCCTGAGTCCTTTCGAATTTTAAGGTTTAATGTGAACAATATCCTTGGAATTGGATGCTATGCACTCCAAAAAATTTAGTTCTGTTTTACTTTCAATCAGTATAATGCTGTCAAGCTTATTCTTCATGGACATTAGATGTCACAGCCATCTTTTTTTGGCCTGTACTGACCATGCCTACTTTATCCCTCAATGACTAGCTTCAAGATGTGCTAGTTGGAATCCTTTAAAACACATACATAACTATGATTTCTTCCATTTTATGATTAAGCACTTAGAAACACGAATATTACAAATCAAGACACTATAAGTTTCAATACTAAATCAACAACAACCAAGTCTTATCCCACTAGGTGGGGTCGGACACTATAATTTTCAGTAAATAAATTTTTCTAAAGCTAGCCATGCTTATCCATCCATATGAATAACTATGCACATTTCATTTCAGCTAAGTACAAGATGAGTACCATAGTATTGTTTGACTTAATTTCACTCTGCCCAGATAAAGTTTTTTCTTTCCATCTGTGGTAAAAGGAACCTTGAGTTTATGTGCAGAAAAGTGTCACAATATACCCCTCTTAATTACCTCATCTGTTTTTAAATTGCAATTTCTTCAATGAGTTGATTGTGAATTAAGACAAAACAGCTGGTTGTCTAATTGCAGAATTTGAAAATAAATTTTATTGTCGATTAAAAGTCGAGGTGTTAGATTCTTAGACCTAGAGACTGATAGAAAAAATGAGTTTTAGGTTCTTGATATCTTTTGATTACGGAACAACTTCGCAGTTCTAGATTGAATAAATGCTATTTTTGTGGAAAGAAATATCATATGCAGTAGTCTTGTTCAGATAGGTTTCTCCCCTAATACAATGCCTATAATATGTAAAAATGAAAGTCGATGTTTCCTACGGTCTTTACCTGTTAAAACTTTTCATGATTATTTCATTAGGAATACCTGTTGACTATTCGAGATCTTTGACTATTTTATGCATCATATCTTGTGGTGTTAGTTTTTCTCCTTTTGTCTTTATGTTTCTTGCTGATGTCATAATGTGCTTTGTTCTAGGTTATCAGCCTTGTTGGAGCTCAAAAGGCATCCCTGCATCCTGATGACATGCTTTTACTTTCCAACTTTATAATGGCCTCTGAATCATACAGGTATTCCTCGGCGTTGAAAACTTGTTTAGGGCAACTAATGAATCTGATGGATAATCAACAGAATAGTATGTTTTATGTGACCCATCTGTACAAGCCTATGTCACACTGGTGACTATGTGTCCGCATTTGGCAACTAAAGAATGAGGGCATAAAAGGCCCTTTTGTACAGAATGATTATGTGCAGAAGCAATTGTAGTTTTTATGAGTACTGTGTATCACTGGAAGCACTTACGTTTGCATAAAAATTTTCTCGATGCTGTCTCTTAGCTTCTCTGTTTTTGTGTAATGTTTCTTAGGTCTCACAATCATCTTCACTGATATCTTGCTTATGCCTGTCTGTGTTCAATCCAGTCCATACCAATTGCTGTGGTTCAATTACACCTCATCTCTAGGTTTATTGTTGTAGAATTTGTTTGATAGGAAAGAATGCAAGCCAGGTGTCTTGTATTATTTAGTTTGTTCTTCACCTATTTAATACACCTTTTAGGTAAAGATTGCTAATCTTTTCTGTAGTGTGGCAGTAATCTTACGCTGCTATAAATATATGTTTGGTTCCTTAACTAATGGCATGTACAACAATATTTTTGAGAATTTCAGGAAAAGTGGGGCTAATGCGTGCTATATGAAATTATGTAATTTCTCAGAATAGCTAATTCTAAATGAGTAAATTTGACTTTTAGATTCACAATCTTTTATGCTCTTTTATACTGAGAAATCAATCAATGATGGAAATGATCTCTGTACTATTCTTGTTTGTCTCAATATTAATTCAATAAGGATTTGCATATTTAAAACATAACTTTTGCCATTTCTTACAAACATTTCAAGGCATATGATTATCTAATTCACACAAATTCTGGTTGTCTTTACAACACAACTTTCTGGGTTTTCACTAGCATTTTGAATTCTAGAGTGGTGGTAATTTGGTACCTTTATAGAATGATACAATGGTACTATTTGTTAGATGCAAACTTCTTTAGTTTAATTATATGATACAGATTTACTTATTATGCAGGACTTCTGAATCTTTCTCACCAATTTGCTTGCCCAGATACAATCCAATGGTGTTCCTTTATGCTTACGTTGATTTTCTCAATGTGAGTTTGATGAATGCCTAAATGGCTTTTATTTACTAATGCTTTGCTGTGTAAGGCATATGAATAATAGATTCTTTCAAGATTCATGGCTTCTGTATGGGGATATCCTTTTCATTATTATCTTCTTAGCTTCTCTTCTATGCTTCACAATTTATTGTTGATTTTATAGGTGGACACATACTTAATATTACTCTCTACTGGTCCAGATTCTTTTTATCATCTAAAAGATTGCCGGTGAGAACTGTCAATAGAGAGACAACAGCTTCTGTTGCTTCTGATACTGCATAAGGAATAACTTTTTCCATATCACCCAAATAATTTCAGTTTAACTTATGGTCCCTAGGATTCGCATTGAGTCTGTGCTTGTCAAATCAAATGTTTTGGTGGAAGTTCAGAGATCTGTGCTAAATGGTGGTCTACGTGTTGAGGATGTTCCAGTTGTTTCCTCTCTTCGCCCTGAGTCTCTGCCACCTCATTTATCTGCTGAGAAGGCATCACCTGAATTGCCATCTTCCCTAACTGTCATTGGAGGCCCCTCTGGACTTTGGCATTTCGTCTATAGGAGTATTAACCTTGATCAATATGTATCATCGGAATTCTCATCACCCATAAGCAGTTATAGTCAACAGAAAAGGTGCTCGTACTGGCTGAAATTTTAACATTTGCAGTTCTTTGTTCCTATTAGGCATATTTTCCTGGTATATCTTTTATTCAATAATAAAGCCCATGACCATGCAGATTGTTTAGAGCTTACCAGAATATGTATGCATCAATGCATGACAAAGGAATGGGCCCACATAAAACACAGTTCAGAAGGGATGGAGATTTTGGTATGTTTTCTAGTCTTAGAACATGACACCAGCTTGAAAATGCTGTTGATGAATGGTTCTTTTTGGTATTCTCTTAGCTAGTAACTACATGTTCTTATGTTTCTTTCCTTCTTCTTAGTACCTTTTGTCCTTTTCTTTTTTTTTTCCCAAGCATTTTCGAAAGTTATCTATGATTTTAATTCAAAGCTGTGTGTGACAGTTCTTCTTTGCTGGATTACTCAAGATTTTGAACTTTATGCAGCATTTGATCCACTTGCAGACAAGGTTTGGTCCTCTTTCCTCTTTTGTGACTTGTTTTCCAATTCTGTTGCATGGTAAATGTGAAAGTCATTGGGCAATTTGTACATTGAACGTGTAGATGAATAAGTCGACAACGTGCTACTAAACAAGAGAAGTGGGGTGAATCTGCAACTAAAAGAAAAATCAAATTTGATGTTGCTTTAATGCATCATAATTGATTCATTGTGAATTTAATAGCTTAATTTATTAGAATTACCCAATTATAGATTTATAGTTAAGTACCATCCCTTTTATCAAGATAAAATAAGCTTAATTTTTGGACTACCAAAAAAATGAAACTTTCAGATGCACAGGGCATGAAAGTTCATGAGGGTTGATTAAACATAGGCACATGATGAGAATATTTGGGAGATAGTTGGATCCTAAAGAGAGCGTTGCAATGGCAAAGTTATTATCATGTGATATGATGGTCATGGGTTCGAATTGTGGAAATATTCTCTTGCAATGCAGGGTAAGGCTGTGTCGAATAGATCTAATGTAGTCCGATCTTTCTTCAGGATCCCACATTAGCGAGAGCTTTATGCATCGGACTACTTTTTAGTTGGATCTTACGACAGTGTTAAGATTTGATTCGCTGACCATGTATGCTCAAGTGTTGAATTGCACATAAATATGGATTACTGTGTAAATTTGTGAGTTTTTTTTTGCTTAAGTATATTAACCTTAATTAATTCAGGCCGTCTAATTAGCGAATCTATCGATCATCTTTAAATATTTAAATCTAAACTATTTGGATAAGGCCCCAATATATGACTTATAGATTAACAATAAACATTTAAGATGAATGCTTAGCCTTTACATTTTAAATTAAATTTAAACTATTTTGGATTAGGCCCCAATATATGACCCATAGATTAATAATAGACATTTAAGATGAATGATTGGCCTTTACATTATAAAATTTATGAACATGGTTTATTTTCCCACTTTACATCTATCTGAGCGTATTCAATATCATAGTCAAATGACAATCTCGATATCCTGCTGGAATAGTAAGGATCATCATACTAACACTCGGTATAGTTCAGTGCAAAAGAGGGAGAGGAAGAAGAATACAAAGTCAGGAAAATGAATTAAAAGTTAAAAAAATTTGATTTCGTACGTTTGTGAGTTTGAGTTTGACCTTGCATAAATGTGTGCCTTTGTCTCCTCCTTTGTTGTTGATTGATAGGAAAGGGTTCAGGTCTGTTGGTGAGAAGGTATTTGTAGGCAGCATTCTGCAGCAGACCAGAGCAGGGATTAGTGTTTTGGGGTTTAGGGTGTTGATTTTTTTTTTCTTCTTCTTTACTATTGTCATTATCATTTTATTTTATTTTAAGGGTTTCCTATATTGGTTTTTTTAAAGCTCCGTGATGGTGAATAAACTTTGTCATAATCGGTCCTAAGTTGGATAAAAGAGGGTTGCATTAGGTCGCCATATAAGTAAATGTCATGTATGGATCTATCAAATTATTGCACTAATGGTAAACTTTAGAGTTGTTTGTCCATGGCTCTTGTTGGTCAATCCCAGGACTGATCCATACTAATGCATCACTTTGTGCGGCAGCAGTAAGCACCGTGGTATGTGAACAAATGGAACAACTAGTAGATTAACCCTACACTAAGCTATACGTTAAGAAATTTCAATCTTGAAAGGCTGTTGAATTAAGTATGTTGAGGTTTGGCTATGAAGCAGCACCTCCTATAAATTTAAGTCCTTTTTTTTTTAATTTACAATAAATGTTTAGATTTTCTTTTTATGGCTGATTATTGGTTGAAGAGATCCACTAAAAAGAGGGAGTCATGATACATTTAGGATTGTAGAATAAGGATAGTGATGATTTAGGATTGTATAATTTATATTTGAAGCTTCTAAATCTGCATGTCGGATTCGGTAGGACCTTGTCCTTTAATCATCATAAAACTCATTTGGATTACTATGTTTCGCAGGCTCAGGCAATCAAAGCGTGCAACAGAGTCTGTCAATGGGTAAGAGATTTGGAAAATGAAATATTTTTATTTGGAGCTAGCCCTTTCTCTTGGTGATCTTTACTCAAACACAAATATTAGAGACAGTTTCCTGTAGAATAACGTGAAACATCGATGTTGTTAATTTGCTTTGTTTTATTATTATTATTATTATTATTTTTCCATTTTAATACTATGTGAACACGATGAGTGATATAGAAAGATTTGTAGCTGTTTATCACAAGTCATTCTTTATGCTCCAAACACCATATATTTCCAGGCCAATGTGTTCTTCACACGCAAGAACCATTACATTTTTTTTTTTACGTTCAATTATTATTTTCATCTGATAAACACTTGTATCTCATTTCTAATTCTTTCTTAATTGAAAATGGAATGATCGTTGTTAAAATTTTGGGGTATTAAATTAATTGATGGCCCAAGCATGCTACTTGGCTAATTGATGATATTGGTTTTCCCTGTAGATTCCTAAAATATTTTGTGGCATTTTCCGAAAGTGAGTATGTTTTATGTTCTTGTTCCATCCAGAGCTGCGTCCCTGACCGTTGATCTCGAGGTTATAGGACATCTAATAATTTTAGATATCAGCCATTCGACTTGTTTCCATTTTTAATAGAAATTGGGAATGTATTAAATTTATTTTTTTTCTTTTTAATAATAACGTAAGTGTCTAAAATATCCTCACTGACGAAATCTCAGTTTCAGTTTCTCGGTGTCTCCATCAATTCATTAGATTCGACTTAAACAATCATCTCGATTGAATTAGGCTGTAGATTTGTAGAAGTGAGCAAGGGTCGAATTTTGTTGTCAGTAGGGTGAAAATATTTGCATCGGATGCTTGTCCTCTGTTGCACTTGTCAATTGCGGATAGATGAAGTAGATTGACGATTTTGAAGGATTGAGATTTGAGGTAGTGAAATCAGATTGACTTGGGCTTACAAAAATGTGGCTTCTTACGTCCTGACCCCAAACCTCTCTCTCATGGTTGAACCTGGGTTTGAAGTTGTGCTTGGATATTTGACATCCCTCCCTTTTTTTTTGACATCAAAGATAACTTATGCTTTTCAATTTTTGTTTTATTTTATTTTTTAATAATTCACGTCTTTAAATTTTGACGGATTAATTTTGGAGGTACATAATCTTTGATTCGTCATTTGAATATAATTTATATACATTCAAAGATCAATCTTTCATTTTAATTAATATATATTGATATTTAAATTGTTGACAAATCTATATAAAAGGATGGTGAAATGTGTTATAAAATATTTAGACTGCGTTTGCGTGATACGACGTAATATAATCTAAGTTGTAATGTAATTTAAATTGTAATGGAATGCAATATAATCTTGATTATATTATTATGTTTGGATAAAATTTTTATGTAATCTTGGATTACAAAGGTTATTACATTCTTTTGTTTGATGTCTATTACAAAGACGATAGGAATGGATCGACGACGATGACAGAGACAATGACGACGATGACGACGACAATCGATCGACGACCGACTGATGACTGACAGACCGACGATCGACTGATGACTGGCAGACCGACGATCAACGATGACTGACGATGACTGACGGCGATCGACGACCGACGATGATCGCCCGATGGTCGGCCGTCGCCGGTTGCCGATGACCAATCACTGGTTGGTCGCCGACGGTCGATCGTCGATGGCGACCGTTGCCGATCGCAGACGGCCGACCGTTGCCGATCGCCGACGGCCAATCGCCGGTCGTCGGCGGCCGGTCGCCGTCGATCGTCGGTGGTCGGCGTCGTTTGGCCATCGATCGTGCCGTCGGATCGGCTCGTCGAGCTTGGCCGTCGTCGTCAATGGTTGACTACCATCGTTGGTCGTCGATCGATCGTCTTCGATCGCCGTGGTCGTTGGTTGCTGTCGATCGTCGGTTTACCGTCGCCGACGGATCGTCGTCGTTAATTGTCGATCGTCGTGCCGTCGGCTGTGGCGACGGCGGATCTTGCGACGGTGGTGCCGATCGGACGATCAAGGCAACAACGGACGGCAACGATCGAATTCGATTGTTGAACATCCAACATTTTTCAGATTACGACTTGTAATGAAATCTGGATTACATAGGTTTTGTTTTGTAATCTAGATTACAAAACTTTAGTGTCTTTTGTAATCTAGATTACATTACATTATAATTTTAAGACAGTAACAAATAAAAGAATTTATCTTATAATGTAATTTGGATTATATTACATTACGGCATATCAAATACAATCTTAATGTATTAAATTAATAATGTGCTATGATTGTTATGCAATTAAGAGTGCGTGCTCCAGCTGTTAAATTTTTTTTTTGTTAGATTTGATAACTATCATTGATTTTTTTTTTTTTTTTTTACTTTAGAAGCGCTCAATCTATTAAATTGTTTATATGTTTATATACCACCGCATAGGCAACTAACCATAGACATGTATAGCATTGGGTCCAAACCAGACCTAATGCGAAATCTGAATCGTATCAACGGATCAATTACCTATTGATCCGGTTCAATTGGCCCGGCCCGTAATCGAATCGGTCTTTAGACCAGTCGATTATGGATTAGCTTTTTAAAAAATGGTGAACCGACGACTCAAACCACCGGTTAATAATTTTAAAATATTATTTAATTTAATTTAATTTAATTTTTCAATAGTAAATTTTATATTTATACTATTTTAATAATATTAATGGCGTGATTCAATATAAATTGATTTATTTGTTTTAAATTTTTCGATTCATTTGTTTCAATTTTTTGATGTGGAATTATTATATTAATTTATTTAAATTATTGTTCTCTTAAATTTTGTAATGTATGACTATTTAATAATTAAACTTAATCTTATTTAACTTTCCTAATAAATTATTCATTAATTTTATTTTATCTTTTTTATTCATTTAATATTAAATTTATAGAGATTATCTAAATTAGTTGATATTTGTCAAGGAATATAAGTTATTTAATAATAAATTCTATATATAATCAAAATTATCGTGTGTATATATATAATTTAGATTTTAATATAATATTTTTCTCTATCTATTTTAGTGTTCAATTTTCTCAGAAGATAAAATATTATTTAATGATCCGATAAAAATTAAAAATGAATAAAAAAATATTTTTTAAGGATGAAATAAAATAATTTAATAATGTAGTAATTAAAAAAATGTAATTTTAATTCTTTTATATTTTAAATGAATAGATGGACAATTTAAATAAGTTCATACTTTTATTTTCCTTCACATTTATAATTTTAAAAAATATAAATATAAATAATAATTTCGAATCGTGAATCCAATTATAATCAATGGTTCTAAATTGTGTGAACCGTAACCGTCTCAGGTGGTTAAGATGAAGGATCAACTCTTCATGAATCGTCGATCCATAAATTCTAAATTATGATCGAGTCTAATTAACTATGCTATAGGCATGCACTAAGAACTAAAAGCTATCGTCCGGACTATGATATAGTAGGAGAGTGTCCACACAGATAATTAGAAATCTCTAGATCGATCCCTATCTACGATGTATTTGTGGACTTTTTTTTAAATGAGAGTCGGTCCCTTAATTGGGATGTTAAAAATCTATTGAGACAGTCTACATTTATACCCATTCAATTTATCTCCTTTTTCGATTAAGGACAATTGAAAAAAAATTTATATTGTACGATAATTTACCAAACAATGCAGCTGGAGTTTGAAATTGTCCAAAAAGCGCCCCATACTTTCATATTTATCAAATAACGCACTTAATTCCTATTTTATCCCTCCCACCAAACAGACCTGCAGCACAGTAAAATTTTCGAACGTGATGTTGGGAATTCAAATCTCAACACCACAGTTGTATTGCAATCCCACGATGGTGGTGTTGGGATTGCACTATCAGGAGTCTTTGAAAATTCAAATTTCAAAGACCACAAGGTGGTGGTGAATTCAAATTTCGATACATGCGTGGCGTATTTGTAAAAGTAAAACGGAATTAAGTATCTTTATTTGATAAATATAAAAATATGAAATATTTTTTGGATAATTCTAAATTTCAATTGGACTGTTTGATAAATCACCGTATATTATATGCAAATTGACAGTGGGAGTATCAGATGAAATCAACAAGATACATTTATATTTAGAGGTAAATTTCCTTTATGGCCCAGTAGATTCGTTCCATATGGCACAAATTTAACCTAGCCAGTCCAATTATTAGTAAGACCCGAATCCACTAGGATTTGAAGTGAACCTTTATAAATATTACAGCTAAGCTAAGGATGCATAGCAAAAAAAAAGTTCTCTGTTTCTCCTTCGATCGTAAATTCATTTCATTTTTTTTATTTTCATAGAAAACACTTGATTTAGGCATTGGAAGATTCGTCGAGCACGCCGACAAGCCCTATGAGGCATATTAATCTATAAAAATTTCATCGATAATCATAAATAACATAAATTTTTTACCACATCGGTAATCATAAATCAACTTAGCACACACTTTTATGATGCATAAATGAAAGTTAAATCTCAGCTACTTAATTATTTCTTCTTTCCCCTTAGATTTCTTTCTTGGAGCATCTCTAATCATGAAAATCATTAGAGACCTTTTTTGTGATTCCTACCGTGTCACATCAAAAATAAAAAATCATATTCATCTCTCCACTATAAAAAAATCTCTCATCAATTCTTTCATGGGACCATTCTTTTTTATCAAATATTCATTTCTTTTAACTAAAAAAAAAAAAGGAGCGGCTCGCCAAGTTGGAAACCGCTCTCTCCCACAATGGGAGGGAGCGGTCCCTCCCATTTTAGCTCATTCAGTGGGAGCTCAAAGGAGCTCTTACTAGGGATGTCCTTAGTCAACATTCACGGTGAGCTAGAAATCCCAATGCAAGTATAATTGTGCGAGACTACATTCAATCTGATCTCATCAAGGGAGCTCATCCAATCAAAATTCAATTGATAAAGGGCAAAGGCCCTCTTTATAGTCTCATGACGTCCTTTCCTTCTCCATAATCTCCATAATACCTCTGGGACACATTCTTATGATGTCCCCTCAACGAATCCATGATTTCCAAGACATGCACATATGTGGTCCTCCATATCTCCACATCTCTGAATTCACATGATCTCTCCAAGTATAAATATCCAGATGGAAAGAAGAAAGAAGTTTGACTCTTTAACTAAGATTAAATTTTTTATTTTTTCCTTTTTCTCCGTTTTACTTTCTGACTTGAGTGTCGGACGGACACTATAAGAAAACTTTAAAATAGAAATTAATTTAGAGATCGATTTTATGAAATCCGTCTCTAATTAGAGACCAATTTTATAAGATCGATATCTAATTTAAAGATCCGATTGAAGATCGGTCTTTAATTAGATATCGATTATAAAATCGATCTCTAAATTAGAGATCGATTCAAAGTTGATCTTTAAATTTAAAGATCGATTATTAAATATATCTCTAATTAAAAACCGATTCTTTTAATCCGTTTCTAATTAAGAGCGCTTGGTTGGTAGAAAATTTTTTATTTGTTGTTTTCATTTTTTGAGAAAATAAAAAAATGTATTTGGTTAGAGTTTTTATTTTCGTTTTCCAGAAAATAAAAGAGCATTTTCCAGAAAATTAGAAAACAAAAAAAAATTATTTTCTATTTCTATTTTCGTTTTTCAGAAAATAAAGGAGCGTTTGGTAGATGATTTTTTTTTTCATTTTTCATTTTCATTTTTTGGGAAAACGAAAAAACACGTTTGGTTGACATTTTTCATCTCCGTTTTCTAGAAAATAAAGGAGCATTTTCTAAAAAATTAGAAAATACAAAAAAAATTATTTTCTATTTACATTTTCGTTTTCCAAAAAATAAAAGAGTATTTTCTAAAAAATTAAAAAACACAAAAATTATTTTTTATTTGCTGGAAAAGAAAAATAGAAAATAAAAAATTCTCCACGAACCAAATGCTCTTTAAAAAATATAAAAAATTTATTTTCTATTTTTTAGAAATAAAAATAAAAATAAAAATAAAAAATAAAAAATTTTCTACTAACCAAAACTTCTTGAAGGAAAAAATTATCATTTTCAATTTCTCCCTTCAATTTTTTTTTCCATATGTTCATAAACCGATTTCAAATCCTTTAATAAAATTTTCATTTTTCAAATTTTCTTCCGTTCATCTTTTTCACTCTAAAATGAGGTCTCTACTAGCTACTTTACCCCTTTCCATTTCTCCGCCCGTTTCTTTCCCTCTTCCTATCACTGATTTCTCCTTTCACCACGACAACACCTCTGCGGCACCGTCCTACGGCTACGGCGCGATGTAACTTGGCCACAACAGTGCAGCGGCGCGAGGCTGGCCGCGATAGGGCGACGACGCGGCTTGGCCGCGACGCGAGGCTGGTCGTGGCAGGGTGGCGACACGGCTTGGCCGCGACACGAGGTTGGCTACGGCAGGGCGACGACGTGGCCTGACTGCGGCGGAGCCGCGACGCCTGTCGGCGGCAGGGTTGGTGGTCACCTATTTGCCTGGATTCTGAGGTACATTGCCCTTTTCCCCCTTCTTCCTCGCCCCACGCCCCACTTAGGACTTGTTTGGGAGGAGACGAGGGAAGTGTAAATAATGGAAGGATAAGAGTAAATAAAAAAAAAATTATCGGAAAGAAGTGAGGGAAAGAGAAAGGAAAAGGAAAGGAAGAGGAATGGAGTGAATTTATACCTCTCTCTTCCTCACAAAAATTTAATTTTTCTTACACCCCAATTTAAAATGTAAATCTCCTTTCCCCTCCCCTCCATTCTCCCGCTCCATTACTTACACTCCTCTCCCCTCCTCCCAAACAAACCTTGAGGCGGGTGACATGCAATTGCATCATCTCTTCCCCTTTTTTCCCCTTCGTCCAGCCTGATCTTTTTGCTGTTTCCCCCCCTTGGTTGGATGATTTCCTATCTGAAATTGGAAAATTGGAAGCATTCCATCTTGGCATTCGTAACGGGAGATGGCGTTGGAGGTGTCATTTCGGTGTAGGTGGTAGAGGATGCATGTGTTGAAGCAGCACGGCCCGAGGATGTGCGACATTAACTTGGCTTCGAGGAAGGAGGAGCAAGCATGTGATTTGAATTTACTTAGTGATCTACTTTTCTCTTAATCTGCATCCCTTGCAGTCTCTTTAATACATCTTCAATTCTTAAAGTTCTGTTGTTTGAAATCTCCTGATTTGAAGTTTTGTTAGCTTACACAATGCACTAGGGCAATTTCTTTTGAAATCCTTTGATGAGAAACAGGTTTGGAGGAATGATTCCTCCAAATTTGGTGGAATTATTAAACCTTCGAGCACTGAAAAATGTTATGGTACATGACAAGATCCAGTAATCCTATATTGGCTAAAATAACTTGTATGATTAACAGATGATATCACATTCTCTGAGTGCGCACCCTTTTATCGAACACAATGGCTGAAGAAGTCCCTTTGGTATATCAAAGCTGCTTGTGAGTTTTGGAGAAGTCCCTTTGCAGGTAGTTGATTCACTGCTAACCAAAGTAATACAAGAATTTTAGCATGTCTTACCAGGAAATAGGAGATGGTAGGCCATCTTAACATGGTGTTTTATATGCTGCTTCATTATCTAAACATGACCACTTTCTTCTTTTACATGATAACTTAGTCCTCTTCACTTGAAAAAGAGACAAATTAAATCAATTTGTTCCATGAAACTCTTTAAGGAGTTTCAATCCACTTGATGTGAGAATAAGGTACAATATTTAATCTTGTTGGAATTTGTTCCTCGAAGCAATGATAAATAGACACTGCGAAACTTCATAGGTGAAAGCAATTGATGAAACTGGTTCCCTGAATGAAGCAAGCAATTCAACAGAGTTTCAGTCCACTGCCTGTGAGAATAAGGTACCATGTTTTATTTTGTTACAATGTTTTCCTTGAGGCAATGCTAATTGATACTTGAAACTTGTGGCAATCATGTCATATAAAACTAAGATACAGTATCCATCTAGATATTTGTTTGAAAATTCTATGTTCAACCTTATTGTTTCTATATTAGGAGCTTTTGGTAATGATCTAAGAAATTTTTCCTTGAAGATTAAGTCTACTTTGTCTTTCTACTTGATATTTTTAATGCATGCAATTATTTGTGTCAATTATGTCTTCTCTTTTACTATGCTAATTATCCATTTTGTGATTATGCTTGCAGCTTAATAATTGATTGGGTCACTATAAATCGTAAAGACAAATATCTATGGATACTTTCATTAAAGTATAGCAAGATGCTTGCATCACCAAGAACTTTTGGTTTTAGCATTAAAAGTGACACAGAAGTTCAGCATGAATAGATCGAGTGTAATAAGAGAAAGAAACTATATGTTGATTATTTGAAAGATCGATGGAAGATAAAATTTAACTGACTAATTGTTCTTATTTCACTGTTTGTTTTAGTTATTTACATAATTTATGAGGAATAAGTTAAATTTTTAATCATTCTTCAATCAATCATTTGATACTATATATTAACCTAACTAATATTATAAATTTGCAGGATATAAAGGATGTATTGGATGCAAAGAAGCAACACTAGTGTCGTGCTGCTGAAGCCTTACTCACGCGAATTGTTGCCTTAACTATGTATATGTATTTGTTATTTTGTATTTTGAATGTACCTTTAGTGTATGTGTCACATTCATGTAGCTCTCAGCAATAAAATGTTTTAGCAATTCAAAGACTAGTAGAATTGTTCTTACTGATCTTGCTGGATCCGATGATAGCTTATTTGAAGCTATTAGAAGTCAATGTCTCAAAGAACAGAAGCATCTCTATTTAATATTCTTCAAACATCTTATAATAATATTTGTGTATTATATATCATACTATCTAAAAAAACAAAGATAGAAAATTTAGCATTGTATTTATATTATAATTGTGTACATATGAATATTAATAAAATTAAATTTGATTTGTATTCATATTGTAATTGTATCTATTTGGACATTAATAAAATTATATTTGATTAGTGTTTACATTGTAATTGTGTGTGTTTGGATGTTAATAGTAAATATTAATTCGGTCTCTAAAATATTTTTTTTGTCAATATTGATTATTAAAATGTTTTATAGATTTTTTTTTTATAAATGTCTTTAAAATTAGAGAACGATTTATCATTCGGTCTTTAAATTTAGAGATCAAATGAAAAGTTGATCTCTAAATTTTAGATCGAATTTTCATGCGATCTCTAAATTTAGAGACCGAAATATTCAATCTCTAAAACGATTGTTGATGCATTCAGAGATCGATTTTCGGTCTCTAATTCGGTATTTAAAATTGATTTTTCTTATATATAGTAGGGTTTAGTTGAGATCAACCTCGACCCCTTCTAACTTATCTCGAGTTCTTACAGATTAGTCGACCTCAGGTGATCGCTTAGGATGAGCTTGATTGTTCCACGATTGGGATGATCTTCTTGAAGCATGTACTGTGCGAGCACTATTTGAAAGATCAATCTCTCTGGGATTGTAAAAGAGTTACTGAGCTATTCTATTCCTTGATCTCGGACCGGACCAATATTAATTTCCTATGATTAAAAGATTTAGCCATTCATTTTTCTTACTTTATTTGTCACTTTTATATAAAAAATTTGAATTGTTTATGAAGAAAGAAATATTAAGTGCCTTAAAACATGGCTCATATATATTTATACAGGTTTTGCTATTAAGGATCTAATTCTTCCATCAGAGAAAGTATGACTGGAATTTAATTAATGGTCTTTTTTAGGATCTATTTTTTTAGATTTAAAATGCAAGGAGAAAAAAAATATCATAATTAAAAAATTTAAAAGAAAATAATTATGTCATTGTTTTAATTTGGCCAAAACATTGTATAACTAATTTTGACCAATATTATCACATTTCTAAATTTATATTTTACTATTTTTGCAAAAAAAATAATTTAGTCCTAAATGTATATAATTTCTATCATTTTAATCCCTTTGCATTGTGTGTTTTTACAATTTATAACTGATATCGGGAAAAACTAACATATGACTAGGCAAACGGTTGGATATACCACGTCATTTATTATGTCAGACGTCCCGCATCTCGGCTCGGACTTCTATTACGCCAGATGTCCCGCGTCTTGACTCGGACTTCTATTACACCAGACGCCCCCGCGTCTCAGCTTGGACTTCTATTATGCCAGACGCCCTACGTCTCGGCTCGGGTTTCTATTATGCTGAACACTTCTCGATCCATCTACCTCATGTCTCGACAAAGACACGTCACCTCTGACATATGACCTCTCTATATTATCTTATTTAATCAAAGGACAAGGTGATTATTTTATGCTCAGGAGCCTACCTGACAATCCTCGTCATCATATCCCTCCGACAAAAAGGCAGACACCCCCTCCAGATTTCAGAGGAATGACTGCGACATTAATTAGGATTTGCCTCTTATCAACCACGCGACGTGTATTAATTGCAGGTCACGCGCCCGCCACATTTATGAGGGTAATGATCTTATTGCTTTTTGGGCAGACGTATGTCTCTCTGAGGTCATATTGCCCTTACCGACAGTACCCGTTGACAGAGGAGTTCCCCATCTATATATAGCCTCCTCTGGGGAGGAGAAAGTAGGTTCACACATTCTCAACTTCACCTCTCCATTTTCTTCCCCATCTTCTTGCCTTGAGCGTCAGAGGGGCCTTGCCGAGATCTCTCTCGGCGTCCTTAACCGTTTGTTATCTTGCAGGATTACCATTCGGCTCGGTTCCTCTCATTCGGCTCGGCTCTTTTTTGAGGTGACACTCCTATTATTCTTGTTTTCTCTCCACGTCAACCCTTCTTGTCCGAGTTGTCGGCCCTTGCGGTCTTCGCCACCGGGACACCTCACCATCACCGTCTCAACAAGAAACATAATTGACACCGTTTGTGGGAACACTAAACAAGCAATGCCTGAGGCAAAGATGGGAGACCAAGGAGCAAATTCT
Organism: Wurfbainia villosa; assembly: GCA_025175895.1. Classification (NCBI taxonomy): domain Eukaryota; kingdom Viridiplantae; phylum Streptophyta; class Magnoliopsida; order Zingiberales; family Zingiberaceae; genus Wurfbainia; species Wurfbainia villosa. The sequence continues at coordinate 74,984,980 of CM046007.1, read as the reverse complement.
AGCAACCACAACTCCACTGAAGGGAATCTGACGAGGGAAAGCATCATAGCCCTCGTCAAAACCACCATGGAAGACATTCTGCGTGATCTTCTGCCTCAAGGAACTACCCCATTGCAGGCTTCTCCCAGCCCGGTTCAGGGCCCAATGCCGATTTCTGTTCCATCCACTCCAGCTGCCCCAGGGCCGACTCCTACTGCCTCAGTACCAGCTGAGTCATCATCGTCAACTGCCTCATTGCCACAATCCTCAGAAGAAGGGCCTTCCTGTACACCGGTGGAAAAAGATCCCAAAAAGGGCAAGACTCCGGTAGTCGGCATGGAGTCTCTTCTTGCCCTTGGCCTTATAGCCGATAAGATGCCAAAGTCCTTCAAACAAATTTCTATAGGAGAATATAGTGGCTCAACCGATCCGGAAGAGTATCTAAGAAGGTTCAAGAAGGCCGCTCTAATACATGATTACTCAGACGGAGCTAAGTGCAAAGTCTTCTCCCTTAACTTAATCGGCTCCGCTCAAAGGTGGTTTGACCAGCTCCCAGCTGGGTCCATCAATTCATTCCAGGAGTTATCTGTGTTGTTCCTTCAGCGCTTCGCTAGCAGCAAGAGATATCGCCGAACGACTCAGTATCTCATGACAATGAAGCAGAAGAGGGATGAATCACTGAGGGATTATATACTTCGTTTCAACCGAGTAGCTGTTGATGTTGCGGACGCTTCACCAAAGATCGTGGTAGATGTTTTCTCTCACGGACTGATAAGAGGGGATTTCTCAAAATCATTAATGAAGAGACCCCCTCCTCATTTCGAGGCTCTACTGGCCCGAGCCGAGGTGTATATCAATTTGGAAGAATCTGAAAGAGCAGCAGACGAGCAATAGAGGATTGATCGGCCCAAGCCTCACAAGCCGAATTAGAAAACTCCTCCTTCAACACGCAACCGTCCTCCCAGAGCTGCTCCTGCCTATCCTCCTCAATTACTAAAAGACATAACAATCCATGCTGTACAGGAGACCTCCCAACTCCCCATGCCGCCCAATTAGCATGACCCCCTTTGTGCTTTCCATCAAATATACGGTCATTTCACTCGAGAATGCCGCACCTTAGCCAATGAAATTAGGCAAGTTATGCAGGAGCAACAACACACCTTCCATGCTCTACCCCAAGAAAGGAGGCCCGAACCGCGAAGGCATGGGCCGCGTCATCCGGCCAGGAGGGCCCCTCGACCACCACTCGAGCCGCAAAGATCCACACAGATTCCACGACGATCCCAAGAGGCCTCTCCCAGTAAGCTTGCTTCTCGGCCAGAATCACCGTGGGAGCTCAATACCCCACACCGCGGAACTATTAATATGACACTGGAGGAGCTACTGATGGAAATTCAAACCGAGCTAGAAAGACTCATGGTAGGCGACTGGAGAACATGAAGGTAAGCACCAGTCGGAAGATCATGGGAGGACCCTCCCTGAGTTTCGGCCCTGAGGATCTCCAAGGAATTTCTATCCCACATGACGACGCCTTGGTGATTAGGGCTATTATCGCCAACTATGATGTGGCCAGAATCTTCATAGACACAGGTAGCTCGGTCAATATCTTGTTTAAAAATGCTTTCGACCGCATGCAGCTCGATTCGGCTCAGCTCCAACCACTAAATACCGCCCTATTCAGCTTCTCGGGCCATGAAGTGGCACCCCTCGGCTGAATTAACCTTCCCCTATTACTTGGGGAAGAGCCCCTTCGGCGGACAAGGATCACCACTTTTATTGTCGTGGACGCCACCTCGGCCTACAACGTCATTCTGGGAAGGCCGGCTCTCCACTCTTTTGAAGCAGTGATATCAACCTATAATCAGAAGATCAAGTTCTCTGTTAGCAACCAGACCGGGGAAGCCTTGGGAGATCAGAGGGTTGCTCGGAAGTGTTATGTGGAAGAAGTCCGAACCGACCCCAGGAAAAGTCGAAAAATAGAAAAGGATGAAGTAAATGTTCTGCACGAAGCACCCCTGGAGGAAGCTATCGACGAAGAGCTTATACAAGTATGGCCAAATCATCCCTCCCAAACCATTCGAATAGCTGCAGACCTGTCGGCCGAATTGAAGCAAAGAGTAAAAGATTGCTTGGTCAACAACCGAGACATCTTTACTTGGCTGGAGGAACCAAACTCAAGCATCTCTAGGGCTGTGATGGAACATAGGCTGAACATTCTTCCTGGAATTCGACCCGTCAAGCAGAAAAGGAGGCACTTTGGACAGGAAAAGGATCAAATCATCCGAGCCGAAGTGCAGAAACTCATGCAAGCTGGGTACATGCGGGAGGTGTAATTTCCCGAATGGCTATCTAACATTGTATTAGTACCAAAACCTGGGGGGAAATGGAGAGTATGTATAGACTTCAAAGATCTTAATAAAGCATGCCCTAAAGATTATTACCCTTTGCCTCGGATAGATCAGCTAGTCGACTCCACGACAGGGTGCGAGCTGATGTGTATGCTGGATGCTCATCAGGGGTATCATCAAATCCCGTTAGCCCTCGAAGATCAAGAAAAAGTTAGCTTTGTCACCGCAGATGACACCTTCTGCTACAAAGTCATTCCATTCGGACTGAAAAATGCTGGGGCTACTTATCAGAGACTAATGGATAAGGTGTTCCAGTCACAAAGGAGCCGAAACATAAAAGTCTATGTAGATGACATCCTTATCAAGTCCATCAAGGCCACGGATATGGTCGGATATATGGCTGAAACATTCGGCATCTTGTGCCAGTACGGAATCCAACTTAACCCCAACAAATGTCTCTTTGGGGTCCGAGGGGGCAAGTTCCTGGGCTACATAGTTACTGAACGAGACATTGAAGTAAATCCAGAAAAAGTTCAGGCTTTGTAAAACATGATCTCTCCTCAAAGTGTCAAATAAGCATAGAAACTATTGGACCGAATAACGACACTCTCCCAATTCATCCCTAAGTCGGCTGAGCGAAGTCTCCCTTTCTTCAAAATACTTCGCAAGTTGGCTCGATTTTCATGGGATGAGAAGTGCGAACGAGCTTTTTCCGAGCTGAAGCAATATTTGGCCGAGTTACCCACACTCGCTAAGCCCGTGCCCGGGGAGGACTTACAGCTATACTTAGCTTCCTCGGAGGAAGTCGTAGCATCTGTATTACTCCGACAGGAAAAAGGTAAACAACTGCCTATTTACTTCGTCAGTCATTTATTGAAAACTGCCGAGAGCAGGTACACGACCCTGGAGAAGCTGACCTTAGCTCTACTCATAATGGCTTGGAAACTCCGACCCTACTTCTTGTCGCATCCTGTCACGGTCCTGACCAACAGCGACCTCGGAAGAATATTAAATAATTCGAAAGCATCTGCCCGCCTGATCAAGTGGATCACCGAGCTAGCTGAATATGATATTCAGTACCAACCCCGTATGACTCTCAAGGCGCAGGTTTTAACAGATTTCTTGGTCGAGACACCAGGGCTCGAGAAAGACAAAGAATGGAAGGTATACGTGGATGGCTCGGCGACTAAGTAGGGAAGTGGAGTGGGAGTATTATTTTTTTTTTGATGAAAAGTAAATATATATCATCAAAGAAAAGCACAATCATACAATAGCCTAGGATTCATGCTCATGTCATGTCTGACGAAGTGTTAGATCTGAGATGTATCCAAGGTGTGGCGTACAAGTGCTCTCATGGGAACTAACACTCTCACTTGATACCTTCGTTCCTCTCCTTCTCACGTCCAAATCCTGCCACTAGCGCATGTGTACCATCCATGTCTCATTACACTCCTGCGTATCATCCATGTGTACTCAACCCCCTGTGTACGTCCTTGTGTCATCTAGTGCAATGTTTATCCTCCAATGTCCGCCTAGCTGCGTGTCCTCCTATGTTTGTCATTTTTAGCAAGTGATCAACTGATAACGGATTTGGCGTGTCTTTACTGTAGCAGTTTGCTACGGACTAGATAGGCCATTCAGGTGGGCCTATTCACCTCTGTTAGGCTTTTTGGCCAAGCCTCAGTCATAAACGGATTTGCAACGTCTTTACCGTAGCCATTTGCTACGGACTAGATATGCTATTATAGGTGGGCCTATTCACCGTCCCTTTCCCAAAACTAAACTACCCTAGACAAGGTGATCCCCCCTAGAGCTGGCAGCTTCCCTGTGCTGCCATGGATTCGCTGAACCGCCCTAGAACCATTGAATCGACCCGAACCGTCCTGGCGAAGGCGACTAAAAGAGTCGTTGAACCGCCCTGGAGCCGCTGAACCACCCTGGAGCTGGTAGCTTCCCTATGCTGCCCTGGAGCCACTGAACCGCCTTGGAGCCCCTAGACCGCCCTGAACCGCCCTGGCGAAGGCGACTAAAAGAGTGCAGGTCCACCTTGATCCACCTTGGAGCATCGCAGAATCGCCCTGGTCAAGGTGAGTAAAGGAGTGAGGGTGCCCTGACCAAAGAGATCCGGTCGGGGTCTTAGGGGTCCGCCATGAAGTCAAAGGAACTGCCCTGTCCAAGTGTTGGCCAGTCCTGCCCAAGGGTAAACTAGTCTGGAGGTGAGCAAGTGTTCCCACCTGATCCACCCTGGGGGCACAGAGCTGACTGCTCTGGTCCAGGAAAACCGCTCTGACTGAGGTTTGCTTTCCAGGGCAAAAACCACCCTGAAGTTGAAGAAAACTACCTTGATCAGATGTAAAAACCACCCTGGAGTTTTTTTTTATCAAACTGCCCTACGCCAGGGTTCAATGGGAGCCAGCCGGGAGTAGAGTAGCTGCCTGAGTAGAGAACCACCTGGATAGTGGCTGAATCGGTCGGGCAATGGAACACAGGGGAGCTTCTCCGGAAGGGTGTAGAACTGCCCTGGGAGGGTGCAAAACTACTCTGGAGGGTGTGGAACTGCCCTGAGAGGGTGCAAAACTGACCGAGAGGGGGAGGGTAGGGGGATAGAGAGGGCTAGGGATAAGGGGTACATGGCACTTACTCTACTGCCCTGGGACAGGGGAGTTGCTCTAGGAAGGTGAAGAACTGCCCTGGAAAGGTGGAGAAACTGGCCGAGGGAGGGAGATATGGATAGGGGTACAAAGAAAACTACCTTGGGCTATGGGGAAAGTGGCCGGGAAATAGGGGAACTGCCCTGGAGGGGGTGCACTACTGTTCTGGGACAAGGAAATCTAAGGGGAGATAAGCCGGGGACAAGGAGTAGGGGGGGGGGGAGTCCTACTGCCCTCGGAACCAGAGGACTGCTTTGGGAGGCCAAGGACAGCCCTGGAGAGGTGGGGAACTGCCCTAGAGTGGGAGTATTATTGATATCCCCTCAAGGAGACATGATTCGGATAACCATACAACTCAACTTTCGAGCCTCTAATAACGAGACAGAATACGAGGCCTTACTGGTTGGGTTGCGGGCTACCCATCACATCAGAGCCACACGGATTTCCCTACACTCGGATTCTCAACTAGTGGTGGAGCAACTTAAGGGCTCATTCGATATTAACAATTAGAGGCTCCAATGGTACTGGCAAGCCTATCAAAAGTTGTCCTCAGAGTTTCAAGAAGTCACCCTTCATAAAATTCCCCGAGCGGACAATGAAAAAGCTGATGAGCTGGCTCACATGACTAGTGTACTCACTACTTGGAGCCTGGAGGATTCAATAGCTGAGACGCAACTCATCTCCAACATTGATCAAGAGCCAAGGGTATCACACGGCTTGTCGGATTGGAGAACTCCTCTGGTCAACTATCTGAAGCATGGAGTGCTGCCGAGTGACCGAGTAGAAGCTCAAATCATTAAGAAAAGAAGCACTCATTTCGTCCTGGTGGGGGACGCGTTGTACAAACGAGCCTTCGCCCGACCTTTACTCAAATGTCTCGGTCCGAAGGAAGCCGATTATGTCATGCGGGAAGTGCACAAATACTACTGTGGAAATCATTCTAGAGAAATATCTCTCGCTCAAAAAATTCTATTGGTCGGGTATTTTTGGCCTACACTCCAGCAAGATGCCTCCCATTGCGTATGGATATGCCTCAGCTGTCAGAAACATCAGAATTTCTCTCAACAGTCTGCCGAGCTGTTAAAAGCTTCTGTGGTATCCTGTCCTTTTGACTAGTGGGGGATGAATATAGTAGGGTCACTACCCATGGGCTGAATCAGAAAAAATTTCTGATAGTAGCTGTCAATTATTTCTCAAAATGGGTGGAAGTTGAACCATTAGCCAAAATAACTGAAGAGGTCGTGCTGAAATTCCTATGGAAAAACATAGTGTGTCGCTTTGGCATTCCAATGAGGCTCATTTCGGACAACGGACGACAATTCCAAGGCCATAAAATGAAGGAGTGGTGCCAACAGTTGGAGATACAATAAGTCTTCACCTCGGTAGCCTATCCTCAGAGCAATGGGCAAGTTGAAGTCACTAACCGAGAGCTAATCCGGAGGCTTAAAACCAAGTTAGATCATACGAGAGGAAGCTGAGTAGAAGAGCTACCCAATATCTTGTGGGCCTACAAGACTACCCCTAAAGACAACACTGACCTCACTCCATTTCACCTAGTCTATGGTGTTAAAGCTTTCGTCCCTATGGAAATCGATATGGGATCACCTCGGATATCTGCATATACGCCAGATGATGAGGCCAACAAGGAAAGAAGGCTAGCCGAGCTGGATCTAGTATCTGAAATCCGGGACCACACGACCAGTTGGATGAATGTTTTTCGGAGAAAAATCGCCCAAGCTTATAACAGAAAAGTGGTACCTCGGTCCTTTCAGCCTAGCGATTTTGTATGGAAAAAAGTTCAGCCAGCGGGGGAGGTTCGCAAACTAGCACCCCGATAGGAGGACCCATATAAAGTTATTAAGAAACTTAGCTCTGGCGCCTACTACCTCTAGGATAGTAAGGGGAAAGAGCTTACTCGGCCCTGGAATGCTTTTCATTTGCGGCCTTATCATGCTTAAGAAGTCCAATGCTGTCTAATAAAGTCCCCTAGTAATGGAAATCCCTCTTCATGGGTTTATATGGGTTTTTTTTATATAAGTGCGACCCCCTCAACCATATCATCTGCGCGGCTCGTCTACGCACCATACGACTTTCTCCTTGGATATCGCTTATCATAGTTGATCCCAAGTATTTCCTATTCGGCTTTCTCTTTGGATATCGCTTATCACAGCTGGTCCTAAGTACAATCATTCGGCTTTCTCCTTGGGTATCGCTTATCACAGCTGATCTCAAGTATTTCCTATTCGGCTTTCTCCTTGGGTATCGCTTATCATAGTTGGTCCCAAGTACAACCATTCGGCTTTCTCCTTGGGTATCGCTTATCACAGCTGGTCCCAAGTATAGTCATTCGGCTTTCTCCTTGGGTATCGCTTATCACAGTTGGTCCCAAGTACAACCATTCGGCTTTCTCCTTGGGTATCGCTTATCACAGCTGGTCCCAAGTATTTCCTATTCGACTTTCTCCTTGGGTATCGCTTATCACAGCTGGTCCCAAGTACAACCATTCGATTTTCTCCTTAGGTATTGCTTATCACAGCTGATCCCAAGTATTTCCTATTCGGCTTTCTCCTTGGGTATCGCTCATCATAGCTGGTCCCAAATACTATTCATACGGTTATTCCCTTTGGGAGCTGCTTGCCACAAATGATCTCGCGTCTTGCCGTTCGACCCTTCTCCGAATATTGCTCATGGCAACCGATTCTAAGTGATTCTCACTCGACCTTCGATCTCCTCTATTGAGCATCTTTTCGATCGAACCTCTCATTATTCAGGCCGCAGTAAAGGTACTTTCAATGCGATTGTTATGCTTCGAAATTAATGTGCTTAGATAGCGAGAAATTCTTGAAGAATTGAATGAAAACACTTTGTTCCGAAAAGTAGATTTTTGCATTCTGAAAAGTATTCATACAAAATATGCCATTGTGGCTACAAAATTCGCTACTGGAATCGTAAGCTAAAAAAAAATAAATAAAAAATTAGACTATTGAGGAGGTCCCCCGAGTGCCGAATCCGGCATCTCATCGATGAGACGTTGCAGGTCCAGAAACTCAACAGAGGTTCCTTCGGGGGGATATCCGACCTCCTTGAAGTGTTGGATGACCCCCTCATACTCTATCTCTAGGAGGTCAAGGGTACGACCTCCTAGGATATCGGAGAACTCCTCGGAAGCAAGGAAAACCTTCTTCCGGTTCTCCCATCGAGTTTCTTTGCCCGCCCGGTATGAGACCAGCTCCTCCTTAGCCTTCTCGGCTCGGTCCGCTAGCTCGTCCCGGTGTCTGGCCTCGAACTCTGCATGAGCATCTCTGATCTGCTCAACCTGCAGCAGCTTGGCCTCAGCCTCCTCAGTTCGGGCTTTGAACTCCTCCGCCTCCACGGTTTTAGCCCGTAACGCCTCCATCTCGGTCGCCTGGCGCTCCAGCTCCTGCATCTTAAGTCTGAGGTCATCCTCGAAGCGGAGTGCTCTAGCCCGGAAGACGACTGTTTCAGATTGGGCTAGGCCGAGCTCCGCTTCCTTATCCTGAAGTCGAGTCATGAGGCCTGCTACCTGAGCCCGCATTTGCTGAAAGGTGGCGATCAGGGGAGGCAAGCAGGCCATCAACTCTAGGTGATAGCCCCAGAACTGCAAGAAAGAAAGAATAGGAGATCAATAAGGTTAGTCGAGGTGATAAAACTTAGTCATAAAAACAGAATAGCGTAGTTAGGAAAAGGCTTACCTTGACCAAGTAGGTGTTCATTTCGCCACTGATCGCCAGGATGGATTTCTTCTTAGCCAAATCGCCAATGGCGTCCCGAATCTCTTGGAGGAATCCCCGGGGTGGTCGCTCTTGACCTGGCCGAGGAAGGCCCGACACCTCTGGAAGAGGGCTTGGACTGCGAGGGCGGGATGATGACAGTTCGTCTGGAGGTGAAGGGTCCCTCTCCACTCGGTCCCCCGCCGCTTGGCCCCTCGCCACTCGGCCCCGCCGAATGCCGAGGACTTGGGTGGGGGGAGGATTGTTGAGATGGACTCCCTTCCGCGGAAGAGAGCACCACATGGTTCCTCTTGCGCCGCCTTCGTTGCTCTTTCGAGTCCCCTGAACTTATCACCTCGGCCACCATGGAAGGCCAAGGTGGAGGGGGAGCATCTGAGCCAGGCTCCTCGGGTGTCTCGATCGGGGCGTCTACAGGAGGGAGCATTTGGGCCCTCTTCCACTTCAATTTCTTGCTGATGGAAGCTCGAAACATGACTTCAGCTATCATGAGAGAGGAAAGTTGGTTAACAAATAAAAAATAAGACAAAAGAGAAAGTAAGACGAAAGTTCTTTTTACCTAGTGAGCCACTCAGCTCGGCCTCTATTGGACTTATATCAAAACAATATAAAAGTCCCTCCTCCAACAAGACATTCACGTCGAAATTCAAGCCGTTCAAAACTGTGGCTATCTCTCGATAGGTAGGGGACTTCCGGAATTATCGAATGGAGGGGGAGGGTGGCAACTCGAGCTACCACCCGGTCGGGCAAATAAAAGGAGACTCGAGCCGGACGTACAAAAATTTGGACTTCCAGTGTTTGTGGGAGGTAACAAGGTTCGACAAGAATTTTACTTCTTGCCAAGTTGAGAAGAAAAAGACACCTACCTCTTTCTTCTTTGGGATGAAGCATGAGTGAAAAGCTTCGGTCGAGAGGGGGAGATGATAAAATAAGAAGATAAGGATAAAACCGTCAATAATACTAAAGGTGTTGGGGGATAACTGGTTCAAGGGGATCCGAAAGTAGGAGGACAATTTGGGGAAGAAAGGATGTAGGGGGAAGCAAAGACCAGCGGGTAACTGGTATAGGAAAAAGGTAGTAAATTCTGGAGGAGGCTCGTGAGACCGCTGGTCCCTTTGAGGAGACCGTAACCTATATGAGTTAAGTATATGGAACGCAGATCGGGCCTCAGAGCGAACCTCCGAGTCGACGGTACTGCAGGCTTTCAGATACTAGAGGTCGGTATTCGAAGCCATAGTAAGGAAAGGAAGTAACAAAGAAGAAAAGAAAAGTGAAGGACAGAAGACTTACAAGCTTGGTGAGGCCGGAGAAGAAGGAGTAGGTCGACAAAGGAGGCAAAGGGAAGCGGCGCATGAAAAATGGCAAAAAGAGAGGAGCGGAGGGTCACTTATAGGGGCGTCGTGGCGGTTCCCCTTCTGAGGTTCCTTTTCGGGACAGTGGCATAACCAGGTGAACCCTAAAAAGACGAGACAATCATAACAAAATCTTTGCATTAATGGGCATTAATGAATACGTCCAAAGGCGAGATTTTCTTAGTTCCCGAGGAACTCCCACTAGGCACCATCTCCCATGCCTCATTAAGAGGACAGAGAGAAAAATCATGGCGCAATAAGACTAGTCTAGTCAGTCAAGCTATGCCTATCCTTCGATTAGACTCAGGGGGGATGCTTATGATACCGGAAAAAACTAACCTATGACTAGGCAAACGGTTGGATATACCACGTCATCTATTACGTTAGACGCCCCGCGTCTCGGCTCGGACTTCTATTACGCCAGACGCCCCGTGTCTCAGCTTGGACTTCTATTACGCCAGACGCCCCGCATCTCGGCTCGGACTTCTATTATGCCAGACGCCCCGCGTCTCAGCTCGGGTTTCTATTATGCTGAGCACTTCTTGGTCCATCTACCTCATGTCTCGGCAAAAACATGTCACCTCTGACATATGACCTCTCCATATTATCTTATTTAATCAAAGGACAAGGTGATTATTTTATGCTCAGGAGCCTACCTGACAATCCTCGTCATCATATCCCTTCGACAAAAAGACAGATGCCCCCTCCAGATTTCAGAGGAATGATTGCGACATTAATTAGGATTTGTCTCTTATCAACCACGTGACGTGTATTAATTGTAGCTCACGTGTAAAGGCAGACACCCCCGCCGGATTTCAGAGGAATGACTGTAGCATTAATTAGAATTTGCCTCCTATCAACCACGCGACGTGTATTAATTGCAGCCCACGCGCCCATCACATTTATGAGGGTAATGATCTTATTGCTCTTTGGGCAGGCGTACGTCTCTTTGAGGTCATATTGCCCTTACCGACAGTACCCGTTGGCAGAGGAGTTCTCCGTCTATATATAGCCTCCTCTGGGGAGGAGAAAACAGGTTCACATATTCTCAACTTTATCTCTCCATTTTCTTCCTCATCTTCCTACTAATTTCCTGCCTTGAGCGTCAGAGGGGCCTTGCCGAGATCTCTCTCGGCGTTCTTAACCGCTTGTTGTCTTGCAGAATTACCATTCAGTTCAATTCCTCTCATTCGGCTCGGCTCTTTGTTGAGGTGACACTCCTATTGTTCTCGTCTTCTCTTCACATCAACCCTTCTTGTTCGAGTTGTCGGTCCTTGCGGTCTTCGCCACCGGGACACCTCACCATCACCGTCTCGATAGACAACAATAACCTTTCTAAAAATTTTAAAAAATTCTAACTTATCTAACAATGTTCAAAAAATTATAGTATAATTTGTATACTTTGCAGTTTACTACTTTTTTTTAAATATATATTTTTTGGAATTATAATTTATGTAGTCATTTTGAGAACTACTAAAGTAATCTAATATAATTAATCATTTGGACCAAAACTCTTACAGTAATTTACTTGATCACTCGTGTTTAATTAATTCGTTGGACAATCGGTCTAATTTTTTTGAGACAAGTACAAGAGTAGCAATTTAATTTAGTTTATTAGGGCAAATTTGGTATAAAACTAGAAGAGACAACTCTTTTGATAATAGTAAAAGGAACACTTCTCAAAGTTATCTATTAATTCACATATAGTGATGATGATCATAGAACTTTCTGACCTTATTCTGATCATTAATTAACCATTTATAATCCATGAGCAGGGATTCAAGAACGTAACAATATGGAGTGTTCATAATGATAAATTTATGAAACAAAACATCCATTAGCAACCAAATAGGGCCAAAATATAAAATATATACTCGATAATTTGAGACAATATTCATTAACTCTATGAGCATGGAGGCCATAAAAGAACCAACCTCTTACCTATACAATTAAGCTTATCCAGCAATACTCAAATTAACTAAGGCATTAGTGATGACACAATTGATTAACTATGGTATAGAGTCCAATTAACTATAAGTATATAGCATCTCATAATTAAGATTTGGTTGTTATTATATTGTTGTTTAATTAAGACTAGTGTTTTTTTACTTTCATTTCATCAGATCATCTACTAGCTAGCTGCAATCTTCACTGGAACAGTCTCCTCTAATCCCTGTAGCCCTTCAGTGCCAGCCTCCTCTTCTCTTTCCCCGGCCACTCTCCTACATTATCACTCCACACTGCATGCATTTTACTTAGCTTACTTTCTCCTTTGTGAGGTCGATCTATAAATATATATGAACTCGAATTCGCATTGCTGAAGAAAGTGAAAACTAATTAACCAATCTATCAAGCGCTGTATGATGAGCAATTGGGAACCAAATTGATGGCGTTCGAGGAGCCTTCCTCTTCGCTGATCGCCAATTGGAGCTGCAGCTCGCTCTCCAGCGGCGGCAAGTTCAAGTCCAGCCACTGCAGTTGCTTCCCCGCCGCCATTATGACTGCTCCCGTGGCTCTCGTCGCTCCCGGCTTCGACGCCTCCGCCCCCTCCGAAGTCTTGTGGCGGCGCATGTGGCCTCCGAGGGCCTGCCCCATCGGGAACGTGAGGCCGCAGACGGGGCAGGCGTGCGCCCTGCTGGGATCCAGCCGTCTCTGCAGTCTCAGCATCTGCCGCGGCGCAGCTTCGCCGCACCTCCGCCGCGCGTGGGCCGTCCGGTGCCCGCCTAAAGCTTGGAACGTCGCGAACCGCCGGAAGCACGTCTTGCACTCGAACATCCGCTGCTCTCCTCCGGCCATTAATTTCCCTGGATAACTAATTAGGAGGATGCGTGCATCTGCTCTTCTACGTACACGGAGAATGAATGCAAAGTTATATAACGACGACGATCGAGGTCTTCGCGCCATGACTGGAAGGGAAGAGAAGTCACGCCACGGAGTCCGCGACCGCGTTCCCCGCACATCAGGGAATTAACACTCGCGAAGTATTCTCTCTGCGAAATGTAGTGCACTATTTAGACCTAGCTCGTTGACCTCTTGTCCTCTAGGCAAATTATACAATCCGAAATCTAATCAATATCCCTCGACAAATCTAGCTAACTCATTCTTCTATACCTATAAATCAATACCCAACAAATAACATTGCCTTGGCTTCCAACGCAAAGACTTCGTTAGACGGGGGGAAGAAGACCACCTGAAAGTGAAGAACCCTAACTCGGGCTCAGTGCTGTGTTGACAGTTCATCAAGATTTAATGTTGTTCTATAGCTGTATTATTTTTAGACCGATCGAAGCTACAAGTCAAATAGAATGAGTGGTGGAGTGAGAACTGTGAATTGACTGCGATCGAGCTGGAAACACACCGTTTATATATATATATATATATATATATATATATATATGGCGTGATGTACAAGTTCTAAAGATGCAGGTAAATACTGATACAGAATTATTATAGTTTGAATGGTAGCAATTCTACCATATCTAGAGGGGATATACACAATATCTTACAAGAATATCCAGACTTACAAAACGAATAAAACTAGAGAAATTTAGCGTTTCGATATCTGATATAGAGTTACAATAAGGAAGGAGAAACCTTATCGTTGAGTTTCTAATGTTGTTCACAGCTAGGCACGCACACTAGCTAATTAAGCTTTTCTTAAGGGGCATCCCCTTAATTACTGGTTCATACTCTTTTTTTGACATCAAAATTCAAAGGCACTACCAAAAGCAATACCAGCAGCTTCGCCCTTCATCTCTATCATGAATATCTGATTATTTATTTATTTATTTATAATATTCCTGTTCATCCTTTTTACTGCCCCATTATTCTCTAAATTAGGGTCATCCTCTTCTTAATTCCATTTACCTGTCTCTCTTTCTACCGTGCTACTTAAAAATTTATAGAACATCTATTTTTTAGTTCTCCAAAACAAAAAACAAAAAACAAAAAACACATCGACTAAATAAAAAATATTATCCTTTCTGTAAGAATATTTAGCAAGAGGGATTCTATGTTATTTTAGCTATAACTAAATAATTTTCACATTTTGAACTTTTTTTATAGTAAAAAAATAAGAGATTTATTTTGCATGGATCCTTTTTTTTTTCCTCTTATCTTTTTTGCATGTGGCCTTGTCTTTTATATACCACTAATGCAGCGGAAAATTATCACCTCAATCGATATTGATGATGAAAATTTCTCTCGGAACATGATCATACTTGTATAGATCATCAAAAGTCATCAAGACATGACCCTTCTGATTTCTAAGTCATTGTGATGTAGTGGAAATGATGAAATAGTGAAGAAAATAGAGAGATTAATTAAGATTTGATAGTAAAGATTATATATTTTTTTTTAAAAAAATACTTTTGTCTACCTTAATTAGTATTTAATTTATTGAGGATTGTGGTCGAAAACTTAAATCACGCGAATTGTGAGTAGCATATCATATATTAAGTTGAAAAGGAGGATAATTAATCCTAGAATATCGAACTGTTAGATTATCATTTAATAAAATTTTTTGGATTAAATCGATCGTCTTCAAACTTAATTGGATTATATTTGAATCTAACTAAAAAAAAATGAAAGGTAATCACTGATATGGATCTTGTAAAGATATGATCTTACACTAAGTTGGTGCAAGCCTGTAAATCCAAAACAAAATTTTTCTAAGTAGTAATAGAGCACTAGTTAAATTTCAGTCAAACTCAACCAAAATATCAAAGGAATATCTAGCTATCATATCTAATACTTAATTAAATTATCCAGACAAATTAGTTAATTAATTATTGTTATCCCATGATCAACGTCGTCCTAATCATGCACGGATAACAACACACTGCTACGACCAAATGAAACAGAAAGAAAGCGAGACTGCACATGCACCTGGCAACGAGAGAAGATTAATGTGCTTGATTTGGGTTAATCTACTCGAGGAGAGCAGCTAGCACTAATGCAATTTCCACGCTTCTGTTTGTCATCTTAATTAATCGATGTAATTAGGGAGATTAGGAAGAGTGTTAAGGTGTTTAATGCTTTAATTACTATTGTAGGTGACGGTGATTATGAAGTTATACTCACTACAAAAAAACCTTCAAATAGAAATCGAATTAGAGACCAATTTACATTCGGTCTCTGATTAGAGATCGAAATCAAGAAGTCGGTCTTTAATTAGAGACCGACTTTAAATTCGATCTCTAATTAGATATTGAAATTCAGGTCGGTCTCTACTTAGAGACCGAAAAATGAATCATATCGGTCTCTAAATTAGAGACCGACTAATTAGCGGTCTCTAATTTAGAGATCGAAAATCAAGTCGGTCTCTAAATTAGTGATCGAAAATCAAATTGGTCTCTAAATTAGAGACCGACTAATGAGCGATCTCTAATTTTGAGATCGAAAATTAAGTCGGTCTCTAAATTAGTGATCGAAAATCAAATCGGTCTCTAAATTAGAGACCGACTAATGAGCGGTCTCTAATTTTGAGATCGAAAATCAAGTCGATCTCTACATTATAGACTGAAAATTAAATCGATCTCTAAATTAGAGACCGACTAATGAGCGGTCTCTAAATTAGAGATCGAAATTTAAGTCGGTCTCTAATTTAGAGACCGAAAATTAAAACGATCTCAAATTTAGAGCAAAGGAACAATTAAAACCAAACGAGCACATATAAGTCAGCATAATAGAATTCTTTCAAGCTTGAATAATAACGAGATCAACATTTAGATATTACAAATCTAGAAAGTTAATAACATCAAGACTAAAACAGTGATTTAAAACCTTGGTCTAAACTATCATTGTGAAACCCAATATATGTGATCAACATTTAAAATCTTGTTATTAAATTAATTTTAATAACAATAACACAATTTCACACTTCATCTTATGGAACACATCAGAAAGAAAAAGTCTAGCAACTTGTAGATTGGTAATAGCAGGCATAAAAAAAAAGTTTACAATGTGAAATGCAGATAGTTTACGACAGTGGAGTTAAATCAAAACAAGCTCCATACCAACTGATAAATCCATGAGTTAATTATCTACATCAATCAAAAGTATACTATTATAAACTATATCAATATCCCCAATAAAAATCCTTAACAAAATAAAACCAACAGACATGCATCGCTCTGCACTAAATAGGCCGACACGCCCATGTCAAGGGAGGGCATGGGCGTGTCAGGCTTGAAAGTGGGTGTGTTGGCTAACACACCCCGGGTGTGTTGCGCTCTGGAAGTTGGGACCGTCTTGGTTTCGATTTGACATGGACGTGTCTTTGATGGCATGACTGTGTTATTTTGATACGCCTTGATAATTGTTGATTCTTCACCCTGTTATAATGAAAAATATCCCAAAATAGTTTCTTTGTCCAAAATATGTTAGACTTGACTAAAGCATAATAAAATACATGACTAAAACATATAATGGGATGAAATGCATGTTGTATACCCAAAATCTAACATGAATTACACACATCAAAATCCCCTAGACCTTAACTTTTGCTTGTCCTCAAGCAACAAAAGACAACGACAACTTATGTGTGGAGTTGCAAGAAACCATCCAGAGGTATAAAATCTGATCTTAATCTTATCAAATCATTCCTAGTGGCAAAACTTGATAGATCCCTATATAGTGCTCGTGAAAAATCGATCCAAAGGCATTGGACACCAATCCAGATTTGACATCCCCTCTATCGTGTTCCTCTCATTTCTGGCATAGAGACACTTACCTGTCTTAATGCATGGATCATCCTCTCCTATTACAAAAGGTCTCAAAGGAGCACTTACCAAGAAGAAAGAAGGGAAGAAATTTATAATAAGCATTTCCCCAGTAACTAGTTAGCCTCAAAGGGGCACCTTTTAGGTGTTTCCCCAGTAGCTACTTGGTCTCAAAGGGGTGCTTCAAAATAATTCCAGCCCCTTTCTTTTTTTTTTCTCTATTTTTTTTATCAAGTCTTCTAGGAAAAGTATTTCTCCAGTAACCAAATTGGCAAGGAAAGTCCCCAATAGAAATTCGAGTACTAGTCCGATATGGGGGATTTAAACCCTTTTCGGATACCTCAAACCTATAGGTCGTGTGAAAAGTGAAATAAGGTTCTTATCAAATAAGCAAAAAGGAATATCATGATTCGACCAAGGTTCAGTTATACTACGCTAGATGATATGCAATGTTATGATATATGAAAAGATAAAGAGGGAATCGACTTACATAATGAAACAAACTCCCCTAGACCTAAATTATGCAACAACCAAATTAGAAAATCTAAGAAGAGACAAGTGGATATGAAAGGCATCGAAACTCACAAAATAGCTCAGGGGAATCAATGGTCATCGTCCTCGCTACTAGCATCCTCCTTTTCCCACCTACGTCGCTGCTCCTGGTAAAACTCCCGGGACTCTTGCCGAAATCTAGCATCATCCTCCCTCCTGGCGGCCTCAGCGGTAAAGAACTCATTAGTCCTCCTGTGAAAATCTGCTGCCCTATCCAAATACTGAGTCACCATACGATGGTGCTCCTCTGTTGCCTGGGCAAACCGATCCCACACACCCATGTGCAAGGTGTACTCGACTCTGAAAGCCTCGAATGACGATTGGAATCCTGAAAAATCAAATGAAGAGTATCTTGCAGAAAAATGGTCAGTAAAAAATCGAGGGGGCTCAGGAGTCGAATGAGATGGCTCAGGGGCTATGTGAGAGGGCTCCCTAGGTGAGGGTGATGGAGCATGGGTAGTAGGGGTAGGCAAGGGGCCCTGGACATCTCTGAAAAGCCAATTGACTTCATTACATACGGTGATCCGCTCAGGGTTTGGAAGAGGGATTTTAATTCCATTTTTCAACACCAAACGATATCCCTCTTCAAATGCCTCAATTATCTTCATATTGATACAAGCATCCAAATCTAATCTAGGGCTGGTTGGACAATATTCAAGGTTATCTAAGTCACATCCCAAAGCTACGACAATTCTAGTGATAAGACCACCTACGATTATAACCCCAGATGGGCTATTACTAACTTTAACTAGGTGTCTCACCATATGGGCTCCAGAATCAATGTTAACTTCATTTAGCATAGCCCATAAAAATTGTAGCTCACTCTGCCTAGCTACCCCTGCACTATCATATCTTCTAGAAATTGTATTTGCCATAAACCTAAGGAGATAATGGAAAATAGGATTCAGAATATTAAATGATTTAGACCTAGATGCATCATAAGGGTGAGGGTCATCAGAAATTAATTTCCAAAATTGATGATCAATAAAATGTCTATGAATTTGCCTCTCCCCTCCGCAAGGGAAATCAAATATCGCATTAAAATTACTTAAGGAAAGAGTAAACTCATGATTCATTAATCTAAATTGGATTTTTCCTTCTTCGCAATTCTTTCCTTGAGGTATTTCAGCGGATAAAGAGCTAAGGAATTCAAGAGTAATACTAGGATAAGTAAGATGGTGATATGTGATAAAGTCAGTCCAACCTATCCTATTAGTCAACCAAATTATATCATCTCTAATTCCTAGGGTTGTCAACGTGTAGAAATCTATGGTTCGTGTAGAAACTATTTTTCTTTTCTCAAGCTTACTGAACCTAGATTTCATAATATCATCTCTAAATACAATTCCACATGGATGACAACAGGGCAGAGGATCATTACCCACATCTTGAGCTTTCCTCTTTCCCTTGTCACGAGCCGTCGGTCAAGAAGAAACTTCTCCCTTAGTCTTCACTCGCTTACTCATGGCGTTGGGAGGGAGAAAGTCGGTTGCTGGTTGAGAGGGAGAGACGGCGGCTGCTCAAGCTTGTGGAAATTTAGGGTGTTAGGGTGTGTTCGGTGGGATTTTAAGGGGAAGCGCCGATACAGACGTGCCCTTAAAATCCCAGGCGTGTTACGTTTTTTTTGCGCGACCCAGGCGTGTTAGGCTTTTTCTTTTTAGCGACACGGGCGTGCCAAAGAGCACACCCGACCCGTGTTGCATTCAGGTATGGCCAACATACCCGTGTCACTAAACCTAGGTGAGGTGTGTCAATCTGGCGCGTCCGTTGCCTTATGTCTTGGTTGTCATGTAAATCTAAAAATAGCTTAAAATAAAAACGAAGAAAATAAAGTAAAAATTAAAAAAATTTAAAATAGCTTGGACTTAACAGAAATGAACATGAATTACACACATGTAAATCAAGCGATCGACTAAGATTTTCCAATCGATTGGGAAACCAAACCAATCGATTGTCGTCTAATAACTTATACACGTATACGTTTGGCCCGACAAAATTAACTGCCCTAAACTTCCATCGCGTCAGATAGTTCGCTCTCAGCGGCGACAACTTTCGATTTCTCCATCACGGTAAGCTCTTCTCCGCCTTCTGCCCTATCTTTTGTATGACCTCTCCCCCATCCTATGTAGGTCGTGCAGTGGTAGCGACCTCAGCTGTTGGCCAACTTCAGCTGGCGAGTTAGGGAAAGGGTGGGCAAGGATTCCGACCTGGTCCTGCCTATCTCCTCTCCCCTATCGTGCTAGCGTGCTAGGTAGAACGATTGACACGACTGCAACATCGTTGTGATGTTGTGATTGTGCGATGTCTTGCCATTGACCTAGGTCGGCAGGGTAGATGGTTTACTGCTATACAAATGAGATGTTATAATAAAAATTGTCTTTCTATTTTTTTTTCCTGATGAAGGTCCTATCTGCTGGCCAATTGTGCGAGGTCTTAGTGCTGATAGGAGCTCGAGCCTTTCTTCAACGATCGTTTCCACCAGGTTGGTGTTAATAGCTTAAAATTTAGTGCATGACACTACATATCAATGTGAGATATTTTATTCTTTATCTCATTTAGTAGATTACAATTGTATCGTATAGGATACAATGAATAATTATAAACCATTGCATATATATTTACATATGATATATATTTGTTACTCGTTAAACCTTTTCTTAGCATATAATATAATTACCAATATTATTATTGTAATATCTTGTAGGTTACAATGAATATAAATAAAACTTGGATGTACAATAGGCTAGTTAATGGATTTATAGCTGACGAATATTTTGATGGCGTTGAGGCATTTGTTAACTTTGCTAAGAGTCATCCAAGTTGTATGGATGGTGATAAGATACGTTGTCTATGCAATCATTGCAAATGCAGAAATACAACATTTCATGATGAAAATACTGTCAAAGTACATATTTACAAAAATGGTTTTGTCCCAAATTATTACAATTGGTATTGTCATGGAGAGGCTTATTTGGATGAGCCTATTGGAAATTTTGTTGCTTCATCGTCTACCAAAATTAGAGTCGAGAATTCATCTAGCAACGAGCATACATTGCAACCAATGGTTTACGATGCGATGAGTGCGCTCGTTCATTCAGACACAGAAAATACACCAACACTGATGATCGAGAAATTGTATAATATGTTAAAGGCTAGCCAACGAGAAGTTTGGCAAGGGATTCCTTATGGTCATTCACAACTATCAGCTATTGCAAGATTGAATATTAAGGCAGAACATTATATCTCAGAACGATGCTATGATGATATATGTCAATTGATCTCAGAGTTGCTCCCTGCTGATAATATAATGACTGATAGCTTTTACAATACAAAAAAAGAAGTTAGGGGCTTAGGTTTACCGGTAGAAAAGATTGACTGCTGTAATAATAACTGTATGATTTTTTGGAAAACAGATGCCGAATTGAATGAATGCAGAATTTGCAACCACCCTCGTTACAAGGACCGCAATCCTATACTAGGGAAGAAAAAAAAATTAGCATGCAAAGTTATGTATTACTTCCCCATAACTCCTAGACTCCAACGCTTGTATGCATCTGCTGCGACAGCAAGACATATGAGGTGGCATCATGAGCATGTACATGAAGGAGATATAATGTGTCATCCTTGCGATTCCCCTGCATGGAAAAATTTGGATACAACATTTTCCTCCTTTGCAATAGAATCTCGTAATGTCAGATTGGGGCTTTTGGCAGATGGATTTCAGCCATTTGGACAATCAGGACAACAATATTCATCTTGGCCAGTGATATTAACACCATATAATTTACCCCCTTGGATGTGCATGAAAGACGAGTACATGTTTCTTACTGTCATTATTCCGGGTCCAAATAATCCAAAAGATAAACTAGATGTTTTTATGCAACCTCAAATTGCCGAATTGAAAGAGTTATGGATTGTAGGGTCAGAAACTTATGATATTTCAAGTAAAAGTAATTTTAACATGCATGCAGCTTTATTATGGACAATAAGTGATTTTCCGGCATACTCAATGTTGTCAGGATGGAGCACGTGTGGTAAGTTAGCATGCCCATATTGCATGACTGAATCTAATACATTTGCATTACCTTGTAGTGGGAAAATATCTTGGTTTGATAATCATCGTAAGTTTTTACCATTGGAACATCCTTTCCGGAGAAATAAGAAAGATTTCTTAAAGAATGAAGTAGTTCGAAAGCTCCCACCAATAATCAAGTCAGAAGAGCAAATCCTTGAAGAAATTAACACCTATGGACTTGTACCAGTTACTCAGACAAGTTATGCTCATTTAAATAAATCTATTGTTAGAGGGAGTAAGTGTGGATGGAGGAA
This sequence comes from Wurfbainia villosa, assembly GCA_025175895.1. Lineage (NCBI taxonomy): Eukaryota > Viridiplantae > Streptophyta > Magnoliopsida > Zingiberales > Zingiberaceae > Wurfbainia > Wurfbainia villosa. The sequence goes on along the minus strand of CM046007.1, from coordinate 74,963,298 downwards.
ACGAAGTATATTTTGGGAATTGTCCTATTAGAAGTATCTGCTCATTCGACATAATATAGATGTTATGCATGTCGAAAAGAACTTCTTCGATAATATTTTTAATACTGTGATGAATGTTCTTGGAAAAACAAAGGACACAACCAAATCAAGGGAAGAATTGAATCAATTTGTTAATAGACCTGAGATGCAGAAGAATGAAACAACCAATAAATTTCCAAAGGCTTGCTATACATTGGACAAAGAAAGTAAGTTGGCTTTATGTAGTTGGCTGAAAGAAATCAAATTTTCTGATGGTTATGTCTCAAATATGGCTAGATGTGTGGATAACAAAAAATTAAAAATATTTGGAATGAAGAGTCATGATTGTCATGTCTTCATGCAAAGAGTTATTCCAATAGCTTTTCATGATCTACTTCCAAATAATGTATGGGAAGCACTTACAGAATTGAGTCTTTTTTTCACAGATTTGTCATCAAGGGTTATTATGACGACCGATATGCTTCGGCTAGAAAAAGACATTCCTCTTATAATATGTAAACTTGAGCGTATATTCCCATCAAGTTTTTTTGATTCAATGGAACATTTACCAGTTCATTTACCTTATGAGGCACGAGTAGCAGGTCCTGTACAGTACAGATGGATGTATCCTTTTGAAAGATTTTTGAGGAGATTAAAGAACAATGTTCGTAATAAAGCAAGAGTTGAGGGGTCAATTTGTAATGCTTATTTGGTTGAAGAAGGATCATCTTTCTGCTCCTATTATTTTGCTGATAATGTGAAAACCAGACATCGCAAGTGTCCTCGAAATTCAGATGATACTCAACCAATAGACTCAGAGATTCTTTCTATTTTCAAGTTTTCGGGCAAACCAATCGGTAAATTTGTGCGCAGATGGTTAAATCACCAAGAATATTGTGCTGCTCGAAACTATATACTCCTTAATTGTGATGAGGTCAAACCATACATCAAGTAAGTTACTTTTATATTAAAACTTGCAATCCCTTTATGTGGGTTTGTTGTGTTGGTGCAATCGGCCCAGGTCACGATTGACCAGACTCGAGTTTGACTCGAGTGATGTTTTGATGTTTGACAAAGGGATTTGACAAAATGGATTGACATTGATGTTGGACATTGATGTCGGTTAATATGTTGGGGAGATTGGTTATACAATCGACCCAGGTTATAATTGACTTTGATGGTTGACTAGGGTTGACCATGTGATTATGGGAAAGTCCAAGCATGGGTCTTGGCAAATGGAAAGTCCAACATGGGTTGGCAAAGGAAAAGTCCAACATGGGTTGGCAAGGAAAAGTCCAAGCATGAGTCTTGGCAATGTAAAAGTCCAAGCATGGGTCTTGGCAATGTAAAGTCCAACATTGGTTGGCAAGGAAAGTTCAAGCATGGTCTTGGCATGAAAAGTCCAACATGGGTTGGCAAGGGAAAGTCCAAGCTTGGGTCTTGGCATGAAAAGTCCAACATGGGTTGGCAAGGGAAAGTCCAAGCTTGAGTCTTGGCATTTGAGAAGTCCAAGGGTTTGAGGTTGGCAGCGTAAAGACCAAGCGGAGTCTTGACGGCGTAAGTCCAATGTGCCTTGGCGGTGTAGACACCGTTAGCATGACATAGCCGATGGAAGCACCTGGAAGCTAGCGCGATGGATGAACAAGTCATGGATGACTTGGAGGGATCCGAGAGGCGTGAGGCTGATGGAGGTGGCTAGAAGGCTTAGGTCTAGGCTAAGGGTGGTCTAGCAAGTATGGGGGCACCATACTTGGGTTAAAACCTCATTCTTGAGGTTGGCGGTCGGCCCGTATTATGGCGGTTCATTGCCGTAAGTCGACGAGTTCGATGCCGGGTTAAATGGGATTGCTCGCGGATCAGCTCATGGGAGCGATCGGTGATGGCTCTGTGATCGCGCGAGGATGTGATCGCCGATCGAGGTCGAGCGCAGAAGCGCTCGTGGCCGTGAGCGGTCGACTACGGCGTTAGCGATCGGCGCCAATGTTGGCAATCGAGGCGCGAGAGATCCGTTGGAGTTTTTCAGCGTGGATCGATCCGTTGTCTCACGACAATGATGGCATCGATCGTGGTGACTTATGGCGATCGGCCCGATAAGCGGAAATCGGCCCAAACCACAGGTTATAAAGGCAGCTCGGAATGAGGGTTTTAGAAGCTTTTTTTTCTTGGACGTTTTTGAGGCGATTTGCTGCTGCAAATCAGGGTCTTCAACTACGATTCAAGCGATCAACAAGCAAGCGATCTAAAGAGTTTTTGTAAAGTGTTCTTTACTTCTCTTGTTGTATTTCCTATTATATTTGCTTGTTGTATTTAGATTATTATTGTAATCTTATTGTAAGAGGTTTCTCCACCTCCGACTTGTGTCGAGAAGGAGTTATTTGATAGTGGTGTGTGTTTGGCATCGCTAGGGCTCGTTTGAGCCCGATCCGTGGAGTAGGAACGCGTTCTGATTCCAACCACGTTATATCATCGTGTTCGTGTGTGATTGTATTTCGTGTATTGCTTTTATTATTATTATTCCGTTGCGCTAACACGAATTGTAGACAAGCACGCGAACGATTTCCATCTACGTACGGGTCACACGTTATTCACCCCCCCCTCTAGCGGGCGTCTAATCCCCAACAAGTGGTATCAGAGCCTGGTGGCTCTTCAACGGATTAACAACCGGGAGCAAGACGCTAGAGGGTAAAAGATGGAAGTCCAAGATCAATTAGGATGAGACATCAACATACCGGTCCCTTATTCATTCTATGGACGAGAAGGTTTCAATTCTTGGAAGGCGAGAATTGAAGAGTTTTTGATGATGAGAGACCTTGAGGAATGGTCCGCCTTGATGGAAGGATTTGAGTATCCTAAGGGACCAAAGGGAGGGTTTCTCAAGAAGAAGAAATGGAGTGAGGAGCAACTCCGGCAATTCGAGAAAAATAAGAAGGTAATCAAATTTATATTTGATTTAGTACCTAATGACATCTTGTGTAGCCTAGGTGACTATGTGGATTGTAAAGACGCCAAAGAGGTATGGAACATTTTGGCGAAATTCCATGAAGAACCTCATTCAATCCAAGAAGACAAGGAGGATGAAGAAGAGAGCTCATCCTCAAGTGAAAGTGAGGAATCGGAAGAAAGTGAGGAGTCAACTTCCGGATCGGAAGAGAAAATAGAAGAGGTGGGAGAAGCATCCACCTCCGTGATTGAGGGGGAGAGACCATCTACACCGGGGCAACCTCAAGAAGTGCCTTCAACATCCGGTCAAGATGAGGAAACTCAAAATTCAACTCCGGCACCTACCACGGACCTAGGTAACTCGAGCATTTCAAATAATAATAAAATTCATATTATATGCTTTGAGTGTAGGGAGCAAGGACACTACAAGAGTAAGTGTCCTAAACGGGTTAAGAAGGCTCCACCGGCACCAAAAGTCAAGGATGCTGGGTTCCCCAACACCTAAAGGCAAGGAGCACATCATATGCTTCAAGTGCAATTCGAAGGGGCATTATCGAGTCAATGCCTAGGGAAGAAGAAGGGGCAAGAAGGAGCATCATATGTAGGGGGAGCCTCTAAGGCAAACCCTAAGGTATATTTCAATAATGCATCTTCTAGATTTAATAGGCAAAAGCATGCTAGAAATAATTTTAATTCTCTTGCAATTTATGAAAAGCATGCTAATAGGAATGAATATTGCTTAGGAGCTAAAAATATTCACTTAGATAATAGGAAGAAATTTGGGACTAATGTCCCTAAAAATAATTCATCTAAGGATAAACCTAGGTCAAATAACACTAGACCAATTTTACCTAGGGAGACCATTAGAAAGGTGCAAGAGCACCTAGGTATTAACCCTAAATGGACTAGGCATATGCCTAGAAAGCCCCATGCCCATGGTCTAAATCAAAATTCTAAAATCGGGCAATTAGAATTAGAGAACCAAGCCTTGAGGTCAAGGCTTGAGAAATTGGAGAAGACCCTTAAAATTATACAAAATCAATTTAAAGGGTCAAATGATCAAAAGTCAAGGTCCAAAAGTCAAAGTCAACACCAAGGACCTAAGAGTCAAAAGTCAACCAAGGGCAAGCAAGGTTTGGGTCACAAACCTAAGCCTAAGGTAGAAGCTTATCATAGTGTTCCATTAGATTATGGAACACTAACTAGGTCTAGGAAGACCAAGGTCAATAGGGAAGTCATCCCTAGAGTTGACCAAAGGGTGTGTCTAGTGGCTAGGGTTTCTAGGAAACCTAGGGTGACCACTAAGAAGGTTGCAAGGGGAGTCACCCCTAGAGTCAACCTAGGTAAGACCCAAATGACCAAGGCTGACAAGCCTAGGAGGGTCATTAGAAAGGTATCTAGGGAGGTTATCCCTAGGGAATACCTAATTAACCCTAGGAGCTCAAATAGATTTTGGGTTCCTAAGAGCGTGATTGATTCACGCTAGATGGGTTTAGGGTGTGCCAACCTTGATTGGATGGGTAGTTAACTCAACCATGGCAAAGGTGGCATTTTAGGTCATTTTCAAGGTTATGGCTACCTTGGGAATGTGGTTTGATTTGAATCCTAAAGGTTTTTAGGATGTGCCAGTATTAATTATGAGTATTGATAAAATAATCGAATTGGCACAATTTAGGATTAGAGGTTTTTTAGTGTGTCATTTTGGGTTTTTGGCACACTAGGGAGATTAGTGATAATATGGCAAAATATATTTAATTATATCAAATGGCAATTAATATTAAAATTTAGGTATTATTATACCTATATATTTTATATGCCATGATTTGTTTGCCATATGCCATGACATGACATCATGTTTACTTTTATCATTTAAATGTCATGATCATGCTTAGAATTAAGTTTTAAAATGTCATGTGTTTTTAGATTTTATCATATGCTATGACATCATGATCATTGACCATGATTTATTTTGCTATCATTATGCCATGATCATTTTCATGCATCTAATTTGATTAAAATTGATTTAAGGACTATGGCATGACTTGGAGTCCCATTTATAAGGGAATCAAATAGAGTTGCCTTAGAAACATGCATGAAACCCTAGTTTAGGGAGAACAAAACCCACATCTCACATCCAATTGACATGTATGTGTATTTATACACCCTAGATATATGTGAGATGCTAGGATATGAGTTGAGTTCAAGGTGCATAGTTTTTGCATCTAGTTGAACCAAAACTCATCTAATTTTATTGGTGGATCATTGGGAAAGCTTGTGTACAAGTCATGTACTTAGAGCCCAAGGAATATGATCCAAAAATAAGGTTTTGAAATCATTTTAAAATCAATTTAGAAAACCTTGGTGAAGTCTATCTTTTGATAGCAATCACCATTGATGAAGTTGATACAAAATAGGGCCAAAACATTGAAAATTTCAATGGTTTTGAGTTTTGTATCAAACTCACTATTTTATGGGTAAAATATTTTTCAAACATTTTTCAACCATTGTTTTGGTCATAAGTATTATACGTATCAAATTTCGTGATTTTTCGATATACGTATAATTAGTTATGATTTTCTGAAATTGATTCGATGATTTGAATTTGGAAAATTCACTACCGATCGCCATTGGTGGCGATCGATGTATGTGGCAATCGATCGATTCTGCCAGAGTCATTGCCAGTCTGATTTCGGGTTAACAAGGTTGTTTAGCCCATTTTGCCATGGTAAAGGTCCTAACCACTCTAACCCTAGGATATGCTTTGGGAAGCATTATGAAGGGTGAAAATTCATTGGATATGGATTTGGAGAGGTGTTAGGTCAAAGTATCAATTTGAGATGGTGGAAAGTTCAATGTTGAATTTCCAACCTTAATTTTGATGGTTTAGAGTTCCTATTGGCTTGGGGACTCCCGAGGACATTGTTGGTTGCAATGGTCGGGAAGCAAGCCTTTAGGAGGTATCCATCTTGGGATGATGGATGTGTTTTCTCCTTGAAAAGGAGAAGTTATTAGAAAGTATCATCAATTGGGAAAATTGATGATTTTTGATACCCAATTTGGAAATTGGGGAGTGAATAGGATTGCCTCTCTTGAGTGATATGAGACTTATCACTAGGAAGAGTAGGCATCCTAGATATTTTTAAATCGGGGGAGATTGTAAGATCTCATTGGGACATGAGACATTGACCTCCTTGGAGAGATAACCTTTTGATGTTAGTCAAAAGGGAGAATGTTTGGGAGAACATTTGGTTTACATTTTCACTTGAATGTTTGGGGGAGAACATTTGGTGAGTATTTACCAATTTGGGATAATTGGTAAGGGATTTGAGTTAGTGTTCTAACTCATGATTTGATTTGGTTTTTGTCAAACATCAAAAGGGGGAGATTGTTGGTGCAATCGGCCCAGGTCACGATTGACCAGACTCGAGTTTGACTCGAGTGATGTTTTGATGTTTGACAAAGGATTTGTGACAAATGGATTGACATTGATGTTGGACATTGATGTCGGTTAATATGTTAGGAGATTGTTTATACAATCGACCCAGGTTATAATTGACTTTGATGGTTGACTAGGGTTGACCATGTGATTATGGGAAAGTCCAAGCATGGGTCTTGGCAAATGGAAAGTCCAACATGGGTTGGAAAAGGAAAAGTCCAACATGGGTTGGCAAGGAAAAGTCCAAGCATGGGTCTTGGCAGTGTAAAAGTCCAAGCATGGGTCTTGGCAATGTAAAGTCCAACATGGGTTGGCAAGGGAAAGTCCAAGCTTGAGTCTTGGCATTTGAGAAGTCCAAGGGTTTGATATTGGCGGCGTAAAGTCCAAGCGAAGTCTTGGCGGCATAAGTCCAATGGTTGGCGGCGTAAAGTCAAGCGGAGTCTTGGCGGCGTAAGTCAATGTGCCTTGGCGGTGTAGACACCGTTAGCATGACATAGCCGATGGAAGCACGGAAGCTAGCGCGATGGATGAACAAGTCATGGATGACTTGGAGGATCAGGCGTGAGGTGATGGAGGTGGCTAGAAGGCTTAGGTCTAGGCTAAGGGTGGTCTAGCAAGTATGGGGCACCATACTTGGGTTAAAACCTCATTCTTGAGGTTGGCGGTCGGCCCAGCATTATGGCGGTTCATTGGTAAATCGACAAGTTATTGCCGGAGGTTAAAGGATTGCTCTGGCGGTCGGCTCTTATGGGAAGCGATCGGTGATGGCTCTGGCGATCGGCCCGCCAAGGGATGGCGATCATTGCCCGGTCAGTGTCGAGCGCGAGAATGCTCCGTAGCCCGTAGGCGATCGACTACAGGCGTTAGCGATCGGCTGCCAATGTTAGCGATCGGCGCCAAGAGATCCGTTAGGTTTTCGGCGTGGATCGATCCGTTGTCTCACGACAACGATGGCATCGATCGGGGTGACTTATGGCGGTCGGGATAAGCGAAAATCGGCCCAGCGAGTTATAAAGGTAGCTCAGAATGAGGGTTTTAGAAGCTTTTTTTTCTTGGACGTTTTTGAGTGATTTGCTGCTGCAAATCAGGGTCTTCAACCACGATTCAAGCGATCAACAAGCAAGCGATCTAAAGAGTTTTTGTAAAGTGTTCTTTACTTCTCTTGTTGTATTTCCTATTATATTTGCTTGTTGTATTTAGATTATTGTTGTAATCTTATTGTAAGAGGTTTCTCCACCTCCGACTTGTGTCGAGAAGGAGTTATTTGATAGTGGTGTGTGTTTGGCATCGCTAGGGCTCGTTTGAGCCCGATCCGTGGAGTAGGAACCGTTACGATTCCGAAGCACATTATATCATCGTGTTCGTGTGTGATTGTATTTCGTGTATTGCTTTTATTATTATTATTCCGCTGCGCTAACACGAATTGTAGACAAGCACGCGAATGATTTCCATCTACGTACGGGTCACACGCTATTCACCCCCCTCTAGCGGGCATCTAATCCCCAACATGTTGTGCCATTCTATATTATTTTAATTCTTCCATGATAGCTTGTACGAGCAACACCTTCACCTACAAAATCCATCAATTGAAGCAAGTGAAGTTGATAAAAAGATAGAGATGGAATTTGCAAAATGGTTTGAAAACCTAGTAAGTTTTAGTTATAAGTCTTTCATATTGGGCTTTATTTTAAAAATTAGAATAATATTTTCATACCTGAAAATGTAGGTGAACGACCCAAGATCAATAAATGGATATGATCAAAGGATCAAGGATCTTGCAGTAGGACTTCTTCGTAATATAAAAGTATACTCTGGATATTATGTTAATGGCTACAAATTTCACGTTACACAATGCAATTTAGAGACAGTCACTAATAATTCAGGTGTTTGCGTAAAAGGTTGTAGCAACAACTCTAATAGTCATATTGATTATTATGGTATACTTGATGAAATCATCGAAGTTGAATATCCTGCACTGCCTATAAAAAGATGTGTATTATTCAAATGTTCATGGTATGATCCTACTTCAAGAACAGGTACAAGAACACATCCAAACTACAATCTAGTTGAAGTGAATGGAAACAAACGGTTCAATAAATTTGAGCCTTTCATTTTTGCGGTACAAGATGGACAAGTTATTTATCTTACATATCCAACGAAGAGAAGCAAATATAGTGAATGGTTAGCAGTTTGTCAAATGAAACCGCGCTCCACAATAGAAATGCCGAATGTCGTCACCGTCGAAAACCATGATGCATTTCAAAATGAAGAAGTGAAGAGACATTCAGTTGTTTCACCGTCTCATTCCATAACCCAACAACTTGTAGATATAAATGCTACATATGAGGAATTAGATGACGAAGAGATGTCTAGTAGTGATGAATTAGATATTATTTCAATAGCATCTAGCAAAGATATTTGGTGATTGTAATGGGAATCAGAAATTATGCTTGAAAACTATGCTAATGTCATTTTCTCTAATGATCAAACTTGGAATGTTTATATGATTCGACTAATTAGTTAAATATCCGCTAATTTATTTATTTATTATTGTTCAATTAATTGTAAAATGTTTGATACAATTTTTTTAACCTGATGGTTTAAAAACATGAGTATGAAATATATTATTATTTCGAATTGTCTATCGCGCAACATTTTCTACAGACATATATTAATGACAGATCAAATACAAAATGATCAGGTGACGCTGAAAATTATAGGCGATAGGTAAGATTGTATTGTAATTTAAAGTCATAAAGGTATTAAGTGTGTCATAATATCTCTAATTTTATCATTGCAGCTTTACTCCCAATGGTCATGGTGTTTCAACATATATAACAAAAACATTCAAAGAACGTCAATCCACTACAGGCTACTCATGGAAGAATGTAGACCCACAAACGAAGGATTTTTATTTTAAAGAATTTATAGCTAGTATTTGATTATTATTGTAATTGTATAATATCCCTTTATGCTAATGTTTAATTTTTTTTTTCAGAAAAGATTTACATGGGAGCCAGGTCAAGAAACAAAATTTAAAGACATATGAAATTTATATTGTCGCAAACGATACAAGTCATTGCTATATAAATGGAGAAAATTAAAGACAAAACCATCCCATATACCAGATGAATTATGGGATGAATGGAAAAAAAATTTGGGACCGGCCACAATGGAAAAAAAAATTCAACGGTTGCTCAAAATAATAGAAACTCGGATTCTGTCGGAAAGCATACTGGTGGCTCCCGCTCTAGTATAGAGCATGCTCTAATGATGGTTGTGTTTTCTTTGATATTTATTTACCAAAATATAAATACCAAGAGTTATATTTTAAACCTAACATTTTTATGTTATGTAGGAAGACACACTACAACGATCGACTAATTGTTGGGAGCTTTTTCGTAGTACCCATCAGTAGAAAGATGACACTTTTGTAGATGAAAAATCACAGGCCATAGATGTAAAATTTTCCATTGTTATTTTACTATACTATACTATTCATATCAACTTTTATGTAGGACCAAATAGCAGAAAAAGTTTCACAGTCTGCACATCGTATAGAGGGAGGTGAATTACAGACTCCATCGCACAATAATATAAATACCATATACTATGAGGTTGTAGGTGGAAGCAAAAAAAACTCCCTCTATGGCCTAGGCTCCCATGCAAAAGTTGTATTTGATATGTCTACTCCTAGACTCAAGGGTGCATCAAGTTCTACAGCTCACCAAATGGAGGAATTACGAAAGGAGAATGAATACTTGAAACAAAAATTTACGATATTAGAGGAAACTATTGAAGATCGGGTCAACCAAACAGTCGAACAATCAATGCAAGATTTCATAGCTCATTTTATGCATTCACAACCATTAATGAGCCCTTTCTTATTCCCAACCCCTCGCAATATTGCTTCACAAGAGACTCAAGATCCAAACAATAATGACGGAGGAAACTCTTCTTAGGTTTAGTTTATCATGGAATTTGCAACGATTGAGGTAATACATTATTTCTTTTCCTTTCTTAATGTTCTCATACCCTTTTTCATCGGTTGAATTAATACTACTCTTTATGCAATTTTTATGCAATTTAAACATATATTCTTTGTCAATAATTGCAGCTTACCAAGTAAAGATGTTTAAGGTGTTTCAAGGAGATTGTAATGATACATTCGTAGCAGTTTTATTTTGATATGCTATACAATATTGTATTAACCATTCCTATTTTTTGATATGTTACACTATATTGTATGTAGAATCTCTTTTACAAGGTGTAATATTTTGTAATTTCAAACAATATCATATTATTGTAGTATATACAGTTGAAGATGTCACTTTATCTCACTTTGGGTCAATTTTATGATAATGATACTGAAGTTGCAGTGATAAATGAAAATAATATCAATGATTGCTATATTGATCAAAGGAAGTTAATAATGAAGTTTGAAGACGTTCTGGATTTTATTGGATGAAAGATATTTTATTTTATTTTTATATTGATGGCACCCGCTTTGTTGGATTTTATTTTAAATTTCTATATTTCATTGCATATCTTTTGAAACAATATTGGCACATTTCATCATGTTGGTCAGCTTAGAGCTACAGTGAAGTATCAATTGCACATGACAAGTTATTGAAGGAGAAAGTTATCATTTGTCTTTCACATGTTGCTTAAATATATTATGACTGACATTTCTCAACATGGATCGAATTCACTTGTTAAGAAATTATTGTCACTTTCAATACATACCCAACCCATATCATATAGCAATATAATTCCATTTATTGATGGGAAAACCTAAAATAAGGTGAGTGTCATATTTGTTTTCATATTAATGCTCTCCTATGTTCTTTTTTTTGTGATATGATGGTATGAATGTGAGACTTGCAATTAGACCCGCCCATGCCAATGGAAATAGGGTGACACGCCCATGCCTATGGAGGGCATGGGCATGTCGAAAAATTTGCATGGGTGTGGTGGGTGTGTCGCCTAACACACCCCGGGTGTGTTAAGGAGCATGGGCGTGTCGGGAAATTTGCGTGGGCGTGTCGGCTATGGTGGGTGTGTCGGCTAACACACCCCGGGTGTGTCGGCTAACACACCCTGGGTGTGTCGGCTAACACACCCTGGGTGTGTTAAGGAACATGGGTGTGTCGTCCATGAGATGTGGGCGAACGTGGGCGTGTCGGCTAACACACCCGGGGTGTGTTGAGTTCTGGAAGCTCTGACACAGACGTGTCCTCTGTGGCACGCCTATGTTGTTTTGATGCGCCTCGATAATTTTCTAAAATATGTTAAACTTGACTAAAACATAATAAAATACATGACTAAAACATAAAATGGGATGAAATACATGCATATTGAATACTTAAAATGCAACATGAACTACACACATCAAACGACCACGATTTCGTTTCGGTCCGGGTCCGGATCCGATGGTTCCGACCCGGACCCGGACTGGACCCGGACCATGGTCATGTTTGTTATTTATTCATTCATATATTTGTGCATGCTTCTATAAATTTTGTGCTCTATTGGTTAACTTCTAAAACTTATATTTTATTGGCTTTATTGATTTCTGGATTCCCATATGCAATATGTAAGGCGTGGAAAGAAAAGATATTATGTGCAGACCACACGGAAAGATAGACAAGATTGCTTTATCTGTGGCCATCGCGAAAGCGCAAAGTGGAATTACGACTTAGCTTATTTTGTTCTTTTTTTCATTTTTATGTAAAAATGTATTGTTCAATCACTCCTTTTGATAAACGACCTGATAATTATAAGTGTTGGATTTGGTTGTATATTTATTGAGTAGCTTAATTTTGTCATAAGTTTATTATATTTGAATCATTGTAAAAAATAGGTTCATTACATATGAAATTATTTTGTATAAATTTTGTTGTATAAATCTAGAGACCGAATTGAAATTGATCTCTAAATTCATAGTCATGCAACTTAGAGACCGATTCTCCGGTTGGTCTCTAATTTAGATACTGATTTTCGAAATCGGTCTCTAAGTTTGAGATCGATTTTCCAAAGCGGTCTCTAAATCAGAGACCGATTTCGAAAATCGGTCTCTAAGTTTGAGATCGACCTGAAAATCGGTCTGTAAATTTTGAGATCGATTTTCCAAAGCGGTCTCTAAATCAGAGACCGATTTCGAAAATCGGTCTCTAATTTTAAAGATCGATCGGGGAAAACGGTCTCTAAATTAGAGACTGATCGAAAAATCGATCTCTAAAATTAGAGACCGACCACAAATTCAGTCTCTAAATTAAAGACCGACCGGAAAATCAGTCTCTAAATATAGAGACCGATTTTAAATTCGGTCTCAAAATTGGTCTCTATATTTAGAGACCGATCGAAAATTCGGTCTCTAAATTAGAGACCGATCGAAAAATCGATCTCTAAATTAGAGACCATAAATTTTGAGACCGAAAATTTCGATTACTAAATCAGTTTCTAATACATTTTAGTGACCGATTTTCGGTCTCTAAATCGGTCTCTAAAATGAGTTTTTCTTGTAGTGACTGTTGGATGGCGACGGGATAATTAACCACTCTCATGCTAATTAATTAGATCATTTATTTATCTAATTAATTGCTAGGTTTTAGTGGGTTGGGGAAGGTAGAGGGCGGCTGGGATGATTGGGATATTAAAATTATGTATACGCGTAATAATGGTCGCTTATAATCAACTAAATAATTAAATGCTTTATTTTTTTTTTGCATTAAATACATGTTTTGTGATTATTAATTATTATACAAAAATGAGGTTCGATGTTCTTGAGATGAAATATATTTAAAAAAAGGAGATTAAAAACAAAGATAATTAAAATTAACATGAGAGGATAAATTTTTTTATTTATTTTTTGTCCCAATATTTTAATTTTTTTTCAATACCGAGGTGTCGTAAAGGATTTGTAATATGAATATTGTAAATCTTTCTGACACCGGAAAGGATAGGAGAAATATGAGATAACACAAGACGATACTTTTTACTAACCACTCTATGGAATCTACCGAAGAGTTAAAAGAATAACAAGAAGATGAGTCTTTTCATAAGTTTAAAACCTCACAAACTTTAATTTTTCAAAGGTTCTTTCTTTTAACAATAAACATGATGTCTTTTATAGGTTAGTTTTGAAACAACCCTTCAAGATGAGTCAAATATTTTAATTGAGAGTTATAATTTCCGAATTTCAATTATTAGAAACAAACTTTGAAAATTCATAAATAATTATACGTAATTTAAAAAATCTTGAAACTTTATACGTATAATACTTATGACAAATAAAATGGATCAAAAATATGTGAAAAATAATTTACCCATAAAATAGTGAAATTGATATAAATTTCAAGAATGAAGAAAAACTTCAATGTTTTGAGCCCTCTTTGTATTAACTTCATCAATAATGACTTTTATGAAAAGATAGATTGCACCAAGATTTTTCAAAATGATTTTCAAATTATTTTAAAACCTTATATTGGATCATGTTCTTTGGGCTCATTGTACATGACTTGTACATTAGCTTTTCTAATGATCCATCTATGATTTGAGATGAGTTTGAGTTCATCTAGATGCAAAAACTATTCACCTTGAACTTAACTCATTTCCTAACATCTCACATATGCCTAAAGTGTATGAAAATACATACAAGTCAATTTGATATGAGATGTGACTTTTGTTCATCCTAAACTAGGGTCACATGTATTTTTCTAAGGCAACACTACTTGATTCCCTTATACATGAGACTTCAAGTCATGTCAATTGTCCTTAAATCAATTTTCATAAATGCATAAATGATTATGACATAAATGATAGCATAAATAAATATGGCCAATGATCATGATGTCATAACATAAAATTGAAATCTAAGCATACATAACATTTAACCTAAATATTGATCATGATATTTTAAATGATTAAAATAAACATGATGTCATGACATGACAAGGCAAACAAGGCATGACAAATGTAAAATACTAAGGTATTAAATATCTAAATGTTAAGCTCAAATTGTCATTTCTAAAATTAAATCTAATTTTGTCTTAATGTCACTTATCCCTCAAGTGTGCCAAAAATCCAAAATGACACACTATGACCTTTAAACATAGTATGTGCCAATTTGATTATTTTTCATAATTATTAAATAATATTGTCACATCCTAAACTCTTTTAGGATTTAACACTCAAACCTATTTCCAAGATATCCATAACCTTGAAAATAACCTAGAGTGTCACCTTTACCATGGCTAGGTTAACTATCCATCCATTTAAAGTTGGCACAACTAAACTCATTTAGCGTGAATCGATCACGCTCTTAGGAACCCAATACCTATTGGAGCTCCTTGGGTTTACTAGATATTCCTTAAGAATAAATTTCCTAGATACCTTCCTAATGACCCTCCTAGGCTTAGAAGCCTTGGTCATTTGGATCTTACCTAGGTTATCTCTAGGGGTAACTCTCTTTGTAACCTTCTTAGTGGCTTCCCTAGATTTCCTTGAAACCCTAGCCACTAGGCACACACCTTGGTTACCCTTAGGGATGACTTCCCTAGTAACCTTGATTTTCCTAGACCTAACTTGAATTTCATAATCGAATGAAATATTATGATAGGTCTCCTTAGGTTTAGGTTTGTCACCCAAACCTTTCTTGTCTTTAATTTGGATGAACCTTGTCTCTTAGGACTTAGATTTTGACCATTGCATTTGATTTTGCATAATCCTAAGGGTCTTCTCCAACTTCTCAAGCCTTGACCTCAAGGCTTGATTTTCCTTTTCTAATATCTCAATTTTTGAATTTTCATTAACTCTTGAGATATTCTCCTTTCTAGGCATATGTCTAATCCATCTAATTTGTACAAAAGGTTGGAACCGCCAACCTAGCGGCCCCTACCAGCCCGCTCCTGGGCCATCGTAAGGGAGGTAAATCACGGTGGGCCTTTGGCCCTTGAGACTAGTAACCAACGCATGGAGGGACGGAACTTGCTTTTGTGAGGGATTGACCCGTTGTCCATTTGTACAACTTTCTGCATGCGCTAGCCACTAGCCCCTTCCCGCGGGGGCTAAAACTGTGGCGGGTAAACTTTTTAACGTGATTGGCTCCACCGCCGAAGCGACCCCTCATCAGAAACCTCTGAAGGGATTTTTGGAGGCACAGTTCCACGAGTTGATAAGAGCCTACCTGGGCCGGGCCCAATATCTCAGTCAATAGGACCAAACTGATCAAGAGTTGCTGAGGAGGGCTCGAACCCGACACCTCCCGCAACTTAATATCTCCACGCTAGCCACTAGAGCTAGAACACTTCGATTATGTCTAATCCATCTAAGATTGATGCCTAGGTGGTTCTCAATTTTCTTAATACTTGCCTTAGGTAAAATTATTTTAGGGACATTAGTCCCAAATTTCTCCTTGTTACTAAAATGGGCATGCTTAGCTCCTAAACAATAAAACTTATTATTCCTAGCATGCTTTTGTTCATGAGTAATAGCAAAATTACTAAAATTATTTCTAGCATGCTTTTGCCTATAACTTAAAGAATGAACATTATTAAATTTTACCTTAGGGTTTGCTTTAAAAGTTCCCCCTACATATGATCTCCCTCTTGAGTCTTCTTCCTCCCCATAGGGCATTGACTCCTATAATGCCTTTTTTGTTGACATTTGAAGCAAATGATGTGCTCCTTGCTTTTAATTGTTGGGGCAATGACATCCTTGACCTTTGGCACCGGTTGAGATTTCTTGACCTTCTTTGGGCACTTGCTCTTATAGTGTCCGACTTTCTTACACTCAAAGCAAATTATATGAATTTTATTTTAAACTAAATTGCTTGAGTTAGCTAGAGTGGTGATGGAATGAAATGGTTCTTCATCTTCTTCCCGACCAGAGGTAGATGGTTTTTCTTGAGTTTGCTCCGGTGTGGGAATCCTCTCCTCCCCCTCAATCCTAGAGATTGAGGTTTCTTCCAATTCTACCTCTTCCTTGGACGTTGATGGTCTTTCAACCTCCAATTCTTCCACCTCTTATTCCTCCTCGGATGTCGAACACTCCTCGACCTCTGAATCCTCACTTTCTTGTGAGGATGAACTTTCTTTCTCTTCTTCGGGCTCTCTTTCCAATTGAGCCAATGATGGGTCTTCATGATATTTTGCCAATTTGCTCCATAGCTCCTTGGCAACTTTACAATCCCCTATCTTGATCAAAATATCATTAGGGATTACATTAAGCAAAACACCTATTACCTATCGTTGATGTTGTAGTATCGAAGTTGTTCGTGACTCCAATTCTTCTTCTTGATTCTTCTTCCTTCTTCGTCTTTTAAAGCATCAAACCCTATCATCACACTTATCCAATTATCATAATCACACATTAAAAATACATCATTCTACCTTTCCAATATGCGAAGTCTTCGCGGTCGAAGGAAGGTGGAATGTTGATGTCATCACCCAATCTCTCATTGAGCTCCATTTTGCCCTCTAGCGCTTTTGCTCCCGGGTGTTAGTCCGTAGAAGAGCTCCAAGCTCTGATACCACTTGTTAGGACCTGTGCGCCTGCTAGAGAGGAGGGTTAATAGCATTTCATAATTTGATCGAAATTCGTTCATGTGTTTGTCTACAACACGTTAGTACGCAGCAAAATACACAAAAATAAAATAGACAAACACACAATACACACAAAACAACCTGTAAAATACCGGAATAATAATAAAAAAAAAATAAATAAAATATATTCCTCGATAATTGATAAAATATATTGTGGAATTTTTTCAGAAATTTTTAGAAATTTTTCTGAATTAAACGGAGGTCTTATGGACATTTTATGGGGATAAAGCGAACAGGCTTTTGTAAAGTATGTTTAGACAATTTCCTAATATATTAAATGGTTTAATTAATTGATTCCTTCCGTTTTTCTTTCGTCGATTTTCATTTTCACCGCAATCCCCTTTCTTCTCCCGATCCCGATCTCCTCAGCCCTTGCATCTTCTTCCTCTCGGGTTCTCGCACGCCGCCTTCTTCTCCACACGCAACACCGGCCAACCTCCACGCGCGCGCACGCGATTCACGATCTCCGAGCGAGCACCCACGTCGCGCGCCGCTGCGCGTCGCGCCGACAGACCAGCGATCGCCGCCCTGCGCGCGGCGAGCGACCCACAACCTTGACATCGCCGACCACCGCCGCTTCTTGGATCGTCGTCCGGGTGACTGCCATCTCCGATCTGGCCATCGTCAAGCCCTAGCCACAGCCTTTATCTCGTTCTCGATATCTGGCGTTCCCTTCTGTGATCCCGACAACAGTAACTTGCCACCATCGTCGGTATCATGAGTTGGCTTAGGCCGGTCGCCGGAGCTTATGGCCATCAATTGCGTCGGTGAGCGAGGAGATTTGGAGGCCTTCGTGAGTTCTCACGAGCAAGTGTTGTGTGCGGTGGACAAGGGATAAAGGGGAGGGTCATCGATGAAGTTGAATTTAGGTATACCTTTTTCTGCCTTATTTTCACTCGATCTTGAAGGATCCATTTGTGATGCGTTACATTTGTGATGGCGAGGTCGAGCACAATCTTTCCGACGGATTGAGCGATGGGAGGAGAGCCGCCAAGGGAAGGTTCTTTGTTGAGGATTGTCTAGTCGGTGAGCTTGATTTACTGGTAAGAAAGATCAATTCCTTCTGCTTGATAATTGGGGTGAATTGAATTGCATTAATTGAATGAGGATAGATGTGAAGGCTTGATTAGGTTAAGTGGATAACAAGATCGATCCAGTTGATCGGGATATGAAGTCATATAACATTCGATACGATCACTTGTTGTATAATAGAACTTAATATTTGTTCATGTTGTCTTGTAGGACTTTGATTAGTGACAGATGCTTATGCGCTTGGATAGCGGCGAAGCTATTTAACAAGGGTAATTTCCTGCAGTCCGTAGTTATATTTCATTCAGATTTAGTCATTGATATGAGCATGTTAGGTGTTCATATTACCTTGACCTGTTCTTTTTATCGCATGCTTGATCTTCTCATCATCGGCTATTAACTCCATTCTTGATATCATGTTTATTTTATCATGATTAGGAGTTATACATATAGATGATGTAAATAACTTAGAATTTGTTTAAGTTAAGTCAAATAGTAAAGTCCGGATGACAACTGATTGTACTTTGGGTAAAAAAGTCATCCGTAGGTAGATAATGTCTTTAACCTAGGATTAGTTCTAGTACCCTTAGGTTGTATGTTACCACGGAACTTGTATTGTGTAAATGGTCAGAGAAATGATACTTAGGGTATCGCTACGGACCGATGGTCCTAGCTTGTTATAATCGGATAAGTACGACTCTCTGGGATAGAGAGTGTGTCCATTAGTTAGTACAACTCTCTAGGATAGAGAGTGTGTCGCTTAGATTGGTATGACTCTCTACGGGATGAGAGTATTATGATCGATTGAGTACGACTCTACGGGATAGAGTGCGTAGATCTAGTTAGTATGATTCTCAGAGAACAAAGAGTCTATGGTGGATGTCGGTATGTGAGACATTGCATTCATGCATTTACATGCACGCCGGCGACGAGGTCTCCTCATGGTTCGAGAGTGTCGCGATCATCCCCGCCTCACTGCGGTTACTCATAGGAGGAGTCACCCGTGTGAGGGCAGAGCATCGAGGTGCCGCACTCTATCACTATAGGACGGTGGTAGTTGGATTGCGTCGTAGTCTGCGGTGTGATACTCGACCACTCATGGGTAGTGACTGTCGGAGTGACCAACAGCAGGGACCCCCATCGTGTAACTTGCTCTTTACGCTTATATGCTACTCGATCATACTGCCCACTCGGCCACTCGAGAGTAGTGGTTGGTGTTGAGTTGGGACAGTTGTCATGCTCGAGCCACCGAGGCCACACTGGGGTCGTGGTAGCTTTAGGGTGAGCCGACATGACCATGCATGCTGCATTGCCGTATCTGATGGCGTTTTGCATATTACCATACATATATACATATATGCATGTATATATATATATATATATGGATGGTTGAGATTAATATATATATATATGGATACAGTCTATATATATATATATATCTGATTATTGTGATGTTGTATTTGTTTGTACTATGCTTGCTGCATTTGGGTGGACATCATATTCATGCATGTTTCTTGCATATGTTATCTGACATTGTGTCAGATATTGATATGTGTTGGATAGACCATAGATACCTTGACCTGTAGCTAGAGTATATTTTGAGTTGATCTACTATTCCTGTTATATATATATATATGTTGGATATATGTTCAGGTTGGATCAGAGTAGCGTAGCAGACTTCAGGTATGTCTGCATTTTATGTTGTTCATTTAGTTAGACGGTATAAGCTTGTATTTATATACTATGCTGATATACCTGTTGTACATCTAGATTATGTTATCGAAATACATGTGATATTACATATATACATGTTTTCTATTACCTGCTGAGTTTTACTCACCACCCCGCGGACCTGGGTTTTCTCGCCTGTAATGTAGCCGACTTTGATGGACTTGGAGCACCGGCCGCATCATCTCATCTCAACTCCGAGAGTCCGGATTTTTGGTGTTATCATTTGTATTCCGTTATGGATTTGTGTTATGTGATGTACGCACATGTTGGTGCGGGTTTTGACGAGGCTTCTTTATGTTCTGGTGTTAGTCATACCGGTATGCACTCTGTGGGATTGTATTGTTGTCGTGTTGTTTCCGCTGTGTCTTGTGTAGTTTTGTTTTTATACATATATATTGTTGTTATTGTGGGCTTACGGGCCTTGTATTAACCCGAAATGTTGCCACGTACAGGGGAGGTGCCGTCCGTTTGATTTTCGGTTCGGCATGCTCTCGGGGCGTGACAACTTTAGTGGTATCAGAGCCCAAGGTTCTGCGATGCCATACAATGTTTTTTTTGTATCGAGTCTTGGATTCTCGGGAGTCGATTTATCCGGTTTTGGTTTTTGAGATGAGATGGACAGCGGCCTGAGCTCCAAGCAGCACGAGGTAAGAATTCCTGAAAAACTTATGGTTTAGTAGATATTTATCTAAACTTGATCAGTAGGTGTATACAATAGAGTTATGACACCTGTGTAGACTTTTAGTAGGGGTCGTCCAAGGGCGACCAACCGAGTTACCTTAGTGTTTATACTCCTAGTTTTTATGCCTATGCATTTAGATGCTTATACCAGGAATAACTTTGTAGTGTGTTGGTTATTATTCGTAGAATCAGTGGTATGAGTTGACCACCGAAATGACTGTTGTATCCGTGAGTCTTGAACTGTGTCGAGAAGGTAATTTACCTTTGAGAGCCGAAATCTCGAGTCGGAAAAACATGGGTCAAGTCGTCACATTTCTGTTGAAATCATAGATTTGACCTTAGAGATTTCCACTAATCGTTAGTCGGATCATTACCTGGGTAATGAGCATAAAAATAGACTATTGTTGATGCAGATAATGCGGAAGACTAGGTTACTGATGTTTGAAAGGATTGTATCCTCGAAATGTTAACGGAGTTGTATAACTTTGAGAGTACTTTTGAGTATTTAACTCATGTTATCGAGAAAGAAGAGTTATTTGCATACCATTATCGGTCAATTGATATTTGGTGGTAAATGCAGAAAATAATCTTCAGGGAAATAATATATCACTTGATCATGGTCTAGTGATGTAGAAAGAGAGTATTTTCCTGTGTCACTTTCAGTGACGCATTTTAGGGAATTCTTGAGCTTCAAGTAGAGTGATCAGTTAGTAATAGTGTACTGTGCAGAGTCGTGAGACTTGCAGAGGTTACGACCACCTAATAGCTCAAGAAGATGAATGGATTATTTAAGCCACCTAGAGTTATTGACTTATAGTTGGATAAGGATGCCGGGATCTTCTACCAGATCCTGCCGGAAGACATTTGATTGAGACAGAAGTTTAGAAATGACTCCGTACAAGGGTTTAAGGGTTGGAGACCGATAAGCATATATTGCAGATCAACTTAATAAAGTCAGAAGTCTCCGATTGTTGGATAAAGGAGCAATATCAGGGTCACAGGCCTTGAGCTACTTTTCGATTATAGAAGATCAATCGCAGATCATCTGAAGGTTCTTGTGGATATCAGCAAAAATTAGAACAAAGATTCCAAAGGGATTGTGTGCGTGCAGTGCGGATCACGAAGACGTGTGAAGCCAGATTATCCGTTGGAGCAGTTCAGCTGTTGCTATGGTGAGCAACCAGTACAGTGGAGGAGGTGTACTTTAAAGACTCAGTTAAAGACTACCAATGGTGTTCCGGGGAGGATGATGCACCATCTCGACAGCAGAGATCAGCACAGAAGACTTGGTTATCTTATCAGCATCGACCTACTACCTCAGGCGTGATTGAAGTTCCGTGATACTCCCCTTCAGCAGAGATCAGCATAGAAACAACATCAGCAGAAGACATCTTAGAAGACCCAGCAGACAACAACAAACAGTTACCTCCAGATGTGGATTTGCTTAGTACAGAGGAGAAAGAATACGACGATGGTCGTATCTATTCGGTATTCTACAGTTGTAGCTCGTAGGATTAAGTGATGAGATCAAATGATCTAGGAAAAATCCTCGGATCATTCATTGTAGAAATGCGACCGTGTTATCGCGGACCGTTGGATATGATCTTCTCTTCGGAGAAAGGTCGAGACTTGCAAGGAGCTTTTGGATCGGATCAACAAATATTTGATTGTTCAGGGTATTACTCTAGTTTTACCCTCTGGATTAATATGTTGAGAGATGCTTATAGTTACAGGTATCTGTATCTAGAACATTCTCAGTTGGATTAGAAGGGGTCCTTTACATCGACTTGTGGGTCGGTGGTATCTTTACCGTCAGGTGAGATGTGGACCAACAATTAAGAAGTTAAGGGATACCCTTAGACTTGGATGAACATATCTTTACTATAGACATATCCTTATGGATGGTCAAATTGTTGGAAGTATGGTACGATATGTCTCTCGGATGTGCGTATAATCTGAGAGCCTTCGGATGTAATTTCGGATGAACTCCAAGACTTGCCGTTGCTTAGGCAAGTGGAGTAGGCGATCGAAATGATTGCGAAAATAATTCTAGTATCGAAGATTGCATATCGAGTGATAATTTTGTTGGTATCAGTGTTGCTAAACACTATAAAAGAATTGGAAGAATGTAAGTGGTGATTATAGGAGATGTTGGAGGAGATATTTATTTATCTCAGTATTTCTCCTTGAGAAGGATCCAGACCTCTTTGATAAAAGAGGGATGAACCTTTGAAAGTATGCATCGATTATCGATGATGGAATACAGTAGTTATTGTGATGAATATCCTTCGTTATGGATAAATGAACTATTTATATCAGCAAAGGACACCTGTGTATACTCTAAGGTTAGAATGCGACTAGAGGATTGATATTGTAGTGATATGATGTCATACGATTATAATTGTCGTTGTGATGATTGATATATCATCAACTTGGAGTAAGCAGGATGCAGGTGTATGGAGGATGACAATTTCATACTTAGTATGAATTTTATGAGTTTTGACTAAGATGTTAGACTAATTAACGATTTAGTCGTCACTGGACTTGAGAGTCGTGTATCCTGAACACGATTGGATCTTTTTGTAGTTGTTGGAGTTGCGTAACTTGGCCACTGTTGACTGTGGTAGTTGGAGTTTCGAACTCGACCACCGTAGATGGTGGTTTTCCTTGCATGGTTTGGTTAGTACTGTAGATGTGGATAGAATGTCTTAGCATTACTATACCACGGGCTTGTTTGACAAAGGTGATAATGGAAATCATTTAGTCGGAAGCTGGTGAAACCAGTTACAAGACATAGATGACGGTTAACTTTTACACGAGTATTAGTTAATCCTTCCGGAGTGGATAAAAGGATGATGTACGCAGATGCGTCGTTTCAGGGATCGGAGCGATTTCGTGGTAGTTGAATGAGGCATACCTTATGCTTACGTTAGTTAAGAAATTACGAGATAGTCTGTCATATACATGACGTGACTTTAGTAATTATTATCTGGATTTGTAGTTGTATTGAGCAGAAGTGCTCATTGAATTTAACAGGCTACTGGGTAGCTACAATGGAGTTGCTGGAGCGCGAACAGTTACAACAATTGCAACAAGGGAGATTGATCGCTATAGTCTTTCATGCACTTACAGAGTGTGTGATAGAGTGGATTTTTAATGGTTGATGGTTTTCTCTTTTGAGAAAATAATTCTCCGTCTCTGATAAGGATAGTGGGTTCCGGAGTTGCTACAGGAAGCACATCATCCGAGATGGGCTATATACCTTGGTGGTACTTGGAGGTACTGAGATTGGAAACGTTTATATAAAGAGAGTTATAGCAGATTTAACTGCTCGATGTTTAGTATGTCAGTAGGTGAAGGTTGAACATCAGAACTCATTTGGATTGCTCTAGGCGATTCGATTTGAATGGAAGTGTGAGCATATCACGATTGATTGCGGTACGGGATTGCCTAGAACCCGTAAAGGACGTGATGCGATTTGGGTGATTGTGGATCAACTGACCAAATCATCTCATTTCCTTCCTACTCGTGGGTCGTACTCGTTGGACCATGCGGACGTGTATTCTTAGAAAGATTATCAGTTGCGTGGGGTACTTTTAAGTACCATATCGGATAGAGATTCGCGATTTATCTCGCGATTTTGGCGAAATCGCACTAGACTATGGGCAGAGCTTCGGCGTAGTGCAGCGTTTCATACCTGACGGATGAGCGATCAGTGTATCATTTAGGCGTTGGAGGATCTATTGGATCTTGTGTCATGGATTACGGAGGTGTAGCTTGTCGGTTGACTTTACCTCCGACACTTGCGGTGTTCATAACGTATTTCGGTTTATATGCTAAGGAAATCGTCAGCGATCGATCATGTTCGAAGAGGTTCCGAATTCTACCTCAGTCTAATGTGACTTATGAGGTGATTCCAGGGTGGAGCCTGGGTCGCAAGGAGCGACAGTAGTGGGATGAAAACCATCCAACTCGTAAAGGTTGGATGACATCATCATACCGATGAGGAGGCTATGTGGGAGCTGGAAGATACTATCCGAGCTCGATGGTCTCATCTGGTCTTGAGGAAGGTATGTGGTTCTTTCGGAAACTTGCTTGAAGTAAATTTTTGCATGTTAGTACGAAATTTGGGGACCAAATTTTTATAAGTGAGGGAGAATGTAAAATACCGGAATAATAATAAAAAATAAAAAATAAAAAATAAAATATATTCCTCGATAATTGATAAAATATCTTGTGGAATTTTTTCAGAAATTTTTAAAAATTTTTCTGGATTAAACGGAGGTCTTATGGACATTTTATGGGGATAAAGCGAACAGGCTTTTGTAAAGTCTGTTTAGACAATTTCTAATATATTAAATGGTTTAATTAATTGATTCCTTCCATTTTTCTTTTCGTCGATTTTCGCCACCAATCCCCTTTCTTCTCCCGATCCCGATCTCTCATCGGCCCTTGCATCTTCTTCCTCTCGGGTTCTCGCACGCCGCCTTCTTCTTCGCACGCAACACCGGCCAACCTCCGCTGCACGCACGCACGCGATCTCAGCGATCTCCGCGTCGCACCGCCCTACGCCTCGCGTCGCCGACAGACAACGATCGCCGCCCTGCGCCGAGGCGGCGACCACAACCCGACATCGCCGACCACCGCCGTTCTTCTGATCGTCGTCGGGTGATCGCCATCTCCGATCCGCCATCGTCAAGCCCTAGCCATAGCCTTTATCTCGTTCTCGATATCTGGCGTTCCTTACGTGATCCCGGCAGCAGAATTGCCACCATCGTCGGTATCATGAGTTGGCTTTGGCTGGTCACGAGCTTCAGGCCGCCATCAAGGCTGCGTCGGTGAACAGGAGATTTGGAGGCCTTCGTGAGTTCTGCCGGAGCAAGTGTTGTGTGCAGGTGGACAAGGGATAAAGGGGGAGGGTCGTCGGTGAAGTTGAATTTAGGTATACCTTTTTGCTGCCCGTTCCTTATTTTCACTCGATCTTCGAAGGGATCCATTTGTGATGCGTTCTGTTTGTGATGGCAGTAGGTTGAGCACAATCTTTCCGACGGATTGAAGCGATGGGGAGGAGAGCGCCAAGGGAAGGTTCTTTGTTGAGGATTGTCTAGTCTGCGGTGGAGCTTGATTTACAGTAAGAAAGATCAATTCCCTTGCTGTACTTGATAATTGGGGGTGAATTGAATTGCAGTTAATTGAATGAGGATAGATGTGAAGGCTTGATTAGGTTAAGTGGATAACAAGATCGATCCAGTTGATCGGGATATGAAGTCATATAGCATTCGATACGATCACTTGTTGTATAATAGAACTTAATATTTGTTCATGTTGTCTTGCAGGACTTTGATTAGTGACAGATGCTTGTACGCTTGGATAGCGAGCGAAGCTATTTAACAGGTGGGTAATTTCCTACGGCGTGGTAGTTATATTTCATTGATTTAGTCATTGATATGAGCATGTTAGGTGTTCATATTACCTTGACTACTGTTCTATTTATCGCATGCTTGATCTTCTACCGTCGGCTATTAACTCCATTGCTGATATCATGTTTATTTTATCATGATTAGGAGTTATACATATAGATGATGTAAATAACTTAGAATTTGTTTAAGTTAAGTGCAAATAGTAAAGTCCGGATGACAACCTGATTGTACTTTGGGTAAAAAGGTCATCCGTAGGTAGATAATGTCTTTAACCTAGGATTAGTTCTAGTACCCTTAGGTTGTATGTTACCACGGAACTTGTATTGTGTAAATGGTCAGAGGAATGATACTTAGGGTATCGCTACGGACCGATGGTCCTAGCTTGTTATAATCAGATAAGTACGACTCTCTACAGGATAGAGAGTGTGTCCATTAGTTGAGTACAACTCTCTACAGGATAGAGAGTGTGTCACTTAGATTGGTATGACTCTCTACAGGATAGAGAGTATTATGATCGATTGAGCACGACTCTCTACAGGATAGAGAGTGCGTAGATCTGGTTAGTATGATTCTCTGTAGAACAGAGAGTCTATGGTGGATGTCGGTATGTGAGACATTGCATTCATGCATTTACATGCACGCTGGCGACGAGGTCTCCCTTGTGGTTGAGAGTGTCGCCAGTCATCCTGCCTCCACGGTTACTCATAGGAGGAGTCACCCGTGAGTGGCGAGCATTAGTGCCGCACTCTATCACTATAGGCGGTGGTAGTTGGATTTGCGTCAGTAGTCCTGCGTGTGTGGTACTCGACCACTCATGGGTAGTGACTGTCGGAGTGACCAACAGCAGGGACCCCCATCGTGTAGCTTTCTCTTTACGCTTATATGCTACTTGATCATACTGCCCACTCGGCCACTCGAGAGTAGTGGTTGGTGTTGAGTTGGGACAGTTGTCATGCTCGAGCCACCGAGGCCACACTGGGGTCGTGGTAGCTTTAGGGTGAGCCGACATGACCATGCATCTTTGCATTAGTATCTGATGGCGTTTTGCATATTACCATATATATATACATATATGCATGTATATATATATATATATATGGATGGTTGAGATTAATATATATATATGGATACAGTCTATATATATATATATATCTGATTATTGTGATGTTGCATTTGTTTGTACTATGCTTGCTGCATTTGGGTGGACATCATATTCATGCATGTTTCTTGCATATGTTATACAGTTGTGTCAGATATTGATATGTGTTGGATAGACCATAGATACCTTGACCTGTAGCTAGAGTATATTTTGAGTTGATCTACTATTCCTGTTATATATATATATATATATATGTTGGATATATGTTCAGGTTGGATCAGAGTAGCGTAGCAGACTTCAGGTATGTCTGCATTTTATGTTGTTCATTCAGTTAGACGGTATAAGCTTGTATTTATATACTATGCTGATATACCTGTTGTACATCTAGATTATGTTGTCGAAATACATGTGATATTACATATATACATGTTTTCTATTACCTGCTGAGTTTTACTCACCACCCCGGACCACAGGTTTTACATGCGCCCTGTAACAGGTAGCCGACTTCGTGATGGACTTGGAGCACCGCTGGCTGGCATCATCTCATCTCAACTCCGAGAGTCCGGATTTTTGGTGTTATCATTTGTATTCCGTTATGGATTTGTGTTATGTGATGTACGCACATGTTGGTGCGGGTTTTGACGAGGCTTCTTTATGTTCTGGTGTTAGTCATACCGGTATGCACTCTGTGGGATTGTATTGTTGTCGTGTTGTTTCCGCTGTGTCTTGTGTAGTTTTATTTTTATACATATATATTGTTGTTATTGTGGGCCTACGGGCCTTGTATTAACCCGAAATGTTGTCACGTACAGGGGAGGTGCCGTCCGTTTGATTTTCGGTTCGGCATGCTCTCGGGGCGTGACAACTTTAGGCTTGATCACTTGGTTACCAGGATTCATAAACTTTAGTACTTAGCCTGGAGGTCTAGAGTTCGAATCCTGGGGAAGGCAAAAACCCACTTCCAGGGGTGGGAAGTCCAGGTGAGTAACGACGGGCCAACAGGGGCGACGATGCGTTGACGATAGGGGTCACCGAATTCGCAGCGAGGCGTCGTTACAATAAAAGGCGCTTTATTATAGCGGCCTGATTGCGAATCGGCGACGTCGACCCGTCGCTAACACGTCGTTACTCCCTGAACTTTAGTACTTAGCACGGAGGTCTAGAGTTCAATCACGGGAAGGCAAAACCCACTTCAGGTGGGAAGTCAGTGAGTAACGGCCAGACGAGGCGTGATGCGTCGACCAATAGGGGTCGCCGAATTTTGCCAACAGGGGCCCGGTCGTTACACAACCGATATAACGTGGTTCGGAACCTCAAGGTTCCTACTTCACGGATTGAGCTCAAAAAAGCTCTAGCGATGCAATCAACACCACTAATCAATAACTCCTCGAAACAATCCGGAGGTGGAGGAAACCTCTTACAATGGTTCTTACAACAATAAGAATAAAATACAAGCAATTACAAATGAAATACAACAAAAGAATGCAAAGAAAACTTTATAATCGATCTTTTGGAAGCTTGTTTGTTTGGTTGCTTGAGTTGCACTTGGAGACCCCGAATTGCACCAGCAAATCGCTCCAAAACTCCTCAAAGAACCATAGCCAAAACCTTCTCCACGAGCTCCTTTTAAAGCTTCACTCAGGCTGGATTTTCGCCTGGCAATCGACTGCCATAAGACCCTAATCGACTGCCAACACTGTTATTGTGAGACAACGGCTTGATCCACGCTGGAAAAAACTCAACGGATCACTGGGCAGTCGACTGCCAATAGTGGCAGTTCAACTGCCAGTGCCCGTAGCCGACTGTCCGATTGGTTATGGAGTATTCCGTGCTCCATCAGTCGACTGACATACATGACAATCGACTACCATCAGTCGACTGCTCCAATGAGCAGTCTACTACTAAGGCTTTTTCGACCCTGAGCTATAGTCGAGCACTAGTTGGCTCACAATAGTCGAACTGGTCATAATCTCAATCGACTGCTGAGGGTCGACTCGGTTATCAAGTGTCAAACACTTGACCATCCGACCGGTATAAAACCCCGGTCAATCGATAACTTCAAACATGAGGTTTAACCCCAAGTATGGTGCCCTCATACTTGCTAGACCACGCTTAACCTAGAACTAAGCCTTCTAGTCACCTCCGTTAGCCTCGCACCTATCGGATCCCTCCAAGTCATCCATGACTTGTTCATTTATATGCTAGCCTTCAGGTGCTTCCATCGGCTATTGTCATGCTAACGATGTCTACACCGCCAAGACACATTGGACTTATGCTGCTAAGACCACGCTTGGACTTTACGCCGCCAACCATTGAACTTATGCTGCCAAGACTCCACCCTTGGATTTTACGCCACCAATATTCCCCTTGGACTTCTCAATTGCTAAGTACCCATGACTTGAACTTTTACCACCAAGACTATACCCTTGGACTTACATGACCAAGACTACACCCTTGAACTTTCCATGCCAACTCCATGTTGGACTTTCCAATTGCCAAGACTCAAGCTTGGACTTTTCCTTGCCAAGACCCATGCTTGGACTTTTCCTTGCCAAGACCCATGCTTGGACTTTTCATGCCAAGTACACAAGACTTGGACTTTCCCAAATGCCAAGTGTCCCACTTGGATTTTCCATGCCAAGTACCCATGACTTGGACTTTCTCCATCATATGGTCAACCCTAGTCAACCATCAAAAAACCCCTCGAGCCAAACTCGAGTCTGGTCAATCATGACCTGGGTCGATTGCACTAACACCTCTATCTCAAAATTAAATTTCTCATTATTCTCTTCATTAATTTCACTTGCATCAATGTCGACTACAACACCGTTGGGATCTTGTAATGTTGAAATATTATATTATTCAATCTGAAATATATTTACCACCTCATCTTGTTGATATGCTATGTCTTTCCACCATTCCTCAATTTTTTTCCATGCTTTTGTTTTACAAATAACCCACTAATGAATTGTTTGTTATGCCAATATAAATGGTTCATGCCTCTTATATAATTTTTTATGATTTATTTCAACTAAATTAAACTGTGGATGCACCTTCATGTCTTTGATAGGGTCAAACCAATAACACATAAATAAAATAACTCGCAAATCTGAACCAGAATATTCTACCTCTAAAATTTCATCCAACAAACCATAAAATTCATTCTCTGCATCTCCATCATTATATGACTCAACACATACTCCACTATTTATTGTAGTTTTTCTTATTCCATATTCTTGAGTATGAAAATTATTACTTTTGGATAGTTAAGTAAAATATATGTATGGATTGCCCGCCATTCTTGACCACTCAAGTATCTGCGTGTATAAGCTCCACTTGGTCAACCAAGGTAGTTAAAAATTGAGAATGTCTCCAAATTTAGATCGACAATACCCTCATCATTTCTTCCCGCTCTCCGCCTTTTGCATTGAATATGAGGTTCAAAATAATATGATACAAAAGTTGTAACTTCCTTGATAATATATGCATTAACAATAGAGGTCTTAACATGTGTGCTTTGTTTTTCACTTTTTTCTTCAAATAATAGAGGAATCTAATAGTAATAAAATAAAATGTATTAGAAAATAATATATACTAAAATTAGTAAAATTATAATGCACTAACAATGAATAAAGAAAATGAAAATTTTACCTTTCAAATGGATACATCCATTGAAATTGAACAGAAACTCCAACTTTAATTTAACCTCATATGGCAAGTGAATCAACAAATGTTCCATTGAATCAAAAAATGACGATGAAAATATTCTTTCTAAATTGCACATAATGATTGGAATGTCCTTCTCTAGTATCTCTATGTATGAACGACTCAATATTGTCGAGCAAATATCATGAAAGAAAGAAATTTAACTCCGTAATGACACCCCATACAAAATTTAGTAACAGTTCCATAAAAGCAATAAGAATTAGTCTTTTCATGAATATGTGATAGTCATGACTTTTCAAACCAATCAATTTACATTCCTTCAAATTGACGCATCTTCCAAGATTAGAGACAACCATCAGGAAATCTTAATGATTTCAACCATTCACAAACAATCCGTCTCTGATCCTTATTCAATGTATAAACTATTTTTGGCTTTGGTCCCCTGCTATTTTCATCGACATCAAGTGTTGGTCTTTTACAAATGAGACACATATCTTTTCTTACATTGAGATTGTCTTTTATTTTTCCAGAAATATCCATCACTGTATTTATCATATTATCAAAAATATTCTTCTCAATATGTAATACATCGAGATTAAGATGAATCAAATGACTCTACCAATACGGTAAATCCTAAAAAAAACTACGTTTTGTTCATATATGCGCACTTTCATATCCATATGTTGTAACATTTGGATCTTCAATAATAGATGGAAAGTTAAACACTCTATGTCATATGCATTCACCGGTTAATCTCAATGTTGGAGGTGTTCATTCGATTCAATTATTAGTGAATTCTTCTTTATTCCTTTTGAATTTATGATTTTGTGGTAAAAATTGTCAATGACAATCAAAATAACTCACATTCTTTACATGTTTCAATCTGAATGACTTTGATCTCTCCATACATATTAAACATCCTAAAATTCCAGTAGTACTCCATCCCGATAACATCCCATAAGTCGAAAAATCATTTACGGTCCAAAGAAGTGCAACTTTTATTATAAACATCTGATTAGTATGAACATCATACATAGTAACACCCTTATTCCATAATTGTTTGAGCTCCATAATCAATGATTGCATGTAAACATCTATTAATTTTTTTGGATTTTTTGGGTCAGGAATAATCAATGTTAAAAACATATATGGTGTTTTTATGCACATACCAAGTGGCAAATTATACAAAGTTAAGATAATTGACCAACATGAACAAGTTCTTCTTGATTTGCCAAATGGAGCAAATCCATCAGCACAGAGACCTACCATAATGTTTCGAGTCTCATTCGCAAACTCAGGATATGTTCTATCAAAATTTTTCCATACGTATGCATCTGATGGATGACACATTAGCCCTTCCTCTATTTGATGATTTGCATGCCAAGTCATATGTTCAACAGTGACCTTTAATGCATAAAACCTTTGTAATCTTAGAGTTAAAGACAAATAGAACATTTGACTGTACAATTTACGCCTTTTATTATAACCCAATCTTATGGTACTCTTGTACCACATTGATCACAAAATTTTTAAATATCTGCATCTGCATTATCTCTTTAATATAACATACAACCATCTCTACAAACATCAATTCTTTCCACTAGAAGACTTAATTCTTTCACAAGTTTTTTCACACTGTAAAAATCATTGGGCATAATGTATTCATGCAACAATACTTCAATAAATTGAACAAAATCATTGAAACAATCTTCAGACACATTATACTCAGCTTTCACATTCAACAATCTTGCGATTAGCGATAATTTGTGTGACTATCATAACCGAACCATACAGGTTCATATGCAGCTCTCAACACTTCTTGAAATTTGAGATACAATTCATTATTTATATTTTCATTAACACCTGTTGCTTCTACATCCTCCAATGACGATGAATAATTGGTACACGTGTTCAAATGCTTGAGGAATACTAGCACTTGCAACGCTCGATTCTATAATCAAATTTGGACCTATTGCATCAACTATCATCCTTTGATACGGATTGAAATGTTCATAATATCTTTGAACCCCACTAAATGAAATTTGTTTTGGTTGTCGAAAATCTTCTTCGGATATGAAAGGTTCGCCATGACAATATGTCCAATTATAATAATTTGGTGTGAAACCAAATCTAAAAAGATGTTCTCGAACTTTTTCACACTGAAAAAATTTACCATTATGACACTTTTTGGATGGACACCTTATCTTATTTCCATCCATGAAATCAACATTACTACCAGCAAACTATAAAAATTGTTCCAGTCCAATAATAAAATCATCAGTTAAACATCGACATTTTGGTAAGTTCTTTTTATACATCCGACTCCTTTCATTCTCCATTTTTTCTATTTTCAATTTTATATCACAGATTATTCATATTCTCATCATTTTTCATCCATATTATTTGAATAATCAATTTATACTCGAAACATATTCTTCTAATTCATATATATTTTTGAAATGATATTGAATTACAAATTAGAACATATCAAATTAATATTAAAATTTTACTATAAAAAAAAGAGACAAACAATAAATATTATATATATTATTTAGTGATAATGGTAAAATAATATGTAATATAAAATATACCTTCCCTGTGGAAGCACTAGATGATCAATTGATAGTAAAAGATTTTACGAACACACAGATCACTTGAACGATGAATAATTGTCCAACAAATTAAATCTAATAGAACATGTTAATTTTAAAATATTTAATTTGAATAACATATTAATCTGACAAATTACATGAATTGATCACCCCCATAGCACAGCCTACCAAGGTCGACATGCGCTACAAGGGGTCGCGACCTTGCAAGCAACAGTCATAACCTTGCAAGCTAATTGAAGCTCATAATGTGTCAGCATTCAAGGCGGCCTTAATCGTTCATACGGTGTCGGAAAGGGCGATGACTCTGCTATGGTATGAGAACATGTCGCAGAGGGCCATGGTCGACACGATAGATGTGCGCGTTCTTTGGGCGACCCACCCACGCACAGAGCATGGACATCTAGAATGTCTTTTGGTAATCGATTGCTCATCTCTCTTGTCGTGCGACGACATGCGCGGTAGGCCTGTCCCCCCTACCGCACAATGATGTGTGTGGCAGGGCACCTGTCTCACGACTATGCGCACGTAGGGGTGTCCCTGTCTTGCGACAACGTGCGTGGTAGGGGCGTCCCTTCCACGTGACGACGTGCATGGCAATTGTCGCTCGACGATGCGTGACCTAGTTGTCGCGCCGTCGCCTTGCGTACATGCCACATGCTGCAGATCCGACGGTGAACGCTGACGAGAGAGAGAGAGGAGGAAGGTTTACTTGGTCAGGGTTCACGAGCGCAAGAAAAGAAGTGGATGGGGAAGTTGTTTAATTAAGGCTTCTGCGACTATTTCTATTTCATTGCTAAAGTAATTGCTGATCTGCGAAGAATAATAAATTCGTCGTAGATCTCCAATGAAAAAAATATTCGTTGCAAAATATACGATGAATTTAATTTTCGTCGCAAAGTTAGCGACGAAAAAATAAATTCGTTGCAAAATTTATCGTAATTTGTTTCCTAAATAATTTAAAATTTCTGACGAAATTTTTGCGTTGCAAAATTTATCACATATTTTGCAACGAATTGCCAAATCGTTAGAAATTTTGCGACGAAAAAAGAAATCGTTGTAAAATTTTGCAACAAAAATTAAAATCGTCTCAATTTTGCAATGAATATAAATTTCCATCTCATAAACCATTTTTGGAGAACCAATCGACTGAAGTTTTGCATCAGTCAATTGGAAAGCATTATCTGACTGGTCAGTCGTTAGTCGACTAAAAAATAATCTGTGTCATGCAATAATATTATATTATCAGTCAACTACCTGTAGGAGATCCTTGGAACACTATAGGGGGGGGGGTGAATAGCTCGTTTTCGTAGCGTGATGGAATTCGTTGGGATTCGTCTCTACAAAACTCGTTATGCGCAACGGAATATAGATAATAGCAATAACAAGAAACAAGACAAATACGAACACAAGAATATAACGTGGTTCGAAACCGAACGATTCCTACTCCACAGATCGAGCTCTAGTGATGCACACGCAACCACTAATCACAAATAACTCCTTCTCGACACAAGTCGGAGGTGGAGAAACCTCGTACAAGTTATCTTACAGCAATAAAAAATGAATACAAGCAATTACAATACAAATACGAAAGACAAGTAAAGAAAACTTTACAACACTTTGCTTTTGATTGCTTGAATGCTTGGTTGCTTGATTTGCACTTGGAGACCCTGATTTGCATCAGCAAATCGCCTCAAAAGCCCTCAAGAAACCATGACGTTTTCCTCCTTCACGAGCTCCATTTAAAGCTTCAACCTGTGCTGGAAATCGCCGATCAATCGACTGCTCGGGATCATCAGTCGACTGATGTCACTGTTGTCATGAGACAACGGCTAGATCCACGCTGAAAAAATCCATCGGATCCATCATCAGTTGACTGATAATGACCATCAGTCGACTGATAGAGCCTCCACTTGACTGCTAATCCCGATCGAGTCGACTCCATTCTGCCCAAAATCGAGCACCACGATCGATCACAAGATCACCGGTACGCTCGGCCAATCACGATCGACCTCGCAATGATCGCTAGGCTAATTCTGCAATGATCGCTAGGCTAATTCCCGCAGTCAAACCCTAGTTGACTCACACCAGTCGACTACCACATGGCACCAGTCGACTGACACACCTCAAACATGAGGTTTTAACCCAAGTATGATGTTTCCATACTTGCTAGACCACCCTCAGCCTAGACCTAAGCCTTCTAGCCACCTCCATCAGTCTCACGCCTCTCGGATCCCTCCAAGTCATCCATGACTTGTTCATTCATTGCGCTAGCCTTCAGGTGCTTCCATCGACTATGTCATGCTAATGGTGTCTACACCGCCAAGGCACATTGGACTTACACTGTCAAGACTCCGCTTGGACTTTACGCCGCCAACCATTGGACTTATGCTGCCAAGACTCTCGCTTGGACTTTACGCCACCAATATCAAACCCCTTGGACTTCTCAAATGCCAAGACTCAAGCTTGGACTTTCCCTTGCCAACCCATGTTGGACTTTCCATGCCAAGACCCATGCTTAGATTTTTCTTTGCCAAGACCCATGCTTGGACTTTACATGTCAAGTACTCAAGACTTGGACTTTCCATGACATGGTCAACTCCAGTCAACCATCAAAGTCTCCCTCGAGTCAAACTCGAGTCTGGTCAATCATGACCCGGGTCGATTGTTCCAACAATCTCTTCAAAGCATTATTGGACACCAATGTCAAACATCAATGTCAAATCTCTATGTCAAACATCAAAACATCACTCGAGTCAAACTCGAGTCCGGTCAATCATGACCTTGGCTGATTGCACCAACAATCTCCCCCTTTTTGATGTTTGACAAAAACACATACCTTTGAGTTAGAACACTAACTCAAATTCCCTTACCAATTATCACAAATTGGTAATTTTATCTGTCTCCCCTTTTTGACATACATCAAAAAGGTTCACCTAAGGAGGTCAATGTCTCAGATCCAATGAGATCTTACAATCTCCCCCTTGGTCCAAGAATACTTAGGATGTCTACTATCTTCCTAGTGATAAGTCCCATATCACTCAAGAGAGGCAATCCTATATACTCTCTCAATTTTCAAATTGGGTATATCAAAATCCCATTTCTCCTCCTCATGAGGACAAATGACATCCATCATCCCTTGATGGATACCTCCCCTTAAAGGCTTGCTCCCGCTTGACCATTGCACCAACAATGTCCTTGGGAAGTTCCTAAGCCAATAGGAACTTTAAACTATCAAAATTAAGGCCTAAAGTTCAACACTGAACTTTTCTTCACCTTAAAATTGATACAAACCCTAAACAACTCTCCTAATCCATATCCAATGGATTTTCACTATTTCTAATGCTTCCAAAGCATATCCTAGGGTTAGGAGTGGTTAGGGAACCTTACTATAGCTGAAATGGGGTTAAACACCCTTGTTTTACCTGAAAATAGCATGGGAAATCGAGTCCTTTAGAAATCAGTCGACTGTCATGCCCATCATTCCACCGCGCTAGTTCCGCTGTAGTTCCGCAGGCATCGCCAGTCTCGCAGTGAAGTGCCAGTGCTGCGAGTGCGTGGTTAGGCATTTTTGCCACAGTATTTTGTGGCTTTTTGTCGCAGTGCCAGGCGCTTGCCGCCAAAGTACACCCATCACTGATTTCCAAACAAGGGAATGATCGATAATTGAAAACTCAGTTTTTCAATTATTAGAAACAGACTTTGAAAAATCATAACTAATTATACATAGCTTGAAAAATCACAAAATTTCATATGTATAATACTCATAACACATACAATCGGTGAAAAATATTTTACCCATTAAAATAAGAGATTTATACAAAGTTCAAAACAATTGAAATTTTCAATATTTTGGCCCTACTTTGTATTAACTTCATCAATGGTGATTGCTATCAAAAGATATACTTCACCAAGGTTTTCTAAAGTGATTTTAAAATATTTTTGAAAACCTATTTTGAACCATGGACTCTTGGCTAGATGTACATGACTTGTACATTAGCTTTCCTCATGATTCATATTGATGATAGAGATAAGTTTAAGTTCATCTAGATGCACTACCTATGCACCTTGAACTTAACTTATTTTCCTAATATCTCACATTTTATCTAAGATGTATACATACACATACATGTCGATTTAGATGTGAGATGTGGAGTTAAGATTATTATAGCCTCATGCATTTTCTAGGCAACCCTACTTGATTCCCTTATAAATGAGACTCCAAGTTATGTCATTGTCCTTAAATCAATTTTAATCAAGTTAAATGCATGAATGATCATGGCATAAATGATAGTAATAATAAAACATAGCCAATGATCATGATGTCATGACATATGAATAAGCTCTAAAAACGAACATGCCATCTAAAATAATCCTAAACAATATCATGACATGTTATATAATAAGATAGAATTTGATGTCATGACATGATAAATTTGTATAAACAAGCACATTAATACACACATATAACCAGACAAAAATATTTTTTATAACAAACACTACAACAAAAATGCTAAAAGACAACACCACAAAGAAGAAACTGTTGTGATTTTGATAAAAGACAATGGTTTTTGACAAAACCGTTGTCTTTGAGCGCCCATATAACATAAAAGACAACGATTTTACACTATCCATTGTCGTTAACCATAATCAACAACGCATTTAATAACGGTTTTTCAGAACCGTCGTCTTTAAGAATTTTTTTGTAATATATCAAAAATAAATAAATAAATAAATAATTTAATAATGTAATAATACAATTTAAAATGAGATAAATAATATAAATTTATTTATTAAAATTCGAATTTAGTTATTAAACATTTATAAGAAATTTTTGGATAAATTTTAGGACTTAATTTAAATGAATTAATGAAGGGATTGATTAATTCAATAGAACCTAAGTTATAAATAAGTTAGGTTTAGGTTTTCCCTTCGCATCCAATTTTTTTTTTCTTTCTCCCGATTCCTCTTTTTTTTTCATCGTGTCGTCGTTCCTCCCCGCGTCGCCGCCCATTCTGTTGTGCCCTTTTCACTTGTCGTGAGCCGCCTCGCACCGCCGCTTCCTTGTCGTGCTCCGTCGATCCAAACGGCAGCGAGCGCCGACGACCATCCTTTCCCTGTGTTGCCGCCACCGACCAACCACAGCTCCGTCATCCCTTTCACGATCGCCACGAGCTCGATCTCATCGCAACCTTGTCTATGCCGCAACCTTCCTTCTCCCTTGGGCCACCTCCTAGCATTGGCGCCCTGAGCTTGATTTGTCACCGCCGACCCTTGTCGGTGCGCACAGAAGCATCGCGCAGAAGAATCACGCCGCCCTCTACCCCATGGCCAGTCACTGCCCAAGCCGCTCAGAGGAGAATAATGCCGGCGCAAAACAAATCAAGCGACAGTTCTGCTTGTTGGTGAAGCTATAAGGAAAGCTCGACAAGGTCGAGGATTTATGGAAAACGTTCACAAGTACAAAGTCAGTTAGAAAGATTGTGAAGCTGCAAGTTTTCAGTAAACTAGAGACAATTAAAGTAGATGTTTTATATATATTTATTTTGAAGTACTTAGCATCTTTCATGTGCTATTTTGTGTCAAAAATTTCCTTTATACCTTTCATTGTTCAAATGTTTATCCTTCTTCTTCCAATATGGGATCACTTTACTGAAGTGAAATGCAAATGTTCTCTGTATATTGTAGTATGTATTGGAGGAGCTCAATGTTAAATTAGTGGTTCCTTGCAATGATCCGTTGAAGTATGCTTTATTACGGGTTGAGCCTGATTTTAGGTATGTTGTGGCTTTCAATAAGTCTTTTAGAATCTTTCAGATTGTGGTAGCTAATTTCTATTTTGTATTTTGTTTTAGTGTATTAGGTAAAAAAATTG
Source organism: Wurfbainia villosa (assembly GCA_025175895.1). NCBI lineage: Eukaryota > Viridiplantae > Streptophyta > Magnoliopsida > Zingiberales > Zingiberaceae > Wurfbainia > Wurfbainia villosa. The sequence continues at coordinate 74,924,190 of CM046007.1, read as the reverse complement.
GGGAAGTCAATGAGTGTTGTGGCTAAAGAGGTTAAAGCAATGTCTCAGGCTGACATACTGTTATTTGAGCAATTTAGGGAAGCCACTTTCTCCGGTCATTGCCTGAAGCAGCTTGATATAAAGGTCTAAAATTTAAGATCTTGAAAATCTTATAAAGTTTTAGTATATAATTAATCTTCTATAGAACACTTGAGTTAATCATTCTTTCGGAAACTTTACAAATGGTCCACTGTCTACTTTAAAACATAGTTCTAGATCTTTCTTGTACTGCCTGTTCTAGATTGTATGAACTTATATGGCCTGGTATACATGTACATAATGTTTGGAGTCTAGATTGGTATTGTTATCATACCGATAATTCAAACCATTCTCTATATTTGCTGCACTGGTGAATTTTGATGTTATTATCTAGTCAAGTTATGCATTTCCCCTTTTGCAGAGGTTTTTTCTTATGTTACATGCTTCTTAGCTAATGGAATGTCTCATCTATTTATCTATCTGTCTGTCTGTCTATGAACCTTTACTTTTGCTACAATTTGGATTTTTTTTGTCCGAGGAAAGCTCTTTCATTAAAAATTGTGATTTCTATCACTATTCAAATACACCACCTCTCCTGTTTGTTCCACCTATCTTCTTTTTCTTGTTTGTGGCTTATTTTGTGTGTTGTGGTTAGGGTATCTTCACCACCTATCTTATTTTCTAGAATTTTTGGGTGTTTTTGTGTTGATGACCAACCCATCCGGTGATCCAATAGAGATAGAAGAAAAGACCAAGACATTTATGCTATCTTTCTGCATTATTTCTTTGGGAGTTATTTCAATATAGTTAAGGTGAGCTGCTGCAATGGTCCATAACAGCGAAAACATGTGGCTAGCATTCTATCTTTTTCTTGCTCGTTAATGAATCATACACACCAATATGTTATTTGCCTAAACCTCTCGATGCTTGGACTTTTTTTTTTTCTGCATCATCTGTCTTGATTTTAAGGTTGGTGTATTTTCTCCATAATGTACTTTGTTTTAGATAACTCAATTAATAGTTATAGCAATAAGCTGCTGTACTTGTGAATCATATACTTTCTTGTACGTTATTTGTTAAAGTAGATGTGAATTATTTAGTGACATTTATATAATCAAGTTATCTATTATTTGTTATTATTATTAGAAGGATGAATCATATACTTTCTTGTGTTATTTCTCGTTGAGAAAAGCTTTGTGGAAATCTCCACAACTATTATAATTTTTTTCATCACAGGTTCTCCTTCAATCGGATGAAGTTCAATGTGGTTATTTTATTTTGTGATATATGAGAGATATAATTGAAGGCGCCACATCCATTGACAAGTCTTCCCTACGACCAATAGTAATATTAGATATATTTTTAAATTTTCTTATTGATACATATTTGTAAAACAATTTGTGCAATTAATTATCACATAGTACTCAAAGTGTTTAATTACATTTTCATTCATTTATTCACATGCAGTTTGCAAAATTTGTGATAGCTGCAAAGGAAATTGATGAAGTACGTTCGGAATGGATTGAATGCATACAAGATCACATATCTGATGATTAGGAGATTTAAGTGTACATATCTCTTTTGGTTAGATGTGGTAATTTATAAGTGTTTTGGTTATTATGCATAATACTTTTGGTGCAGTACTAAGCATATGATGTGTAATTGTTTTGTTACGGTACTTTTTTATATATGTTTTTAAGAGTGATCATTTAAAATGGGATGATGTGACCTTGTACTTTACATTATTACAAGTAGGAGTGTATATGTGTTTTGTATAATTCTTTTTTATGTTGTTGTATGATTTATATTAAAAATACAACACTATAAATCGACAACGGTTTATTATTCTTTAGAGTAACCGTTGAGAAATGACAACGGTTAAAAACACAACGGTTAAAATAACAATGACAATACAAATGACAACGGTTATTATGACTTAAAAAATTATAATAAATCTATGCGTTAAGAAAAATAGGATGCTCAAAGACAACGGTTATAATGCATTGTAATTTTAGTTGAGAGACAACGGTGAAAAATTGTTGTCTATGATCCAAAAAATCCGTGGTAAATCGATCCGTTGTGAAAAGTGGGGCGCTCAAAGACAACGGTTAAAAATCGTTGTCTTTTCCTTAAATCGACAACGGTTTTTCACCGTTGTCTTTGAGCGCCCCACTTTTCACAACGGGTCGATTTACCACGGATTTTTTGGATCATAGACAACAGTTTTTCACCGTTGTCTATTCGAATGTTTGTTGTAGTGAAAACATTTTATTCAATTAAAACTTCAGTTTTTACAACCAAAATAGAAGTTTGAAACGCTCAACTAAAACCAGAATTCCTAAACATCCTCTAGCTCTAATCTCCTGCAGAAGGTAGAGGCGGAGGAGTCGGCTCGGGGTCCGCACCGCATCATCTCGACATATCGTCGACGCTCCATGCAGCTCTAGCACTCCTCCATCCGGGTGTGGCGCTCCTCCATCCGGCTAAGGTGCTAACCCATGGAGGACTGCCCCGATATGATCTCTGCCAGTCGAGAGTCAATCGTCTGTTGGTAATCCTCGACCGCCTCCGGTTGCCAGTAACCCGATCAAGGACTCGGCGATGCATTTCGGCATATGGTCATCCTCATCGCCAAAGACGGGTCCTCATACCGTCCTGCAGGCTCTCCAGGCACTAGAGGTGCCCCCCCATGTGCCCTAGGCTGAGGCCGAGGTATCAGTTCCATCTGTCCATCTCCGGTCCGTAGCCCCGTCAATGTGAAGTTACACACTGATATACAGTCGTAAACTTCGGATAGCGCTCTCAAAGATCCCCTGGAAATGTTAATGCCTATGGACTCTAATAATGCAGTGATGATATGTCCAAAAGGCATATGAACTTTCCCTTGCACAGGGGATATGAAAATGGACAATGCAAAGAAACATGTTCAATGCAATGTTTACATCTAATCTATGACGCATGACATACATGAGGAAGAGATGGGGAGGCCGGATCTTGGCCAGACCCCGAGTCACAATAGGAAGAAAACACCCAATAATGACTTTGTAAAGCACATTGTCAGGTGCAGATAACTCATTAATGGGGAAAATGTTTTGAGCTGGTGGGCGAGGATGGCGAAAAAGGTGCTCATGCATGGAATCTAAAGAGATGTGATCAAACGGAGCAGGAAGAGGGGCATCAAAGGTAGGATAGAAGATGAAAGTCATCCGATGGCCTACACTCAAGGAACTCCTGCAAAATCGCAGGAGTGAACTCCAAGTCACATTTTGCAACGCGAGTGGTGTAGGTAGGACCATCATCTGCCTTCCTCAAGTTTTGGTAGAATTCCTTGAGGAGATCATCATTTATGGCATGAGTACACAACGCAACCTTCATGAGCTGATAATGCATTAGGATCTCAATGATGTCGCCATGTATGTGTCTAAAGAATTGGTTATCTATGTACCTAACCACCATTAGTTGGTACAAACGTGGTCCACCCTCATTTGGGTCATTCCTACGCTGTCTCTTTGGTGCCATTACACAGTCGATGGTTGTGAGGGCCTAACGGATAGTTGGTTTGCCGGAGAGAACTCCAAAGGGTCGCCGGAATGATGATCTCGCCAGAACCCTAACACTGGAGGAGAACCCTAGGGTTGTGAGATGCCAAACCTAGGGCTATAGAGAGATCAAAAACATGAGCGGGAGAGATGGCTTCCAAACCTAGGGCTTTTGGTTGCCGCGCGTGGACGGGAACGATCGGCCTGAGAGGGTCATGGCGATCGGAGAGAAGAAATCGAGTGAAGAGGGCGGTGAAGATGCCAACCCTAGCGATTCGACATTATAAAATCGCGACTCGGCCGATCGATGTGTGACATCCCGACCGATGGTTAGTGTGCGCCATCAACCGACAATGATCGCTTCCGTCCGGCAAGACTGATCACGAACATTCTCAGATTCAGCCACAGAATATCACGATCGATGTGACCAACACTCGACTACCGGACGAGTCACTCGATCGTTGGCTCTTCGTCCCGATGAACAGGACAATCACCGATCGATGGACAACCGCCGAATCGAAGCAAAGACTGATCCCGGGCTCACTTGTCGTACGTTGTTATCAGTGATCGATATCTGATTTTCAATTTCTGAAATTAAGTGAATTTCGATTTCTTCACTCAATTTGTTTCATTTTACCATGTTTATTCATGTATATCGAATATATTAATGTTATACTTATGTTCATGTATTTGCCAATGTATTTTGGTATTTTATTTCATTTTCACAAGCATTATCATTCAATAGTTTCAAATCCTAACATCTCACCCTTTCTAAGTGTTGAAATACACAATCAAGGTGAATGACCTATTTTGTGAGATGCAATATACTATAAACATTCCTTCCATGCAAACATATGGTAAAACACATGAAGCATGATAAGTATGAGACATCAAGAGGTGTAATACTTTAGTATCAATCTTAGATATAATTTGTAAGCCTTAAGACACTTTTCTTGATACACTAAATCCCAAAGTGTGCCAAAACCCAAAAATGATACACTATGACCTCTGGATTAAGTTGTGCCAATTTGATTGATTTATTAAACTTCTTAGTTAATATTGGCACATCCTAAAAGCCTTTAGGATTCAAGATCAAAACACATTCCCAAGGTAACCATAACCTTGAAAATGACCTAAAGTGTCACTTTTACCATGGTTAGGTTAACTACCCTTCCATTTAAAGTTGGCACGCCTTAACCCCATTTAGCACGAATCGATCACGCTCTTAGGAACCCAAAATATATTTGAGCTCCTAGGGTTTACAAGGTATTCCTTAGAGATAACCTCCCTAGATACCTTCCTAATGACCCTTCTAGGCTTGTTAGTCTTAGTCATTGTGGTCTTGTCATGGTTAACTCTAGAGGTGACTCCCCTTATAACCTTCTTAGTGGCTTCCCTAGGTTTCTTAGAAACCCTAGCCACTAGGCACACACCATGGTTGGCCCTAGCCACTATGCATTATTAGAGTCCATAGGCATTAACATTTCCAGGGGATCTTTGAGAGCGCTATCCGAGGCTCTCCAGGCACTAGAGGTGCCCCCCCAGGTGCCCTAGGCTGAGGCCGAGGTATCAGTTCCATCTGTCCATCTCCGGTCCGTAGCCCCGTCAATGTGAAGTTACACACTGATATACAGTCGTAAACCTCGGATAGCGCTCTCAAAGATCCCCTGGAAATGTTAATGCCTATGGACTCTAATAATGCAGTGATGATATGTCCAAAAGGCATATGAACTTTCCCTTGCACAGGGGATATGAAAATGGACAATGCAAAGAAACATGTTCAATGCAATGTTTACATCTAATCTATGACGCATGACATACATGAGGAAGAGATGGGGAGGCCGGATCTTGGCCAGACCCCGAGTCACAATAGGAAGAAAACACCCAATAATGACTTTGTAAAGCACATTGTCAGGTGCAGATAACTCATTAATGGGGAAAATGTTTTGAGCTGGTGGGCGAGGATGGCGAAAAAGGTGCTCATGCATGGAATCTAAAGAGATGTGATCAAACGGAGCAGGAAGAGGGGCATCAAAGGTAGGATAGAAGATGAAAGTCATCCGATGGCCTACACTCAAGGAACTCCTGCAAAATCGCAGGAGTGAACTCCAAGTCACATTTTGCAACGCGAGTGGTGTAGGTAGGACCATCATCTGCCTTCCTCAAGTTTTGGTAGAATTCCTTGAGGAGATCATCATTTATGGCATGAGTACACAACGCAACCTTCATGAGCTGATAATGCATTAGGATCTCAATGATGTCGCTACAGAAGTGTCTAAAGAATTGGTTATCTATGTACCTAACCACCATTAGTTGGTACAAACGTGGTCCACCCTCATTTGGGTCATTCCTACGCTGTCTCTTTGGTGCCATTACACAGTCGATGGTTGTGAGGGCCTAACGGATAGTTGGTTTGCCGGAGAGAACTCCAAAGGGTCGCCGGAATGATGATCTCGCCAGAACCCTAACACTGGAGGAGAACCCTAGGGTTGTGAGATGCCAAACCTAGGGCTATAGAGAGATCAAAAACATGAGCGGGAGAGATGGCTTCTAAACCTAGGGCTTTTGGTTGCCGCGCGTGGACGGGGAACGACTGGTCGGAGAGGGTTGGCGATGATCGGAGAGAAGAAATCGAGTGAAGAGGGCGTGAAGATGCCGAACCCTAGCAGTTCGACATTATAAAATCGCGACTCGCCGATCGATGTGACATCACGATCGATGGCGGTTAGTGTGCAGTTCACCGACAACCGATCGCCCGGCTCAGACTCGATCGCCGAACATTCTCAGATTCAATATCGAGAATATCACGATCGATGTGACCAAGACTCGACTCGGACGAGTCACTGATCATGGCTCTTCCGTCCCGATGAACAGGACAATGATCGATGATGACAACCGCCGAATCTCGAAGCAAAGACTCGATCCGGGCTCACGGTGTCGTGCTACAGTGTTATCAGTTGACTGATATCTGATTTTCAATTTCTGAAATTAAGTGAATTTCGATTTCTTCACTCAATTTGTTTCATTTTACCATGTTTATTCATGTATATCGAATATATTAATGTTATACTTATGTTCATGTATTTGCCAATGTATTTTGGTATTTTATTTCATTTTCACAAGCATTATCATTCAATAGTTTCAAATCCTAACATCTCACCCTTTCTAAGTGTTGAAATACACAATCAAGGTGAATGACCTATTTTGTGAGATGCAATATACTATAAACATTCCTTCCATGCAAACATATGGTAAAACACATGAAGCATGATAAGTATGAGACATCAAGAGGTGTAATACTTTAGTATCAATCTTAGATATAATTTGTAAGCCTTAAGACACTTTTCTTGATACACTAAATCCCAAAGTGTGCCAAAACCCAAAAATGATACACTATGACCTCTAGATTAAGTTGTGCCAATTTGATTGATTTATTAAACTTCTTAGTTAATATTGGCACATCCTAAAAGCCTTTAGGATTCAAGATCAAAACACATTCCCAAGGTAACCATAACCTTGAAAATGACCTAAAGTGTCACTTTTACCATGGTTAGGTTAACTACCCTTCCATTTAAAGTTGGCACGCCTTAACCCCATTTAGCACGAATCGATCATGCTCTTAGGAACCCAAAATATATTTGAGCTCCTAGGGTTTACAAGGTATTCCTTAGAGATAACCTCCCTAGATACCTTCCTAATGACCCTTCTAGGCTTGTTAGTCTTAGTCATTGTGGTCTTGTCATGGTTAACTCTAGAGGTGACTCCCCTTATAACCTTCTTAGTGGCTTCCCTAGGTTTCTTAGAAACCCTAGCCACTAGGCACACACCATGGTTGGCCTTAGGGATAACTTCCCTAGAAACCTTGATTTTCTTAGACCTAGGTTTAGTTCCATAATCAAATAGAACATTGTGGTAAGTAGACATTACTTTCTTAGACATAAGCTTGTGACCCAAACCTTACCTCCTAGATGGTTCTTGCCTCTTACACCCTTTACTTTGACTCCTAGATCCTAGAGTTTGACCATTTGACCCTTTAAATTGATTTCACATATTTGCAAGGGTCTTTTCCAATTTCTCAAGCCTTGACCTCAAGGCTTGATTTTCTAACTCTAATTGTCCAAATGATTTTTGATTAGGTTTTTAGGCATTACCATTTTCTTTAGGCATATGCCTACCCTTATTAGGGTTAACGCCTAAATGGTTTTCGATTTTCTTAATTGTTTCCCTAGGAAGGGCGTTTCTAGGAACATTAGTCTCAAATTTCTCCTTCTTTGAAATAGGTCTAGAGTTATTATTTCTAGATTTTTCTTTAGACTTAAGACTAACATGTTTAGCTTCTAAACAAACATACTTATTATTTCTAGCATGCTTTGATTCATGAGTAATAGCAAAATTGTTTAAATTATTTCTAGCATGCTTTTGCCTAAAATTTAAAGAATGAGCATTATGAAAATATACCTTAGGGTTAGTCTTAGAGACTCCCCCCCACATGAGTTGCTCCTTCTTGCCCCTTCTTCTTGTCCATAGGACATTGACTCCTACAGTGCCCATTTTGATGGCACTTGAAGCAAATGATGTGCTTCTTGCTCTTTTGACTTTGAGCACCGACATCCTTGACCTTTGGCGCCGGTGGACTTTTCTTGACCCTCTTTGGGCACTTGCTCTTATAGTGCCCGATTTCCCTACACTCAAAGCAAACTATATGAATTTTATTTTGAACCGAACTGCTTGAGTTACCTAGGGTGGTGGTGATCGGAGTGGGTTCTTCATCCCTCCCGTAGGTTGAGGCTTCTTCTTGATTTTGTTCCGGCTCAGGTGTGGATGGTCTCTCCCCCTCAATCCTAGAGATGAATGTTTCTTCCACCTCTTCTACTTCTTCTTCCTCTGATCCGGAAGTTGACTCCATCTCAGCTTCTGATTTCTCACTTTCACTTGAGGATGAGCTCTCTTCTTCCTCTTCCTTATCTTCTTCTACTTGTGCCAAGTGAGGCTTCTCATGGAACTTGGCCAATTTGTCTCATAGCTCCTTGGCATCTTGAAATTCACCTAAGCTAGATAAAATGTCATTAGGTATCAAATCTTCTAAAAGCTTTGTTACCTTGACTTCGGTTTTGAACTTGAGACATTGCTCTTGTGTCCACTTCTTCAACTTCAAGACGTTTCCATTTTTATCCCTAGGGGGTTCAAAGCCTTCTACAAGGATGAACCAATCCTCTATATCCATCATCAAGAATGTCTCCATTCTTGCTCTCCACGCCGGAAAGTCTTCTCGGTCGTATGATGGTGGAGTGTTGATGTCTCATCCAAGCTTGTCTTTGAATTCCATCTTGTTCCCTCTAGCATGCTCCCTTAGTTGTTAAACTTAGAAGAGCGGCCTCGCTCTGATACCACTTGTAGGGGATCCTTGGAACGCTAGAGGGGGTGAATAGCTCGTTTTCGTAGCGTGATGGAATTCATTGGCATTCGTCTCTACAAAACTCATTATGCGCAGCGGAATATAGATAATAGCAATAACAAGAAACAAGACAAACACGAACACAAGAATATAATGTGGTTTGGAACCAAACGGTTCATACTCCACGGATCGAGCTCTAAAGAGCTCTAGTGATGCACACGCAACCACTAATCACAAATAACTCTTTCTCGACACAAGTCGGAGGTAGAGAAACCTCGTACAAGTTATCTTACAATAGTAAGAAATGAATACAAGCAATTACAATACAAATACGAAAGATAAGTAAAGAAAACTTTACAACACTTTGCTTTTGATTGCTTGAATGCTTGGTTGCTTAACTTGCACTTGGAGACCCTGATTTGCATCAGCAAATTGCCCCAAAAGCCCTCAAGAAACCATGACATTTTCCTCCTTCACGAGCTCCATTTAAAGCTTCAACCTGTGCTGGAAATCGTCGATCAGTCGACTGCTCAGGATCATCAGTCGACTGATGCCACTATTGTAGTGAGACAACGACTAGATCCACGCTGAAAAAATCTAACGGATCCATCATCAGTCGACTGATAATGACCATCAGTCGACTGATAGAGCCTCCACTCGACTGCTAACTCCAGCAGTCGAGTCAGACTCCATTCTGTACCCGAAAAACCGAGCACCAGTCGACTAATCACAAGATCAATCGACTGCTCAGCCAATCAGTCGACTGTCCACCTCTGGCAGTCGACTGCTAGGCCAATTCCCGCAGTCAAACCCTAGTTGACTCACACCAGTCGACTGCCACATGACACCAGTTGACTGACACACCTCAAACATGAGGTTTTAACCCAAGTATGGTGCCCCCATACTTGCTAGATCACCCTCAGCCTAGACCTAAGCCTTCTAGTCACCTCCGTCAGCCTCACGCCTCTCGGATCCCTCCAAGTCATCCATGACTTGTTCATCCATTGCGCTAGCCTTCAGGTGCTTCCATCGACTATGTCATGCTAACGGTGTCTACACCGCCAAGGCACATTGGACTTACACTGTCAAGACTCCGCTTGGACTTTACGCTGTCAACCATTGGACTTATGCTGCCAAGACTCCCGCTTGGACTTTACGCCATCAATATCAAACCCCTTGGACTTCTCAAATGCCAAGACTCAAGCTTGGACTTTCCCTTGCCAACCCATGTTGGACTTTTCATGCCAAGACCCATGCTTGGACTTTTCCTTGCTAATACCCATGCTTGGACTTTATATGCCAAATACTCAAGATTTGGACTTTCCATGACATGGTCAACTCCAGTCAACCATCAAAGTCTCCCTCGAGTCAAACTCGAGTCTGGTCAATCATGACCCGGTTTGATTGTTCCAACAATCTCCCCAAAGCATTATTGGACACCAATGTCAAACATCAATGTCAACTCTCTATGTCAAACATCAAAACATCACTCGAGTCAAACTCGAGTCCGGTCAATCGTGACCTGAGCCGATTGCACCAACAATCTCTCCATTTTTGATGTTTGACAAAAACACATACCTTTGAGTTAGAACACTAACTCAAATTCCCTTACCAATTATCCCAAATTGGTAATTTTACTTGTCTCCCCTTTTTGACATACATCAAAAAGGTTTACCTAAGGAGGTCAATGTCTCATATCGAATGAGATCTTACAATCTCCCCCTTGGTCCAAGAATACTTAGGATGCCTACCATCTTTCTAGTGATAAGTCTCATATCACTCAAGAGAGGCAATCCTATACACTCTCCCAATTTCCAAATTGGGTATCTCAAAATCTCATTTCTCCTCCTCATGAGGAAAAATGACATCCATCATCCCTTGATGGATACCTCCCCCTAAAGGCTTGCTCCCCCTTGACCATTGCACCAACAATGTCCTTGGGAAGTCCCTAAGCCAATAGGAACTTTAAACTATCAAAATTAAGGCCTAAAGTTCAACACTGAACTTTTCTTCACCTTAAAATTGATACAAACCCTAAACAACTCTCCTAATCCATATCCAATGGATTTTCACCATTTCTAATGCTTTCCAAAGTATATCCTAGGGTTAGGAGTGGTTAGGGAACCTTACTATAGCTGAAATGGAGTTAAACACCCTTGTTTTACCTGAAAACAACATGGGTAGTCGAGTCCTTCAGAAATCAGTCGACTGTCGTGCTCATCAGTCGACTGATAATCGCTGTCGGCGATTCGCGTGGCACTTCCGCCGGTAGTTTCCGCCAGAAGTGCCCGCATGCGCCCAGGCGGTTTGCCACCGAGGCGGTTTTGCCGCGTCGGTGATTTCCGCCAGTAGTTGCTGCCAGCGGTTGTAAGCCCATCGTCGATTGCCAAACAAGCGCGATCGATAACTGAAAACTCAATTTTTCAATTATTAGAAACAGACTTTGAAAAATCATAATTAATTATACATAGCTTGAAAAATCACGAAATTTCATATGTATAATACTCATAACACATACAATCGGTGAAAAATATTGGAAAAATATTTTACCCATTAAAATAGGAGATTGATACAAAGTTCAAAACAATTAAAATTTTTAATGTTTTGACCCTACTTTGTATCAACTTCATCAATGGTGATTGCTATCAAAAGATAGACTTCACCTAGGTTTTCTAAAGTGATTTTAAAATGTTTTTGAAAACCTATTTTGAACCATGGACTCTTGGCTAGATGTACATGACTTGTACATTAGCTTTCCTCATGATTCATATTGATGATAGAGATAAGTTTAAGTTCATCTAGATGCACTACCTATGCACCTTAAACTTAACTCATTTTCCTAACATCTCACATTTTATCTAAGGTGTATACATACACATACATGTCGATTTAGATGTGAGATGTGGAGTTAGGATTATTATAGCCTCATGCATTTTCTAGGCAACCCTACTTGATTCCCTTATAAATGAGACTCCAAGTCATGTCATTGTCCTTAAATCAATTTTAATAAAGTTAAATGCATGAATGATCATGGTATAAATGATAGTAATAATAAAACATGGACAATGATCATGATGTCATAACATATGAATAAGCTCTAAAAACGAACATGACATCTAAAATAATCCTAAACAATATCATGACATGTTATATGATAAGATAGAATTTGATGTCATGACATGACAAATTTGTATAAACAAGCACATTAATACACACATATAACCAGACAAAAATATTTTTTATAAAAAAACATTTCATTCAATTAAAACTTCAGTTTTTACAACCAAAATAGAAGTTTGAAACGCTCAACTAAAACCAGAATTCCTAAACATCCTCTAGCTCTAATCTCCTGCAAAAGGTGGAGGCGGAGGAGGCTGCTGGCTTAGGGTCCAGGCCCGCATCATCTCGTACATATCAAGCTGACGCTGCTCCATGCGTCTCTGGCACTCCTCCATCCGGGTGTGGTGCTCCTTTATCCGACTGAGGTGCTGACCCATGGAGGACCGCCCCGATATGATCTCCGCCAGTCGAGAGTCAATCGTCTGCTGGTAATCCTCGAATCTGGCCTCCAACTGTGCAACCCGATCTGAAGGACCTGCTGCTGATGCATCTGCTGGCATATGGTCATCCTCATCAGCAGCATCGGGGTCCTCATACCGTCTTGCAGGCTCTCCAGGCACTAGAGGTGGCCCCCCATGTGCCTTGGGTTGAGGCCGAGGTATCAGCTTCACCTGTCCATCTCCGGTCCGCAACCCTGCCAATGTGAAGTTACGCACTGATATACAGTCGTAAACCTCGGATTGCGCCCTCAAAGATCCCCTAGAAATGTTAATGCCTATGGACTCTAACCATGCAGTGATGATATATCCAAAAGGCATATGAACTTTCCCTTGCACAGGGGATATGAAATGAACAATGCAATGAAACATGTTCAATGCAATGTTTACATCTAATCTATGATGCATGACATACATGAGGAAGAGATGGAGAGGCCGGATCTTGGCCAGACCCCGAGTCACAATAGGAAGAAAACACCCAACAATGACTTCGTAAAGCACATTGTCAGGTGCAGATAACTCACTAATGGGGAAAAGGTTCTGAGCTGGTGGGCGAGGATGACTAAAAATGTGCTCATGCATGGAATCTAAAGAGATGTGAACAAATGGAGCAGGAAGAGGGCATCAAAGTTAGGATAGAAGATGAAGGTATCATCCGATGGCCTACACTCAAGGAACTCCTGCAAGATCGCAGGAGTTAACTCTAAGTCGCGTTTTGCAACGCGAGTGGTGTAGGTAGAACTATCATCCACCTTCCTCAAGTTTTGGTAGAATTCCTTAAGGAGATCATCATTTATGGCATGAGTACACAATGCAACCTTCATGAGTTGATAATGCATTAGGATCTCAATGATGTCGCTACAGAAGTGTCTAAAGAATTGATTATCTATGTACCTAACCACCTTTGGTTGGTACAAATGTGGTCCACCCTCATTTGAGTCATTCCTACGCTGTCTCTTTGGTGTCATTACACAGTTGATGATTGTGAGGGCCTAACGGACAGTTGGTTTGCCGGAGAGAACGCCGGAGGGTTGCCGGAATGATGATCTCGCCGGAACCCTAATGCTGGAGGAGAACCCTAGGGCTGTGAGATGTCATTAGGGCTATAGAGAGATCAAAAACATGAGCGGGAGAGATGACTTCCAAATCTAGGGTTTTTGGTCGTCGGTGTGGACGGAGAACGACTGGTTAGAGTGAAAAAATGACCATGCAAATCAATCAAGATTACTATGCGAATTTATATATTTAGATTTAAAATTTAAATATAGATATTAGGTATGTAGATAATTATTAAATTATTTGATAAAGCATAATGGACTTTAATAGCCCCATCTATATATTTAAATCCAAATTTTAAATAAAAGATATTCATATATAATAATTTTTATAAAAGTAAGACTCGACTTTAGTGATATCTATTTAGATTTTAGACCGATTAATTTTGAGATGATTATCGTATAAAATTTTTTTCTCCTAAATGCTTTGCCCAGACTCAAGGCACATTAATTTCACCAAATGTTTATTTAATTAGGAATATGTTAATTATATTATGAATAGTTTAAGTTATTGATTGGATGTCTATGAGTAACTTTTTAAGGTTACCATAGTAAATAAAAATATTTTTTTATTTCTTTTATTTCTATACCTATATATATATACATGTATCTTTGTAAAAGAAGATGAAATAGATTGAACGAACGGAATAAGAATTATTCCTCTTTTCTTCTCTAAAAGATATTCTTTTATTTTCTTGATATTTCATAACACGTTATCAACACGAATTTTGCTCAATTTTTATACAACTTTAACATCAAAGTTTATTCTCGGTAATTAATCACAACTTTGAGCTTTTATCATCTAAAAAATTCTACTTTGATAGGATTAGATTTCTTTAAAATATTAGAAAATAATTATGTGACATATTAGTTTTTATTTTTAACAATATCATATGTAAGAATTGATAGTTCATATAACTAATTATTATTGTCCAAAATTATTATTAATAATTTGTGATAAATTCCATATAATTATGCATGGCTAATATTAGAACTAGTGACATGATATTAAATATTAAATATTTTCTTTTTATTTTCTTGTTTGAATAAATCAAGAATTTTGACCTAATGATCACACATTAATAACTTAGGAATTTGAATAATTTATTGAATGATAAGATTATTTCAAAATTATCAACTTATTTTATTATTAACCTTTATAAATCATAAGGTGAAGTAGGTCGTAATCTTTTCATTGAATCAAAAAAAAAATATTAAGATACACTTGTTGATTTTTTTTTAATTCTTATTCTATATTGTTTTATTTTTACGCCTATATAAATCTTATTCTAATTTTATGCTTATGTGTTAGTATTTTATGGCAAACCTCACCAAACTTGAGTTTGTGGCTCTCGACATTTCGGGAAAAAATTACTTATCATGGATCCTTGATGCTGAAATCCATTTGAATGCAAATGGACTCGGAGAAACAATTAAAGAAAATAATAAAGAAACTTTGCAAAATCGAGCTAAGGCAATGATTTTTCTCCGTTATCACCTCCACAAAGATTTAAAAATTGAGTATTTAATAGTAAAAGATCCACTTGAGTTATGGAAAAGTTTAGAGGAAAGGTTTAATCACCAAAAAACAGTAATACTTCCTAAAGCTCGTTATGATTGGATTCATTTGCGATTCCAAGATTTTAAATCTGTGAGTGAATACAATTAGTAGTTTTAAAATCAGTTCTAAATTAAAGTTATGTGGAGAGAATATTACTGATTATGATATGTTAGAGAAAACACTCTCCACTTTTCATGCCTCGAATATGCTCCTACAGCAGCAATATCGAGAGAAAGGTTTCAAGAAATATTCTGAACTAATTTCTTGTTTGCTTATGGCTGAACAAAATAACGAGTTATTAATGAAAAATCATGAATCTCGTCCAACTGGCTCTAGTCCATTCCCTGAAGTGAATGTGACAACTCATAACAATTCTGGACATGGACGAGGACACGGCCGTGGTCATGGTCGTAGTTGTGGTCGTGGTCGTGGTCGTGGTCGTGGCTGAAATGTTTACCGTAATGATCATGGTGGACATACAAACAACCAAAAGTGGAAATATAATGATAAAAAACAAAAAAAAAATGGATCTACTCAGAATGTTGAGAATAAATGCTACCGATGTGGGGTGATTGGACATTGGTCACGTACCTGTCGTACGCCAAAGCATCTTGTCGAGCTTTATCAAGCTTCGTTGAAGGAAAAGGATAAAAATGTGGAGGCAAATGTCTTATATCAAAATAATGACCCTAATAATATTTTTGAGGGTCTTGAAAATTTGCCCCAATTAGAAGTTGGTGACTTTCTTGAGAATACTAAATATGGTGATTTTAATTAATGTAATTATTTTTATTTCTCAATATTTATAATAAATTCAAACTTATTGCTAATTTATTTATTTATTTATTTGAAGACCTATGGATATTATTGGGTCAAAGATTGAAGATGAGAATCTTTGTCTTGTAGACAGTGCAACTACACATACAATTCTCAAAAGTAAAAGATATTTCTCTCATCTTATCATGCAAAAATAAAATGTGAATACTATATCTGGTAGTGTAACCTTAATCGAAGGCTCCGGAAGAACAAATATTTTACTACCAGGAGGAACAAATTTCTTGATCAATAATGCATTGTATTCACCCAAGTCCCATAGAAATTTATTAAGTTTCAAAGATATTCGTCTTAATGGTCATCATATAGAAACAGCTAATATGAGAAATAATGAGTATGTGTGCATTACTAATGTTAAAATGGGGCATAAATAAGTTTTGGAAAGACTATCTGTCTTCTCTTCAGGCCTTTATTATACATACATTAAACCAATTGAAATAAATGTTGTAGTAAACCAGAAGTTTACTAGTCAAAATGAATTCCTTTTATGGCATGATAGATTGGGTCATTCGATCTCAGAATGATGCGACGTGATATGGAACATTCTTCCGACATCCATCAAGAACCGTAAGATTTTTCAATCAAATGAATTTTCATGTGTTGCATGTTATCAAGGCAAATTAATAGTAAAGGCCTCACCGAGTAAGATTGAATTTGAATGTCCTACATTTTTAAATCGAATTCAAGGTGATATATGTGGACCAATTCACCCACCATGTGGACCATTTAGATATTTTATGGTTTTAATAGATGCATCTACAAGATGGTCACATGTGTGCTTATTATCAACTCGAAACCTGGCGTTTTCGAGATTACTTGCTCAAATAATTCGATTACGTGCACATTTTCCTGATTATCCCATTAAAACAATTCGCCTTGATAATGCTGGAGAGTTTACTTCTCAAGCATTTAATGACTATTGCATGTCTATTGGTATAAAGATTGAACGTCCTGTAGCTTATGTTCATACCCAAAATGGTCTAGCAGAATCATTTATTAAACGCCTTCAATTAATAGCAAGACCATTACTGTTGAAATCCAAGCTTCCTGTTCATGCTTGGGGACATGCAATCTTACATGCAGCAACACTAGTTCGCATCCGACCCACTAATTCTCAAGCTTCTTCTTTCCAATTGGTCTCTGGAAGAGAACCTAATATCTCTCATTTACGAACTTTTGGTTGTGCAGTTTATGTCCCCATTGCTCCTCCTCATAGAACAAAAATGGGGTCTCAAAGGAAATTAGGCATTTATATTGGTTTTGATTCTCAGTCCATTATCAAATATCTTGAATCTATGACAGGAGATATTTTTACTGCTAGATTTCTTGATTGTCGATTTGATGAAGCATTTTTTCCAACTTTAGGGGGTAATAATACTAGTAAAGAAAAGATAGAAAAAGAGATTATATGGAGTAATCCATCCTTATGCCATTTTGATCCTCGCACAAAACAATGTGAACTAGAAGTTCAACGGATCATTCATTTGCAACAGATTGCAAATCAATTACCAGATAATTTCTTTGATCCCAAACGAGTAACAAAATCACATATTCCAGTAGAAAATGCTCCTATTAGAATTGATGTCTTTGAAAGACCTCTCTCAACAAATGAACCCAAACCATGCCTGAAGCGTGGAAGACCAACAGGTTCTAAAGATAAAAACCCTCGAAAGAAAAAGGGAACGCATGAACAAATTGATCGTATAGAAAAAGAAAATAAGTCAATCCAAGAAGAAAAACTTCTAGAAGAAGTTGAAATAGATAATCAAGAAATATCGATAAATTACATTTCTACAATGAAAACATGTGATCGAACAAATACAAATATTGATGATATATTTGTATATAATGTGGCAAATGATATTTTGAGTGAAAATAAGGATTTTGAACCCATGACTTTAAAAGAATGTCAATCAAGAGAAGATTGGCTAAAATGGAAAGAAGCAATTCAAACAGAATTAACATCTCTCTCTAAACATGAGGTTTTTGGGCCCATTGTCGAAACACCTAAAGATGTTAAACCAATAGGATACAAATGAGTATTCGTACGAAAAAGAAATGAGAAAAATGAGATTGTGCGATATAAAGCCTGACTAGTTGCACAAGGTTTTTCGCAACAACCTGGAATTGATTATGAAGAAACATACTCTCCTGTAATGGATGCTATTACTTTTCGTTATCTTATTGGTTTAATAGCACAGAAAAGACTTCATATGCAGATGATGGATGTCGTTACAGCATATTTATATGGTGCACTAGATAATGACATATATATGAAAGTCCCAGAAGGACTAAAGATTACAAAAACATGCAATTCTCGAGAATTATTTTCTATTAGATTACAAAGATCTTTGTATGGTTTAAAGCAATCTGGACGAATATGGTACAATCGTCTTAGTGAATATTTGCTAAAAGATGGTTATACAAATAACCATATTTGCCCATGTGTTTTTATAAAGAAATTTGGACATGATTTTGTAATAATCGTTGTTTATATTGATAACTTAAATATTATTGGCTCTCCTGAAGAGATCTCTAATGCAATAAACTATTTAAAGAAAGAGTTCGAAATGAAAGATCTTGGTAAAACTAAATTTTATCTCGGCCTGCAGTTCGAGTACTTAAAGAATGGAATTTTTGTTCATCAATCAACTTATACCGAGAAAGTTTTAAAACGATTTAATATGGACAATTCATATCCATTAACCAATCCAATGATTGTTCGGTCACTTGATATACATAAGGATCCTTTCCGTCCTCAAGATGAAAATGAGAAAATTCTTGGTCCTGAAGTGTCATACTTAAGTGCAATTGGTGCTTTAATGTACCTTGCTAATAATACTCGACCTGATATTGCTTTTGCTGTAAATTTATTAGCAAGATATAGTTCTACTCCAACAAGAAGACATTGGAATGGAATTAAACATATTTTTCGATATCTCCGTGGAACAATTGATATGAGTCTATTCTACCCGTATGAACCAAATGCACAATTAATTGGGTATGCAGATGCAGGATATTTATCAGATCCACACAAAGCTAGGTCACAAACTGGATATGCATTTACATATGGTGGCACAACAATATCTTGGAGATCTATGAAACAAATTATAACAGCTATCTCATCAAATCATGCTGAAATAATTACAATTCATGAGGCAAGTCGTGAATGCGTATGACTTAGAGCAATGACTAATCATATTCAGGAGTCATGTGGTTTGTTAATAAACAAGAAGACTCCAACGATACTTTATGAAGATAATGCTGCTTGCATAACCCAATTAAAAGGTGGATATATCAAAGGTGATAGGACGAAACATATCTCCCCAAAATTATTTTTCACACATGATTTAATACAGAGTGGAGACATTGATGTACACAAAATTCAATCAAGTGAGAATCCTGTAGATTTGTTCACAAAATCATTACCCACAACAACATTTGAGAAGTTGATCCATAAGATTGGACGTTATAGAAATATTAAGTAATGTCCTTAACAGGGAGAGTTTTTATATCGAAATACATGTATAAAAAAGGATGTACTCTTTTTCCTTTACTAGGGTTTTTATCCCACTGGATTTTTCTCTAGTAAGATTTTAATGAGGCATATTCTTTGTAAAATAGGCATCCAACGGGAAGTATTATGAATAGTTTAAGTTATTGATTGGATGTCTATGAGTAACCTTTTAAGGTTACCATAGTAAATAAAAATGTTTTTTTATTTCTTTTATTTCTATACCTATATATATAAAAGAAAATAAAATAGATTGAACGAAAGGAATAAGAATTATTCTTTTTTTCTTCTCTAAAAGATATTCTTTTATTTTCTTGATATTTCATAACAAATTTCAATTATTGTCCTGCAACCAAATCAACAATGCGTTAAGTACGCGCTTTGACTTTCGTGCGTCGACGCAGTCCATCGCCGTCCAAACTTCCTTCCATTTGCACTGCCATTCAATTTCAGTCGACCAATTCAGGGCGGTCGAACCATATGCATTACGAACGGTTCAACTTAAAGACTGGTCTCCCGACCATCTTCTTCTAAATGCTTCTAGAAAGATTTCAGCTTTACTAAGTCGTGGAATAATAACTGGCGAAGGCGATAAAATACCAAGCGTAACGATGACTGCTAAGAATCCTTATGGAAGCTCTTTAGGCCTCGAATAATGGGATCTGACTCGATGAGTTCCTTTGTTCCATTTTATCATCAAAGAAAATATTTATTTAAAAGAGAAAAAGGGCGGCTCACGTCGCCCACGTGAACCGTGAAATTCTAAAATCGATATAATTTCGAGCCGGGAAATTTGTTTTACTGACAGCTGGCGTTAGCATAGAGGTATCACGCCGCGCGACGTCCTCCTTAGGGGACCCACTGGTCATGCTTGGTTGGGTCTGCGGCTGCGGAAAGAAATCGCGTCGTGGCCGAAGATGGGTCCCAAAGGCATCTGGGCAACGGGAAAGCGCCACGTGGAGTGCGAAACAAAAGGCATCCGGGATGTGCTGATTCCGATTCGCCGGGATCAAAAAAGATCTGAAGGGTGGCTCTCGAGCGAAAGCTCGATTATAAGTAGGAGCAGAGAGAAAGCAGGGAGGCAGACCCAAGCTCGCCTTTCTTTACCTTGCTACCGATCGCATTTCTAGGTTTCTCGTCTCTCCTTCCTTCCCTTGGCCTTGCTTCGGCCTACGTTTTGCGGAGATCTGGGAGGGGTAGCGGTTCCTCTGTTTGCGTTTACAGGTATCTTTTTTCTTACGCCTTTCTCTGGAGATCATGGATCTACTTTTGTGGTGGTTCTTCTTACTGTTTTTTTCGCTTCCAGTTTTTTTTTTTTTGTTTTTTGCTTATCGTATGAGATCGGATCTGTTGGGGACTGAATTCGGCTCTGCATTGTGCCGTTGCCGCTCTGGTTATTTGGATCTGTGCGAGAGAGAGCCTGTGTCGATTTAAATATCATCTATGCTGGATTTCTCTGCAGTAGAATAGGTTTTCTTGGAAGTGTCTGTCTTTCATTGGTTAATCGTCTTTCGAGATATCTCCGGAAGATTCTTTCGCATGGGTTTGCCCCCATGAATGCCCGGCCTGATCCCGATCTTAAAATTTAAAATATATAAAAATAGAGACAAAGAAAAATATATAAAGAATTAAAAGAAAGCACATGATATTTTTGGGTAAAAAATGGAAAAAAAATAATAATTTATTCCATTTACTATGCTGCAGATATGTAAATTTTAATAAACATTTGTAGGTATGATATAGCTTTTATTAGAAAATAGGTTTTCTAAGCTCAGCAAAGTTCTTTGGTGTGGTTATCTTTTTATCTATCTTTCTATTTATAATTTTTCTTTTCTGAAATTTTAAATATTTTCTAATTTGTATTTTAAAAATATTTTATATATTTAAATTATTTGAGTATATATATTGTTAATATGAGCTACCTAGACACAAATTAATAGTTGTAAGACACTTAAGGAACAAATAAGAGGGATCAAAATTTGAATCCCAATAGAGACGAATATTTTGGAAGTCGGTCTCTATGCATGCATAAGGTGTGCTTTAGATTTACTCAGTAGGCGAACCGGGAGAAGACGGTCTATCTTCAAGATTAGTCAGGTGATCCTCGAACACCTATATTATGTGCCACGATTGTGACAATTAGTATCATGCTCAGCCCAGCATGACATGTATAGGCTGACTGAGCATGTGGTGAGCTCATCCTAATTAGACCATTTGAAGTGACACTTTGGCGTAACGGTAAAATTATTGTCGCGTGATCTATAGATTATGGATTCAAGTCATGAAAATAATCTCTTGCAAAATGAATAAGACTACGTACAATAGATGCTTTCAGACTCTGTATTAATAGGAGCTTCGTGGACTAGGCTTCGTTTTTTTAGTCCTCCAGTTGACAATGATGTTTTGACATCTCTAGTTGGTAGTGATGATTGTATAAATTATTATTATTTTTTTACTTTTGTACATCTGTCAAATTTTTTTTATTTATAATGCCCTGTGTTATATATTCTCACTAGTTGGCCTATGATTTTGTTTATGGTGCTTGCTAATAAGGGTTAATGGCATTCAGTAGTGTTGCCTGTTGATTTTTGATCCATACCTGGCCAAACAGCACTAATACTGAACATATTGTTATGTTGTTTTCCCAAAATTGGGTCTAATATTGGCGCTTAGCTAGATGTTGTTTTTCCTTCATATAATTTTCAATTAGGGTATTTTTCCTCTTTATAATTTAATCTAAAAAATTCCTTGCTATAGATCATATCAATGAGATAATTAACATACTCCTAGTACAGTTTCTTTTTTAATTGGAAGTGTGGTTTTCTGATGTTGCACTTCATTCAAGCAAGACGCGGGCAATGAATCACATTTCATCCAAAAGTTGAATATGTTATGTATATTATTGCTACTAATCTTTTTGTTGGATATTGTGGAGTTGTACCAATTTGCTTAGGTTCCTAATATTGTAATAGGACACATTCACAATCATAGTATTGGAAATAGATGTACCTCGGCCAAGCACAGTACGACCCGATGAGTTTTTTTTTTCTTTTTCTTCCAGTGTTAGATCGGGGTTTGACATGGGAAAAAATGGGCTGTGCTTGGTAGGACATGTTCATCCACTGAGCTTGGGCTTGTGCACCTCAGGTCATGCCAGCTGAGGCAGTGTGGGTGATTTAATTTAAAAGAATAAAAACTAATAAAATTAGAATTTAAATAAAATAAAATAATTTATTTAGAAATCCTAATTTGTTAAATTTATAGAATTATTGATATTAATAATTAATACTTTATCTTCTTTATATAAAAAGATTGGACTAAACTCAGTCCGTGGGCTGTATTTGATTCTAATCTATGTTAGGCTTGGCATGACCCATTGACACCTCTAATCGGAAAGAGTTGCTACAAGATGTTAATTTATGTGGATAGAAATTATGGTGTTGTTTAACTTTATTTTCTTTGTACTTTTGTACTTGCAGTGTGTTTCTTAACTTTACTTACCTAAATCGTCTAATCCTTTTTTTTTAATTTCTTTTTGTAATTGTATGGAATATGCTTCTCACCTTTCATTCATAGCCTGTAATGTTTTCCATCGTTCCAAGCATTTCATTTTCAGATGTGGTTTTGTTACTAACATCCTTGTTTGTGTTTTAGTCTATCAACATGGCACCACCTCTTGATGTGGCAACTAAGTCTTCTGACTCAAAACTTTCTCATCCATCTCTCAATGAACGAATACTTTCATCCATGACAAGAAGATCTGTTGCAGCACATCCTTGGCATGATCTTGAAATAGGTGAGGATAGTGATCTGAGTTTCATAATTTAGCGTTTTTCATTCTTTTCCTTGTTAATTCAAATGTTTATTGAACTTGGATACTGCATGCAGGTCCAGGTGCCCCTACAATATTCAACTGTGTAAGAATCCATACTTCTTCTCAAAAGAATTATCAACTGCCATTGGATTATTAGAAAAGTACAGTTAGTAACTTTAACTATTTATTTATTATTTTTATACAACTGGCATGGAGATGTTGCGTCTAACCAGGCTAACATGTGCACCTTGTACCTTTTCTTTATAAATAACAATTTGGTAAATTAAACATTTGAATGCATTAGAGTTTATATAATATATAATTTTTGTGGAGATTATTGTCGTGGGAATTAGAAGCCTACTTGTATCTATATTAAGAACCAGAAAAGGTTTGAAGAAGCAACTAAATTCCTGCAGGTAGTGGAGATAAGTAGAGGAAGCAAAGTGAAATACGAACTTGACAAGAAAACTGGTCTGATAAAGGTGTGTATGAAAGGTTATTATTTTTTCTTCTTTTTTTTTTTTTTTTGCTGCTAATTTTGGTAGTTGTTTTACTACTTTAGGTGGACCGGGTTCTTTATTCATCAGTCGTGTATCCTCACAATTATGGTTTCATCCCTCGCACTCTTTGTGAAGATAGTGATCCCATGGATGTGTTGGTTATTATGCAGGTTTGTTGCACAAAGATTCTGAAACCCATTTTTATGCCTGTACCTGTATTTATTTGAAGTGTTTGAGTCATACGATTCCTTGTCCTTGTCTAAACTGTGCTTCTGATGTTATTAATTCTTCAAAATGAAATAGAACTTAGATTCAGATAGGTCTTTTACTCCAAATATTTCTCCTTGTTTTGTTCTCCATTTTTTTTGTTTTGTTATTTGGTTCGTCAAGTGAAATTTTTTAAACATGGTTGCTGCTTTCATTGAACAGGAACCAGTACTTCCAGGATGCTTTCTTCGAGCTAAAGCAATAGGTTTGATGCCTATGATCGATCAGGTTTTGTCTATCTACAAATAAGCTGGATTCTTTTATTTTTTGCCAGACTATTTAAAACTGCATATTCTACAGTGGTTTTTTGACAATTGTTGATTGGCCGGAGTTGTTTGAAACAGGGGGAGAAAGACGATAAGATTATCGCTGTCTGTGCTGATGATCCTGAGTACAAGCATTTTAATGATATCAAGGAGCTCCCACCTCATCGGTTAGCTGAGATTAGGCGATTCTTTGAAGATTGTATCCTCATAGATCTGCAAATGCATTTTATATACAACAACTTCATCCACAGAGGTAAAACATACTGTTTACCACATCTGGATTCATTGATCATTTATCTCCCGTAGAAAGGGCAGTGTACATGCTCTTGCTACTTGCTAGCAAATGACACATCCATCTATCAATTGCTAGCAAAAGATTTGTAACTTCTAAGCAAAAGATCCTTCGAAGGTGAAAGGATCTTTCCACTTCCCATACTTGAACTTATTCGACAAGTTACTGAAGGTAGACTTTGCAACAAATAGTAGAGGTTCTTTGGAGTTATGAATTGCTGACATTGTCGCTCCAGTTTTGTAAATACACACCTCTTTACGTAAGATACCAGGTTTTTCTTCAACAAGCTTTGTGCTTCTTAGCTTTCTGAAATCAGATAAGAAAAATGAGAACAAGGATGTAGCTGTAGACGACTTCCTCGGTGCATCAGCAGCAACCCAGGCAATCCAACGTTCCATGTAAGCATTTTCCAGTTTGTCATTTCTACTGTTAAAGTAAATTTTCCAAAATCGAATTGCAAGACCTGCCTGAAAAGATACTTATCTAAAAGTTTTTGGCAGTTTCAATTTCAAAATGTAGAAAACGTTTCTTTCATACTAGATACATTAGAAAGATGAACTGTAAGTTGTAGTTGCTTATCTGCCACTCTTGTGACTGCAAAAGGAGACTGTTTCCAATGGTTGTGATCCAAGAACAAATTGCGACTCAGACGAACGTTGCTTCTCTATTGTTATCTTTTACTGCAAATGGATTTGGTGTGTTTGCATAGATCATATCTACCCCTTTTGAACTATCCACCGTATTTTCAGGGATCTTTATGCCAGTTACATTGTGGAAAGCCTGAGGAGGTAGGGCGGGTCACGAAGAAAGATAAATCTGGTCCAACTACTTACGATACTGCTGCTGTCATAATATCATATATACATAAGAATTTAGCTTCTGAAGGTCCTACTGCATTCTTTGTATTACCAGAGACACTCATGGATACTAAATATCTACATAGAATATTATTTCCTACATCCTCGAGAATTAACTTTTGATACAACAGTAGCGCTGAAATTTTATTTTACTATCAGTAATTCAATAAATCATTGTTTAATAAAACAGCGTGCATATAATTTGTATGAGAATTATTATCTCCAGAGAATATAAAAGAATTGAAGTCTTTTTATATTACTTTTTTTTTAGTTCATCATTATTCATTTGCACCTTATAATATTTATAATTACAAATTATCCCAAAATATGATTCATTTATTAAATCAGCGTTTTTAATTAAATTATCAGCACAATTTTCTACCTGCCCACGGGCGGGTGGAATCTGAATCAGGTTAAACAAATCATTTATGGATCAAGTCGATTAATGTTTTTAAAATATTATTTATTTTAATTTTATTTTTCCAAATAGTAATTTTGATATAATAATATTTATAATATTCTAATGATATTAAAGATGTGGTTTAGATTAGTTCTTTTGTTTTAAAATTTTCAAGATTATTATATCAATCTATTTAAATTAATTTTTTAAAATTTATTTGTTTTGAATTTTCTAACGAGTATTTTACTTTCAAGTTATTAAAATTCATTTTATTTAATTTTCCTAATAGATTATTTATTTATTTTATTTTATTTGTTAAATATTAAGTTTGTACAAATGATGTTAAGTGTTTGATACCGTCAATAATAGATTTACAAATGCTCCACGAGTAAAACTGAATGGTTAGTATAGTACATATATTGTATAATCAGTACCAATCAGTCTTTAGCGGAGTTTTAATTCTTCACTATGTTATGTTAGATGTCGATGAAGCCAAAAGTTTACTGTTCACTATGAAACTGCTAAAAGAAGGCTTCTAAGGGGAGGGATTTTTCCTTTTATACAATATTAAATTTATGGGTGAATATGATTTATTTATATAGAGAGAATTTAGATTTTTATATAATATTTTTCTAGTTCCATTCTAGTATTAATTGTTTTAGAAGATCAAACATTACTGGACGATTCAATAAAATTTTAAAAAGAATAAAAAAATATAATATTTAGAAGATGAAATAAAATATTTTAATAGTATAAAAATCAATGAACGTGATTTTAATTCTTTTATACTCAAGTGAACAAATAATTTTTATATTTTTTCAATTTACAAAAATTTAAATAGTTTTAAAATATATATATATATATATATATCTGCTGAGTCCCGTTTCACTGTCCGATTGTGCACGATGAGGAAATACACAGTAACTGTGCGCTCCGACGCCGTCGATCTTGCCAGCGGAAGGCTGAATTCCAGCTCCGATTTGGTCGGAATTCGGCGACGGTCCAATCGAAATTCGATCGGGATCCAGTTGGCATCGGAGTCGGATCGGATCGCATCCAAATCGAGTCAGACAACGTAATGCGGACAACAAATCAGGTATATATATATAATAATTTGAACAGTATTAAACTGTAAATCAAATCGTAACTGATGATTTTAAACGGTAAGATTAAAGATTAACCTTTCAGTCGATTTCGAAATATGGTTGAATCTACAATTCTATCACCACTTGAGCTAGCTCCCATCAATGTCATGCCTAGGTTGAGCCGGACCATAGTCCTCTACGTCATGGTTCCTCATGGATGGGAGCATGGGTCCTATTTTAAGCCTGTTTGTGGCCCATCAGTATTTTAATCTTTTGACAATTTATCAAAGTGCATACCCAAAATTTGGAATTGTCTAAAAGACATCCTTGAGTTTGAAAATATCAAAAAATGCATCGCTTCTTCATTGTACCCCTCTTCAAAACTAATTTTTTTCTTTTCTTTCCTCTCTTCTTTATATACAAATTTTTTTTCTCTTATCTTTCCTTTTAAATTAAATTAAATTTTTTTCTCTCCTTTGCATGCATACAATAACTACTGTAATATTAATTTTTAAAAATTAATAATGCAATTTAATTGCACTAGTACTGCGACGATATTGATTTCTAAAAATCAGTATCAATGTGGTACTAATTCCTAAAAATCAACATCATTACAATGTTCATTTTTAAAAAAAGAATATCACGATAGTGATGGTGTGTTAAATTATGGTATTGATTTTTTTAAAAAATAAAGAATAAATTATTTTGAATCCGGAGAATTGTAGAAATTCATAGGAGTTGGAATGGATCAAATCGGAGTTTTCTAAATCCATTAATGAGTTTTGACTGAAACTCATTAAAGGACCTAGAAGATTTAGGTTTTTGAAAAACTGATATGTAATGAAAGAGGATAGTAAAGTGAATATATTTATAGTGTCCATGACTAGTTTTCATATCCCTATAAGTTATGTATGTGTCAATTATCTGCAAGTCATAAACTTTGAAAACCTTCTTATCACCGTTGTTAATGACTTTGAGCTGATATTTTTTTATCACATATAGACTCTGGGGCATTTCATAAACTTGTAACACTTAGAATGAGTTCGATCAGACTTTTCTAGGACCATCAATGAATTTTGTTCGAAATCCATTGATGGACATGAGAGATTTGACTTTTTGAAAAATTAACATATAATGTAAAATGATAGTGCAATGTGTTGGTGCAATTGGCCCAGTTCACGATTGACCAGACTTGAGTTTGACTTGAGTGATATTTTGATGTTCGACAAAATGTATGACAATGATATTATCATGACAAAATCTAAGTCTTAAGTACTTGGCATGGAAAGTTCAAGTGGGACACTTGGCAATGGAAAAGTCCAAGTCATAGGTACTTGACATGGAAAGTCCAAATATGGGTCTTAGCAAGGGAAAGTCTAAGCTTGAGTTTTGACAATTGGAAAGTCCAAACATGGGTCTTGGCAAGGGAAAGTCCAAGTTTGAGTCTTGGCAATTGGAAAGTTCAACATGGGTTGACATAGAAAGTCCAAGCATGGGTCTTGGCAAGGAAAAGTCCAAGCTTGAGTCTTGACAAATGGAAAGTCCAACATGGGTTGGCAAGGGAAGTCCAAGGGTTGATATTGGCGGCGTAAAGTCCAAGTGGGAGTCTTGGCAGCATAAGTCCAACGGTTGACGGCGTAAAATCCAAGCGGTAGTCTTGGCAGCGTAATCTCAATGTGCCTTAGCGGTGTAGACCAGCTTAGCATGACAATAGTGTAAGGGATCCTTGGAAGCTAGAGGGGGGTGAATAACTTATATTCGTAGCGTGATGGATTTCGTTTGTGATTGAGTCTACAATTTTTGTTAGCGCGCAGCGGAATAATAGAAATAATGCAATAACGAAATAAACAACCACAAATACACAAATACACAAGTATTTAACGTGGTTCGGAATCGAACGGTTCCTACTCCACTGATCGAGCTCTAGTGATGCACACGCAACCACTAATCACAAATACTCCTTCTCAACACAAGTCGGAGGCGGAGAAACCTCGTACAAATGTTCTTACAATAATAAGAAATAGATACAAGCAATTACAATAAGAAAATACAATACAAGTAAAGAAAATTACTTTACAATTGCTCTTTTGGATGTTTGATCTTTGGTTATTTGAATTGCATTTGGAGACCCTGATTTGCAGCAGTAAATCGCCCCAAAAGCCCTCAAAAAACGTTGGTGAAATCCTCCTCCACGAGCTCCATTTAAAGCTTCAACCTGGGCTAGAAATCGCCGATCAATCGACTGTTCGGGACCATCAGTCGACTGATGCCATTATTATCGTGAGACAATGGCTAGATCCACGCTGGAAAAATCCAACGGATCCATCATCAATTTACTGATTATGACCATCAGTCGACTGTTCGAGCCTCCACTCGACTGTTAACCCCAGCAGAATGAGCCGACTCTATTCTCGCGTCTGAAAACTAAGTACTAGTCGATCGATCACAAGATCGCTTGATCGCTTAATCACCGACCGCCCACCTTCGCAAATGATCGCTAGGCCAATTCCCGCAGTCAAACCCTAGTTGACTCAGTCTAGTCGACTGCCACATGTCACCAATCGATTGGCACACCTCAAACATGAGGTTTTAACCCAAGTATGGTTTCCCCATACTTGCTAGACCACCCTTAGCCTAGACCTAAGTTTTCTAGCCACCTCCGTCAGTCTCACGTCTCTCGGATCCCTCCAAATCATCCATGACTTGTTCATCCATTGCGCTAGCCTTCAAATGCTTCCATCGGCTATGTCATGCTAATGGTGTCTACACCGCCAAGGCACATTGAACTTACGCTGCCAAGACTCTGCTTGGACTTTACGCCGTCAATCATTGGACTTATGCTGCCAAAACTCCCGCTTGGACTTTACGCCGCCAATATCAAACCCCTTGGACTTCTCAAATGCCAAGACTCAAGCTTGGACTTTCCCTTGCCAACTCATGTTGGACTTTCCATGCCAAGACTCATGCTTGGACTTTTCCTTGCCAACCCATGTTGGACTTTTCATGCCAAGACACATGCTTGGACTTTTCCTTGCCAACCCATGTTGGACTTTCCATTGCCAAGACCCATGCTTGGACTTTCCCAAATGTCAAGTATCCCACTTGGACTTTCCATGTCAAGTACCCAAGACTTGGACTTTCCCATGCCAAGTACCCAAGACTTGGACTTTTCCATGACAATCACATTGTCATATATTTTTGTCGAACATCAAAACATCTCTCGAGTCAAACTCGAGTCCTGGTCAATCGTGACCTAGGTCGATTGCACTAACAAATAGTCGATGGAAGCACCTGAAGGCTAGCGTATGGATGAACAAGTCATGGATGACTTGGAGGAATCCGATAGGCATGAGGCTGATGGAGGTGGCTATACGACTTAGATCTAGGCTAAGGGTGGTCTAGCAAGTATGAGAGCATCATACTTGGGGTGAAACCTCATATTTGAGGTTTTTAGTTGACTGGAGCTTTGAACCAGTCGATTGGTCAAGTATTTTGACACTTGACAGCCGAGTTGACTCTTGGCAGTCGACTGAGATTATGGTCAGTCAAACTGATCAAAGTCGACTGTTATTCGACGGCAGAAAATAGTCTGGCAATCGGCTGCCAACATTGGGCAGTCGACTGATGGCTTGAGCAGTCGACTACTGGTCGGAGTTGCGGGAGCAGAATGCTCGATAGCCGACTGATCAGTCGGCTACGACCCTGACAGTCGACTGCTAGTGTAACCGTTGGCTTGAATGTCGACGTGGATTAAGTCGTTGTCTCACAACGACACTGTTGACCGTCGACTACCAGGCGCGAATCCAGCCCGATACAGACATAAAAAGAGTAGCTCATGGAGGTTTTTGCCATAGTTCTTTGAGGGGTTTCTTGAGGCGATTTGAAGGCGAATTGCTGGCGCATTTCAAGGTCCTTCAAGCTCATTCAAGCAACCACATCAACAAGCATTTGAAACCCTAGTTTGCAAAGTTTTCTTTACATTTCATTTATTTACTTGTTGTATTTTTGTATTACTTGTGTAATCACTTGTAAGAGGTTTCTCCGCCTCCGACTTGTTGTCGAGAAGGAGTATTTTGGTTTAGTGGTGGTATTTGCATCGCTAGAGCTCATTCGAGCCCAACTCGTGGAGTATGAACCTTGAGGTTCCAAACCATATTATATTTGTGCGTTGTGATTGTGCATCTTATTATTTGTATTTGTCATTATTATTCTGCTATGCTAATAAGAGTGCAGATGATTAAATGCGAACAAATTTCATCGACGCATCGAATGCGCTATTCACCCCCTCTTTAGCGGTCATCAATGTTCCTACACAATGAAGTTAATTATAATGTCTATGTCTAGTTTCAACATCCCTACAATAAACTATGTATATGTGTCCATTGTCTTAAAATCATAAAATTTTAAAACTCTTATAATTTCTGTTATTAATGACTTTGAACTGATATTTTTGAGCACATATAAACTCTGAGACATTTAGAAACTTGTAGCACTTGGTATGAGTCCAATCGAAATTCTTTAGAACCATAAATGAATTTTGACTGAAACTCATTAATGGATTTAGAGGATTTGAATTTTTTTAAAAATTAACATATAATAAACACACTACTAATATACACTTTAAAATTGAATATAAATGAGTTTATCAGCTATTCTTAATCATACTCTAAATAAAACATGCCCAGATTAGACTAGATTTGTTGGGCAGCGGTCATAGTAAGACAATTGAGTTTTGTTTGTGCAATCGGTCTAGATCATAATTGACCAGACTCGAGTGAGACTCAAGTAGTGTTTGTAGGGACCGATTTAATGTGTGCTAGAGGGGTGGTGAATAGCATCTTCGATTTCAACTCTTGATCGTGTTCGTCTACAATAGTTGTTAGCATAGTGGAATACAAAATACGAATAATAACAAATACAAGAGAACACAACACATAAAATATACACGATATAGCATGGTTCGAAACCCTAGTTTCTACTCTACGACCAAGCTCTAAAGTGAGCTCTAGTGATGCACACCACCACTAACAAACTTCTCTTTCTCGGCAACACACTAGAGGTGGAGAAACCTCTTACAAGATATTTATAATAATAAACAGCAATCAAATGCAACAAACACAAAAGCAAATAAGAAATATAAGTGAAAATATTTTACAAATGAGAATTTTTTTGCTTTATGATTTGTTTGCTTTGGGAAGCCTTTGAAGACCTAAAATACAGTAGCATTTCGCCTCAAAATTGCCCTAGAACCATTGTCGAATTTCTTCATCTTGAGCTCCATTTAAAGTATGATGCTGGCTGATTTCGTGCCTAAAAATCAACTGTCAAAATGCATCAATCGACTGCTCTTCTATTCATTGTCTCACAACGGACTAATCCACGTTGACATTCTAGCCAACGGATACTCTAACAGTCAACTTCCTAGTTGACTATGAGACATTTTGTACCCATGTCCACTACCACCAGTCGATTGACCATCATTGGCAGTCGACTACTGTGGACCAGTCAACTAGTGATGTCTATCAATCAACTGTCAGAGCACTTAGTCAACAGTCGAGTCTCAGTTGACTGCATGACCAATCTATTGGGGTCTACTCAAGTCAACTAGGCCTACTAGTCGACTGGTAAACTTCAAGCATGAGGTTTAACTCAAATATGATCCCCTCATACTTGATTCACCACCCTTGGCCTAGATCTAAGTCTTCTAACCACCTCCATCGGCCTCACACCCTCAAGTGCTTCCATCGAATATGTCATGCCTTTGGATACCCTTAGCCTAGATCTAAGTCTTCTAACCACCTCCATCAGTCTCACGCCCTCAAGGTCCATCCGAGTCCTCCACGACTCTTTCACCATTTGCGCTAGCCTTCAGGTGCTTCCATCGACTATGTCATGCCTTTGGATACTCTTAGCCTAGATCTAAGTCTTCTAACCACCTCCATCAGTCTCACACCCTCAAGGTCCATCCGAGTCCTTCACGACTCATTCACCCTTCGTGTTAGCCTTCAAGTGCTTCCTGTTGGTGCAATCGACCTAGGTCATGATTGACCAGACTCGAATGGACTCAGGTAGGATTTTGATGTTTGACAATGATATTGACAATTGGATTGTCAATATGTTTGACAATGGGTTGACAATATATTTGATCATTGTTCAACAATATGGTTTGACCATATGACTAATGGATGTTTGAGATATCTAAAGTCATATGGGAAGATTATTTTGGGGAGATTGTTGGAGCAATCAACTCATAAAAGTTCAAGTCATGGGTACTTGGCAATGATAAAGTACAAAGGTATAGTCTTGGCAGTATAAGTCCAAGTGTGTAGTTTTGGCGGCATAAAGTCTAAGTGAACTTTAGCAATTGGAAAGCCCAACATGAAATTGGCAAGAAAAGTCCATGGTCTTGACAATTGGAAAGTCCAAGTTATTAGTATTTAGCAAAGGGAAAGTCTAAGGGTAAGTTTGGTGGCGTAAAGTCCAAACACGGGTCCTGGCAGTGTAAGTCTAAATAGATCTTGGCAATGTGAAAGTCCAAGAGTGTAGGTTTGGCGGCATAAAGTCCAAGCATGAGTTTTGACGGCATAAGTCCAAATGAACCTTGGCAAAAGATATGGTTAGCATGATATAGTCAATGGAAGCACCTGAAGACTAACACGAAGGATGAAGAGTCATGGACTCGAGAGATCCGAGAGGCGTGAGACTGATGGAGGTGGTTAGAAGGCTTAGGTCTAGACTATGGGTGGTTATCAAGTATGAGGAGATTATACTTGGTTTAAATATCATGTTTGAGGTTTATCAATCGAGTAGGGTTATGAACCAATTGATTGGCTGAGTGTTCAACACTCGGGGAACTCAGTTGAATTGCAGCAGTCGATTGAGATTATGACCAGTTGATTGACATGTAATTGATTGGAGGCTCGACTGTTGTTGTATGTCACTGGCAGTCGACTGTCGTGGATGACAGTTGATTGGAATTTGTGGACACTAGCACATAAAAGGTCTGTAATCGACTGCTATGTAAGGGCAGTCAGCCAACGCCTATGGGCAGTCGACTAATAGATTAGAGCAGTCGACTGGTATACCCTAATCTAACGTAGATTAGTCCATTGTAAGATAACAGATATACGGACAACCAACTGAGGGTATGTCTAGCTAACTGCTATGCAAAAATCTAGCCTAGGTGGAGACATAAATGAAGCTCGACGGGAAGGATCCAAGAAGGTATTTCTTAGGCGATTTTGAGGCGAAGTGTTGGTGTATTTCAGGGTCTTCAAAGGCATCTCCAAGCAAGCAAAAGCAATCTTCTTTGTAAAATTTTCTTTACTTGTATTATTGTAAGAACCTTGTAAGAGATTTCTCTGCCTTTGAATTGTTCTGAGAATGAGAAGTTTATTAGTGGTGGTGTGCATCACTAGAGCTTGATTCGTGGAGTAGAAACCTTAGTTTCGAACGACATTAAATTGCTTTATCTTTTGCCTTGTGTTTGTGTGTTGTATATTTGTATATGTTTCACATAAACATGATCGAGTCGAAGAATCACAAAATCGCTATTCACCCCCTCCAGGACGATGTCTGATCCCCAACACTTTCATCGGCTATGTCATGCTAATCGGGTCTCCATTGCCAAGAGGTCGCGCCTCCGGAGCTTCTCCATTGCCAAGCCTTAATGCTTGGACTTTCACTGCCAAGATTATATACTTGGATTTACGTAACCAAGACTACACTCTTTGACTTTTTTCTTTACCAAATATTCATATTTGGACTTTCACCATCAAGACTACACCCTTGGACTTATGTGACCAAGACTATATCCTTGAACTTTTCAATTGCCAAGTATTCATACTTGGACTTTCTTTTGCCAAAACTTCACCCTTGGACTTTTCCTATTGTCAAGTATCCATACTTGGACTTCTCCATGCCAAGAATCCAATCTTAGGCTTCCCCTCGAGTTTCACTCGAGTTTGGTAAACCTTGACCTAAGGTTTAATTGTTTCAACAATCTCCTTCAAATAATCTCCTATATATGACTTTGGATATTTCAATCATTCATTAGTCATATGGTTAAACTATACCTATAAACACATTGATAATCTCATTGTCAAACATCAAAACCCTACTCGAGTCCTAATGGTCAATTGTGACCTGGGTCGATTGCACCAACAGTATTTTGATGTTTGCCAATATGGTTTGATCATATGTTAACCATATGACTAGTGGATGATTGGGATATCCAAGGTCATATAGGAGAGATTGTGATCAGGAGATTGTTGGAGCAATCTGTTTCAGGTCAAGGCTGACCAAGCTCGAGTGAGACTCGAGTAGAAGTCCAAGTATGAATACTTGCATAGAGAAGTCCAAGATTGGAGTCTTGACAATGGAGAAGTCAAAATATGAATACTTTGTGAGGAAAAGTCCAAAGGTAAAGTCTTGGTAAGGGAAAGTCCAAGTCTGGATACTTGACAATGGAAAAATCAAGGGTGTAGTCTTGGACACGTTACCCAAAGGGTGTAGTCTTAGCAGTGAAAGTCCAAATATGGATATTTGATAAAGGAAAAGATCAAGGGGTGTAGTCTTGGCGGTGTGTATAAGTCCAAATGTGTAGTATTGGCAGCGTAAGATCTATTAGCAAGACATAGCCGATGGAAACATTTGAAGGCTAACGCGGAGGGGGAATGAGTCATAGATGACTCGGATGGACCTTGAGGGCATAAGGCTGATAGAAATGGCTAGAAGGCTTAGGTTTAGGCTATGAGTGAGTGTCAAATATGGGGGGATCATACTTGGGTTAAGTGTTGAGGTTTATTAGTGGACTGATGGCATTGGTCAGTCAACTAGTCAAGTGTTCAGCACTTGAGAGCTCATGGGAATGAGCTAAGTGTTCGAGAGCAGTCGACTGGTCCAATGAAATCGACTCTCGTTGTGGAGCTCAGATTTCAGACTGAGTGCTCGACATTGTGCGGCTCGGGAAATAACCATGGTGCTCAATAGTCGATTGATATGGAGAAGCAGTTGACTGGCTAGAGGTGCTCTGGAAACCTGAAGGGTGCTCGGGCGATTGAGAAACAGTGCTTCGATGGAGCAGTCGATTACTGTGTATGAGCAATCAACTGATGACACAATAGCAGACCACAGAATGTTTGGTAGTTGACTAGTGGCTCGGCAATTGATTGCCAAGTATTCGTTGGCCATAATGCCCATGTGGATTAGTCCATTGTGAGACAACGGATAGGGGCAGTCGACTTGGGGCATTTAGTAATTGAATGCTAGGCGAAAATTCAGCCTGATAAGGTTATAAAAGCAGGACTTCGGGAGGGTTTTGAGTAGTGATTTTTTGGGGGATTTGAAGAGGAAGTGCAGGTGCAATTCCAGATATTCAAAGCATTCCATAGTAATCAAATATACAATCAATCAAAAGCCTAGTGTTGTAAAGTTTTCTTTGCATTTTATTTTTTGCCTTATTTTTTGTTGTATTCTATTTTCTTATTGTTGTAAGATATTGTAAAAGGTTTCTTCACCTCTGGTCAGTTGTCGAGAAGGAGAAGTTCTTAGTAAGAGTAGATCACTAAGTGTCGTCGTAGAGTAGGAACTGTAAGTTTTGAACCATGTAAAAATCTTTATCTTGTGTTTGCGTATGTGTTTGTCTTTTGTTTGTGTTTATTTGTTTTAGTATTCCACTTTGCACACTAATATTATTAACAACGCATCAAAAGAAATCGAAAGATGTTATTCTACCCCCTTCTACCGCATCCAATCAGTCCCAATAAGCTCTTGATGCTTGTTCGAGTTGTTACCCATGTTAGAGAAAGGAAAATGAAAAAAATTAAAGAGGGCAACAAAGTTTCTAAGAAAGACGTAGAAGAAATAAATTATTATTATATTATTATTTTCGATAAGTTAATATATAATAAAAAATAGCAATGAAAATTTGATATGAAAATTATGCATAAAAAATACATTTATTGAATTACTCTTTTATATTACCCATCAACTTTTTAAAAATTTAAATTTTTTAAACTCATTAATAAATTTCAGTCAAAATATATTAATGATTCTAAAAAAATTCGATCAAATCCATTATAAGTACTATAAGTTTTTGAAGTGTCTTAGAGTCTCTGCATATTTAAAAATGTTAGTTCAAAATCGTTAATAGTAGTGATCAAAGGTTTTCAAAGTTTGACTTTAAAACAATTAACACATACACATAACTTATCATAAAAATGTTAGAGTTAGACATGAACATTATAAATGTCTTCGTTACACTACCCTCTTTACATGCCAATTTTCAAAAATTTAAATCCCCTATATCCATTAACGGATGATCAAAATCCATTGATGATTTTAGAGAACTCCGATCAAATCTATTTCTGAAGTGTTCAGAGTCTATATGTACTCAAAAAATATCAATTCAAAAGGATTAATAGTTGTGTTCAGAAGATTTTCAAAGTTATGATTTTAAGATAATTAATATATATACATAATTTATTATAGCAATATTAGAACTAGATATGAACATTATAAATATTTTCACTATACTATCCTCTCCATTACATGTCAATTTTTTCAAAAATCTAAATCTTTTAGATCCATCAATAAATTTTAATCAAAATTCATTAATGAATTTAGAGAATTTCAATTGAATTCATTTCAACTCCTATGAATGTTTACAATGCTTTGTAGTCGAAATATGCAATTCTTTACTATTAAAAAAAATCAACACTACAGTTTAATACATTATTACAGTTTCGATGTTGAATTTTAGAAATCAACACTGTAGTAGTGTTGATTTTTAAAAACCAATATTATGTGATATTGATTTTTAGAAATCAATATCGTTGTGGTACTGATATAATTAAAATGTATGGTTGATTTTTAAAAATCAATATTATAATCATTGTTGCGTGTATATGACAGGAAAAATCATTACATGCACACGAGACGAAAGAAAAGAAAAAAAAAGTTTGACATAGGGATAAAATAAAAAAAGGACGTATCTTTTAAACATTTTTAATTTTCAGAATATCTTTTGAATAATTTTAAATTTTAAATGCATCCTTTTTAAAAGATGGAATTGTCCGTATTAACAATCTCCTGCGAGGTTATGATTGTCATATGTTTATCTCTGGAAAGGATTTAGTGACTAGTGCATGCAGATGTTGTATCATATGACAACAGATTAATCCCTCGCAAATGTGAGGGTGTCGTCTTTTCATGCACTAATAACTAGTCTCAAGGGTCAAAGACCTACCGTGATTTACCTTCTTTATGATGGTCTGGGAGCGGACTGGCAGGAGTTGTTAGGTTGACAGATTCCAATCTTTTTTATCATGATTGTCCTATGTCTAAAGAAAAAAAGAAAATTTTTATACGGACAATCTCAGGTAATATTTGATTAGTAGAAAAAAAAATTATTTTTTATTTTTTGAAAAAATAAAAAAATATGTTTGTTTGATATTTTTCATCTTCGTTTTTTTAAAGAGAATTTTCTGAAAAATTGAAAAATATAAAAAAAATTATTTTTTATTTTTTGGGAAAAAAAAGGAAAGACTTACCAAACGCCTCCTTAATTTTTCTGATTTATTATTATATTTAAATAAAATTTTTATAAATTTATTATAATTAAAAATTGAATCATAAATTAAGAGTCAAATAAAATATTATCCTATCATTGCTTATACGTTATCGAGAGCATAAAAAATAGATATGGACTAATTTTGGAAGAAGGTCGAAATTTTCTTCCTGAGCTCAGATAATCTCTTATTGTTTTTGACTAATGCGTCAAGATTCATAAGAGTTCCATGATTTATATTTTTCATAATAATCATGGACATATGTTCACGAGAGTCGATTGACAATTTTAATCTATTGTAACGAACATGCAAAAAAAAAACATTTATTGCTGTGGGTTCGTACAAGATCACTGCACACGATGCTCCTCCATCATGTTCGCATGATCCCTCAGCACAAGGTGGAGCTGTACAAACAGCAGTGCCCTAGTAGTGGAAGGCACTGCTCTCTTTATCTAATTTCTTCTTATAAAATGCACATTGCCCTTTCCTCCTTTGCTCCGTTATACTTTAATATTTATCAAAAGACATGCGACTTTTTTTATAAAATAATTTCCTTGTGCCGCTCGCGGCCACGATCCCCTAGCCGTGCGTTTTAGCCACTTAATTAACGATTCTTAGCTACGTGATCAATTCAATTCGGTTATTATTAACTTATCCTTAATTTATAAAAAAAAATTGAATGATTAATCAAAGAAATTGAAACCGTCCCTCATAAGTATTTTTTTATTTACAGAAGAACATTAGTACGACGATTTTATATTTATTGGAGCAAAAAATTATACTTTTACCGTAAAAATTTTTCGTCAATCGATCTCACAATTAATATAAAAGAGATAAATTATGATATCTTTAAGATTAATAGGAGAGAGATAAAGAACCTACGATAGATAGAGTAGTTCTTGATGTTTAATGACCCGAGCAAAATTATTAAATAAACTTCAATTTTTATCTTCTGAGCTTGCACAATTTTTTTTTTTATCGGAGCAAGCTCTAATCTAAGATCGGCTCTGTCAATGAGATTCAACTCCTGTTTTATCGGAGCAAGCTGTCTTCTACTGATTACAAGAATTGTCACGTGGAGACCAAATTTCACAGTTAGCTCCATGATAAAAAAGTCACTTGGCAGCACTTCCAGAAATTGACTTAGCCCCACAATCAAAGGTCCTTCCCCGCGGGCGTGGTTAGAGGTCGTCCTCCTGCCCCATTCGCTCGCCTTGCTCGTTCTGATCGCGTGATTGTCCCCGCTGCGACATAGGAGAGGATTTTAAAAAATAAAAATAAAAATAAAAAAGATATTTTGAAATTAAAAAAAAAAGAACGTCCTTTAATAGATATTAAAGTATGTATTAGACATGTTTATCGATTCTTCGATTTCGATTCGATTCTAATTGATTTTGGATTTGTCGATGTTAGAACTAATTCAAAATCGATTCCGATTTCAAAATTTTAACTTTGAAAACAATTAAATCCGGACCGATTCCAAACCGATTTTGAAACGATTCTGAATCATATCTTCTTCAAATTTGAACTTCTAAATTTATCTATCGCGACGGTGATCCATATCTTGTAGACATGTTAACATGCTAAAAGTTTTCATCTTTAAATTAACAACCGGAACTAGATCCAAATCGGAACAAGAATCGATTCCGAAATCAATTGGAATCGAACTGAAACAGTTCCGATTCGATTCCAAAATCAGTTCATCTGAATCGATTTTGATTTCGAATTTAACGAATTGATTTCAACTCAATTTCGGATTGAATCGATCCGTTAAACATATCTAATATGTATTGATAATTTTTGAAACCTTTACGGGGCACTTGATGAAATGCCGCAGAATAAACGTCATTTTACTCCATCAGAAAATATTTGTTGGCAGCCATTTTTATTTTTATTTTTATTTCTAATTTTTCTAAAGAAACGTAATATGCGTCAGACGAGCAGAATAAAGAACAGAGCGACGGTGTGCGTGCGTGGAAACTAAGCAGCGCTATTTTTCGAGGGGATAACGTCGTTACTTGACCGCGTAAGAGTTTACCCGGAGACGTGGCGTGCTGTAACTGGAGGAAGCTCGAGTGCGTCGGCGCCTCCGTGACGACGGCCGTTAATAGTTGGAAAGGAAGAAGAGAATATGAGCACCTCCACCGTCGTCCTCACGCGCTGCTTTCCTTTCCTCTTTATCTACCTCACTGCCTTTCTGCGATTTTGGAGCCCAGTGTTCCTCCGCCGGTCTCTCCGCTCCGATTGCCCTCGCCGCCGACGCCGCCGACGCCGCCGACGCCGCCGACGCCAGCGAAATGGTACCCTCGCCACTTCTTTCTTAGATCACTTCGATGCTAGGGTTCCTGTGGTTTACGGTTCTTCTTGTGATCGACCAATCTGCTCTGCTTTGTCAACCTGCCCGTGTCCGATCGTGGTTCAGTCGCTTATTTCCTTAATTTGGGATCTGATTTCGCGCTTGGCTAGTCTGTTTGACTTCGTTTGGCTAGGGTTTGGATGCGAAACATGGTGCTTATTTTGTGACGGTTGACTTGTGGAGCTCCGGTAGACAGTTCCGCTGATCATTGCTTGTCGATTTTAGCGACTTCACCCTCCTCATTCTGCATAGCTAGCGGCTGCTTAGGTTAATTGAATGGTTAAAATTTGGGATCCTTCGAATTGCTTGTGGTCATGGGTGTTTTTCTCATTCTGTTCTTTGGATATACTCATTTTGCTCATGGTCATGGTTAAAGTCATGGATCTGACAGATTATTTTGTCATGCAAGAATTAATTTAAATAGGGATAGGAGGTTCATTTGTCATGGCTTATTCGTTCATATTAGCAGATGCTATGAAGGGACTATGCTTTTCCTTTGCCAATTTTGTTCTTATGTTCACCAGCAGACTATAGAATCATGAGTTGATTTATTGTTGTGATTTTTTTTTTTTTGACCTCTGATGAAGTTACATTTTTTTTCTTTGGTCTACATGGGGGATGGCTTATGAAGTTACATTGCTTATGCTACTGAATCTCTGTCAATGAATCCGTAGTCCGTAGTATTCAACATGTGCTTTGTCAACCTGGTTAAGATATACCTGCAATTTTTGTTTGAGTTTAACAGGGGCTTATGTTCCTAGAGGTTTCGTTGATGGAACAAAATTTCCACTGGATGCGTGGTAACGACTAACACACTTATTAGTAATGATGTCTCCCTCATACATATGCGAACAATGGTCCCTTGGTCACACTTGTATCGAGTAAACAAACTAATCTGTGTATGCTAGACTTAATCAACCCCTGTATATTGATCCTTCTCCTCCCCCCAGGGTTAGGTATGCCTGTTGATGAATGCATCTGATTTGTTAATATGTCTTTTTTGCATTTTGATACCGCAGGCCAACGCAGTATCAGGAATGGCAGTGAATGATGACTGCAAGTTGAAGTTCTTGGATCTGAAAGCAAAGCGTACTTACCGTTTCATAATCTATAAGATCGATGAGAAGCAGAAGGAGGTTCTTGTAGAGAAGCTCGGCGAACCCAACTTGACCTACGATGACTTTACTGCCAGCCTTCCTGCAAATGAATGTAGATATGCCATATATGATTTTGACTTTGTGACTGAAGAGAATTGCCAAAAAAGCAAAATTTTTTTCATCGCATGGTAAACTTCTTTTTTTTTTCTCCCTTTTTAGTTGGCTTAACTCAGGACATCAACTTAACCTTTCCCTTCTGTTTGATACTGAAGGTCCCCTGACACGGCAAGGGTGAGAAGCAAGATGCTTTATGCAAGCTCCAAAGAGAGGTTCAAGAGAGAGCTCGATGGCATTCAGGTCGAGTTACAAGCAACTGATCCTACCGAGATGGGCCTCGATGTCATAAGAGGCCGTGCGAATTGAGCATATGGCTGTGTGCCCCTAGTCTACGTTGTCAGCTTATTCTCTATTATTTGGTGTGGTTCTGCTGGAATGTTCATTAACTACAAGGGAAGGTTAGTTCCCTAGATATCATGTGAGCTTGTGGTTGGCATTACTAAATAGAAACTATTCAAAGTATCTTTCCGTTTTCACTTTGCTGTTATCTATTTTGTGCGTGGTACTCATGGCATTAGCATCTAATCATGTTCTTGTGTCTGAAAGCTAATGGTATGCGACATTTTGTATGGCAACAAATGTAGTTACTCTCATTGATGGCGTAACTCTTGACACTCGACCAACATGCCTCCCTTTTCTATGAAATAGGATGTCACCCATGATGTAGTTACTCTTATTAATCTTGTAGTCATATTGGTTTTATTTCTGATTCAATTTTCTTTCTCTATGGTAAGTTTCTGTATTAGCACCAGAGCTGACAAAATCTGAAGGGTTTGCTATGTTTTTTCGTATCTCAATTGCGAAATCAAGCCACAGGATTGTTGTTATTGATCTATTTATTTATAGAAGGAACATGTGTAGTTGATGAGCCCGTCTCTATCTTATTCCAGGATTCGGTAACTTTTTAAAATTGTCTTGCAAGTGAATTCTGAAAGAATGAGGTTGTTGATGGAGACTGTTAATCCAAAGAGAATCCGA
Organism: Wurfbainia villosa; assembly: GCA_025175895.1. NCBI lineage: Eukaryota > Viridiplantae > Streptophyta > Magnoliopsida > Zingiberales > Zingiberaceae > Wurfbainia > Wurfbainia villosa. Next base: position 74,881,118 of record CM046007.1, on the reverse strand, counting down.
TTAGTGTTTTTTCTTTTGTGATGTGTTTTTCAAAAATCATCCCTCTAATTGTACATAAATCGCTAAAAAAAAGCATTAATCGTTAATTTGTGTAAGTTAAATGTCTAACATTTTAATTAACTTACTATGTTAATTATAAATTTAATGTATGTATATGTATAAGATTAAAATGTTTTGTAAAATATACGAGTTTAAAATCACTAAAATAAAGTAAATATGTTTTTTAAAAATAGCATATGGCTATTGATTTTAAAATATATATATATTTTAAAATTATAACTCTAAAATATATATAATATTTAAGAATTTATCATAATATATCTTTTTATATTAAATTTGCTTTCCAAATTTAAGACACAATATTTTTTTTAAATTATATTTTAAAAAATAAAAATTATTTAAAATTGCTATATTTGTTACATAGTCATTTTATAAAATTTTTGAATATATAATAAAACTTGATCAATATATATATATATATATATATAGAATTTCCGTCTGGCCCACCGTCGGGCCGGGCGCGATCGACGCCGACTTCGCGGCGATTCGGCGGTGATCGGTTTCTGGCGATTTAGCGGTCGAATCCGGCGTCGGCGATCGGCCGCTTCACGCGCTGTGAGCGGGATGGGCGACGGCGGCGGTGTGGCGACACCATTCGATCGTCGTACGGCCGAATCGCGATCGAATCGGCCACATGCGGGCGGATTCGCGCGCATCGGTCGAATCCGGCCGATCGCGGCCGACGCTGGCGCGCCTCGGCCGCGTGAAGCTGTCGTTTCCGGCCGGTTTGCGCCGGATTCCGATCGGAAACCGGTCACCGTCGGATCGCCGAAGTCAAGCGCCGATCGCGCCCGGCCCGGCGAGACGGTGGAGCAGGACGACGCGGTGAGCGGTGATTTCGGCTCACACGGAGGAGGCGCGGACGGTTCAGTCGCGGAGGAGATCAAAATTCTATATATATATATATTGAAATCTTTTATATTTATAAAATTTATATCATTTTACACTCTAGTATTTTTTTCAAATATATTTCATAATAACTTTAAAATTTTTAATATTTCTCCAATATATATATATATATATATATATATATATATATATATTTGGATACTTTTAAATTTATAGTTTAAAAATATATATATTTTAGAAAATTATAATAGTAAATTTAAAAAGTTGTAATAAAATTTGCCAAAAATTAAAAGGCCCTCTCTATATCAATTTCGTCAAAGGCATCCTTTTTAGAAAATGTCAAATTAGAGTTTTAATAAATTTATCATCCCAAAATATATCTTCATTTCACCATTCTTTTAATAATAATATCCTATTATAACTATTATGCTATTTGTAAACCGTAACTATTAAATAATATTAAATTAATTTTGATCGATAAAAATATTTTGATATAATAATATTCTATATAGTCATTTTAATAAAATTAGATTAAAAAATATTAAATTAATTTACTTTAATAATAATAGCTATGCTGCAGCTACCATAGTAATATTAAAATTAGAGTGTTTTTAGATAAGCGAAACGTATTTTTTCTTTTTGAGATTAAAAAAAAAAGAATAATAAGGGATATCTGTTTTACTCCAAAATATAGAGATAATTTACTTTAGCATATTTTAATAATTATAACCGAATTATATATATATATATATATATATATATATATAAACTGGAATGTTAGTTTTAAAAGCATCTTTATTATTCATTATCTGATTTTCTAATATTTAAGAATTAAAATTATAGTGCGCACCCAAAGTATTTATGTATGTTATATTACATAACTCATCCGTGAAAACTTTTGAGCACATTCATTATCCATCATATGATTTTCTAGGATTTAAATATTGAACTATAATAAAAAATGTGGAACCGCCACATTAGCAACTCCCTCTGGCTGCCCCTACCGGTGGAGGAGGTATATCAGGACCCAGGTGGCTAGCGTAGGAATGCAGAGTTATCGGTAGCCTGACGGTCAAATCCAGGAATCGACCCCTTGCGCTTTCAAAGATTGGACTATAATGTGTACCCAATTGGATGATGATAATAGAGGTGCTTACGGTTTCTAGACTTCCCAATCTCTTACCAGCATAGGTCTTACTAGTAGTTTTAAGGAGTTATCTCTTGTCAAGAAAAAGGACTGAAGAACAACCTTAATCTTCAAAGGAAAAGTAATACATAAACAAAACTAGATTAGACATGCTTACAGATGGATAGCTAACAAAACTAACTTAGATATGCTCACGTACCCGAAGGTAGGAAAAACACACAAAAGAAAAACACAAAATAAACTTACAGGACTTGAAGATGTAGTTACAAACTATACCAAACTCACAAACACTTAGATGAATATGTTTCTTCGAAGAGGGATGCCCCTTGATGAAGAGTGGCTCTTTTTATATAGTCGTAGTTGCTTAAAGGAGAAGCTTTCTTTTCCTGAGTGGGGTGTCTTTAGACTGAATTATTTTTACTTTTTCAGGGCATCTTGAGAGTGGAGCTCTTCTTTTGGGAGTGGAGTTCTTCTTTTGCGTTTACTTTGTCCTTCTATTGAGTTGTCACAATGCTTTTGTCTTTGTCTTTCCATTGAGCTATCTTGTCCTTGAGTTGTCTAACTTTCCATCATGTTATCTAGGTTTCTGTCATGTGTTGAAGTGGTGGAGCAAGGTGTATATTATGCTGGAGGGACGTCTTGTGATTGAGGAGTTGTCATGCTGGTTGCTAAATTGTTTCTGTATTCTCTTGCGGTGATATGGCTGGATTTTTTAATGGGCCATTTGAAGTGTCTTCTTTTATAATGTTCCACCAATTCTATATTTTTAGTGTAATATTTGAATGGGAAAAACTGATTTCCCATATGCATTGGCCAGTATATTTTTTCAGTAAAAGTTTACGCAATAAGAGTGTATTCTAGGTCGTCTCTAGTTTCATCCCAAAGCCAGCAGGTGCCTTGGATAGATGCCCTCCAATTGTTGACTTGTTCTAGCAGAGGAGTTATTGCTCCCCAGTATTCATCTGGATTATTTGGGAAAACATCTTCAATTGCTTCTGGCTTGTAAATGATCTCCTTGGTTTGTAATTTGATGATATGTCGAGTAGGTTCTATTTTGTGGTCAATCCACTCGGGTGGTGTGCTTTGGATTGAACATGAGATATAACTCTCGAAAGACTCCATTTCCAAGAGCATTCTAATGGTATTTTCTAGTTTATAAGGAAATGCATCAGTAACGTCATTTGTCTGGACCCATAGTTCATTTAGGAGACCATGGTCCAACAAGATAAAAGGTGTGATTTCGATTCCTTGAAATTTTTGTATTTGATAGACACTGAGGTCTATTAATCCTAAGTGTATATAATTGTGTTGTTTGGTCAGGAGTTATTTTCCAACTTCTTCAGTAATGAGAGTGAGCCTTTCTTCACCTTTATCCGGTAGGTGAAGAGCTTCAACTCTGTGATGTCGATATATGGAATTTGTAAAAGATAATAGATTTTGTCCATATAGTCTTCTGGGATTTAATATGTTTAGCTGTTCATTTGAAAATGTTTCTACTATTCTATCTATGTCTATTACTTCTTCGATTCTATGTTGGTTTGTATTATGATACTATAAGTTGTCTAGCCATGTCATACTGGAAGGGGATTCAGAGATAGATCTCCTTCCTCCAATGGTTCTGGATGTCCCAAAAAATAGGCCGATTGTTGTTCTATTCATTTCTTTCGTGGTATGTTATAAATGAATAGGATGACAATCTTCTTCTAATAATTCCTCACGTTGATAATTTTCCCAAGTCCTTACTAAGAGATTCGATGGACTGGTTCCAATTTTTTATGTTTCCAACATACACTGTATTTCTTTCTATGTGGAGGATTTTTGTCTCTAGCATCGTGATCCTATGATGTAGTAATGTTAACAGTGCTATTATAGTATTGTTTTGCTATATCTGAATTTGTTCTACTTTTCCTAGAAATTCTACTTTAATATAGCCGTCTTCCTTAGTCTTAGTATAGTTTTGTGAATATTCTAAAGCATCCTCGTAATATGTGTTTTTGAAACTCAGTTTGTTAATTTAAGTAGGAGGTCCTCTAGTTGCCCTTGTAATTCTCTAAACTGACATTCTATGATTTTTAAAAAAAATTCAACTTTAGCCAAAAGGTCTTTGTTTTCAATTTCAAAGTTTCTAGGTTGATTTTCGTTTATTACTTTGGTTAAATTTAAGATGTCACCTCTTTTAGGTAGATTTATAAAGTTGACTTGACTTACCCTTCTATTTAAATTTTATTGTGAATTGTTCAGATACTCAATATTCTGTTTAATCTCATTAAGTTGATTTTGTTGTTTGTTTACTGTCGTTGTTATTAAATTTACGTTATGATGTAAGTTCTGAAGATTGTTTTCAGCTGATAAACTATGATGTTTGGGTTGATGATGTCTAGTTTACATTGTATCTTATTTTTGTTCCAATATTTAGTCGGATTTTCTCCTATAATTTCCATTTTTTCTAATCTAGATACTATAGTATCTAAATCTTCAGAAGTGTTGAAATGTTTGAGTATATAGGCCATGTTTATAAATTGGGGAGTTTCTGTATCTAGTTCTCCTTCTAGGTCTTCATATTCGTATTCGTCAGGTTCTTCTCCGTATTCGTATTCTTCATATTCTTCTTGTATCAAATGGTTCATTTGGGTGTCATAATAGTTACATGTTTGTTCTTTATTTTAGGCAAGTACATTGGTGTATATTTTGTTCTGGAGCCCGGAAAGATGAAGGGTATTCCAATAAAACTGGAGAAGTTATAGAGTTTGATAGGAAAAATACATAGTCAGGTGATAGGAAAAGAGCTCTATCTTTTACTAGAAGGAATGAAGTCCTAAAATAAGCTGGAGGTCAGGATGATTGAGGGGTCTTACCCACATATGAGGTTGGGGTATGGATTGGCTATATTGTCCACAATTATTATAAATCTTGATATGGGCATTTTTTTATGAAAGTGTGACAAGATAAGTGCTTACCGTCAAATTGAGTGTTGAGCATTGGCTTAATGTGGAGCTTGTTGCTCCGATGTCTAATAGAGCATGAAATTTGAATTCATGTCCTTGTATGTTCATTATGCATTGCACTCGTAGATCTATTGATTTTTCAGTATTACACATACTAGGAGTTTTGATGAAAACAATGTTAGTTTCAGTGGGTGGTTCTGATATCATATTTGCTTGTTCTTCTTCGAAACTTTCTTAGTTTTGGTTTTGTATAGTTTGTCTTAGAAGACTTAGGTCATTTTCTAAAATGTTAATCCTTGTTTCCAATATGGATATCTGAGTCTCTAATAGTGTGGTTTTGATCGTACTTTTCTTGGTAGATGATTCTGGTATACTTATATGGTGCTATTCAAACAAGCAATAATTACATAGCTATTGCCTGCATATCCTACATGTTGCTCTCTTGTATAATGATGGAAAGTATCCGCAAACAGAGCAGGGAATATGATCTGCTCCATATTTTAAGTCCCAAATATGAGAACAGGTTAATGTAGCCGGGATTTGCCTAAACATATAGTTATGTTCATAACTATCTAATTGGTCAAATCCTATTCCTTCGAAATCAGAATTACTGGTCCCAAAATAGTCATTGGGATATAGTCCATGCTGATTATTTTTGAGGAATGAGTTTACCAAAGAGTAATTAGTCATTTTGGGAATTTCTTCTAAGTCAGAAACTGTGATTACTGAGTATATTGAAGAAGTATCAGACACGTCTGTTTGGATTTCTACTAGGTCCTCGTTTGTACATGCAACTAAAGTTGCTTCTCTAGTAAAGAGGTTTTTTCTATTAGGACAAGTTGATGAAAGGTGTCCTTGTTGATTACAGGCATAACATGTTATGAGGTTTGAATAAGTTTTCTTTGGATTAAATTTTTTGGCGTGTTTTTCTTTGTTTAAATAAGGTTTTCTAGCCTTACTCCTTCTTAGATAATATGTCTGTTTTGACGTTTTTTAGGTTTTGGACTTATCCTTTCTCTTTGTGGATTAGCTCCATATTGTTAGGGTGTATATATTTGTTTACAAAATCTATATTGTTGGGTTTTGAGTTGTTTTTATATTTGTATATACATGCATTTTTCTTTGAGTTTGTTTATTATGTATTGTATCCTTACTCCTATATTATTATATTTATTTGGAACTTGCATATCTGTCCATGATTTATGTATTTCCTTTTCTAATTCTTCTAGTAGTTTGCTAAAAAGCCTTTCTCCTACATATGTATTGTAGTAGTTTCCAGAAATAGAGGCTAAATGTAGGAAATCGTTGTAATTTTTTTTTTTATCATAGACCAGTCAAATAATTGTATTTGTTCTAAATCCCTCATTGCTCTTTTTGTCTTATATCTAGGCTAGTGTTAGCATCTCTGGATGTTAGAATTCTCTGTATAGCATAGAAGAAATTTAATATGTTGTTTCCCCTATTCGCTAACTTTGCCACTTCTTCGGAGAATTTTTTTTATATGCCTCCCAAGATGATCGGGATGTTTCCCTTAGATAGTTCTCTCCTATCCGAATCATGACTTCTCCAGATTCTACATCTAGTTTATGTTTTGTGAGGTAGTCCCTCTCTACTGAAACTATCCATTGTTCTAGGTAAGTGTCATATAACTGGGGATCATATTCAGTTATATTAAGTAATACTGCTCCTGTTCCAAAAAATGTTACTTCTGTAGGTCTTCTTCCTCCTAAGGTTCGCAAGAACGAATTGTTATTTGTATACGGAGGAGCTACCCTTCTTGGTGGGTGGCCTTGTCTGTAATCTAATGTCCCCATGGTACTTTCTGGATAAGTCTGAGGTATTAAAGTAGCAGTGAATTCTGTATTCATGAAATTTGTATGCTTATTAATGTAGTTTTCTTTTGTTGAGGCTAGTATATTTTCATCTTCGTCTAGGCTAAGTATTGTTAGGGATCGTTTGGAAGCTAGAGGGGGGGGGGTGAATAGCGTAGATGAAATTCGATCTCGTTCGTGTCTACAATTTCGTTAGTGCGCAGCGGAAATAGAAATAATACAATAACGAAATAGACAATCACATACGAACATGAGTATGTAACATGGTTCGGAACCGCACGGTTCCTACTCCACGGATCGGGCTCAAACAAGCCCTAGCGATGCCAATCACACACCACTATAAAATAACTCCTTCTCGGAACAATCCGGAGGTGGAGAAACCTCGTACAATGTATACAACAGTAATACAAGATGAATAAAAGCAATATAATGAAATACAAAGCAATACAAGTAAAGAAAACACTTTACAAATGCTCTTTGAATGCTTGATTACTTGGTTGATCGAGTAGCACTTGGAGACCCTGAATTGCAGCAGCAACTCGCCCCAAATCACCTCAAAGAACCATTCTTTTTCCTCCATCACGAGCTCCTTATAAAGCTTCAACCTGTGCTGGAAAAAGTCGATCAGTCGACTGATCGGGACCATCAGTCGACTAATGTCACTGTTGTCGTGAGACAACGGCTAGATCCACGTTGGATAAGTCCAACGGATCTACCATCAGTCGACTGATTGTGACCATCAGTCGACTGATGGAGTCCTCACTCGACCAGTCGAGTCTCGACTCCATTCTGTGGCCGATTTCTTGAGCACCAGTCGACTGATCATACGATCACCGATCGCTGAGCCATCACCGATCGCCCACCTGGCGATCGCTAGGCCATAACCCGCAGTCAAACCCTAGTTGACTCGGTCCAGTCGACTGCCACATGACACCAGTCGACTGGCACACCTCAAACATGAGGTTTTAATCCAAGTATGGTTCCCCTATACTTGCTAGACCACCCTTAGCCTAGACCTAAGCCTTCTAGCCACCTCCATCAGCCTCACGCCTCTCGGATCCCTCCAAGTCATCCATGACTTGTGCTTCTATGTCACGCTAACGGTGTCTACACCGCCAAGGCACTTTGGACTTACGCCGCCAAGACTCCGCTTGGACTTTACGCCGCCAACCATTGGACTTATGCTGCCAAGACTCCCGCTTGGACTTTACGTCGCCAATATCAATCCCCTTGGACTTTCTCTTGCCAACCCATGTTGGACTTTCCATGCCAAGACCATGCTTGGACTTTCCTTGCCAACTCATGTTGGACTTTCCATGCCAAGTACTCAAGACTTGGACTTTACTTTGCCAAGACCCATGCTTGGACTTTCCCTTGTCAACCCATGTTGGACTTTTCATGCCAAGACCCATGCTTGGACTTTTCATGTGCCAAGTGTCCCACTTGGACTTTCCATGCCAAGTACTCAAGACTTGGACTTTACCAAATGACAATTACATTGTCATATGTTTTTGTCGAAACATCAAAACATCACTCGAGTCAAACTCGAGTCCTGGTCAATCGTGACCTGGGCCGATTGCACCAACAATCTCCCCCTTTTTGATGTTTGACAAAAACCAAACAAATTATTGAGTTAGAACACTAACTCAAATCCCTTACCAATTATCCCAAATTGGTAAATACTCTCCAAATGTTCTCCCCCAAACATTCTCCCCCTTTTTGACTAACATCAAAAAGGTTTTCTCTCCAAGGAGGTCAATGTCTCATGTCCCAATGAGATCTTACAATCTCTCCCTTGGTCCAAAAATACTTAGGATGCCTACCATCTTCCTAGTGATACATCCAATATCACTCAAGCGAGACAATCCCATTTACTCTCCCAATTTCCAAATTGGGTTTCTCAAAAGTCCCATCAATTTCCCAATTGATGTCATATTCTCCCAATAACTTCTCCTCTTCAAGGAGAAAAACACATCCATCATCCCAAGATGGATACCTCCCCCTAAAGGCTTGCTCCCCCTTGACCATTGCACCAACAATGTCCTTGGGCAGTCCCTAAGCCAATAGGAACTCTAAACCATCAAAATTTAGGTTAGAAATTCAATATAGAACTTTTCAACACCTTAAAATTGATACAAACCCTAAACAACTCTCCTAATCCATATCCAATGGATTTTCACCCTTTATAATGCTTCCCAAAGCATATCCTAGGGTTAGGAGTGATTAGGGACCTTTACCATGGCTGAACACGGGCTAACCAAACCTAATTTTCCCGAAATCAGCCTTGGCAGTCGACTCTGTCAGCTACCAGTTGACTACCACACTCATCAGTCGACTGCCACTCAGGGCAGTCGACTGATAACTGAAATTTCCAAATTTCAGTTATCAGAATCAAGTTTTAGAAATTCATAAATAATTATACGTTTATCGACAAATCCTGAAAGTTCATACGTATAATACTTATGACACATACAATGGGTGAAAAATATTTTAAAATTATTTTACCCATAAAATAGTAAATTTGATACAAAACTCAAAACCATTGAAATTTTCAATGTTTTGGCCCTGTTTTGTATCAACTCTATCAATGGTGATTGCTATCAAAAGATAGACTTCACCAAGGTTTTTCAAAAAGATTTTAAAATGTTTTCAAAACCTTATTTTGGATCATATTCCTTGGGCTCTATGTACATGACTTGTACACATGCTCTCCCAATGATCCACATGTTGAGTTAAAATGAGTTTGGGTTCAACTAGATGCAACAACTATGCACCTTGAACTTAACTCATATCCTAGCATCTCACATGTATCTAGGGTGTATAAATACACATACATGTTAATTGGATGTAAGATGTGGGTTTTGTTTCATTTAATCTAGGGTTTTATGCATTTTTCTAAGGTAACCCTACTTGATTCCCTTATAAATGAGACTCCAAGTCATGCCATTGTCCTTAGTTCAATTTTAATCAATTAAATGCATGAAATGATCATGGCATAAAGATAGCAATAATTAAGCATGACCAATGATTATGATGTTATGTCATATGATAAAATCTAAAAACACATGACATTTGTCCTTAATCCCTAAGCATACTCATGACATATAAATGATAGAACATAAACATGATGTCATGTCATGGCATATGACAAACAAATCATGGCAAGTAAAAAGTATAGGTATAAGTATACCTAAATTTTAATATTCATTGCCATTTGATACAATTAATTATATTTTGCCATATTATCACTAATCTTCCTAGTGTGCCAAAAACCCAAAATGGAAAACTAATCTCTAAAACTCAATTGTGTCAATTTAATCATTTTATCAAACTTCTCAAATAATATTGTCACATCCTAAAATCTTTTAGGATTAAAGCTCAAATGTATTTTCAAAGTAACCATAACCTTGAAAATATCCTAAAGTGTCACCTTTACCATGGTTGAGTTAACTACTCATCCAATCAAGGTTGACACACCCTAAACCCACATAGCGTGAATCAATCACGCTCTTAGGAACCCAAAACCTATTTGAGCTCCTAGGGTTAATTAGGTATTCCTTAGGGATAACCTCCCTAGATACCTTCCTAATGACCCTCCTAGGCTTATTAGCCTTGGTCATTTTGGTCTTACCTAGGTTGACTCTAGGGGTAACTCCCCTTGCAACCTTCTTAGTGGCCACCCTAGGTTTCCTAGAAACCCTAGCCACTAGGCACACCCTTTGGTCAACTCTAGGGATGACTTCCCTATTGACCTTGGTCTTCCTAGACCTAGTTTGTGTTCCATAATCAAATGGAACACTATGGTAAGCTTATAGGTTTTTGACCCAAACCCTTCTTGCCTTTGGTTGACTTTTGTCTTTTAGGTCCTACTTGTTGACTTTGATTATTTGACCTAAAAGTTTGACCAATTGACCCTTGCATTTGATTTTGCATAATGTTGAGGGTCTTTTCAAGTTTTTCAAGCCTTGACCTCAAGGCTTGATTTTCCTTTTCTAATATCTCAATTTTTTATTTTTCATTTTCTCTTGAGATATTTCTATTTCTAGGCATATGTCTAGATTTCTTAGCATTAAAGCCTAGATGTTCTCCTATTTTCTTAATGCTTTCCTTAGGTAATATATTTTTAGGGACATTAGTCCCAAATTTCTTCTTATTTCCTAAGTGAACACTCTTAGCACCTAAACAAAAGTATTTATTTCTATTAGCATGCTTTTCATGGCAAATTGCAAGAGAATTAAAATTCCTAGCATGCTTTTGACTTTTAAATTTAGAAGATGCATTATTGAAATATACCTTAGGGTTTGCCTTGGAGGCCCCCCTACATGTATAGCTCCTTCTTGGGTCTTTTTGCTCCCCCTAGGACATTGATTTCGGTAATGCCCCGGTTGCCGTCACTTGAAGCAAATGACTTGCTCCTTGCTTTTCTTGGCATTGGGAACACCGGCTTCATTGACTATTTGTGTCGGTGGAGCTTTCCTAATCTTCTTTGGACATTTGCTCTTGTAATGCCCATACTCCCTACACTCAAAGCACATGATATGAATTTTATTATTATTTGAAATGCTCGAGTTACCTAGGTCCGTGGTGGAAGGTGCCGGAGTTAGATTTTGAGTTTCTTCATCTTGACCGGATGTTGAAGGCTCTTCTTGAGGTTTCTCCGGTATAGAGGATGGTCTCTCCTCCTCAATCCTAGAAGTAGATGCTTCTTCCACCTCTTCTACTTCTTCTTTCTCCGATCCGGAAGTTGACTCCATCTCAACTTCTGATTCCTCACTTTCACTTGAGGATGAACTCTCCTCATGGAGTCTTGCCAACTTTCTCCATAGCTCCTTTGCATACATGTAATCCCCTAGCTTGCACAAAACATCATTAGGGATTAAATCTTCCAAAAGTTTCGTTACCTTAACTTCGGTCTTGAGCTTTTGACGTTGCTCTTGGGTCCATTTCTTCAATTTTAGGACATTCCCCTTCTTATCCCTAGGGGGTTTAAGGCCTTCAACGAGGATGAACCAATCCTCTATGTTCATCATCAAGAATGTTTCCATTCTTGCTCTCCACGCTGGAAAATCTTCTGGATCATATGGAGGTGGAGTGTTGATATCCCATCCAAGCTTGTCTTGGAATTCCATCTTCACCCTCTAGCCTTTTGTTTTAGCTCCGGGCGGTTAGTCCGTAGAAGAGCCCCGGGCTCTGATACCACTTGTTAGGGATCATTTGGAAGCTAGAGGGGGGGGTGAATAGTGTAGATGAAATTCGATCTCGTTCGTGTCTATAATTTCGTTAGTGCGCAGCGGAAATAGAAATAATACAATAACGAAATAGACAATCACATACGAACACGAGTATGTAACGTGGTTCGGAACCGCACGGTTCCTACTCCACGGATCGGGCTCAAACGAGCCCTAGCGATGCCAATCACACACCACTATAAAATAACTCCTTCTCGGAACAATCCGAAGGTGGAGAAACCTCGTACAATGTATACAACAGTAATACAAGATGAATACAAGCAATATAATGAAATACAAAGCAATACAAGTAAAGAAAACACTTTACAAATGCTCTTTGAATGCTTGATTACTTGGTTGATCGAGTAGCACTTGGAGACCCTGAATTGCAGCAGCAACTCGCCCCAAATCACCTCAAAGAACCATTCTTTTTCCTCCATCACGAGCTCCTTATAAAGCTTCAACCTGTGCTAGAAAAAGTCGATCAGTCGACTGATCGGGACCATCAGTCGACTGATCGGGACCATCAGTCGACTGATGCCACTGTTGTCGTGAGACAACGGCTAGATCCACGTTGGATAAGTCCAACGGATCTACCATCAGTCGACTGATTGTGACCATCAGTCGACTGATGGAGTCCTCACTCGACCAGTCGAGTCTCGACTCCATTTTGTGGTCGATTTCTCGAGCACCAGTCGACTGATCATACGATCGATTGATCGTTGAGCCATCACGACCGTCGCCCACCTCCGGCAATCGGCGCTAGGCCATAACCCGCAATAAACCCTAGTTGATTTCGGTCCGATGCGCCACATGACACTGGGCCGATCGACACACCTCAAACATGAGGTTTTAATCCAAGTATGGTTCCCCTATACTTGCTAGACCACCCTTAGCCTAGACCTAAGCCTTCTAGCCACCTCCATCAGCCTCACGCCTCTTGGATCCCTCCAAGTCATCCATGACTTGTTCATCCATTGCGCTAGCCTTCAGGTGCTTCCGTCGGCTATGTCATGCTAACGGTGTCTACACCGCCAAGGCACTTTGGACTTACGCCGCCAAGACTCCGCTTGGATTTTACGCCGCCAACCATTGGACTTATGCTGTCAAGACTCCCGCTTGGACTTTACGCCGCCAATATCAATCCCCTTGGACTTTCTCTTGCCAACCCATGTTGGACTTTCCATGCCAAGACCATGCTTGGACTTTCCTTGCCAACCCATGTTGGACTTTTCATGCCAAGTACTCAAGACTTGGACTTTACCTTGCCAAGACTCATGCTTGGACTTTCCCTTGCCAACCCATGTTGGACTTTTCATGCCAAGACCCATGCTTGGACTTTTCATGTGCCAAGTGTCCCACTTGGACTTTCCATGCCAAGTACTCAAGACTTGGACTTTACCAAATGACAATTATATTGTCATATGTTTTTGTCGAAACATCAAAACATCACTCGAGTCAAACTCGAGTCCTGGTCAATCGTGACCTGGGCCGATTGCACCAATAAGTATTTCATGGGCCTTAAGTTTTCCTTTAAGTTTTTCTTGCTTTTCTAGATTTTTTATTTCTTGTGGTGTTATGTTATTGTTTTTCTCATTGGGTATGTACACATATTCACCTATATCATCAAATATGCCTTTTATTTTGGCTTCTCTGTTCATTAGATTCTTTTCTGTCATTTTCTTTGCTATCTCAAGATGTCTTCGTCCTAATACTTGGAACATTCTTGAGTAATCTATTTCTCTGTTTATGAGGTTGGTTTCTTGTAAATTTTCTTAATCTTTTGTATTAGTTAAGTAACCTAAAAATCTTACACTTAGCTCGCCTCATCTATTTTTATACATAATAGACTGTGTAGGCTTTGCTATCTGTATTTCTTCTTCTAGTTGTATGGTTAGGATTTGTTTTCCAGCTTCTTCAGTCATGAGAGTGAGCCTTTCTTCACCTTCATCCAGTAGGTGAAAAGCCTTGACTCTGTGATGTTGATATATGGAATTTGTAAAAGATAACAGGTTTTGTCTATATAGTCTTTTGGGATTTAATATGTTTAGCTGTTCATTTGAAAATGTTTCTACTGTTCTATCTATGTCTATTACTTCTTCGATTCTATGTTGGTTTGTATTGTGATGTTGTAAGTTGTCTAGCCATGTCATACTGGAAGGGGATTCAGAGATAGATCTCCTTCCTCCAATGGTTCTGGATGTCCCAAAAAATAGGTCGGTTGTTGTTCTATTCATTTCTTTTCATGGTATGATATAAATGAATAGGATGACGGTCTTCTTCTAATAATTCCTCCCGTTGATAATTTTCCCAAGTCCTTACTAAGTGATTCGATGGACTAGTTCCAATTTTTTATGTTTCCAACATCCACTGTATTTCTCTCTATGTGAAGGATTTTTGTCTCTAGTATTGTGATCCTATGATATAGTGATGTTAACAGTGCTATTATAGTATTGTTTTGATGTATCTGAATTTGGTCTGCTTTCCTTGGAAATTCTACTTTAATATAGTCGTCTTCCTTAGTCTTAGTATAGTTTTGTGAATATTCTAAGGCTTCCTCGTAATATGTGTTTTCGAAACTTAGTTTGTTAATTTAAGTAGGAGATCCTCTAGTTGCCCTTGTAATTCTCTAAACTAACATTCTATGGTTTTTAAAAAATTTTCAATTGTAGCCAGAAGGTCTTTGTTTTCAATTTCAAAGTTTCTAGGTTGATTTTTGTTTATTACTCTGGTTAAATTTAAGATGTCACTTCTTTTAGGTAGATTTATAAAGTTGACTTGACTTACCCTTCTATTTAAATTTTCTTGTGAATTGTTCAGATACTTGATATTCTGTTTAATCTCGTTAAGTTGATTTTGTTGTTTGTTTACTGTCGTTGTTATTAAATTTACGTTATGATGTAAGTCCTGAAGATTGTTTTCGGCTGATAAACTACTTGTTATAATAAGATCTGTTATTGTATTTAGTTGGGAATGTTCCGAATGTACTTGGTGAGATGTATGCTTAGATCTGTGATAACAGTGATGACTTTTGAAATCTTGTGTTTGTATCTTTCGTGTAGGTGAAGTGGCTAGATCAAGATATGGTATATACACGAGTTTGATATCCGGAGTGTCCTCCACTGAGCGATTTGTGCACGACGATTTCTCCATCGTCCGATCGATTGCAATTGCACAGTGAATGAAAAATGCATAGTGCTTTTTTTGTCGCGATTTCATTCGTCTGTAGCTTGGATTCGTCGACGGTCGATCGGATTCTGGTCGAAATCCGAGCATGATCCGGTTGACACTAGAGTTTGATCGAATTACGGTCGTAAACAACCGCAATCACGATCGATTCCAATCGTAATCCGGTAGACACCGAAGTTCGATCGGATTGTGGCCGAAATCTGGCCTCCCACCGGTGAGTTCGAGCGATCGCAACGTGATTACTATGCATTTTTCATTCGTGTATATATATATATATATATATATATATATATATATATATATATATATATATATATATATATATATATATATATATATATATATATATATATATATATATATATATATATATATATATATATATTCTAACAACCCAAATTTTAGATCTTATACTTTTTATTTAGAGGAAAAAGAAAATTTGAATAAATAGTTTGTTAGCCGAGGCTCAAACCATGAACCTTTGGTTTGGGGGAATATACTTCCTACCACTAAGTCATAAGATTGCCAATGAGTAAGATATAACAGAATATATCTATAGACGAGAAAAAGAGAGAAGTTGGTTAATTTGGCTAATCGTTTAAAGGGGTAATTAAGTTAAGGAAACCCTAGTTTATTTTTTTTTTCTCTTCTCTCCTTTCCCTAAATTTCTTGCACCGCCCTCTCTCTCCCTCTTCTCTCCAAACGCCGACCCCTCTTCTCTCCAAACGCCGACCCCGCCCCCTCTCTCTCCCTCTTCTCTCCAAACGCTGACCCCGCCCCCTCTCTCTCCATCTTCTCTCCAAGCGCCGACCAACCCTTCCCCTTCCTCTCCCTTTCCGTTTTCCAGCCGCCGAAGCGAGGAAGAAGATTATCTTCTCTTTGGATAATTCAAGAGGGGATTTTTCAAGAGGGATCTCCTCAAGGACTTGGTAGTGGATCACGCTAAAGCAAAGGAACACGTAGGAGGCCTTCTCTTTATGAAATCTAATGGTATAAATTGGTGAAAAAGCGTATGAAGTAAGTATTTCTCATCTGCAGTATAAGTAGTTATCATATGTCATTGATATGTTTTTATGTGCATGTTATTTCTAGTTATGCATGGTATTTTGAGTTGCATGATTTTACTCATTATGTCATGTTCGATTCAGTATCATGTTTAGATCCATGATAAAAATGTGATTTATGATCATGCATGTTGTAGATGAGTTGTAGCTTACAATTATATGCATGATGTAGAGTAAGATGTAAAAATATTTCCTTTATAAATAAAATTTAAAGATGCTCCCTGTTTGAATTGGGGATTAAGAGCACAACGATCTTCAGTATGCTTCCCATTTTAGTTTTGGGGGTCAAGAGCATAATGATCTTTAGGGTGCTCCTCATTCGTGGCTTAGGGGATTAAGAGCATTCTTTCAGTATGTATATAAATATAAGTATAAAGAAAGTATTTTACTTTTGAAAGGGCATGTATCGGATATCAGTTTCACCCACGGGCCAAGGCCCTCAGTTTCAGTTACCCTAGTAGGTTCGGTGGTTGGTCACCCCGACCTATTAGGAAAGCGCGCATTGGTACTATGTCGGGCTCATATTCAGAATGATTATTAATTTGAAGTATCAGTATAAGTACAAGTAAAAGTTTTCAAAGTTAATTATTCCAGTTCAGATACACTATTTACAAGTTTTAAAATACTTAAGAGAATGGTTTATACAAGAGACATGTATTCAAAGTTATGATTTTCAGTTATGTTTACATGTGTATCAATGTATCAAGGGTAAGAGAACTAGTTGCATGATTTCATATGTTGCATATTTTTGTGAGCATGGAAAGTACTTACTAAGCATTATTGCTTACAGTTTGTATTTTCTTATACTGCAGATAAAGGTAAAGAAAAGCTTCAGTAAGGTGGCATAGCGGATGAAGTGCTTAGAGTGTATGACGACGGAACAGTGGAAATAAAAGATCCTAAGTGCAGATGTCTAAACCAGATTTTAAGTTTATAATTGTTTTTTTTATATTGTTGAAGTTCAACTGGATTGCTTATGGTTGAGACCAAAGAATGCTAGAGTCATATTGGGTTAGTCTTAATACTTGCATGTTATGTGAAGATCTTGAAATGATTATTGTTTAAGTGATGTCAAGGTCCTTATGATCATTTTAGTTGTTAGCATATTGCGTTAGTATATTGCTCGAATTGAGAAATGATAGTAACATGGTGTGATGATTAAAGTATAGCGTCAGAGTAAGAGTAGAAAGTACAAAATCTGTAACGATCTCTCCCTTATGGGAGGGGTGGTATAGTTGGTATCAGAGTAAGATAAGGAAGAATTTAAGAAACAGACAATAAAGTAGTGACATCTCCCCTAGTAGAGAGTGGAAAGACTAGGGGGGTGTTACAAGATGGTATCAGAGTGTAAAATATGAAAAAAAAAAATTATATATTGATTAAATCCTTTAATTAATTGGGTTTAATTAGTAGGTTAATTGAGTCTAATTAGTGACTGGGTTTGAGGAATGAAGCTATTTGGGCTGAAATTGGGCTTGATTTGGATTTGGGCTTGGGCTGGAAACGGGCTAAATCTATTTGGATTAGACTTAGGTTTGGTTTGGGTTGAGCTAACCAAATCAGTTCGAACGACTTTTATAAGCTGCCGAACGAACTGATTTCTCCAAATCGCGATTCCACCATTCCCTGTTTCCTTCTTCGCCGCCCATTTTTGCCGCTCCGCCGATCGCGACGGGTTCGGATCCTCGGCGTCGGTGCAAAGGCTGCTCGGCAAGCGCCACCATTGGACAGATCTCCGGCCAGGGATCAAAGAGTTCTCGACTGGGGAAAGATCTCGGTGACATCCCCAACGGACCGACGGCGGCGTTGACAGCGGCGGCAAGCGGCCAATTGAGGTAATCACCTTATCTAGGGTTCGATTTCCACCGTGGATTCTTAGATCTTGCTGTGGTTGATCGGATTACAGTATTATCGCAATAGGTTGGATTTGTTTTCGTGATCCGTGTTTTGCCGAGGGTGCCTTCAACCATTTGGAGGTGAGTCGAGGAGTCGGAGGAGCCGGTCCTCACCGTGAGCTCGGTATGCCACAGAGATGATCGCCTTCTTCTTCTACGTTTTCTAGTGAGTTCACTTCGATTCCTCTCCTTCTTAGTTTTCTGCTGGATGCAATTTCTGAAGCGGATCATTGTCGTTCGTGAATGGATCTGGATGTGAATTGGGAGAGGTTGCAGCTGGTGATTGGCTTAGAATTTAGATGGGATTTCGATTTAGCTTGGATCGTTTTGGCGGTGGTGGAGCTCGGTTGTTCAGGAACAGGGGAGGTGGATGGCAGTGGGATCTAGGACCGGTAAGCTTTGTTTTTCCCTTTCATTTCCTCTGTAATTGTTGTGAATTCTGTGATGTGTCAATGTGGTGAGAGTTCGATGGATTTTGCCGATGGATTGGGGTTTGATCAGTGTTTGAATTTGATGGATGTGATTGGGTAGTTTCAGCCTCTGTTTGCCATAGAGCTTGGAGCTGGGATTTGAGATCTGACCTGTTTTGGGTGGTAGCTGATCTGTGCGTGTGGGACGAGAAGGTGAGCTAAATTACAACTCTAATTTAGTTGTTGTTCAGATTTGTGTGTTGATTCCTTGGTTGATTTTGTAGTGATGAGTGGTGGAGACAAGGTGAGGAAGTTGTCTGATTTTGAAACAGCGTGTTATTTAATTAGTTCATTGTTGATCTAGTTGATTTCCTTAGCTGTGGGTTGGGAAGTTCCAGTTGATGTGTTCTGATTGCTAGAAATATCAACTGTGATTGGAAGTTACTCTGTGATGGAGGAGTATTGTTGATTTGGTATAAAGCTGTGTTGTTTGTGTAGATCTATGTTCTGCCGACGGGTTGTTGGGTGTTGTTTCTGTTAGTGGATCGATTGCATTTGTGTATAACTGTGAGTTGCTGTGGGTGATGGAGCTACTATGGCAGTGATCGAAGGTAAGTGTAAATTGATTGGATGCAGTGATTTGGAGATTGAGGTAAGCTTGGATTTGTTATGAGTATTGTTGGGATCTATTTATCTTAAATTGATCTAGGGATAGTCGGAGTTGTTCGCATATATTCGGGGAAAAGAATTTAAATATAGGAACGATGTAGTGTTTAGTTCCTACGTTTGTTGGATACTTGTATTTAATCATTGTTGCTATTATGTGCAGGTTTGGGATACGAAGCAGGTCCGCGGCCGTGAGGATTATTCGAGCTTCGTATCAGGTGGGTAATATCTACCTGGTCCGGTAGTTTGATCAATTCCAATGCATGATCTTGGATTTATGTTTATACCTGTTTACCTTAAATCCACTCTTATTTAATCGTATGCTTGTACTGCCTTGACCTTTGAGATATATACTCTGTTACTTCATTGATTATCTAGCATGGATAAGAACTATAAAACCCTATTATGTGTTAGCTGATAGATGTTTAGTAAGTATATGTGGTTAGGGTTATTTTTTTATGACCTCAGATTGGGTTACTGGATTGCATCACTAGGTTAGGTGATGAGTCCAAATTATGAGGTCGGTCGTTGTATCGTATACACATCAGTGTGTTAGTTCGACAGATCTATTTATCTGTACATAGGTAAATAGGTTGTGATTACGGATTTATCGTCCTTGCATGGTTGACTTTTGGTTGACTAGGTCTCCCCGTGAGTTAGGGAGTGTTGCGAGGATGTGTGTGTGAGCTATGCATCATTACATTTCATGCATGCTGACGACTGGATCTGCCTTGTGGTTGAGACAAGTCGTCAGTCATCCTGCCTCCCCGGCCACTCGGGGTAGTGGTTGCAGGGTTGAGGGCAGAGCATTGTTGTGCGTGCCGTTCTCGTCCACTATTGATGGTGGTAGCTGGAGATGCGCACTTGGCCACTGTGCGGAGTGGTAGTTAGCGCACTCACCCACTATAGACAGTGGTCGTGTGATGTGCAGTTGTCCTGGGTGCGGTGCTCGTCTACTCATGGGTAGGGACGGAGCAACTAGCAGCAGGGACCCCCGTGTGGGTAGCATATAGCTCTATGGCGGGCTAGCTACTGTTTCATACTACCCAACTCGGTCACTCGAGAGTGGTGGCGGCTGGAGTTGGGATAGTTGTCATGTCCTGCCACCTAGGCCACACTGGGGTCGTGGTAGCGAGTGGGGTGCGCAGGCATGACCATGCATATGCATTGCTGATATATATGTATGCATGTATTTGATATATGTTTTACATATGCCTGTGAGATGCTGCATTTGATTGAGCTATGATTGTTGCACATGCTTGTTCATCATGATACATGTCATTTGCATTTTATTTACTGCTATGTGTTGAGCATGATACATGCGTTGATTCAGACTGTTATATGCATTTGATTAGCGTCATGTCATAGTGTGGTATGGACCGGGTTGTCATTACAGGTGATCATATACTGTTCATATGTTGGCGTATTAGTCAGGTATGAGATTGACTTAGTATATTATATGGGTTATGTTATTGTATATCTGTCAGGATGATATAGCTTATGGTGTTGCAGACCGTCAGGTATGTTGGTACATTACTTTATGTTCAGTTGATCAGTTTAGTATATACATTGAGTATGACTTTACTGTAGTTACTTGTTATTAGATTTGGATATGACTATATGTCTATTGGAATCATGCTGTATACCTGTAGATCTTCACATGTATACTTGTAGATCTATCCTTATATGTTGTTCATGCACTTTCTATATATTACCCCTGAGTTTATACTCACCACCCTTGGACCCTGGGCTTCCTGTCGCCCAGATAACAGGTAGAAGATTCCTTGGACGTTCGGAGCTCCGCCAGCTGATCCCATCTCACACCGGACGAATGGACATGTTTTCCATATTGTTGTATTTCTACGGATTGTTGTTTTGTGGTTTTAACCTGTATTATTTCCGTATCTGTGATATACGGACGTGTTGTATGTATTTGGCTTTCGATGTGACTTCTATTATGTTTCTTGTTGTGTCAAGTCACTCCGGAGTGCACAGTTGGGTCATTGTATATTGTTTTATCTGTTGTATGTTTCCGCTGCATTTTTATATGTTGATATCTGTGTATATCATATTGTTGTTGTGAGCCTACGGGCCTTGTATTAACCCGATATGTTGCCACGTACAGGGGAGATGCCGTCCGTTTGCTTTTCGGCACGGCATACTCTCGGGGCGTGACAATTTTATTGGTATCAGAGCCCTAGGTTGCGAAGTCCATTTTCGGATTTTATTTCGTTCGGGCATCGAGTTTTGCTTTACTCGGTTTTGGTTTTGTGAGATCTGGGATCTAGCTGTTGCGGGACATCTCCGAGCTACAAGGGTTAAGGTATGTTAATTGTTATTACATATCCTTCTATTGTTATGCATTTAGTTGCTTATAACATGGATGACTTGTAGGATATTGATTAGTATTCGTAACCGTTGTTTGAGTTTGACCACGGGAACGATATGTTGAGGTTATTAGACATGTACCTGCTATCGAAAAAGGTAATTACCTTTGAGAGCCGACTGATACCGAGTCGGAAAGCAGGGGTTAGTAGTCACATCCCTTGTGAAGATCAAGGATTATAGTCCTAAGATTTTTACTAATTATGTTAGTCAGATCATTAACCATGGGGTAATGGACAAGCGAGTATACTATTGCTGATGCAGATAGTAGAAAATTAGTGGAAAATATTCATAGGGATTTTGATTCCCGGACTGGTCGTTCTAGGTTGTATAACGTTGGGAGTACTTTTAGAGTACTTGACTCGGGTTATACGAAGATAGTAGTGTTTGTTGAATACCATTATCCGGATTTAGCCGGTAATTGGTGGAAGATATAGGAAATAACCTACGGGAAATCACACATCACTTGGTCACAGTTCAGTGAGGTTGTGAGATAGTATTTTCCCACGTCATTTTCTTTGACTCTTCGTCAGGGAATTCTTGAGCTTCAGGTTGAGTGATCGTCTGGTGACGAAAGTACCATACAGAGTCGCTAGACTTGCGAGGGTTACGACTATTTAATAGCCCAAGAATGTGATTGGGTTGGTTTTGGCCACCCACGGGTTTATCGGTTGACATCTTGATCAGGATGTTTGGATCTTCTACCAGATCCTACCGGAAGTCCTTGGACTGAGTCATGTATATAGAAATGACTCCGTAGCAAGTGTTTTAAGAGTTGGAGATTTGATAAGCAGATATTGCAAGTCAAATTATTGGAATCTGAAGTCTCCAAATGTTGGATAAAAGGAGCAAGATTGGAGTTATGAGTCATGAGCGACTATTGGAGAGTTTTTCGATCATAGATTGTCGGTAGCTTCTCATGTTATCGGAACTCGGAGGAAAGACTCGAAGGGAGATTGTGTGCGTGCAGTACGGGTCACGACGAGATGCAGAGTCAGATTATCCGATGGACCATTGTATCTGTTTCTACTATAAGCAGCCGATATCTACGAGGAGAGTATGTACTTTGAAGACTCAGTTGAAGACTATGGATGATGCTTTCGAGCGGACGATCCACAACCTCGAAAGCCGAGATTATTACAGAAGATTAGGTTATCACATCAGCAGCGATCTACTACCCCAGATATAGTTGGAGTTCTTTGATACTTTCATCCTGGAAGAAGTAAGTTACTCGCGATGTCGGTAGAAGACATCTCGAAGACTCGACGGCGTGAACAACAATTGTTACCTTTCGACGGCGACAGCATTACCTTCCCGAGCATAGTTATGATTTATATAGAGAGAGAGATTTACGACGATAGATCTATCTATGCATATTCTCGATTGCGGCTATACCTTTCACAGAGATGGGCGTGCTATGATGTTGTGATTCTTGATATTTCTGCGGATGTGTATCTTTTGCGATTACAAGCGGTGTTTACCATATCCATTGCGATTGTTTGCGATTAGTACCTCGCGTGATTGATTTCAGTTTCTCCATGATAGTCTTTGCATCTACATGAGCTCAGCCGTCCAGAACAGATGTTGGACAAGTTTACATGATTACTCGAGAAAAAGTATAGAAGACCGAAGGATCGGTCCTTCAGGGTATTACTTTAGGTTATCCTATTTGCGGATATAGCGAGAGATAGTGGGAGTTTACAGGTATCTTTATCTAGAACCTACTTAGATAGGATTAGAAGGGTTCCTATCGACTTGGGGGTTGGTGATTTTTCTCTACTGTCAGGTGAGATGTTGATCGACAACCAAGAAGTCAAGGGATACCCTTAGTCGTTGCTAGACATACCTCCACTATAGACATATCCTTACGGATAGTTGGATTGTTGGAGCGTTGGTATACTAGGACTCTCGGATGTACGTATAATCTGAGAGTATTCGGATATAGTTTCGGATGAACTCCCGGGCTTGCCACTGCATGGGCAAGTAGGAATATCACGATTGGAGGTGATTTATGAAATAGTTCCGATATTGAGACCTCATACCGGGAGATGATTTTATAGGTATAAGTGTTGCTAAACACTATTGGAGATTTATCTGCTAAGTGTTTCTTCTTGAAAAGACCTATAACTCTTTGTTAGAAGAGAGTTAGATCTTGAGTTATGCATCGATTATCGATGATGGAATGCAGTAGTTGTTGTGAATGAATATCCTTCATTGTGGATAGATGATCTGTTTAGATCAGCTAAATGACACCTGTGTATATCCTAGGGTTGGTCTACGACTGGAGGTTTGATATTGTAGTGACTTAGTGTCATACAATTATCATTGTCGGTGTGATGATTGAGCTATCATTAGCGTAGAGTAAAAGGATTCAGGTGTATAGAGCTAATTGATAATGTTGTTAGACTTATCGACGATTTAGTCGTTCATGGATCTGAGGAATCAAGTACTCATGGAGTATTTGAGATCGATTGTCGTCATATCTGTAGAGGATATATGATTGGGGATATATTCACAATCTTAAGGAAGTTGTGGTCCTTAGATTGTTTTGGTATTTACCATAGATGAGAATAGAATGTTCTAGCGATACTATATTGCCGACTTGTTGGACTATGAAGGTGATGGAAATCACCTGGTTGGAAGTTTGGGAAGCTAGGTTTCAAGGCCTAGAAGGTGGCTGACTTTTGTGTCAGTGTTAGTTAATCCGTCCGATATGGATGGAAGGGTATTGTACACAGATGCATCATTTCAGGGATTAGGAGCGAGCCCAATGCAGTTAAATGAGACGTATATTATGTGTACAGGTACTTTCAGTCCTGTGTGACAGAGTGAATTTTGGACAATAGATTAATTTCTCTCGTGAGAATAAATCTTCGTCTCTGGGAATGATAGTGGTTCCCAGAGTTGCTTTCGATTTAGGAAGAGTTGTGTTAGGAGTCTCTTCATTTGAGAGTGATGATTTATTCGGAGTGTATCCGAAAATAGTAAGTATTGAGACGTTCATGTTGATGGAACGATATGTGGAACACAGTTGATTTCGTAGTTTGATGTTGGGTATGCCAACAAGCAAAAGTGGAATATTAGTGATCGATAGGGTTACGTACCGTGATGAAGTGGAGCTTAGTACGTTAGACTGTGTTGGGAGATTATCTAGAATTCGGAAAGGACTTGATAGGATTTGGGTAGTCGATGATCGATTAGTTAGGTCCGCTCATCTTCTTCCGAGGCATAAGATGAATTTCGTTGGATCGCTTGATGGAATTATATCCATGGAGTATCCTTGAATATCATTTTTGATAGTGATTCATGATTCACCTTACGATTCTGGCAAAGTTTTCTATCGGTTACTGGTATAGAGCTCCACTCTGGTACAGTTATTTACCTTTTAATAGGTCGATTGAGAGTGTATATATCAGCTGAAATATAATATTCGAGCTCGATACACTTAGTCACTGGAGGTGTGTGATTTTCCCAGATACTTGAGTAGCTGTTGGGACATCTCGTACTCGTACGTGAGTCGGAAATTTGGGGACCAAATTTTTATAAGTGGGGGAGAATGTAAAATATGAAAAAAAAAAATTTATATATTGATTAAATCCTTTAATTAATTGGGTTTAATTAGTAGGTTAATTGAGTCTAATTAGTGACTGGGTTTGAGGAATGAAGCTATTTGGGCTGAAATTGGGCTTGATTTGGATTTGGGCTTGGGCTGGAAACGGGCTAAATCTATTTGGATTAGACTTAGGTTTGGTTTGGGTTGAGCTAACCAAATCGATTGACGGCTTTTATAAGTGCGAGCAATGATTTCTCAAATCGCGATTCCACCATTCCTCTGTTTCCTTCTTCGCCGCCCGTTCCATGCTCGCTCTCCGATCGCTCGTGGTTCCAGATCCTCGGCGTCCGGTGCAAGCTGCTCGACGGCGCCACCATTGGACAGATCTCCGGCCAGGGATCAAAGAGTTCTCGACTGGGGAAAGATCTCGGTGACATCCCCAACGGACCGACGGCGTTGGCCAATGGCGACAAGCGGCGGTGCCTTATCTAGGGTTCGATTTCCACCGTGGATTCTTAGATCTTGCTGTGGTTGATCGGATTCTGGTATTGTCGCAATAGGTTGGATTTGTTTCCGGCGATCTGTGTTTTGCCGAGGGTGCCTTCAACCGGCTGTTTCGGGAGCGCTGAGCTGAGGTCAAGGAGGAGCCGGTCCTCACCGTGAGCTCGGTATGCCACAGAGATGATCGCCTTCTTCTTCTACGTTTTCTAGTGAGTTCACTTCGATTCCTCTCCTTCTTAGTTTTCTGCTGGATGCAATTTCTGAAGCGGATCATTGTCGTTCGTGAATGGATCTGGATGTGAATTGGGAGAGGTTGCAGCTGGTGATTGGCTTAGAATTTAGATGTGGGATTTCTGATTTAGCTTGGATCGTTTTGGCAGTGGTGGAGCTCAGTTGTTCCGAGGAACAGGGGAGGTGGATGGCCGGCGGGGATCTAGGACCGGTAAGCTTTGTTTTCCCCTTTCATTTCCTCTGTAATTGTTGTGAATTCTGTGATGTGTCAATGTGGTGAGAGTTCGATGGATTTTGCCGATGGATTGGGGTTTGATCAGTGTTTGAATTTGATGGATGTGATTGGGTAGTTTCAGCCTCTGTTTGCCATAGAGCTTGGAGCTGGGATTTGAGATCTGACCTGTTTTGGGTGGTAGGATCCGATGCGTGTGGGGACGAGAAGGTGAGCTAAATTACAACTCTAATTTAGTTGTTGTTCAGATTTGTGTGTTGATTCCTTGGTTGATTTTGTAGTGATGAGTGGTGGAGACAAGGTGAGGAAGCTGTTGATACGGTTTTGAAACAGCGTGTTATTTAATTAGTTCATTGTTGATCTAGTTGATTTCCTTAGCTGTGGGTTGGGAAGTTCCAGTTGATGTGTTCTGATTGCTAGAAATATCAACTGTGATTGGAAGTTACTCTGTGATGGAGGAGTATTGTTGATTTGGTATAAAGCTGTGTTGTTTGTGTAGATCTATGTTGTACGGGTTGTTGGGTGTTGTTTCTGTTAGTGGATCGATTGCATTTGTGTATAGCTGTGAGTTGCTGTGGGTGATGGAGCTACTATGGCAGTGATCGAAGGTAAGTGTAAATTGATTGGATGCAGTGATTTGGAGATTGAGGTAAGCTTGGATTTGTTATGAGTATTGTTGGGATCTATTTATCTTAAATTGATCTAGGGATAGTCAGAGTTGTTCGCACATATTCGGGGAAAAGAATTTAAATATAGGAACGATGTAGTGTTTAGTTCCTACGTTTGTTGGATACTTGTATTTAATCATTGTTGCTATTATGTGCAGGTTTGGGATACGAGCGGTCCATAGTGAGGATTATTCGAGCTTCGTATCAGGTGGGTAATATCTACCTGGTCCGGTAGTTTGATCAATTCCAGTGCATGATCTTGGATTTATGTTTATACCTGTTTACCTTAAATCCACTCTTATTTAATCGTATGCTTGTACTGCCTTGACCTTTGAGATATATACTCTGTTACTTCATTGATTATCTAGCACGGATAGGAACTATAAAACCCTATTATGTGTTAGCTGATAGATGTTTAGTAAGTATATGTGGTTAGGGTTATTTTTTTATGACCTCAGATTGGGTTACTGGATTGCATCACTAGGTTAGGTGATGAGTCCAAATTATGAGGTCGGTCGTTGTATCGTATACACATCAGTGTGTTAGTTCGACGGATCTATTTATCTATACATAGGTAAATAGGTTGTGATTACGGATTTGTCGTCCTTGCATGGTTGACTTTTGGTTGACTAGGTCTCCCCGTGAGTTAGGGAGTGTTGCGAGGATGTGTGTGTGAGCTATGCATCATTACATTTCATGCATGCTGACGACTGGGTCTGCCTTGTGGTTGAGACGAGTCGTTAGTCATCCTGCCTCCCCGGCCACTCGGGGTAGTGGTTGCAGGGTTGAGGGTAGAGCATTGTTGTGTGTGCCATTCTCGTCCACTATTGATGGTGGTAGCTGGAGATGCGCACTTGGCCACTGTGCGGAGTGGTAGTTAGCGCACTCACCCACTATAGACAGTGGTCGTGTAATGTGCAGTTGTCCTGGGTGCGGTGCTCGTCTACTCATGGGTAGGGACGGAGCAACTAGCAGCAGGGACCCCCGTGTGGGTAGCATATAGCTCTATGGCGGGCTAGCTACTGTTTCATACTACCCAACTCGGTCACTCGAGAGTGGTGGCGGTGAGTTGGGATAGTTGTCATGTCACGCCACCTAGGCCACCGGGTCGTGGTAGCGAGTGGGGTCTTGTGAGCATGACCATGCATATGCATTGCTGATATATATGTATGCATGTATTTGATATATGTTTTACATATGCCTGTGAGATGCTGCATTTGATTGAGCTATGATTGTTGCACATGCTTGTTCATCATGATACATGTCATTTGCATTTTATTTACTGCTATGTGTTGAGCATGATACATGCGTTGATTCAGACTGTTATATGCATTTGATTAGCGTCATGTCATAGTGTGGTATGGACCGGGTTGTCATTACAGGTGATCAATATCTCATTCGTATGTTGGCGTATTAGTCGGTATGAGATTGACTTAGTATATTATATGGGTTATGTTATTGTATATCCGAGGATGATATAGCTTATGGTGTATGCGAAATCGTCAGGTATGTTGGTACATTACTTTATGTTCAGTTGATCAGTTTAGTATATACATTGAGTATGACTTTACTGTAGTTACTTGTTATTAGATTTGGATATGACTATATGTCTATTGGAATCATGTTGTGTACCTGTAGATCTTCACACGTATACTTGTAGATCTATCCTTATATGTTGTTCATGCACTTTCTATATATTACCCCTGAGTTTATACTCACCACCCCTGGACCACAGGCTTCCGCCGCCGATAACAGGTAGAAGATTCCTTGGACGTTCGGAGCTCCGCTAGCTGATCCCATCTCACACCGGACGAATGGACATGTTTTCTGTATTGTTGTATTTCTACGGATTGTCGTTATGTGGTTTTAACCTGTATTATTTCCGTATCTGTGATATACGGACGTGTTGTATGTATTTGGCTTTCGATATGACTTCTATTATGTTTCTTGTTGTGTCAAGTCACTCCGGAGTGCATAGTTGGGTCATTGTATATTGTTTTATCTGTTGTATGTTTCCGCTGCATTTTTATATGTTGATATCTGTGTATATCATATTGTTGTTGTGGGCCTACGGGCCTTGTATTAACCTGATATGTTGCCACGTACAGGGGAGATGTCGTCCGTTTGCTTTTCGGCACGGCATACTCTTGGGGCGTGACAATTTTATTGGTATCAGAGCCCTAGGTTTGGAAGTCCATTTTCGGATTTTATTTCGTTCGGGCATCGAGTTTTGCTTTACTCGGTTTTGGTTTTGTGAGATCTGGGATCTGGCTGTTGCGGGACATCTCCGAGCTACAAGGGTTAAGGTATGTTAATTGTTATTACATATCCTTCTATTGTTATGCATTTAGTTGCTTATAACATGGATGACTTGTAGGATATTGATTAGTATTCGTAACCGTGGTTTGAGTTTGACCACGGGAACGATATGTTGAGGTTATTAGACATGTACCTGCTATCGAAAAAGATAATTACCTTTGAGAGCCGACTGATACCGAGTCGGAAAGCAGGGGTTAGTAGTCACATCCCTTGTGAAGATCAAGGATTATAGTCCTAAGATTTTCACTAATTATGTTAGTCAGATCATTACCCATGGGGTAATGGACAAGCGAGTATACTATTGCTGATGCAGATAGTAGAAAATTAGTGGAAAATATTCATAGGGATTTTGATTCCTGACCGTCGTTCTAGGTTGTATAACATTGGGAGTACTTTTAGAGTACTTGACTCGGGTTATACGAAGATAGTAGTGTTTGTTGAATACCATTTTCCGGATTTAGCCGGTAATTGGTGGAAGATATAGGAAATAACCTACGGGAAATCACACATCACTTGGTCACAGTTCAGTGAGGTTGTGAGATAGTATTTCCCCACGTCATTTTCTTTGACTCATCGTCAGGGAATTCTTGAGCTTCAGGTTGGGTGATCGTCTGGTGACGAAAGTACCATACAGAGTCGCTAGACTTGCGAGGGTTACGACTATTTAATAGCCCAAGAATGTGATTGGGTTGGTTTTGGCCACCCACGGGTTTATCGGTTGACATCTTGATCAGGATGTTTGGATCTTCTACCAGATCCTACCGGAAGTCCTTGGACTGAGTCATGTATATAGAAATGACTCCGTAGCAAGTGTTTTAAGAGTTGGAGATTTGATAAGCAGATATTGCAAGTCAAATTATTGGAATT
This sequence comes from Wurfbainia villosa, assembly GCA_025175895.1. NCBI lineage: Eukaryota > Viridiplantae > Streptophyta > Magnoliopsida > Zingiberales > Zingiberaceae > Wurfbainia > Wurfbainia villosa. The sequence goes on along the minus strand of CM046007.1, from coordinate 74,851,077 downwards.
TGAAGTCTCCAAATGTTGGATAAAAGGAGCAAGATTGGAGTTATGAGTCATGAGCGACTATTGGAGAGTTTTTCGATCATAGAAGACCGATTGCAGATTGTCAGCAGCTTCTCATGTTATCAGCGAACTCAGAGGAAAGACTCCGAAGGGAGATTGTGTGCGTGCAGTACGGGTCACGACGAGATGCAGAGTCAGATTATCCGATGGACCATTGTATCTGTTTCTACTATAAGCAGCCGGTATCTACGAGGAGAGTATGTACTTTGAAGACTCAGTTGAAGACTATGGATGATGCTTTCGAGCGGACGATCCACAACCTCGAAAGCCGAGATTATTACAGAAGATTAGGTTATCACATCAGCAGCGATCTACTACCCCAGATATAGTTGGAGTTCTTTGATACTTTCATCCGGAAGAAGTAAGTTACTCAGCAGTATCAGCCGAAGACATCTCAGAAGACTCAGACGTGCAGACAACAATTGTTACCTTTCCAGACGACAGCAACAGTTACCTTCCCAGGCATAGTTATGATTTATATAGAGGAGAGAGATTTTACGACGATAGTCGTATCTATGCAGTATTCTCCAGTTGCAGCTATACCTTTCACAGAGATGGAGCGTGCTATGATGTTGATTCTTGATATTTTACTGGATGTGTACCCTTTGCGATCTGGCAGTGTTTACCATATCCATTGCAGTTGTTGCAGTTAGTACCTCAGTTCCAGCAGTTGATTTCAGTTTCTCCATGATAGTCTTTGCATCTACATGAGCTCAGCCGTCCAGAACAGATGTTGGACAAGTTTACATGATTACTCGAGAAAAAGTATAGAAGACCGAAGGATCGGTCCTTCGGGGTATTACTTTAGGTTATCCTATTTGCGGATATAGCGAGAGATAGTGGGAGTTTACAGGTATCTTTATCTAGAACCTACTTAGATAGGATTAGAAGGGTTCCTATCGACTTGGGGGTTGGTGATTTTTCTCTACCGTCAGGTGAGATGTTGATCGACAACCAAGAAGTCAAGGGATACCCTTAGTCGTTGCTAGACATACCTCCACTATAGACATATCCTTACGGATAGTTGGATTGTTGGAGCGTTGGTATACTAGGACTCTCGGATGTACGTATAATCTGAGAGTATTCGGATATAATTTCGGATGAACTCCCGGGCTTGCCACTGCATGGGCAAGTAGGAATATGCGATTGGAGGGTGATTTCGGAAATAGTTCCGATATTGAGACCTCATACCGGGAGATGATTTTATAGGTATAAGTGTTGCTAAACACTATTGGAGATTTATCTGCTAAGTGTTTCTTCTTGAAAAGACCTGTAACTCTTTGTTAGAAGAGAGTCAGATCTTGAGTTATGCATCGATTATCGATGATGGAATGCAGTAGTTGTTGTGAATGAATATCCTTCGTTGTGGATAGATGATCTGTTTAGATCAGCTAAATGACACCTGTGTATATCCTAGGGTTGGTCTACGACTGGAGGTTTGATATTGTAGTGACTTAGTGTCATACAATTATCATTGTCGGTGTGATGATTGAGCTATCATTAGCGTAGAGTAAAAGGATTCAGGTGTATAGAGCTGATTGATAATGTTGTTAGACTTATCGACGATTTAGTCGTTCATGGATCTGAGGAATCAAGTACTCATGGAGTATTTGAGATCGATTGTCGTCATATCTGTAGAGGATATATGATTGGGGATATATTCACAATCTTAAGGAAGTTGTGGTCCTTAGATTGTTTTGGTATTTACCATAGATGAGAATAGAATGTTCTAGCGATACTATATCGCCGACTTGTTGGACTATGAAGGTGATGGAAATCACCTGGTTGGAAGTTTGGGAAGCTAGGTTTCAAGGCCTAGAAGGTGGCTGACTTTTGTGTCAGTGTTAGTTAATCCGTCCGATATGGATGGAAGGGTATTGTACACAGATGCATCATTTCAGGGATTAGGAGCGAGCCCAATGCAGTTAAATGAGACGTATATTATGTGTACATGTACTTTCAGTCCTGTGTGACAGAGTGAATTTTGGACAATAGATTAATTTCTCTCGTGAGAATAAATCTTCGTCTCTGGGAATGATAGTGGTTCCCAGAGTTGCTTTCGATTTAGGAAGAGTTGTGTTAGGAGACTCTTCATTTGAGAGTGATGATTTATTCGGAGTGTATCCGAAAATAGTAAGTATTGAGACGTTCATGTTGATGGAACGATATGTGGAACACAGTTGATTTCGTAGTTTGATGTTGGGTATGCCAACAAGCAAAAGTGGAATATTAGTGATCGATAGGGTTACGTACCGTGATGAAGTGGAGCTTAGTACGTTAGACTGTGTTGGGAGATTATCTAGAATTCGGAAAGGACTTGATAGGATTTGGGTAGTCGATGATCGATTAGTTAGGTCCGCTCATCTTCTTCCGAGGCATAAGATGAATTTCGTTGGATCGCTTGATGGAATTATATCCATGGAGTATCCTTGAATATCATTTTTGATAGTGATTCATGATTCACCTTACGATTCTGGCAAAGTTTCCTATCGGTTACTGGTATAGAGCTCCACTCTGGTACAGTTATTTACCTTTTAATAGGTCGATTGAGAGTGTATATATCAGCTGAAATATAATATTCGAGCTCAGTACCCCACTTAGTCACTGGAGGTGTGTGATTTTCCCAGATACTTGAGTAGTTGTTGGGACATCTCGTACTCGTACGTGAGTCGGAAATTTGGGGACCAAATTTTTATAAGTGGGGGAGAATGTAAAATATGAAAAAAAAAATTTATATATTGATTAAATCCTTTAATTAATTGGGTTTAATTAGTAGGTTAATTGAGTCTAATTAGTGACTGGGTTTGAGGAATGAAGCTATTTGGGCTGAAATTGGGCTTGATTTGGATTTGGGCTTGGGCTGGAAACGGGCTAAATCTATTTGGATTAGACTTAGGTTTGGTTTGGGTTGAGCTAACCAAATCAGTTCGAACGGCTTTTATAAGCTGCCGAACGAACTGATTTCTCCAAATCGCGATTCCACCATTCCCTGTTTCCTTCTTCGCCGCCCCATTCCGTCGCTCCGCACAGTCGCTCCGGCGGGTTCCAGATCCTCGGCGTCCGGTGCAAGCTGCTCGACGGCGCCACCATTGGACAGATCTCCGGCCAGGGATCAAAGAGTTCTCGACTGGGGAAAGATCTCGGTGACATCCCCAACGGACCGACGGCGGCGTTGACAGCGGCGACAAGCGGCCAATTGAGGTAATCACCTTATCTAGGGTTCGATTTCCACCGTGGATTCTTAGATCTTGCTGTGGTTGATCGGATTCTGGTATTGTCGCAATAGGTTGGATTTGTTTCCGGCGATCTGTGTTTTGCCGAGGGTGCCTTCAACCGGCTGTTTCGGGAGCGCTGAGCTGAGGTCAAGGAGGAGCCGGTCCTCACCGTGAGCTCGGTATGCCACAGAGATGATCGCCTTCTTCTTCTACGTTTTCTAGTGAGTTCACTTCGATTCCTCTCCTTCTTAGTTTTCTGCTGGATGCAATTTCTGAAGCGGATCATTGTCGTTCGTGAATGGATCTGGATGTGAATTGGGAGAGGTTGCAGCTGGTGATTGGCTTAGAATTTAGATGTGGGATTTCTGATTTAGCTTGGATCGTTTTGGCAGTGGTGGAGCTCAGTTGTTCCGAGGAACAGGGGAGGTGGATGGCCGGCGGGGATCTAGGACCGGTAAGCTTTGTTTTCCCCTTTCATTTCCTCTGTAATTGTTGTGAATTCTGTGATGTGTCAATGTGGTGAGAGTTCGATGGATTTTGCCGATGGATTGGGGTTTGATCAGTGTTTGAATTTGATGGATGTGATTGGGTAGTTTCAGCCTCTGTTTGCCATAGAGCTTGGAGCTGGGATTTGAGATCTGACCTGTTTTGGGTGGTAGCTGATCTGTGCGTGTGGGACGAGAAGGTGAGCTAAATTACAACTCTAATTTAGTTGTTGTTCAGATTTGTGTGTTGATTCCTTGGTTGATTTTGTAGTGATGAGTGGTGGAGACAAGGTGAGGAAGCTGTTGATACGGTTTTGAAACAGCGTGTTATTTAATTAGTTCATTGTTGATCTAGTTGATTTCCTTAGCTGTGGGTTGGGAAGTTCCAGTTGATGTGTTCTGATTGCTAGAAATATCAACTGTGATTGGAAGTTACTCTGTGATGGAGGAGTATTGTTGATTTGGTATAAAGCTGTGTTGTTTGTGTAGATCTATGTTCTGCCGACGGGTTGTTGGGTGTTGTTTCTGTTAGTGGATCGATTGCATTTGTGTATAACTGTGAGTTGCTGTGGGTGATGGAGCTACTATGGCAGTGATCGAAGGTAAGTGTAAATTGATTGGATGCAGTGATTTGGAGATTGAGGTTAGCTTGGATTTGTTATGAGTATTGTTGGGATATATTTATCTTAAATTGATCTAGGGATAGTCGGAGTTGTTCACACATATTCGGGGAAAAGAATTTAAATATAGGAACGATGTAGTGTTTAGTTCCTACGTTTGTTGGATACTTGTATTTAATCATTGTTGCTATTATGTGCAGGTTTGGGATACGAAGCAGGTCCGCTAGTGAGGATTATTCGAGCCTTAGATCGGTGGGTAATATCTACAGTCCGTAGTTGATCAATTCCAGTGCATGATCTTGGATTTATGTTTATACCTGTTTACCTTAAATCCACTCTTATTTAATCGTATGCTTGTACTGCCTTGACCTTTGAGATATATACTCTGTTACTTCATTGATTATCTAGCACGGATAGGAACTATAAAACCCTATTATGTGTTAGCTGATAGATGTTTAGTAAGTATATGTGGTTAGGGTTATTTTTTTATGACCTCAGATTGGGTTACTGGATTGCATCACTAGGTTAGGTGATGAGTCCAAATTATGAGATCGATCGTTGTATCGTATACACATCAGTGTGTTAGTTTGTGGATCTATTTATGCGTACATAGGTAAATAGGTTGTGATTCTGGTTTATCGTCCTTGCATGGTTGACTTTTGGTTGACTAGGTCTCCCGTGAGTTAGGGAGTGTTGCGAGGATGTGTGTGTGAGCTATGCATCATTACATTTCATGCATCTTGGTGGAGTGCGCCTTGTGGTTGAGGCAGTCGTCGGTCATCCTACCCTCCCGACCACTCGGGGTAGTGGTTCTGCGAGGTTGAGGCGAGCATTGTTGTGCGTCGTTCTCGTCCACTATTGATGGTGGTAGCTGGAGATGTGCACTTAGCCCTTTATGCGGAGTGGTAGTTAAGCGCACTCACCCACTATAGGCAGATGGTCATGTGATGTCACGGATTGTCTAGTGCGGTGCTCGTCTACTCATGGGTAGGGCGGAACTAGCGTGAGGACCCGTGTGGGTAGCATATAGCTCTATGGCGGGCTAGCTACTGTTTCATACTACCCAACTCGGTCACTCGAGAGTGGTGGCGGCTGGAGTTGGGATAATTGTCATGTCCTGCCACCTATGCCACACTGGGGTCGTGGTAGCGAGTGGGGTGCACAGGCATGACCATGCATATGCATTGCTGATATATATGTATGCATGTATTTGATATATGTTTTACATATGCCTGTGAGATGCTGCATTTGATTGAGCTATGATTGTTGCACATGCTTGTTCATCATGATACATGTTATTTGCATTTTATTTACTGCTATGTGTTGAGCATGATACATGCGTTGATTCAGACTGTTATATGCATTTGATTAGCGTCATGTCATAGTGTGGTATGGACCGGGTTGTCATTACAATTGATAAATATCTGTTCGATATGTTGGCGTATTAGTCGGGTATGAGATTGACTTAGTATATTATATGGGTTATGTTATTGTATATACATCGAGGATGATATAAGCTTATGGTGTTGCGAGGCGTCGTCGGTATGTTGGTACATTACTTTATGTTGATTGATCATTTAGTATATACATTGAGTATGACTTTCTTGTAGTTACTTGTTATTAGATTTGGATATGACTATATGTACATTGGAATCATCTTTGTATACTGTAGATCTTCACATGTATACTTGTAGATCTATCCTTATATGTTGTTCATGCACTTTCTATATATTACCCCCGAGTTTATACTCACCACCCTGGACCCACAGGCTTCTGCGCCAGATACAGTAGAAGATTCCTTGGGCGTTAGAGCTCCATGGTGATCCCATCTCACACCGGACGAATGAACATGTTTTCCGTATTATTGTATTTCTACGGATTGTCGTTTTGTGGTTTTAACCTGTATTATTTCCGTATCTGTGATATACGGACGTGTTGTATGTATTTGGCTTTCGATGTGACTTCTATTATGTTTCTTGTTGTGTCAAGTCACTCCGGAGTGCACAGTTGGGTCATTGTATATTGTTTTATCTGTTGTATGTTTCCGCTGCATTTTTATATGTTGATATCTGTGTATATCATATTGTTGTTGTGGGCCTACGGGCCTTGTATTAACCCGATATGTTGCCACGTACAGGGGAGATGCCGTCCGTTTGCTTTTCGGCACGGCATACTCTCGGGGCGTGACACAGAGTGAGGTTCCACCCTTTCGTCACACACACATCGAGCATCAGTCCTGTCGCCTCCAAGTAAGCAAGTATTTATCTACTTTATTTACTTTATAAGTAGTAAGGAATGCTTCTTTTAAGTTAAACATGCTCACATAGAATGTTCTCTTTGAGTTAAACATGCTTGCATATATGTATGTGAAGATGAAAAAAAAATAGTGATAATAGCCTGATAGTGGTTTCACTTTATCATCTTATGAAGAGCAGGAAATGCCTTGAGAAAGACCCCATGGAGGACAAGAAATGAACGAAGAAGTATCACCACCTGCCTAGATGCAGATAGTCACTCAGCTCCAACAACAAGTGGCAGAGCAGCAGCAAGTCATCAATACCTTGATGACGAATCAACGAGAAAATCTTATTACTTAGCCAGTGACTTAGAATGTCATTCCAACTGCATCTTCTGCCCCACCAGACCCACCAACAGCTCCAGTGGGAGGGGTGAGGCAAGAGGCCTATCTGATTCAATGGCAAAAGCTAAAGCCAAAGAGTTTTGCCGGTGCCAGTGAACCATGGGATGTTCAGGCATGGTTCAAGACAGTAGAGAGCATAGTGGAATTGCTGGACTGGCCTGAGAATGAGAAAGTTAAGTGTGTCTCGTTCTATCTGACCGGATATGCCAGAATGTGGTGGGAACGAGTAAAGGCCAAGAGGGTGGTGAACCAAATGTTATGGACGGACTTTGAGACGGAGTTCTTCCATATGTGAGTCACCAACAAGCATTATGATGAGTTCACGGAGTTCCGACAAGGGGATTTATCAGTAAATGAAGCAGTAAAGAAGTTCAATAGGTTGGCTCACCTATGTCCGAAATTGGTCAGTACTGAGAAGGAAAGAGTTAGGTTGATGCTAAAGATGTTGAGATCGGAGATAGCTCTGAATGTAGCTGGTGGAATTAATAGACCACAGACCATTGAAGAGCTAGTTAGTAGTGCTCTAATCACAGAGCATTACATGAATAGTATCAAGCACCAAAAGCTAGCCTCGATAAAAAGCAAAAGCCAGGGAAGTTCAGAGTCGTAAACCTCGTGAGCTAATTGAATCGAAGTGAAACAACAATAGCAAGAGGAAATAGTGGAATAATGCAAAGGGAGGTTCAGCCAGTAAGCAGCCTACGTATCCTACATGTTCTAAGTGTGGGAGGAAGCATCCAGGAGTTTGCCGCTAGGGCGTGAGCGGGTGTTATATATGTGGTGTCGAGGGACACTTCGCCAAACAGTGCCCCACCTAGACCAATCTACCTCCGCCATAGTCTACTCAGTATGGAGGTAGACCAGCTCAGCTACATCAGATGCAGGGAGCACTGGAGGATCCTTACATCAGCTAAGGAAGATTGGGGGCCCCATCAATTACACCTAATGCCCGGATCTTCTCCCTCACCAAGGAAGAGGTAGCAAATGCTTCTACGGTGGTCACAGGTCAGATACCTATCCTTAGTCAGCATGCTACCGTACTGTTTGATACTGGGGAAACTCATTCTTTCATGTCTAAGGCATTTGCTAAGAAGATAGATATAACTCCAGATATCTTAGATGTTCAGTTTTTAACGACCCTACCTTCGGGTGAAATAATGACATCTACCCACTGGTTGCGTGCCGTGTCGATCAGAATTTCAAACAGAGAACTTTATAGTGATCTGATCTTGCTGGACATGTATGACTATGATGTCATCTTTGGAATGGACTTTCTGAGTAAGTATGGTGCTTCCATTGAGTGTCGTAAGCAAAGAGTAGTATTTCAACTCGAGACCGAGGCCAACTTTGAGTTTATTGGAGAACCAAGAAAGAAGACTAAGAAGTTCTTGTCTACCATGGAAGCTCAGAAGATGTTAGCTAGTGGATGCACTGGGTATTTAGCACATATAATTGATACTAAGCAAGAAAGAAGCCAAAAGATGGAAGAAGTTCCAATTGTATGTGACTATCCAGAAGTATTTCCTGACGATCTTCCAGGAATAGCACCTAGAAGGGAAGTTGAGTTTGAGATTGAGCTTATTCCTGGTACCAACCCAATCTCAAAAGCATCCTATCGTATGACTCCAGCTGAATTGAAAGAGCTTCAGGAACAATTACGGGAGTTACTAGACAAAGGATACATCCGCCCTAGTCATTCCCCGTGGGGAGCTCCAGTGTTGTTCGTGTAAAAGAAAGATGAGTTTATGAGGATGTGCGTAGACTACCGAGCCTTGAATCAAGTGACGATCAAGAACAGATATCCTCTGCCAAGGATAGAGGATTTGTTTGATCAATTAAGGGGAGCCACTGTCTTCTCCAAGATTGACTTGCAGTCCGGTTATCATCAAGTGAGAGTTAAAGAGGATGATATACCGAAAACAGCCTTCCGAACGAGGTATGGACACTATAATTTCGTGGGCATGCCCTTCGGAGTGACAAATGCACCTGCTATGTTTATGGACTTGATGAATCGGGTATTTAAGGAGTTCCTTGATAAGTTTGTGGTCGTCTTCATTGACGACATCCTTATCTACTCGAGAACCCAGGAAGAACATGCCGAACACTTGAAGGCAGTCTTGCAGACCCTTCAGCAAAGATAGTTATATGTAAAGTTCTCCAAGTGCGAGTTTTGGCTTGATCGAATATCGTTTCTGGGTCATGTTATTTCAAAAGATGGAGTTATGGTAGACCCGACGAAGATAGAAGCAGTCAGTAATTGGGGTCAATCAAAGAATGCCAATGAAGTCAGAAGTTTCCTCGGATTAGCAGGGTACTACCGGAAGTTTGTGGAAAACTTCTCAAGGATAGCTTCACCGTTGACAGTTCTTACCAGAAAGAACAAAAAGTTCGAATGGACCGAAGATTGTGAAAAGAGCTTCCTTGAATTAAAGAGGAGACTCACAAGTGCTCCAGTTCTTACCCTTCCAGAAAGTAATGAGGGATTTGACATGTATAGTGATGCGTCCAAGATGGGGCTCGGAGCAGTGCTTATGCATCTAGACAACTCAAGGACTACGAAAAGAATTACCCCACTCATGACCTTGAGTTGGCAGCAGTGGTCTTTACTCTGAAAGTTTGGAGACATTACCTATATGGAGTCCAATGCAAGATTTACACAGATCACCAGAGTCTGAAGTATTTCTTCACTCAGAAGGATCTAAATATGCGACAACGCAGATGACTTGAGCTAGTAAAGGACTATGACTGTGGAATCCACTACCATCCTGGAAAGGCAAACAAAGTAGCAGACACACTGAGTAGAAAATCATGCGTCACTTTGATGTCCCTAGCAACATTATCCCAACCACTAGAGAAAGAGATAATGAATTTTGGGATTGAGATCATTTCTGGATAGCTCTCTGCCTTGACCATAGTACCTACACTGTTTGGGGATATATTAGCAAGACAGGACAAAGATCCTAGCCTCCAAAGGATCAAGCAAGAGATCCAAGAAGGAAAGGATGAAGGATTCCGTGTCTTTAACAATGGGGTATTATATTTGGGTGAACGCCTATGTATCCCCAAGGACCCAGACTTAAGAAAGAAGATCCTATAAGAAGCTCATGGGACCCCATATTCGATGCATCCTAGATCCACCAAGATGTATCAAGATATGAAAGGGAAATTCTAGTGGCTAGGTATGAAGAGGGACGTGGCTAAGTATGTTAGCACTTGTCTGACATGTCAGAGAGTGAAAGCGGAACACCAGAGACTAGGAGGAGTTCTACAGCCTATCCAGATTTCAGAATGGAAGTGGGAGGAAATAGCCATGGATTTCATAGTAGGACTGCCCAAAAAAACCAATGTCTATGATTCTATTTGGGTAGTTGTCGATAGATTGACAAAGTGTGCTCACTTCATGCCTATCAGAATATCATACTCCATGGAACAGTTAGCCCAGTTATATGTCAAGGAAGTGATTAGACTGCATGGAGTACCTAAGACTATTATCTCTGATAGAGACAGTCGCTTCACTTCATACTTCTGGGAGTGTGTTCAGACAGCCCTCGACACTAAGCTACGATTCAACACTGCATTTCATCCTCAGACAGATGGGCAAACAGAAAGAGTGAATCAGATTTTGGAGGACATGCTAAGAGCTTGTGCCTTAGATTTTAAAGGAAGCTGGTGTAAATATTTGTATTTGGCAGAGTTTACCTATAATAATAGTTATCAAACCACAATTGGAATGACACCTTATGAAGCCTTGTATGGAAGGAGATGCAGATCACCTATCTGTTGGTATGAGGGTGGCGAGAAGAAAGAAATGGGACTCAAGACGGATTTTATAGATGATGCCACTAAAGCTATAAAGAACATATGCCAAAAGATAGAGACTGCCCAGAGTCGACAGAAGAGTTACGCCGATGTCCGACGCAAACCCCTAGAGTTCCAAGTCAGGGATTCAGTGTTCATTAAGGTAGCTCCTATGAAAGGGGTAATGAGGTTTGGGAAGAAAGGTAAGTTAAGTCCCAGATATGTAGGCCCTTACCTGATCACCAAGAGAGTTGGTAAAGTAGCTTATGAGCTAGAACTACCACAGGAGATGCCAGCTATCCACAATGTATTTCATGTTTCAATGCTTAAGAAGCACGTCCCAGATACCAACCAAGTGATTGAGCCACAGACGGTACAGATTCAGACAGATCTAAGTTATGAAAGTCGACCTATTCAGATAATAGATTGAGCAATCAGGAAACTAAGAAATAAAGAAGTACCATTAGTAAAAGTCTTATGACAAAGTCAAAGGTTTGAAGAAGCAACCTAGGAACGTGAGGATGACATGAAGCAAAAGTACCCCGAGCTATTCTAAGTTTCGAGGACGAAACTTTTATAAGGTATAAAGGATTGTAACAACCCAAATTTTAGTTCTTATACTTTTTATTTAGAGGAAAAAAAAATCGAATAAATGGTTCATTAGCCGGGGCTCGAACTATGAACCTTTGGTTTGTGGGAATAGACTTCCTACCACTAAGTCATAAGATTACCAATGAGTAGAATATAACAGAATATATCTATAGGCGAGAAAAAGAGAGAAGTTGGTTAATTTGGCTAATCATTTAAAGGGATAATTAAGTTAAGGAAACCCTATTTTATATATATATATATATATATATATTTTCTCTTCTCTCCTTTCCTTAAATTTCTTGCGCCGCCCTCTCCCTCCCTCTTCTCTCCAAACGCTGACCCCGCCCCCTCTCTCTCCCTCTTCTCTCTAAACGTCGACCCCGCCCCCTCTCTCTCCCTCTTCTCTCCAAGCACCGACCAACCCTTCCCCTTCCTCTCCCCTTCCGTTTTCCAGCTGCCAAAACGAGGAAGAAGATTGTCTTCTCTTTGGATATTTCAAGAGGGGATTTTTCAAGAGGGATCTACTCAAGGACTTGGTAGCGGATCATGCTAAAGCAAAGGAACATGTAGGAGGCCTTCTCTTTACGAAATCTAATGGTATAAATTAGTGAAAAAACGTAGGAAGTAAGTATTACTCATCTGTAGTATAAGTAGTTATCGTATGTCATTGATATATTTTTATGTGCATGTTATTTCCAGTTATGCATGGTATTTTTAGTTACATGATTTTACCCGTTATGTCATGTTCGATTCAGTATCATGTTTAGATCCATGATAAGAATGTGATTTATGACATGCATATTGTAGATGAGTTGTAGCTTACAATTATATACATGATGTAAAGTAAGATGTAAAAATATTTCCTTTATAAATAAAATTTAAAGATGCTCCATGTTTGAATTGGGGATTAAGAGCACAATGATTTTCAGTATGCTCCCCATTTCAGTTTTGGGGGTCAAGAGTATAATGATCTTCAGGGTGCTCTCCATTCGTGGCTTAGGGGATTAAGAGTATTTTTTCAGTATGTATAAAAATATAAGTATAAAGAAAGTATTTTACTTTTGAAAGGGCATGTACTGGGCATCAGTTTCGCCCATGGGCCAAGGCCCTCAGTTTCAGTTACCCTAGTAGGTTCGGTGGTTAGCCACCCCGACCTATTAGGAAAGCACGCATTGGTACTATACCGGACAGATATTCAGAATGATTATTAATTTGAAGTATCAATATAAGTACAAGTAAAAGTTTTCAAAGTTAATTATTCCAGTTCAGATATACTGTTTACAATTTTTAAAATATTTAAGAGCATGATTTATACAAGAGACATGTATTCAGAGTTATGATTTCCAGTTATGCTTACATTTGTATCAATGTATCAAGGGTAAGAGAACTAGTTGAATGATTTAATACGTTGCATGTTTTTGTGGGCATGGAAAGTACTTACTAAGCATTATTGCTTACAGTTTGCAGTTCCTTATACTGCAAATAAAGATAAAGAAAAGCTTCAGTAAGGTGGCATAGCGGATGACGTGCTTGGAGTGTGTGGCGATAGAACAGTGGAAATAAAAGATCCTAAGTGCAGATATCTAAGCCAGATTTTAAGTTTCTAATTGTTTTTTTTATATTGTTGAAGTTCAACTGGATTGCTTATGTTTGAGACCAAAAAATGCTAGAGTCATATTGGGTTAGTCATAATACTTGCATGTTATGTGAAGATCTTGAAATGGTTATTGTTTAAGTGATGTCAAGGTCCTTATGATCATTTTAGTTGTTAGCATATTGCGTTAGTATATTGCTCGAATTGAGGAATTATAGTAACATGGTATGATGATTAAAGTATAGCGTCAGAGTAAGAGTAGAAAGTACAAAATCTATAATGATCTCTCCCTTATTGGAGGGGTGGTACAGTTGGTATCAGGGTAAGATAAGGAAGAATTTAAGAAATAGACAGTAAAGTAGTGACATCTCCCCTAGTAGAGAGTGGAAAGACTAAGGGGGTGTTATATATATATATATATATATATATATATATATATATATATATATATATATATATATATATAGGGCGCTCATGCGCTCATTTTGAGCATCCAACATAACTCCCCCTCTCGCTTTCTATATATACGAGTTTGATATATTGAGTGTCGTTTCCTGCGCAACTCATGCACGACAGTTTCTCCACTATCTGATTAATCACGATTGCACAGTAAATGAGAAATGCACAGTATTTTCTCTGCCGCGATTTTACCCATGCACAACTCCAATTCCCCGATGGTCGATTGTAATCCGGTCGCGATTTGGTTGGCACCGGAGTCCAATTAGATTGTAGTCAGATTCCGACCATATCGCGGCCGCTAGTGCCGCAATCGTATCGGTCCAGCGATGCTAGCATCGGAGGTCATTTTTAGTCGCGATTCGGTTGGAATATAATCGGATCGTGATTAGAATTCGACTTCTTGTCGACGAGTTTGAACAGGCGTTGGGCATGGTTACTATGTATTTCCCTTTGTCGCACATATGGCACATAAAAATCGACACTCAGGATATGAAAACTCTCTCTCTCTCTCTCTCTCTCTCTCTCTCTCTCTATTGATCAGGTGTGTGCCAAATTCATGTGCGTCTGTGCACGAATTACTTCGGTGAACAGTGAAATCACTGTTCACCGAAGTAATTCTCTCACAGGTGCGCATTAATTCGGTGGCTAGCTGAAAGTCCATATTTATATATATAATCGATCACGATCAGGAAATGCACAATGTTTTTTCTCACGCGCACAATTTCACCTTTGTGGCCATTCATTCACAAATGCCCGGTCGGAATCCGACAGCGATCCGGTTGGCATCGAAATTCAGTTGATACTAGAGTCTGGTCGGATCACGGTCGTTAGTGGCCACAGCATTGGCGGTCGTAAGCGTGACCATTTTCGACCGTCATTCAGTTGGAATTCGACCGTGATTCGATCGAACTCCGATGCCGACCAGATCGGGGTCGGATTCTGACTAGATTACGATCGGGTGTCGATAAATCAGCGACTACAATGGTGAAATTGCGCGCACAAGAAAAAATACTGTGCATTTTCCATTCGTGATTGATCAGACGGATGAGATCTTATCGCGTAGTGAGCGACGCTCAACAGATCAAATCTCTCTCTCTCTCTCTCTCTCTCTCTCTCTCTCTCTCTCTCTCTCTCTCTCTATATATATATATATATATATATATATATATATATATATAGAGAGAGAGAGAGAGAGAGAGAGAGAGAGAGATGTTCTGTTGTGTTCTTTACATTGCGCGACGCTGGGCGACTGCCACCATGGAAGCTGCGTCAGCAATTTAGCATGTTTCATTTTCTCCGCTTTCTCCTCTCAATTTTTGCAGCTTAGGTTTTCCTTCTCTCTATCGCGAGCAACCCCTCTCATCCTCCTTGAGCTGCATCGTGATTTGACCCTCTCATCCTTCCTGAGATCAGACCCTCTCATCCTCCTTGAGATCAACCCCTCTCATCCTCCCTAAGATCGCCACACCTTGCTGCATCGTGAGCAAAAACCTCTCATCCTCCCTGATATCGGCGCACCTTATTGCCCCTCACCTCAACTGCCGTCACACCTTACTACATCACGAGTAGCCCTTCGCTGCACCCTTCGCCTTCACCATAGTCCCTTGTTGCTCGAGATCCACCCTCACCAACAGTCCTCCACGATCCAATCCCTCATCGACGCCCCTCTGCGATCCATCCCCTCATCGTAGCCCCTCCGCGATCTACCCCACAAGGTTGATTGACTATCCACATTTACTAGATTTGTAATTTGTTTCCCATGCTTCCCTCTTAGCTTAGCTTTGAGCTAAGGTTTTTAGTTTTTTTTAAGCATGTTTCAGTTAATATTTTTCTAATACAATTAAAATTGCATTAAGAAGAACGTTACACTCCATTAACCTCAATTTTGTTGTTTATAAAATTTTGTTTTCTATATGATTTCTAAACTAGTTAAAATTTCTGATATACCTGATCCATCCTTGTATTACTTTAGTTATCACAATTAATATGAACTGTAGTTCTAAACTGGATATTGTTGGTGCAGTAGGCACCTAAGTCGAACCTAAGTTTTGATTATAGCAAACGATACAAAGTTAAGCATATATTGTTATCTCATGAGCTAAATCAAGTGTGCAGAAAAGTCTCAACGCTGGAGCTGAAGGCTAGCGACACCCGGAGGAAGCCGCGGTGGTCGGGCGACACTCAAGAGACTTCGGAGGGAGCCGAAGGAATTGAGTGGAAGGCCGAAAGCAAAAGCAACACGTAAGTACTGAGGTAAGCTCGTGTGTGCGAGCGTAAGTAAGGTCGTATCCTCTTTACGGGGATGATCTTAAGCGTAGATCCGACCAAAGACTTCTTATAGATGGTCTAGGTCGAGATCGGATGGTCGACGACCATCGAAATTATGTTTTTGTTGAGCTAACCTTGCCTTGCAGCTAGCATCGATCATTGCCGACTTGGAGGACTCGATTGCCGTCAAGCGAATGATCGCCAAAGGTCAATCGATCGATGCCATCGATCGTGATGATGGCCATCAGTCGACTGCTGGTCAAAGGATCAGCCTCGAGTAGTCAAGAGTTATCACCATTTTTCAAGGGGTTTTGTGCCCATTTGTGATTGGCTAAAGACCCATTCGATGAGGGGCTCAAAGGCTATAAAAGGAGGGCCAAACCTAGGGTTTTTCATCAATTCAAAAGCTTCCAAGTGCTTCGCTCAACTCTCCGACATCCCTACGACGAAGCGCTGCCGAGACGACGACTAGAGCTTCAACCTCCAACCTTTAAAGTCGTCGGTAACGAAAGTTCTAAATTGTATTTCAGTTTATTCCTTTTAGTAAAGCTTTCATTATAACGAGGAGAGGGGGAGTGTCCTTCTACCTCGGGCTTTTTGTATCCGTCTAACTCCTACCTCCAACGAGGAGGAGTTCTTTAGTAGTTTGCCCTCCGTACGTGGTCAAGGACCACTAGGGCCTTGGAGTAGTAGCCTTCGGCTACGAACCAAGTAAATCTCTTGTGTCTATTGTCTCCTTTACTTTTTGTTTTGTTTATCTTTCCGCTGCATATAAGTTTATTTTTTTAAAACGAATTCGTACTAAAAAGTTTCTATCGCTATTCACCCCCCCCCCTCTAGCGATCCGATCGATCCAACAATTGGTATCAGAGCCGGGGGTTGCTAAGATTTGGTGAAACCACCAATCTAGCCTTTTTAAAAATTTATTTTTTTTAATTCTGTTTTTTTTATTTATTTCGCTTTGTTAAGTTTTTCTCCTGCACTACTAATCCAAGACGTGAGTCTTGGTACTTGTTTTCGTGTTTTTGTCGTTGTTAGTTTCTTCGTCTCCGTCTATTTGTGTCTTTTGTTCTAATGGCCCATCTCTAGGGTTTTAGCACCGTCCGACCTCCGTTTTACAACGGAGATGATTTCCGTTATTGGAAGGGTCGGATGGAATGCTTTCTCAAAACCCAAATCGATATGTGGATCATAATCCAAACGGGTTTCACACTTCCGACTAATGAAGTGGGTGACTCCTTGGATTATGATCAATGGACCATTGCGACAAAACGACAAGTCGAAGCCGACGCCAAGGCAACACAAATTCTCCAATGCGGCCTATCCAAGGAGGAGCTAAATCGCGTCGGCCCCTTCATAAGCGCAAAAGATCTTTGGACAAAACTAGTGGAGCTACACGAAGGGACCGATGAAGCCAAAGTATGTAAGCGTGATCTTCTTTTCAATAAACTATATAACCTAAAAATGCAGGAACACGAGTCCGCGACCCAACTTCACGCCCGAGTCCAGGACATAGCCAACAACCTACACGCAATCGGGCAAAAGGTCGAAAACCGCGACCTTATAAGGTATGTTCTAAACTCGTTTCCGAGGACTACCTTGTGGGCATCCATGGTCGATGCCTACAAGGTCTCCAAGGATCTTTCTAAAATTAGGTTAGATGAACTCTTTTCCGATTTCGAATTACATGAGCAGTCCAACTCGGAACTCGAGAGGGGTATAGCCTTGTTTGCAGGATCAAAGAAGAAGAAAATCGCAAGCAAGCCACCACCAACCGAGGAGGAAGCGTCATCCGAAGAAGACGAAGACCACGTCTTCATGGCGAAATCGATTGAGTCAGACACGGAGACCGAACCTGAACTTGAGTCGGAACCTGAGGATGACTCGGACTACGAAGCTACCTTCAAGTCAAGCCACGGATACGCATCCGGTTCAAAAGATACCCTTAAAGTAAGTCAAACTTTATTTAATACTTTACATAATACGGTTAGGTTTTTGTCTAGGAAGTTAGCTAAGTCCGAGTCCAAGGTCGAGACCCTTGTTGAGGAGGTTAAACTCCTCAAACACGAGGTCTCCCTAACCTCTTCGACTAGTCGAGTTCAAGAGAAGGATTCAACTCGAGTTGAAAAGCTCGAAGTTGAGAACTCTCTCTTGAAAAATCAAGTCGAAGATCTTAGGAACACGTTGGAAAGGTTCACTTCGGGATCCAAAGGACTTGACCTCCTACTTGGATCTCAAAGGGCCGTGTACAACAAGGCTGGACTAGGGTTTAACTCAAACACGACTAATAGGTCGTATATGTCGATTGTAAGTCGACATAGGAAACATGTCCAAGCATGGGTCCCTAAGAACCTTTTGATTTCAACTCTAGGATCCAACCCGTACTGGATTCCCAAGGACCAAATCCACTATGTGGATAGACCGAACCGATTCAACGGTCTAGGGGGAGCCAGTACAAAATATGTTTGTGCTTTAACTTAGAAATTGCATGCTTTAACTTAGAAAGTTTGTGCTTTAACTTAGAAATTGCATGTTTTAACTTAGAAAGTGTGTGCTTTAACTTAGAAATTGCATGCTTTAACTTAGAAAATTTGTGCTTTAAAACTTGTGAACTCACTTAGAACACGAACATAACCAACTAAAATTCTTCGAAAAGATTGAGCCTCGGGGAGCCTCTTTTCAAAAACATAACCAACTAAAATTCTTCAAAAAGATTGAGCCTCGGGGAGCCTCTTTTCAAAAACATAACCAACTAAAATTCGTCGAAAAGATTGAGCCTCGGGGAGCCTCTTTTCAAAAACATAACCAACTAAAATTCTTCGAAAAGATTGAGCCTCGGGGAGCCTCGTTTCAAAAATAACTAGTTAGACTAGGAGATAGTCTTAGGTGAGTCAAGTCATCTTTTTCTTGAAAAAGGCTTTGTCTAAGGAAGTGGTCGATGATCCGATAAAAGAAGGCCCCTGTGCCTCGCCACGACCTGGAAGCCATGATCTTGAAAAGGTAAACTTGACAAGCCTAGGTTTAAATCCAAATCTAACATAAAATTACTTGAACCTAAATGCACTTAATCAACTTAATTGGAAGTCATCTCACAAAAAACACATAAGTATAACATGATTGATCATATAGACACAGGTGAGATGACCTAGGTTTAACAACTTACAACCAATTTTTTTTTTTAAAAAAAATCTAACATCCAATCCAACCACCTTGTGTGTAGGATCAATGGATGTTGGACAGCGGTTGCTCCCGACACATGACCGGGGATCAACTCAAATTCACAAAGCTTCGATTCAAACGACAAGGATCGGTAGCCTTTGGGAATAACGGCAAGCTCAAAATCATCGGATCAGGTGATATCAAGCTTAACTCGAATTTTGTTATTAAAAATGTATTACTTGTAGAGAATTTTGAATATAACCTGCTTAGCGTAAGCCAATTATGTGACAATAACTATAAAGTCATATTTTTAGAAAATGAATGTGTAATTAAAACAAATAAAACAGCTAAAACAATACTCAAAGGAACTAGGACAAATAACATTTACACAATTAACTTAATCAAATCCTCAGCCAAATGTCTTATGACACAGGAAGAGGAATCATGGTTGTGGCACCGACGACTCGGTCACTCGCACCCAAGACTCGTTCACAAGATGAGTCAGAGTGGCTTAGTTAGAGGCTTACCCAACCTCAACAACTTGGTTAATAAAATCTGTAATGCTTGTCAACAAGGAAAACAACCTAGGACACAACACAAGTTAACTAACCAAGAACGAACCTCAAGTGTACTTGAGCTCCTGCATATGAATCTATTCGATTCACATGGAGCCAAGTCACTCAATAGAAGTCAATATTGCTTAGTCATAATTGACGACTACTCCAGGTTTACCTGGGTTAGGTTCATCAAACATAAAAATGATACCCTAGATCAATTAATCAATTTATTCAAATTAATCGAGAATCAAAAAGACCTTAAGGTTAAAAGACTTAGAAGCGATCATGGTGGTGAATTCGAAAATCAAAGGTTCACCGACTTCTGTAACCTAAACGGATACCACCATGAATTCTCTTGCCCTAGGACCCCTCAACAAAATGGCCTAGTGGAGCGGAAAAACCGAACTCTACAAGAAGCCTAGGACCATGTTGAGCGAATACGACCTACAGATAGGTTTTGGGCGGTGAGTACGGCATGCTATGTCCAAAATAGGATCCTTATGGTAAAAAGGCACCTTAAGACCTCGTACGAGATTTATCACGATAAAATACCTAACATCAAGTACTTTAGGGTATTTGGGTGTAAGGTACATATCCTAAACACTAAGGATTACCTAGGGAAATTTACATCCAAAACCACGACCGGAATCTTTCTAGGATACTCGACTACAAGTCGAGCTTATAGAGTATATAACCACGACACCCTTAGAGTCGAGGAGACTATCAATGTAGTATTTGATAAAGTACCCGAACCTACAAAACCCTTAATGACCCCAAGTGTTGAGCCCACTGATACCAAACTCGTCTCCGACCCTGAGATCGAGTCTAATCCACATCAACCAACTTCTCTTGTCGACCAAGTGACAAGTGATCCGAGTCAAACTAGTGTTCAACCAAGTCACCCCATCGATCAAGCATTAGGTGATACAAACCCAACCCAATCTAGGATTCAGACTAACCACCCTATCGATCAAGTGATAGGAGATCCTAATCTAGGAGTTCGAACTAGAGCATCCTATAGGAACCTTAGTCAAATTTCCTTAATTTCAAAGATAGAACCCAAATCAATTGAACAAGCTCTTCTTGATCCCGATTGGATTATTGCAATGCAAGAAGAGCTAGCTCAATTTACTAGGAATGAAGTGTGGGAATTAGTACCACCACCTAAAGACAAAGCGATAATTGGAACAAGGTGGGTGTTTGAAATAAACGATGATAAAGGTGAAGTAGTTAGAAACAAGGCTAGGTTAGTCGCCAAAGGGTTTAGCCAAGTCGAAGGCTTAGATTACAGAAACCTATGCCCGATAGCTAGACTCGAATCCATTCGAATGTTGCTAGCTTATGCCGCACATCGAGGATTTAAGCTGTTTCAAATGGATGTTAAGTCGGCATTCCTACATGGAGACATTAAAGAAGAAGTTTAGGTTCGCCAACCCCCCGGATTCGAAAATCTAGATAAACCCGACCATGTTCTAAAACTTAAGAAAGCTCTCTATGGACTTAAACAAGCTCCTCAAGCTTGGTACGAGAGACTTTCAATCCATCTTAAGTCAAAAGGGTTTAACCAAGGCTTAGTTGACCCAACTCTCTTCGTAAAAACCTTAGGTAAAGAAATATTCATAGCTCAAATTTACGTAGACGATATAATTTTTGGAACCTCTAACTCAGCCTTACTAAACGAGTTCATTTCACTCATGGAAAGTGAGTTCGAAATGAACTTGGTAGGCGAGTTAAGTTTCTTTTTAGGTCTACAAATTAAACAAACTAAGGATGGTATATACCTATATCAACAGAAATACACTAAGGAGTTAATTAAAAGATTTGGAATGCAAGACGCTAAGATAATAAACACCCCAATGGCGATTAATGTTAACATAGGAGAAGACCCTGAAAGTAAGTACATTGACTTAAAGTACTATAGAAGCGCGATAGGAAGTCTCCTATACTTAACTGCGAGTCGACCCGACATCCTATTCGCAGTAAGTATGTGCGCCAGGTTTCAAACCTGTGCTAAGGAGTCTCACCTAACCCTAGTTAAGCGTATCCTTAGATATCTTAAGGGTACACTTAACGTTGGTATTTGGTACCCTAGATCTACGGAGTTCGAACTAATCGGCTACTCCGATTCGGATTATGCCGGTAGTAAGCTCGATAGAAAAAGTACGAGTGGTTGTTGTCAACTTCTCGGCTCGAGTCTAGTGAGTTGGTGCAGTAGGAAGCAACACTGTGTTGCTTTATCTACCACCGAAGCCGAATACATCGCGATGGGTGAGTATGTCACGCAGCTTCTTTGGATGAAGCACACCCTCCGCGACTTTAAGTTAGACTTTACGAATACTAAACTTCATGTAGATAACATTAGTTCAATTAATCTTACAAAGAATCCGATATGTCACTCTAGGACCAAACATATAGAGGTCAAACACCATTTCATTTGAGAACATGTGGCCAACGGAGCAATACAACTCGAATACATCGAATCGAAATCTAACTTAGCAGACCTATTTACTAAACCCCTACCCGAAGCCGAATTTAGTCTATTAAGACGAAAATTGGGCATGTGCGTAATAGAATAGGTACATGCAAATTATATGTTCTTACTACTATTTCTTTAATTTCATTTTTATGGAACTAGCATAGGACATACCTTAGATATCATGCACCTATAGATTTAAGGAGCCAGTACATCTCACAACACATAGGACTAATGTGTTTGTGTACTTAGCTACGTAGATGGGCGTGAGATGTTAGGACCTTACTCCTGGTTCCAGATGTAGAGCTAGTGCATCGCTATGAACCACGGAGTATAATCATACATACTAACCGACTCTGACCAGGACTGGTTGATCTTACATATCAATCAAGCCAAATATGAGTCGAACATTTTATAGATGAGCTTATTTTCAGTATATTATTTTTTTTATAAAAAATGGGGAACATGCTTGGACTTTAAATTTAACACTTATTTTGTTTTCCACACACCCCTTACTCTTTTCGATATACGGCAAAAGGGGGAGAAAAAGGCCAAAGTTAAGGGGTCAAATTTTTTTTGATAACTTAACTCTTACTTCATATTTAAACCAAAAGTTAAAACTTAGTTAACTTTTACCAAAAGGCCAAAGAATTCTTAACTTAAACTTATTTGTGCCGTCTACGTTTTACTTAAACTTATTTTTTAAAACTTTATGTCGTTAATGTTTTACTTAAGGGGGAGAAAGGGCTTAACTAAAACATTTTACTAAGGCCAACTTTAAGTAATGTTAATTACTTAAAGCAACCCTCAAGGGGGAGGATTAAGGTCTTTCTTCAAGACTCACCCTCGGTCAAGGGGGAGTACTTGAAGAAAATCCTTACTACTCTAACTTAATCTTCATATTTTTTGTTTCTCATGCACATTATTACTCTTCATGCTTGCTATTTACTTAACTTTGTATGTGGGTTTGCCATAAATCAAAAAGGGAGAGATTGTTGGTGCAGTAGGCACCTAAGTCGAACCTAAGTTTTGATTATAGCAAACGATACAAAGTTAAGCATATATTGTTATCTCATGAGCTAAATCAAGTGTGCAGAAAAGTCTCAACGCTGAAGCTGAAGGCTAGCGACACCCGGAGGAAGCCGCGGTGGTCGGGCGACACTCAAGAGACTTCGGAGGGAGCCGAAGGAATTGAGTGGAAGGCCGGAAGCAAAAGCAACACGTAAGTACTGAGGTAAGCTCGTGTGTGCGAGCGTAAGTAAGGTTGTATCCTCTTTACGGGGATGATCTTAAGCGTAGATCCGACCAAAGACTTCTTATAGATGGTCTAGGTCGAGATCGGATGGTCGACGACCATCGAAATTATGTTTTTGTTGAGCTAACCTTGCCTTGCAGCTAGCATCGATCATTGCCCGGCTTGGAGGACTCATTGCGATCAAGCGATCATCGGCTAGAAGGTCGACCAATCGTGATCTTTGCCATCGATCATGATGGCCAAGTTATCACCATTTTTCAAGGGGTTTTATACCCATTTGTGATTGGCTAAAGACCCATTCGATGAGGGGCTCAAAGGCTATAAAAGGAGGGCCAAACCTAGGGTTTTTCATCAATTCAAAAGCTTCCAAGTGCTTCCGAAACGCTCCGACTCTCCGACATCCCTACGACGAAGCGCTGCCGAGACGACGACTAGAGCTTCAACCTCCAACCTTTAAAGTCAAACAACGAAAGTTCTAAATTGTATTTCAGTTTATTCCTTTTAGTAAAGCTTTCATTATAACGAGGAGAGGGGGAGTGTCCTTCTACCTCAGGCTTTTTGTATCCGTCTAACTCCTACCTCCAACGAGGAGGAGTTCTTTAGTAGTTTGCCCTCCGTACGTG